>CM036756.1:24199911-24832411 GCA_020796225.1 Arion vulgaris
GATCAACGAATATCAAAGCAGGCATTGAAGTGGGATGCAAAGGGTTCAAGAAAGAGAGGTCGAACTAAGGAGACCCTGAAACGAACTTTGCTGAGAGAGGCAGGAAATATCGGTCTCAGTTCCATGGAGGAGATTGAGCGAGTTGCCCAGGATAGAGCGGTATAGAGAAATTACTTGCACGCCCTATGTAACGTATAACGGTACGAGAGGAATTATTATTATTAACATTAATGTAATTAATTATATAAAAAGCTCTAAATAATAAAGTTAGATGGGATATTTTTTAAAAAGGTATCAAGAATATAATAAATTCTAACTAACTCAATTAGTCCAACAAGAAGTACAAAATGAGAAATAGGTTACACAGTGGGCGTCTCTGATCTAGTTACCAGTACATGTGCTTTTATTTTGGCGATATCGTGACGGAAACGTTGTGACAGAATATCAAGCAAAAATATCATCTTCACAGAATCAAGAAATATACCCATATTTTAATTCTGAATACCTTCGAGTTGTTCACATTGCGATCGTGATATCGTGAGGATGTCAAGTCCGTAGTCTACCACATACATAACTAGTTGATAACATAGAGGGACAAGTAATCGCTGTTCAACGTGTGCGGTTACCATAAACTTGAGATCTGCAAGACACCGCTTGTAATGTTGTATTGTTTGCTGAACATGATGTTTGAGAGATCATAGGTTATTCTATATGGCATAACCTGTCACGATGCTGGATAGCCTGCCGTCCAACTATGACTATGTAATTTATTCAAAGAGCACATCAACACACATGTCTTCTTAGGATACACAGGAGAGAGACTTCACAACAAAACGAGATGGACTGCAATATCACTTGAATTTCCATCATTTTTTCCTATCCGATCATCATCATCAGGTGCCGTCTACACATCGAAGGTTGGCTGCAATGAATCTCCAGCATTTGTCTTTCGCCTTGGTGTTATACCCTGCCAGGCTGTAACCTGTCCATTTCTTAAAGTTTCCTCCCACTTATCTCTCGGTCTTCCTCTTGCTCTTCTTCCCTCAACTTTCCCCTCTAGTAAAGATTTTATCAAGGTGTCATGTCTTTTAAAAATACTTTACTTGTCTGAATTTTATTTCTCTTAATTGTTTCTTCATGCCTAGTTTTCCTAAAACTTGTTTATTTGTCTGTTTTCTCTCCATGAAACTCTGCCTATTCTTCTATATATCCACATCTCAAATGCATCACCTATCTGATGCAGTCTTATATATTAAGATGCTCTTTTCAAAAGTCAACTTCCGACCTAGCCAGATCTATTGAATTTTGTCTACATTTACTGTGTAGATGTTAAACAACACGGATGATAGATAGAAACATTGTGCTAATCTCGGGCATATTTGTGCTGGGTCTGCATAGTATGTCCTAGCCACCTGCTTCTTCAAATATAAATATCTTTAAGACAGAACAATACCGAATATCTCCACGAATAATATTCTTCTGCGCGACCCATGCAGTGCTATACTCGTCTATAGTCTTCTCTACATCCATTAGATAACATTGCCATTAGATAACATTGCCATTAGATAACATTGCCATTAGATAACATTGCTATTAGATAACATTGCCATTAGATAACATTGCCATTAGATAACAATGCCATTAGATAACATTGCCATTAGATAACATTGCCATTAGATAACATTGCCATTAGATAACATTGCCATTAGATAACATTGCCATTAGATAACATTGCTATTAGATAACATTGCCATTAGATAACATTGCAAAATAAAAAAGTTGTGAGAAAAGAGAGCAAGAGAAGACCGCTAAGCTCAGGAAAAAAATACGGAATGCTTATATTTAAAAAAAAAAAATTGGAAATCGCCTTGACGCAAAAAAAAAAAAAATTTGCAACAATATGCAGAGCAGATAAAAGATAATGAATCTGGCATGGGAAGAGATCAAAAATTGTTAATGACCTGACACACAAGGGTACTTTAGTAACGCCCCTGGCAAGTACATACATTATGGAGAAAGATAAGTGCTTCATTTCAATTGAAAATTTGTTGAAATATTTCAAATTACCTTATTACACAAAGTGCAGAATAAATAAAAATGACAATTCTGCAGTGGAATGTCCTTTTCTTGTTCATAATTAAAATGTTCACATATGTACACATTGTCATATGTTGTCATAATAGTGTCATATATTTAATATCATAACAAAGCGTTCTGCATGTTACAAGTCCTGCTCATTATTATTTGTGTTCGTTCTTATCAACCAAGTTAACCACTTTTTGGGATCTGTGTAATTTGCGAGGAAAATGTGAATACGTTGCGACCCTTTTCATAGGCACCTACCGCTCGTGTGGTGCCGGGACCGCAAGGAAGCAAAGAATGATACCACTGCAACCTACAAGGCTTGTCGTAAGAGGCGACTGATGTAGGTACTAGGGATGCTACCCTAGTAAATAAAAAGCAGAGCAGAAATCGGATGTGCTGGCCTACTCGTAGGCGCATAACTGGCACAACGTAAATCGCTCTTAGGCTCAGATCACATAAAATCACACAGAGTGGTTGACAAGTAGTCGATATAGAGCGTTCGAAGAAGAAGATGATAAGGCACCTACTACATGTAGGACGGCACATCAGAAAAAAACTCGTCCCAGGTATGGTATATGATCCTTCCTTCCTTTCGTTCGCTTGAAATATTGTCTATATATATTCAATGTTGTCTCTTGTATAAACTTCACTGTCTTGTGTAGCTCCCACAGAGATCCGTGCAGTTTTCTGTCAAGTGTTTTTTCATTACTCCAGTGAGTTTGCCTCAGTATATCATATTCTGGACAGTCTTGAAGTATGTGCTCTGCAGTCTGGTGTGCCTGTCCACATGTAGACATGGCTGAACTGCGAATCTTGAATTTTGTATACATGTTGCTGTGAAGTCAATTGTGTCCTGTATGGTATATAATGGCGATGATGATAGTGATTCAAAACTGGACAATTAATAAAAAAGAAATGAAATATTAAGTAAGTAAAGAACCTGTTTTCATACCATGTAGTTTATTGGGTAATACAGTGTAAGTTCGATTTTTCTTACGCCATCCGCTCACGATGTGTGACGTGGTGGAGATCACGTCACGGTTTCTCATTATGTCTCTCCTGTTGACATTTATAAATGTCCGTAATTAAGTGTCTCATCTTTTCTCATTCTGTCGACATTTTTTAACTTTCCTTAAACATTCCATCTTGCACAATATGAATTTGATTGCCTTCAACTTTCATAAGGATTATTCATTTACATTTTCTATTACAGTTTTGATATGAATATAAAATTGATCAGATATCGTTTGATTTATATGCTGATTTTGAAATGTGCAACTAAACAGTTAATAGTTTCGTACGATAGACTTCTGGAGTCCTGTTAGAATTAAGGGTTGATTTTAACACGGGCCACTTGCACAGGATATCTAAGCCGACATATCTAGTGTATCGTCATATACACACGGCATATACCACCCAACAAAAATCCTACCAACATATACTCACTTACAAACAGACACATGCATACATACATGCATACTTATATACATACACACGTGCATATGACACACATATATGCATACAACATAAACACATACTTTCCCACACATACAGACATGCTTACCTACAGACATGCTTGCATACATATATATATGCATACACACGTGCATACCTGATACACACATACTTGCTCGCACATATAGACATGCTTACCTACAGACATGCTTGCATACATATATATATGCATACACACGTGCATACCTGATACACACATACTTGCTCGCACATACAGACATGCTTACCTACATACACATACATTCGTACATAATGTCGTCGTCATCGTCGTCACAATCATCATCACCACCGGTCGTCATCGCGTATAACGATACTCGTACATAAGGCAGATATTTACAAAAATTTCTCTTAATTCAATCTAGTGCTTATCTCTTAATACGGTATGATGATCTTCATGACCAGCTTGATTTTGTTCTTCTACCTGTTTCTATAGATGTTTATTTTACAGTGTGAGATCGCCATACCCAAAATCTACCACTTCTAATCACTCTTTAAGCCCGTCTGCCCAGCGTGTTCGTAGCGCGTTGGACTACGGATGACTATCCTCTGTGTGTACGGGTTCAATTCCGCGGGATGGCAGAAAAGGCCACAGATTCCCCAGATTTACGGTGTTCGTGGCACCGAACCAAAGGGTTACGATGTCCATGGCACCGAACCGAAGAGCTGAAAAGCTCAAGTGCTTCTAGATCGGAAAAAAAAAATCACTCTTTAACACATGCAGAAGGAGACAGTGGCTACATTCATCGCCACCCCGGAAACTATACGTGGGACATACACACATAAGTTTATATGCATATAAAAAGCAAATTTGTGGTTATGTATGTGTTTGTCTGTTTGAAATGTTGGCCACTTTTTCAGATATAATTCAGATTTGAAATTTAATAGATGGGTAGCTTTCATAGAGTAAACAATGTGAAAAGTATAAACTGAGCTTTTGTTATATCTTTATATCCCAAAAACTGAACTAATACAAATCTCAAAAAGAATAAGGAAGATGAATTTAAAAAAGAAGTCAGCAAGGTCAATCAATAACTCACCGTGTTAACCATTTCTCTCAAATGGCCTCCTGGTGTTTGCCCGTCACATCGAACACTAATAAAATATGCTATAATTAGGTCATCGACCAAAACACCTTTCTAACGTACGAGGGGATATCATTTTGTTTATTTGTTTACACCAACATCCATTGCCTTATACATATAATGCTTAGACTAGCAGCCTATACTTGTATTTACAGTAGGATTTATAATGACTTTTTAGCCATCGATTTGAAACATTACAAGCTAACTTAAACCAAATTATATTTCTCGGCTTTTTGACTAAGATCAAAGTATAATGCTCACTTGATCTCGGCCAAAGGGTGGGAGCTTTCATTAAACGCCAAATGGCAAAATAAAACCACTTAAACAAACTCCAAACTCTCTCATTGGAAAGATTGATGATACTGTGTTTTAAAAATATTTTCACGTTCACTAGTACTGGGTCCGTTGTGGAACTTCCGGTTAGGGCTCAAGATGAAACCAAATTTAAAATATTTTGATTTCATCTCATTTCATTGTCTAATATTAAAAACATAAAAACGTTCTTTTATGATCATAACGTGTACTTTCAAGACATACTTTTGTTTACTTTTCCGATCCAGCAGTCATCTGAGCATTTGCCCTTCGACTTGAGGCCATGGCAGTGAATTTACAGGTATGTCTTAGTAGTGGTTTGTTAGCATAGAGTGTTTTCAACAACTAGATATGGAGGTAGATACTTGGGGCGTAGGTCCAAGACACACGGACATTGATAGAAATGCAGCTGATTTGTAAATTATGCTGATGTCGGGTCTGTGCATGGCTCTGTAATATGTTGTCTTGTTTTTTGGATTGTCTTTTTTTTATAGACATTCAACGTAATTTTAATACATTTACGTGATTCATGCTTTTCATTCAAAGTACGAACAAAACAATTTACGAGATTTCTGCTTTGATCTCAGAATAGATGAAATAGATTTACGCGAACTATATATATGTGTGTGTGTGTGTATAGCTACTCTGTTGTTGCCATGGCGTTTACACTATATGTTAATTACCTAAAGCGAGTACATAGCCCCTGAGACGTCGATTGTAAAACTGTTTTTCAAGTTTTTACATTGTTTTTCTGTAATAGTGTTTGTTATGCGAAACAAAAATAAAAGAGCACGCAGACTTTCACTGATTGGTTAACCTCAGATCTCATTAGTTGATATTTGTTAAGAACAAATCAGTCCTTAAATTCAGCAGAAACGGACAAATAATGTTGGCATCCACTGGAGATTACTCGAATCTGATTAATTCGTTATACAAAATATCCGTTACTCTAATTTTGTCGGTTATCTAATTGGATTTCTGAATTTCTATAAAGTTATGTTATAGTGTAAGCAGTACAAGTATATTAGTTTATTAAGTTATCGATTTATTGAGTAATGTGTTATTCAATGACATAAGCATAACGATATAATGTAACTACTTTCCGGTTTATACAAACAAGTGCACTATAGTACTATTTTATGGATTTCGTTGACGAGTCATTCAAGTGAAGAGCCAATTGCAGAAGTTTCGTTTATAATGGGGACAATCTTTCTTATTTTTCATTTTAAGACAGACAAGACAACTTTGTGACAGGAAACGAGCAGAGAATTATTTTGCCATAAATATCGAACAGGTAACTTTGGCACAAAAGACGAATGATTGACTTCATATGACCAGGTCTCCCAAAATGAATCGAGATGTACCGAAACCTATAAATCTGAGGTAGTCCGACCTGATCAGATCAGATCTGGAGAAAACCGTGGGAAGGCTGTAGTAATACTGAGTAAATGGGTGTGGGAGCAAATACAGGTATATAAAGTATTAAAAATAGGGGGAAGACTGCAGTAAAACTTGGTAAATAGTGAAACACGTACAAACAAAGTACTATAGTTTTACAAAATACATAAACAGTGACGATAAACAGCAACGTTTCGACCAACAAGGCCTTTATCAACAAACGAACAAACAGGAGTGACAAATTAAAATGAAACACAAATGGACGACCAAATACCAACGTATCTAAGGAAAACGGGAAATGCACATACACAACAAATATAACTATTAAATCTTACCTACTACGTCACAACGACTAGTTGCAGCAATATGGCGACGAATATCGAAATAGGGGAAGACTGCAGTAAAACTTGGTAAATAGTGAAACACGTACAAACAAAGTACTATAGTTTTACAAAATACATAAACAGTGACGATAAACAGCAACGTTTCGACCAACAAGGCCTTTATCAAGCAAACGAACAAACGAACAAACTATAGTACTTTGTTTGTACGTGTTTCACTATTTACCAAGTTTTACTGCAGTCTTCCCCTATTTCGATATTCGTCGCCATATTGCTGCAACTAGTCGTTGTGACGTAGTGGTAGATTTAATAGTTATATTTGTTGTGTATGCATTTCCGTTTCCTTAGATACGTTGGTATTTGGTCGTCCATTTGTGTTTCATTTTAATTTGTCACTCCTGATTTGTTCGTTTGCGATAAAGGCCTGTTGTCGAAACGTTGCTGTTTATCGTCACTGTTTATGTATTTTGTAAAACTATAGTACTTTGTTTGTACGTGTTTCACTATTTACCAAGTTTTACTGCAGTCTTCCCTATATTTCGATATTCGTCGCCATATTGCTGCAACTAGTCGTTGTGACGTAGTAGGTAAGATTTAATAGTTATATTTGTTGTGTATGTGCATTTCCCGTTTTTCCTTAGATACGTTGGTATTTGGTCGTCCATTTGTGTTTCATTTTAATTTGTCACTCCTGTTTGTTCGTTTGCTTGATAAAGGCCTTGTTGGTCGAAACGTTGCTGTTTATCGTCACTGTTTATGTATTTTGTAAAACTATAGTACTTTGTTTGTACGTGTTTCACTATAAAGTATTACATAAGTAATGACAAATTAATGATTAAATATGAAAATAAACAGTTTTGAAAGTTCACCGATGCTAAATGAAATGCTTGGGGAAGGCAGTGGGTCTCCAGGGAAGATAGACTACGAAATGAGGACATTAGAAGCAGAGTGGGCATAACTTCATACACAAATACATTGAAAGACAACATATGCAGTGGTTTGTTCATTTAATTGTAATGGAATACACGAATGTTCCTACATTTTTTTTTCAAATCTCAGACGCATGTTCTTACTCACTTTCTTTCTTAGAAGTGGTCAAGAAGATGACCTTTGCTGATATGTTATAGTTCTGTATGAAATGTTATTGTTCTCCCTGGAGGTGTCATAATTTTCTGCTCGAAGTTCTATGAGTTTCAATATGAAGCTGTCTTTATCTAGCAATTCTGGAATGCGAGGCCACGCCAACAGTTGAGGTCTATTTCCTAGAATTCCTACACGAGCCCGTCGGCCGTATCTTATCGGTGGTCACGGTCTAACAAACTTTTTTTTAAAGGAAACCTAGTACGATATGATGTACACACAATCAGTCTAACCCTTCAGCACCTAATCTTTTTTTTTCTTTAGTATCCCTTCACTTTTCAGGAATAGTTTTCCGTCTTTTAATGCATTTATTTCCTGCCGATTGATCACATCCATTTGATCCAGTGCTATCGATCTGACAACTATGCTTCCATCTGTTTCCGTATCCGTCAATTAAAGCTGGGATTTAGACGTCCTTATACATGACCATGTCCTGTAACTCGATAGTATAGAAAGTTTTCTGTCTTGCGTACAGTTCTCTCAATCTCATTGGTATCTCAGGGGAATACAACTAACCGTTAATCAGACATAGTAGGTCGACGTGGTACAAAGTAATGAGTAGTCTGGTGTCAGGTCATTGAGGTCATCTGACGAATTATCAATATTAGTATAACTATTAATATTAGCAAGCTTTCTCTCCCTTTCTCTTATTTCTCTCTCTTTTATTTATTTCTCTCTCTCTTTTATTCTTTTTCGAATGCGATCTCTCTACGGAAGTAGTCGATTACCGACCTTCACAATTTCATCTTACTAATGATGCCATCGTGGAGACGGATTAGCGCAATGCGTAAGCTCTCGCTTGTCGACTCGAACACCTGAGTGTTGGGGGTTAAATCCCACACTCGATGTTTCACTTGAACGCTGACATCAAATGATAGAAAAAAATCTAGTCACAACAAAGATGAAGAAAATCTAGTCACAACAAAAATGAAGAAAATCTAGTCACAACAAAGATGAAGTAAATCTAGTCACAACAGAGATGAAGTAAATCTAGTCACAACAAAGATGAAGTAAATCTAGTCACAACAAAGATGAAGTAAATCTAGTCACAACAAAGATGAAAAAAATCTAGTCACAACAAAGATGAAGTAAATCTAGTCACAACAGAGATGAAGTAAATCTAGTCACAACATAGATGAAGTAAATCTAGTCACAACAAGAATGAAGAAAATCTAGTCACAACAAAAATGAAGAAAATCTAGTCACAACAAAGATGAAGTAAATCTAGTCACAACAGAGATGAAGTAAATCTAGTCACAACAAAGATGAAGTAAATCTAGTCACAACAAAGATGAAGTAAATCTAGTCACAACAAAGATGAAAAAAATCTAGTCACAACAAAGATGAAGTAAATCTAGTCACAACAGAGATGAAGTAAATCTAGTCACAACATAGATGAAGTAAATCTAGTTACAACAGAGATGAAGTAAATCTAGTCACAACATAGATGAAGTAAATCTAGTCACAACATAGATGAAGTAAATCTAGTCACAACAAAGATGAAGTAAATCTAGTCACAACAAAGATGAAGTAAATCTAGTCACAACAAAGATGAAGTAAATCTAGTCACAACAAAGATGAAGTAAATCTAGTCACAACAAAGATGAAGTAAATCTAGTCACAACAAAGATGAAGTAAATCTAGTCACAACAAAGATGAAGTAAATCTAGTCACAACAAAGATGAAGAAAATCTAGTCACAACAGAGATGAAGTAAATCTAGTCACAACAAAGATGAAGTAAATCTAGTCACAACAAAGATGAAGTAAATCTAGTCACAACAAAGATGAAGAAAATCTAGTCACAACAAAGATGAAGTAAATCTAGTTACAACAGAGATGAAGTATGTCTAGTCACAACAGAGATGAAGAAAATCTAGTCACAACAAAGATGAAGTATGTCTAGTCACAACAAAGATGAAGAAAATCTAGTCACAACAAAGATGAAGTAAATCTAGTCACACCAAAGATGAAGTATGTCTAGTCACAACAAAGATGAAGAAAATCTAGTCACAACAAAGATGAAGTAAATCTAGTTACAACAGAGATGAAGTATGTCTAGTCACAACAAAGATGAAGAAAATCTAGTCACAACAAAGATGAAGTATGTCTAGTCACAACAAAGATGAAGAAAATCTAGTCACAACAAAGATGAAGTAAATCTAGTCACAACAAAGATGAAGTAAATCTAGTCACAACAAAGATGAAGAAAATCTAGTCACAACAAAAGATGAAGTAAATCTGGAGTTACAACAGAGATGAAGTATGTTAGTCACAACAAGATGAAGTATATCTAGTCACACAGAGGATGAAGTATATCTAGTCACAAAAAGATGAAGATATCTAGTCACAGAACAAAGATGAAGTAGTCTAGTACAACAAAGATGAAGTAAATCTAGTCACACATGATAGAAAATCTAGTTACACAGAGATGAAGAAAATCTAGTCACAGCAGAGATGAAGAAATTTTAGTCACAACAGAGATTAAGAAAATCTAGTCACAACAAAGATGAAGTAAATCTAGTCACAACAAAGATGAAGTAAATCTAGTCACAACAAAGATGAAGTAAATCTAGTCACAACAAAGATGAAGTAAATCTAGTCACAACAAAGATGAAGTAAATCTAGTCACAACAGAGATGAAGTAAATCTAGTCACAACAAAGATGAAGTAAATCTAGTCACAACATAGATGAAGTAAATCTAGTCACAACAAAGATGAAGTAAATCTAGTCACAACAAAGATGAAGTAAATCTAGTTACAACAGAGATGAAGTAAATCTAGTTACAACAGAGATGAAGTAAATCTAGTTACAACAGAGATGAAGTAAATCTAGTCACAACAGAGATGAAGTAAATCTAGTCACAACAGAGATGAAGTAAATCTAGTCACAACAGAGATGAAGTAAATCTAGTCACAACATAGATGAAGTAAATCTAGTTACAACAGAGATGAAGTAAATCTAGTCACAACATAGATGAAGTAAATCTAGTCACAACATAGATGAAGTAAATCTAGTCACAACAGAGATGAAGTAAATCTAGTCACAACAGAGATGAAGTAAATCTAGTTACAACAAAGATGAAGTAAATCTAGTCACAACAAAGATGAAGTAAATCTAGTCACAACAAAGATGAAGTAAATCTAGTCACAACAGAGATGAAGTAAATCTAGTTACAACAAAGATGAAGTAAATCTAGTTACAACAAAGATGAAGTAAATCTAGTCACAACAAAGATGAAGTAAATCTAGTCACAGAAAGATGAAGTAAATCTAGTCACAACAAGATGAAGTAAATACGAAGAAAGTTGGGAGTAACAAGAAGAGATCGGTTGAGAAATGAAGACATCAGAAAAAAGTGGGTACAACATCAGTACTAGACTTCATCAAGAAACAACAAATTAAATGGTTCGGCTACATAACAGATTACCAACAGACAGTGTATCTCAAAGAGCAATGTTACTCCGATACACTGGATGCAAAACACAACGCCGACCACGCAAAAGGTGGACCTCAGAGATAACAGAGGTGACGAAAGACACTGTCTATGAAGCGCGCCCAAAAGCCCGTTCTATAAATCTCTTCTTATCCTGACGCTGTGGGGTAAAACATGATTGAAGAAAAGAAAGAAAGATGTTCCACACGTGAGGAAAGGAATTGGCTCTCCTACCTCCCATACACCAGGGTTTAGAAATATGAAGTGACAAGAACTCCATACCCTAAGATCTGAAAGGGCTACGGAAATTTAAAAAAAAATTTTTTATAGATACCATCATCAGTTGAAATAATTGTTAGAGCAGCAGTGATATTTACTAACAGATGTAGTTGTTTTTTTAGTCTTGGGTCGCCCGAGTGGTTACCAGGGCCCAAATTTGGGGTGTAAAGAATATAACAACTGTTACCTGCCACTTAATCGCCTCGACTAAGGAGTTTGGCTGAAATCGGATGCATATGTCCTAAACGTGTAGAAGTCTATGCGTTTAGGGGCCTACCAAACAATGTGCAACGTATACACGTTCTTGGCAAAGATCAAACATATCACAAAGAGTGATTAAACTTGGTCGTAAAGAACGAACACAACGAAGAAGAAGTAGCGGGGTTAGTAATATTATAATAAGACCTCAGTATAAAATGTTAGACAAAATAAATAATTAAAGTTTACAGAAACACTCTATTTATCTCCTATCTGTATTATATTTACATATATATATATCATAGTTTTGTCTCTATATTCTGTTGTAGTTTACACATAACACATTCGCAAGTGATCACCATTGTTGCCTGTCTGCAGAATTTCTACCCATAGTATCCCATATCAATCCACTCTCATTTTCCTTTTTTACCGCCCTTCTCCAGATTTCTTTTGGTCTCCTCTTTCCTTGTGCTGCCCATCAAAAGCTCTTTTGTCAAAGTGCAAGATGGTATTCAACACACACGTTCAAGTCATCTCCCATCATCTTCCTCTGACCGTGGTTGCTATTGATGTGCAATTAGTTTTACCTCGAGGATTCCCGATGTAATTTTGGGGACGGTGAAAAATTTAGAGGGATTATTTTTACTATTTTCAACTGAAATTAATATTTTTACCCGTGCATTGCGCAGATTTTAAGCATATTCTTTTGATTTTTTTTTTCAACTG
Source organism: Arion vulgaris (assembly GCA_020796225.1). Classification (NCBI taxonomy): domain Eukaryota; kingdom Metazoa; phylum Mollusca; class Gastropoda; order Stylommatophora; family Arionidae; genus Arion; species Arion vulgaris. The sequence continues at coordinate 24,212,422 of CM036756.1, forward strand.
TTAATGGTTTTGTTACGTGCTTAACTTGGAAGCAGGGATAACGTTATTGGTTTTGTATATATGAATTTTCCTTTTGAATCTATCAATCAAGTGACGTGCCGGTTGGCATAGGCGATCATGTCTCTCCACATCTGTCTGTCTCTGGTACAATCCATCAACTCCGTCACCGAACCATTGCCGAACCACGATTTCAAGCCGTCCTGAATTGTGTTCCTTTCTCTTCCTCTATCTCTCTTCTCTGTATTTTACCTGTTGTAACCAAATTGAATAGATATTTCAAATGCCAAAGTTCCTTTTGAATAGATGTTTCAAATGTCAAATCGTCATATTTTTAGGGAAAGTTATTAAGAGCGCCCTTTTTACTAATGACTTTGCTGTTATGTTTAACTAGTGTTTTGTTTAATGTTTTAAGCGTTTCTTCTTCTTCTTCTTTGCGTTTGTTCTTTACCACCAATTTTAATCATTCTTTGTGATATGTTTGATCTTTGCCAAGAACGTGTATACGTTGCACATTGGTTTGGTAGGCCTCTAAACGCATAGACTTCTACACATTTAGGACACATGCATCCGATTTCAGCCAAACCTCCTTAGTCGCCTCTTACGACATGCGTGGCAGGAAACAGTGGTTCTATTCTTTACACCCCAAATTTGGGACCCGGTAACCACTCGGGCGATTTTTAAGCGTTTAATTCATAGGGCCTTATGATTTTGGTTTACCTTTCTTAAGTTATATTTGAACTATTTGATAGAAAGCAAAGTTTCGATACACAGTAGATTAAAGAAGACAACCATAGCTTAGTTATATTGAACTATTTGATAGAAAGCAAAGTTTGATACACAGTAGAGTTAAAAGAAACAATAGTTAAGTATATTTGAACTATTTGATAGAAAGCAAAGTTTCGATACACAGTAGAGTAAAGAAGACAACCATAGCTTATGTTAATTGTTTTATTTCTAAGTACGCAAATAAAATATTTAAATACACAGCCACTAACAACTGTTGAAAAGAATAAAAGAAAGAATGAAAGTATTCAAACAGGAAGACAATGTTTTATCATTGAAAGAAGCATTCAATATAGTGATATCAAACTTTCAATATTAACAACAAAATGGTAAGAGAGAAAACATAAATAAATTACAGCCAACTACATTAATCGTAGATCCATCCATCAAAACAGAACGCGAGTTGTTAGTCAAAACACACAGAAGTACCTGCTTGGGAGGAGATCGTAGCAATTATGGACAGGGCCGTGCTGTGCTATAATACAGAGAGGCGGCCGCATCAGGCGGCACCGTCATGAGGGCGACATAAGCAGCAAATTCAAAAATTACAACCGAAGGTTATTTTAAAGAAAAAAGATTTAAGGAGCGACATCTCGACGACTTGCATCATACTGAGAAAATATACTGCACGGTTCTGATTATGGACATGTCCGATGTGCGGTGATCCTCAATTTAAATGAACAATGACAGCCAACTTTCTTTGCGTATATAGATTGTCATCGGAACTATCAGCAGGGACAATCACATTTTCTGGTATATTATGTTTAAGATTGTCCCCGAGTAAGACTATTTACCAGTCTGACAGAACGGCTAGGACATAGATTAGAAACGGGATGCATTGTGTAGCAGATTTATCAAGAGACAGTAACTAGTACCAGCCGAAGATAGAGATTTATCAACGTAAGGTATAGTACTTGGACAACGATTTAAGCCAGGACCGTGCCATGCTATGATACAGAGAGGCGGCCGCATCAGGCTGAACCGTAAAGGGGTGGTGTAAACGGCAAAATCAAAATTACAATTGAAGGTTATTTTTAAGAAAAAAAACATTTAAGGGGCGGCATTTCGAAGACTTGCATCATACTAAGAAAATACACCGCACGGCCCTGATTTAAACACGGTGATTGCGAATCTGAACTTCAATTTAAATAATGTGTTGAGAATGAGATTGATATATAAACATTTAAAATGAATTAAGCTAAAACAGATGATTAAAATATAATCTACGTTGACATTTTGATTATGTAACAAATAGCTTCCAATCGCATCTTTCCTTTTCCGTTTGTCATTTCCTGTAACTTTTCTACGCTCTTCGTTCCCACGCTCTCTCCCTCCTCTCTTTGCTCTCTCTCTCTCTCTCTCTTATCTTTATCGTTCTCTCCTTAAAACATATATATATATATAATCTATATATGATGAAATTAGAGAAATGTCTGGTAAACAACTAGTAACAACTGTTATAAGAAAGGGAAGATTGAGCTATGTTGGGCATAGTCTGAGAAGAAATGATAAAGAATCACAAAGCAGACATTTAAGTGGAAGGCAAAGGGTTCAAGAATAAAAGGACGCACTACGGAAACCTCGAAGTGAACTCTACTTAGAAAGGCGAGAAATATCGGACTTAATACTATAGAAGAGATTGTTCAAGGTTCCCAAGACATGAAGAAATTGTATGAAAAAAATGGAAAATTACGTGCAGGCCCTATGTAACGTAAAGCTGTACGAGATTAATATAATATATATATATATATATATATATATATATATATACACACAATAATAATAATATTTGTAATATGTATTCATTTATTATTATTTCGTTAAAAAAAACGTATGTCATTCTCATCATCATCATCATCAGGTGCCGTCTCCACATAGAAGGTTGGCTGCAATGAATCTCCAGCATCCTCTGTCTTTCCCTTGAGTGTTGCACACTGCAGACTGTAACTGTCCATTTCTTAAAGTTTCCTCCACTTATCTCGTCTTCCTCTTGCTCTTCTCCTCAACTTCCTCTAGTAAATGTTTATCATGGTGTCATGCCTTTTATGTGCCCAAAATACTTTACTTGTCTGAATTTGTCATTCTACGAACTACTATTCTTAATCAAGAACAATTACTCTGTTTCTTTACTTTCCATCCCCCGCTTTTTATATGCATAATGCTTATAAATATATGTTTATATTTGGTTTTTTGTATAGTCAGCATTATTTAAGACTAATTGTTCTTACGAATTCAAAACCTGGAGCACAATAAAACAAAAATTTAATATTATTACATACTTTTGAAAACAGTCTTAGGACAAATCGTTTGGCCCAGAAAAGTGATGAAAATCATTTGACCCAGACAGGCATGAAAATGGTGAAGAATATAGAATATGAGACAATAATTATATTTATAATTTGTTGAAATCCTCATTGATTTACATCTTGAATGTAAATAGAATACGATGGCTAGGCTATGTTGAAAAAAACTGGCAGTGAACAGATAACGTAAAATTGCATAGATATGTTGTAGTATCCGATGGTACAGTGGTGGTGATTATGAAGAGTGTTGGGCTGATGTTGCTTGCCACACACACACACTACAAATAAGTAGACGTTCTTATATGTTTCGATTCTTTATTGATGGTTACTACATTCAGACAAAACCACGTCTTCTCGGTGGTAGTGTTTATATTCGTCTTCTTATTTGTAGGTGGGTCCTTTTTAATACTGGAGGAGTGGGTGAGTTGTTGTTAGGATACCTCTTCTTCCTGGGATTATGTATATTTTATCACATATTTATTCCTATTTGTTCCTATTTGGTGTAGTACTTATTCTTGTTTCTTCCTTCATTGGATTCATTCATTCATTTTGTTATAGTTCCGGTTTTTGTTGCTCCTGGTTCTCCCTTGTTCTCGGCTCATTGTTCGTTGAATACTTTCATTTATGATACGAGGGGAAGTCAATAAGTAAGCCACAAAGTTATGTGAGATGGTAGGTAAATGTAGTTGGTGTTTTCTAAAAGTGTCATTAGGTGAAAGCAACATCCAACTTTATATTCCCGTTCGCCAGGTGGCGCTATGTATCTCATGCGCATGCGCAGCGCATAAACAAAATGGCGACTGTACTTACGGAGAGTACAACCAAAGAGCAACGTGCTGCTGTGCGTTTTTTGTGGGCAAAAGGACTGCCTGCAAAGGACATTCATAAGGAAATGCTTCCTGTTTATGCTGACAAATGTTTGTCCCTTTAAACGGTGCATAGTTGGGTAGAAAAATTTTCTCAAGGACGCTCTAAAATTGCATCAGTGCAGCGGGTGGAGGAGATGATTAGAGGTGACAGACGAGTAACGATGGACTCTGTAACATCTGCAATAGGGTGCTCACATGGTTCAGCATACAGTATAATGCATGATCGATTGAAATTTAAGAAAGTGTGCTCAAGGTGGGTACCCAGACAATTGAAAGAGGAACACAAAATGAACCGATTTGGTCTGTCCTTGCATCATCTCTGTCGATCCGAAGATGAATTAGAAGAGACGCTGAACAGGATTGTTACTGGAGATGAATCACAGGTGCATCACTACCATCCCGAATCAAAGCGTGCTTCAATGCAGTGGAAACATCCTTCTTCGTCTTGTGTCCAAAAATTCAAGGTTACGCCATCAGCAGGGAAGGTTATGTTGGCGGTGTTCTGGGATTGTCAGGGAGTGCTTTTAACCAATGTCATGAAGAAAGGTGACAATGTGAATTCCGAATCGTACTGTGAAGTTCTATCGATGCTTCATGATGCAATTCGAAAAAAACGTCCAGGGTTCCTGACTAGAGGAGTGTTGCTTCCTCATGACAATGCCAGACCACATACGGCTCGATTAACCCAGGAGAAAATTAACCAACTAAGGTGGGAAGTTCTGGAACATCCACCTTACAGTCCCGACTTAGCCCTAGCGATTTCCACCTCTTTGGTCCACTGAAAACCCACCTTGGCGGGAGAAATTTCGTGAATGACGCCGAAGTTGAATGTGAAGTGAAAATGTGGTTTAGAAAACAGAGCCCGCAGTTCTATGCAGCCGGTTTGGGAGGATTGATAAAACGATGGGAAAAGTGCACCAATGTTGGTGGAAATTATGTTGAGAAATAAAGGAACAATGTATGTATAAAAATAAACTGGTTTCAAGTTGTTATCATGTTTAGTTATTTTTCTACAACCATTTGTGGCTTACTTATTGACTTCCCTCGTATATATATATATATAAAAGTGGTAGTAGTCCATTTCCCAATTTGTTATAGTTCTGGCTCCTGTTGATTTGCTTTTATTATCGAGGATGATTGATAGATTATTTATAATGCCTTTATTTGATTGAAATAGCCATTCTATCTTCTCCTTCTTGCCATTGGGCTCAGCCTTCGACATAGTGCACGCTCGGTCACTTGAGATGTTGTAGACGATCCGTTGGTGTAATGTCAAGAGTATTTAGTGGTCGTTGCAGAGCATGATAGATGATGTTAACTGCTTTGGATGTACAATGTTGATGAATCACACTAACTCTTTTTTTTGGTAGATTACTTCAAGTTTATTAATGTAACAACATTCTTCTTGCCAAAACACGTCTACTCCGTTGCAGTGTTTTGTTTGTCTCACCTATGTTTACTACTTTTCTACCAAAACTACGTCAATTAGTTTTACTAGTCAGGTCTCTTTGGTGTTACCATTCTGCTTAGAGAGTGTCATTGGCTTGCAAACACTAAGTCTCTACTAATAAAATATCAACAAACTACAAACTATAACTACTTGTCTGGTCCCCTAGCTGCCACCTGGGACTGGGACTGACTAAATGCCTTCTACATCCCCCGGGCGACTTCGCCGTTGTCCCAACGACGAAATCCAGTCTGATGTGCACAGGTATGTTCCATCAGGGCCATTAGTGTTGTCGGAGCTGAATGGGAACAAGTCACCACACGTCGCTAAACTTGTCTTATTGGCGTCCTTATTATAAAAAGATAAAGGGAAAGAGACTAAGATTTGAGACTAAGAAAAGGATAGAGAAATAACATTGAAGTCGAAATACTAGCAGTCAACAATTGGGACGAGAAGACTAATAACATAGATCTTCTTATTGGACAGGCTCCATATTGATGACTTTTACATACTCTATGTGATTTGTTTTGGATCCGACCAGCTTAAGAGCAATTGTACGTTGTGTCAGTTATGCGCCTACAAGTAGGTCAGCACATCAGATTTCTGCGACGTTTTTTATAAAGGGTTTTTAAGCCGAAGGATTGACTTCACTGCACCGGTTTTACCCCATATGGCTCGGTCCCTCTCCGCAGAAATTGCACGCCATCTGCCGTGAGTATTGCACAGAAGGCCGCGATCCGGATTCGAACCCACGACCTTTGACTCGCAAGACAAAGGGTTTAACCACTCAGCCACAGAGACCCCCATGACTAGGGTAGTTTCCCCTAGGCCCTACCTCAATCGCCCCTTACATTCGTTGCTATCCTAAGCCCCGGCAACACACTGATGCGAACATAGATGAATGAAGGTGTTTGATATCTGTAGCAATGACTAGAACATAGATGAATGAAGGTGTTTGATATCTGTAGCAATGACTAGAACATAGATGAATGAAGGTGTTTGATATCTGTAGCAAATGAACCTCAAGGCTTGTGAAATGAAGACAGAAGAATAAGCATTGCTTGCTTCTCATGATAAAATATCCTTCCTACCCTGTCTTCTAACGATTCAGTTTCTTCTACAACCTGTCTTTCTGTTAACTAGTCTCTTTATCGAAAACATCCTAACAAGTCTGGCCAGGAACCCAGGTCGATACAAGTAAATGTCAACAGAGGGCGCCGTTAGTGTTATATAATGAAGTTGACGACAGTCTCCTGTCCTCAGTTCACGTGGTCGAGAAGTGTAGATCGTGCCAGGGACACAAAATAATCTGAATAACGTTCACTATTACGTAACTTGTCTTGTCACCGTTTTCTTATTTTTATTCTTTCACTCGCTGACGAGAAATGTGTAAAAAGAAAACAATGGGTTGCCGATATCTCCAAATTGCTTTGAAATGGCACTGGTGATGGCTATTCTGTGCTTTAATTTTGTCATTACGGGTTCTGCTCAATTATGAATATGATCAACAAATAAACAGATACAGGTATTAAGAGCTTCCGAAAAAACAAATAGACAAACACAGGACTCGAACCACTTACCCTAGTCCTTACGACACCAATCGCCTAGCCTAGCAATACGAGCGTCCTTACGTACACAACCAATTAATTTGAAGCTACTTTGAATGATGTATACATGTTTGTTATATGTGTATGTATGATATTGTCTCGTCTCTAATATATACAGGCACAACAAGCTTATAGCATGTGCCTGTGCAAACACTATTAACGAACCCTACCTGATTGTTTCTGTGTCTGGCAATAACAAGCGTCTGAGAAAGACACTCCCCCGTGAGTCATTTTTGTAGAATGGCTCATTGGTTGTGTACGTAAGGACGCTCGTATTGCTAGGCTAGGCGATTAGTGTCTAAGGACTAGGTAAGTGGTTCGAGTCCCGTGTTTGTCTATTTGTTTATTCAGGCTCTTAATACCTGTATCTGTTTATTTGTTGATCATATTCGTTACTTCCGTTGCTTCCTCTGGGGTTCTTGTAAGAAAACTCCTTCTCAATTACCAAACTCATGCTCAATTATGAAGGCATCTGTTCTAAAGTTGTCAAATAATTGCCCCGTTGCTACTAGTAAACTTTGCTGTATACCGTTCCGTAGATACATTCAGAAAGATTTCGCCTCCACCATATTGCATTAAGAAGAAATCATCAAAGAATAAGGCAAAGGGTTCAAGAAAGAGGACGCTCTAGGGAACCCTGAACGAACTTTGCTGAGAGATGCAAAAAATGTCCGACTCAATCCCATGGAAGAGCTTGAGCGAGTTGCCCAGGACAGAGCGGTATTGAGAAATTACTTGCAGGCCGTATGTAATGTTTTAATGGTACGAGAGAAACATATATATTCATTGCAGTAATTGTCGCTTCATTTCTGTATACTTGAGTAAGTTGTTGGTAGCAAGTTTTTTTCTATATCTGTCACTATTAGACCTTGTCCTGGTGGTACACAGTCTGACAGTTCTTTCTCTTAATACTAATATTATATATATATATATATATATATATATATATATATATATATATATATATATATATATATATATATATATATATATATATATATATACCTTTTGTCTTTACAGACGGTCAATTGCAAGTGTTTTACTGTGACAACTTCTGAGTTTTCGCTTTTCTCTCTTGTCGTTCAGCTCATACATAAGTCTCTTCTCAAAAGATTCTGCGCCCTTTCGCAATTTGGCTTTCCACACAACTCTGTCATCAGCTAGTTTTTCCCATGTGCTGGGACCTATAGAAAAGTTTTCATTGAGGCTTTGCAGACATCTTTATATCTGAGCAGTGGTCTGCCATGGTGCCTCTTCCCCTCCGAAAGTTCACAGAACAACATTTGTTTCGGTATGCGACAAGTTTCCATTCTTCTCACATGCCCCAACCATCTTTTTTGTTTTCGTCGGGTCTAGGTTGACAAGTCCGGGACATATGGTCCTTACGTTTCATATGCCAAATCTAAGGGGTTTATTTGTCTTGTTTCTATGCAACTGTTGCTTTCCGTGTTGTGCCCGAGTCGAAAGCAGAGATGAAGTGTCGTCTCTCTTTGTGCCTAGCCTGGGCAGCTGATATGCAGAATATGCCTTGCCCATTTTGCTCAAATCCCCTCTCTACCCTACTGTTTCATCCAAAGGAAAGGCAAAGTATATACGTTAATGAATACATTCTCAACGTTCTGCTGGTCAATTCTTGTAGCTTGAATATGACAATTCTGGATAATGGTTAATCCATTCGAACATTTTACCACATACTTCGTTTATTTACACTTTAACTTACTAACATGATTAACACTAAAATCGATGTTGAATCGGTCAAGCAATTTAGGCAGTTTGAAGTTACCCGTTGTTCAAGTCGAACTGGATGCCTGAGAGGCAGAGTGAGAGGTGTGTTTAATCAGCAAGCTACGGGAACCATCAGTATGCATACTCTTCGATATCTGTTGGGGAGACTGAGCACCTATGGGTCTGCCAGGAGTGCAATTACGTCAATTTGTAATCAATAAACAATAACATGATTCACTTCTTCTGTTCATACTTTATATCAAATACAACTTCTGCTTACTCATAAACACTATCATCATCATGTGGCTACCGTAAGCGTTCATGGATCTTCACAAACGTATGTCCTTGGTACAGACCATCAGCTCGGATGGTGGCACTCTTAAGTGCCATGAAGTCAGACTATCCAGACAATTCTCACTATGTCTTGCTTTGTCCCGTCTCCCGTTGATTTGACCGATTATCACTATATGTTCTAAATCCCCTTTCCCATCCCATGCCCAAAAATTGATGACTGCTTCTTTCTTGTACCTCGATCACTTTCAAGACATCAACATTCATCATTTTGAAAGTTCATGTAATTCTTAGCATTCTCCTATAAAATACATATATTGAAGACACACAATATGTCTGCTATAACAAATGGACTTGAAGACACAAAATATGTCTGCTATAACAAATGGAATTAAAGACACACACTATGTCCGCTATAACACATGGAATTAAAGACACAAAATATGTCTGCAATAATAAATGGACTTGAAGACACAAAATATGTCTGCTATAACATGTATTTGAAGACATAAAATGTCTCTATAACATGTATTTTAAGACATAAAATATGTCTGCTATAACATGTATTTGAAGACATAAAATAACTTTTAAATATAAATTAATTTTAGAACATCCTTGCCAATTCTTTATAATGTACATTCGCTCATTCGATTTTTATTCTACTGCAACTTTATTCTCATATTGCTCATTTCTTCAACTTTATTCTCATATTGCTCATTTCTTCAACTTTATTCTCATATTGCTCATTTCTTTCCATCTCAACTTTAAAAAAAGAATTATCTAAAATTACATTAACTGGGGTTTTCTTTCGTTATCACATTAATTTGAGTTCATGTTTTAAGATTTGTCAATTTGACATTTCGTTCATGAAAATTTCCACCCAAAATTATGCCAGTGTCACAACGTTTATGTCAGTGTCACAACGTTTATGTCAGTGTCACAAAGTTTATGTCAGTCTCACAAAGTTTATGTCAGTGTCACAAAGTTTATGTCAGTGTTACAAAGTTTATGTCTGTGTTACAAAGTTTATGTCAGTGTCACAAAGTTTATGTCAGTGTTACAAAGTTCAGTGTCACAAAGTTTATGTCAGTGTCACAAAGTTTATGTCAGTGTTACAAAGTTTATGTCAATGTCACAAAATTTATGTCAGTGTCACAAAGTTGATGTCAGTGTCACAAAAGTTTATGTCAGTGTCATAAAGTTTATGTCAATGTTACAAAATGTATGTCAATGTCAACAAGTTATGTCATGTCTACAAAGTTTATGTCAATGTCACAAAGTTTAGTCAATGTCACAAGTTTATGTCAGTGTCACAAAGTTTATGTCAGTGTCACAAAGTTTATGTCAGTGTTACAAAGTTTATGTCTGTGTTACAAAGTTTATGTCAGTGTCACAAAGTTTATGTCAGTGTCACAAAGTTCAGTGTCACAAAGTTTATGTCAGTGTCACAAAGTTTATGTCAGTGTTACAAAGTTTATGTCAATGTCACAAATTTATGTCATGTCACAAAGTTATGTCAGTGTCACAAAGTTTATGTCAGTGTCATAAGTTTGTCAATGTTACAAATGTGAATTCACAAAGTGTTATGTCAATGTCACAAAGTTTATGTCAATGTCACAAAGTTTATGTCAGTATCACAAAGTTTAGGTCAATGTCACACAGTTTATGTCAGTGTCACAAAGTTTATGTCAGTGTCACAAAGTTTATGTCAGTGTCACAAAGTTTATGTCAGTGTCACAAAGTTTATGTCAGTGTCACAAAGTTTATGTCAGTGTCACAAAGTTTATGTCAGTGTCACAAAGTTTATGTCAGTGTCACAAAGTTTATGTCAGTGTCACAAAGTACATACATTAACAAATAATGAATGTAAAATGTACATTTTATTTCATTTTATTTTATTTATCTGTTCTTTAATAATGTTTTACCTCACAGTGTCAGGATAAGAAGAGATTTCTAGAACGGGTTTTTATGTGCGCTTCATAAACAGTTTTTTTCGTTGCCTCTGTTATTTCTGAGGTTCACCTTTGTGAGCACGGCCTATTGCTTTGTTCCACTGTATCAGAGTAACATTGTGAGGCGCACTGTTTGTTGGTAATCTGCTTACGTGACAGAACCATTTAAGTTATTGCGTCTTGATGAGGTTCAGTATTGATGTTGTGTCCTCTTTTTCCCAGATTTATTCATTTCTAAACATGTCTCTTCTTGACACTCCCAACATTCTGCGTAAACACTTTATCTCTGTCGTAACTAGTCTTCTTGACAATCCCATTTCTGTAAACTTTATTCTTCTCTATCTTCTTATCCACATTCTGCGTAAACATTTTATCTCTGTTGTAACTAGTCTTATTGATACTCCCAACATTCTGCGTAAACACTTTATCGTTGTCTCTAGTCTTCTGATACTCCATCATTCTGAGTAAACGCTTTATCGTTGTGTCTAGTCTCTGATACTCCCACATTCTGCGTAAACCATCGTTGTGTACTAGTCTTCTGTATCATTCTCGTAAACCTTTATCGTTGTCGTCACTAGTCTCGATACCATCATTCTGTAAACTTTATGTTGTCTCAGTCTTCGATCTCCCATCATTCTGCGTAAACCCTTTATCGTTGTCGTCACTAGTCTTCTGATCTCCTCTTCTGTAACTTTATCGTTGTTCTGTCTTCTAACCCCTCATTCTGCGTAAACACTTTATTGTTGTCGTCACTAGTCTTATTTTATTGTATTTCCTAAAACAATATAAAATATATAGAATCTTATCAAGTGATATATTATCATTTAGAGTTAAGTATTTGATGTCTCTTGTATACATACCTTACCGAAGCTCCCTTTTCCAATGGCACGTAGGATTTGAAAATGATCAAAGTTCACTGTAGACAAATAATATTTCATAAAATTAATAACAAATTGTAGATAAAAATGACTTTTTGCTATACGGTGTCAAACAAGAATTTGATTACATTGTTTTTTCGTAAAAGCATTTCGTTATACGCTGTCTCAAGCAAATCATTCAATATATTTTCTTTCTCCTCTCTCTCTCTCTCTCTCCCTCTCTCTCTCTTTCTCTCTCGCGTTGGTTTTTGTTTACACAATGTTTATCATTCTAATTGTGATATATACACAACCTTTGCCAAGAACGCAATTTTACGTCATAACGTTCAGTACCATTTGGAGCTCTAGTGCTTATCCTTCGGTGAAGTGTCCGATTTCAACCAGCGTTTACTGGGTTCGCTCTCCGTTAGCCTTTTGTGTTCACAGCCAACCTACAAGGCAGCAGGTTGCATTTTTGTTAGGGTAGCGACCCTTAGGCGACCTACCTTCCCGGGCTGATGAGCATCATCTGCCCAGAAAACCTGTCTTTTTTGGACTACTTGGTTTTCCTGTCGTCTAGTTTTGTGTACGGTTTACTCCGCTAGACTTTGATTGTCCCCAATCAAACCACAGGGCAGCAGTAGTCCCTGGGAGCGGAAACGCGCACTGGCTTTAACCTCTGCTGGGCCCTTTATTTTTCTTTCAAGTAAACACTTCAATTAAATTATTTTCAGTTCTCCCCGCAACCACTCATGTATTTAAAAAGCAGACTATCTCTATTTTATATTTTTAGACATAAGACAACTTATCTCTCGCTCTCTCTCTCTCTCTCTCTCTCTCTCTCGATCGTTCTTTTTCGACCATTTTGATCATTCTTATTGTGATATATAAACAATCTTTGCCAAGAACGTAGTTTTACGTCACATCTTCAGTACCATTTGGAGCTTTGGTGCTTATCCTTCGACGACGTGTCCGATTTCAACCAGCGTTTACTGGTTCGCTCTCCGTCAGTCTTTGACTGTCCCCAGCCGACCTACAAGGCAGGGTTCGACACTGCATCGATTTCACCCAAGTCTCCTTAGTCACTCTTACGACATGCGTGGCAGGTAACAGTGGTTCTATTCTTTACACCCAAAATGTAGGCCCTTAACCACTCGGGCAGAACAACTTATGACTTATAGCATCAGACTGCATATGCAACAAATATATAAATCCACTCCGACACTGAACTATACTACGGGCATCAGACTCTTAAGTTTGAACTAAACTCTATACTATTTCATCAATCTTCAAGTTTTGAACTAACACCTCTATCTAGTTTTTAGACATCAGACATCTTCAAGTTTTAGAACTTAGACAACCTTCTATACTCTAGTTTTTAGACATCAGACATCTTCAAGTTTTAGAACTTAGACAACCTTCTATACTCTAGTTTTTAGACATCAGACATCTTCAAGTTTTAGAACTTAGACAACTTCTATACTCGTTAGACATCAGACATCTTCAAGTTTAGTTTAGACAACTCTCTAGTTTTGCTAGACATCAGACAACCTTCTAAGTTTTAGAAGACTTTTAGAGAACTACCTTCTATACTCTAGTTTTTAGACATAGACATCTTCAAGTTTTAGAACTTAACAACCTTCTATACTCTAGTTTTTAGACATCAGACAACTTCAAGTTTTAGATATTAGACAACCTTCTATACTCTAGTTTTTAGACATCAGACAACTTCAAGTTTTAGATATTAGACACCCTTCTATAGATTACCTCTAATTTTCAGTCATGGGGCAACTTCAAGTTTTAGAAATAATAAAATACAGGCTCTAGGTTTAGGGTATCATACCTACAATTTGGGCAAATAATCCTAATCCCGATTAACATACCAGAACAAAAGTTTATCTATGAAGGTTCAGAGAATCATAGAAGTAACAAAATACTTCAGAAATTAAAGCTGACTTGCAGAATACAGAATTTATATTTATATTTTCTTACAATCACGCGCATAAAGGGATTAATGTTTGAATGGGTAGTATTACACCACACACACTTTACTGAATATGTCAATGTTTGAATGGGCAGTATTACACCACACACACTTTACTGAATATGTTAATGTTTTGAGTTCATTGTGATCTCCCTTGGGCAATGAGACACTGCTATAACTTTCCTTTCCGATGGTTAGACGGTTAGCCACTGTCGACTTGGTTTTTACATGATAAGTTCGGGACGAATATAGTGCTTATATTAATGAATTACGCAAGTGAACGAAGAAAGCATTCATCCGGGAGTAAACCTTTTGGATGCGATCAGGGAATTGTCTTTTTGACACCACCAGACCAAAACTGTTGGCCAGCTTGCAAGCAGATTCCCATACATACAAGTAAACACAATCGCTGGAGATTGAATGCAAGCACGAGATTGTTATCACTGACTGTACCTTTGACAATTTTGATGACTGTGCTCACTGGTAACAATCATTGGAGATTGAATGCAATCATGAGATTGTTATCACTGACTGTACCTTTGAAAATCTTGATATCTGTGCACACTGGTAAAAATTATTGGAGATTGAATGCAAGCACGAGATTGTATCACTGACTGTACCTTTGAAAATCTTGATAACTGTGCACACTGGTAATAATTAATCAATCAATCAGTAGTGTGCCGTCTCCGCATAGAAAGTTGCTTGTAATGATCACCTAACAGTTATGTCAGTTGCCCTGATGTTACAATCTACTAGACTACATGTCCATTTCCTGATTTTCCTCTCCCCAATCTCTGTGGGTCTCATTGGTGAAGTGTTTCAGTCGTTTGCCTCTCGTACTAAAGGTTGTGGGATCAAAACCGGACTGAGACACGCCTGCAATTTTGTCATGAGAACCCTAGGATTGTTGCCGGAGCTTCAGAGTTCGTGCTTTGTGCAATGCTCTCGGCAGATGGCATGCCATCTCTACCGACAGGGGCGGAGCCATATGAGGAAAACCGGTGCAATAAAGTCAATCCTTCATCTTTATACCTTTTTAATTGTATCTCCATCTTCCCCATGCTCTCCTGCTCACCTACCCTTCTCAAGATGGTTTCCAACAGTTCCGTGTCTTTTAATGTGACCAAAATATCATGTCGAATTTATATCTCACTGAGAAGTTATCTTTTCATCCTTTCACTGAGCAGTTATCTTTTCATTCTTTCACTGAGCAGTTATCTTTTCATACTTTCACTGAGCAGTTATCTTTTCATTCTTTCACTGAGCAGTTATCTTTTCATTCTTTCACTGAGCAGTTATCTTTTCATCCTTTCACTGAGCAGTTATCTTTTCATCCTTTCACTGAGCAGTTATCTTTTCATACTTTCACTGAGCAGTTATCTTTTCATACTTTCACTGAGCAGTTATCTTTTCATCCTTTCACTGAGCAGTTATCTTTTCATCCTTTCACTGAGCAGTTATCTTTTCATCTTTTCACTGAGCAGTTATCTTTTCATACTTTCACTGAGCAGTTATCTTTTCATACTTTCACTGAGCAGTTATCTTTTCATACTTTCACTGAGCAGTTATCTTTTCATTCTTTCACTGAGCAGTTATCTTTTCATCTTTTCACTGAGCAGTTATCTTTTCATCCTTTCACTGAGCAGTTATCTTTCCATCCTTTCACTGAGCAGTTATCTTTTCATCCTTTCACTGAGCAGTTATCTTTTCATACTTTCACTGAGCAGTTATCTTTTCATCCTTTCACTGAGCAGTTATCTTTTCATCCTTTCACTGAGCAGTTATCTTTTCATACTTTCACTGAGCAGTTATCTTTTCATCCTTTCACTGAGCAGTTATCTTTTCATACTTTCACTGAGCAGTTATCTTTTCATACTTTCACTGAGCAGTTATCTTTTCATTCTTTCACTGAGCAGTTATCTTTTCATACTTTCACTGAGCAGTTATCTTTTCATCCTTTCACTGAGCAGTTATCTTTCCATCCTTTCACTGAGCAGTTATCTTTTCATACTTTCACTGAGCAGTTATCTTTTCATCCTTTCACTGAGCAGTTATCTTTTCATCCTTTCACTGAGCAGTTATCTTTCCATCCTTTCACTGAGCAGTTATCTTTCCATCCTTTCACTGAGCAGTTATCTTTCCATCCTTTCACTGAGCAGTTATCTTTTCATCCTTTCACTGAGCAGTTATCTTTTAATCCTTTCACTGAGCAGTTATCTTTTCATACTTTCACTGAGCAGTTATATTTTCATCCTTTCACTGAGCAGTTATTTTTTCATACTTTCACTGAGCAGTTATCTTTTCATACTTTCACTGAGCAGTTATCTTTTCATACTTTCACTGAGCAGTTATCTTTTCATTCTTTCACTGAGCAGTTATCTTTTCATCTTTTCACTGAGCAGTTATCTTTCCATCCTTTCACTGAGCAGTTATCTTTTCATCCTTTCACTGAGCAGTTATCTTTTCATACTTTCACTGAGCAGTTATCTTTCCATCCTTTCACTGAGCAGTTATCTTTTCATACTTTCACTGAGCAGTTATCTTTTCATCCTTTCACTGAGCAGTTATCTTTTCATCCTTTCACTGAGCAGTTATCTTTTCATACTTTCACTGAGCAGTTATCTTTTAATCCTTTCACTGAGCTGTTATCTTTTCATTCTTTCACTGAGCAGTTATCTTTTCATTCTTTCACTGAGCAGTTATCTTTTCATACTTTCACTGAGCAGTTATATTTTCATCCTTTCACTGAGCAGTTATCTTTTCATACTTTCACTGAGCAGTTATCTTTTCATCCTTTCACTGAGCAGTTATCTTTTCATACTTTCACTGAGCAGTTATCTTTTCATCCTTTCACTGAGCAGTTATCTTTTCATACTTTCACTGAGCAGTTATCTTTTCATCCTTTCACTGAGCAGTTATCTTTCATGACTTTCACTGAGCAGTTATCTTTTCATCCTTTCACTGAGCAGTTATCTTTTCATACTTTCACTGAGCAGTTATCTTTTCATCTTTTCACTGAGCAGTTATCTTTTCATCCTTTCACTGAGCAGTTATCTTTTCATCCTTTCACTGAGCAGTTATCTTTTCATCCTTTCACTGAGCAGTTATCTTTTCATACTTTCACTGAGCAGTTATCTTTTCATCCTTTCACTGAGCAGTTATCTTTTCATACTTTCACTGAGCAGTTATCTTTTCATCTTTTCACTGAGCAGTTATCTTTTCATCCTTTCACTGAGCAGTTATCTTTTCATCCTTTCACTGAGCAGTTATCTTTTCATACTTTCACTGAGCAGTTATCTTTTCATACTTTCACTGAGCAGTTATCTTTTCATCTTTTCACTGAGCAGTTATCTTTTCATACTTTCACTGAGCAGTTATCTTTTCATCCTTTCACTGAGCAGTTATCTTTTCATCCTTTCACTGAGCAGTTATCTTTTCATCCTTTCACTGAGCAGTTATCTTTTCATCCTTTCACTGAGCAGTTATATTTTCATCCTTTCACTGAGCAGTTATCTTTTCATACTTTCACTGAGCAGTTATCTTTTCATCCTTTCACTGAGCAGTTATCTTTTCATCTTTTCACTGAGCAGTTATCTTTTCATACTTTCACTGAGCAGTTATCTTTTCATCCTTTCACTGAGCAGTTATCTTTTCATACTTTCACTGAGCAGTTATCTTTTCATTCTTTCACTGAGCAGTTATCTTTTCATACTTTCACTGAGCAGTTATCTTTTCATCCTTTCACTGAGCAGTTATATTTTCATCCTTTCACTGAGCAGTTATCTTTTCATACTTTCACTGAGCAGTTATCTTTTCATCCTTTCACTGAGCAGTTATCTTTTCATCCTTTCACTGAGCAGTTATCTTTTCATCCTTTCACTGAGCAGTTATCTTTTCATACTTTCACTGAGCAGTTATCTTTCATACTTTCACTGAGCAGTTATCTTTTCATCCTTTCACTGAGCAGTTATCTTTCCATCCTTTCACTGAGCAGTTATATTTTCATACTTTCACTGAGCAGTTATCTTTTCATACTTTCACTGAGCAGTTATCTTTTCATCTTTTCACTGAGCAGTTATCTTTTCATTCTTTCACTGAGCAGTTATCTTTTCATCTTTTCACTGAGCAGTTATCTTTCCATCCTTTCACTGAGCAGTTATCTTTCCATCCTTTCACTGAGCAGTTATCTTTTCATCCTTTCACTGAGCAGTTATCTTTTCATACTTTCACTGAGCAGTTATCTTTCCATCCTTTCACTGAGCAGTTATCTTTTCATACTTTCACTGAGCAGTTATCTTTTCATCCTTTCACTGAGCAGTTATCTTTTCATCCTTTCACTGAGCAGTTATCTTTTCATCTTTTCACTGAGCAGTTATCTTTTAATCCTTTCACTGAGCTGTTATCTTTTCATTCTTTCACTGAGCAGTTATCTTTTCATTCTTTCACTGAGCAGTTATCTTTGCATACTTTCACTGAGAAGTTATCTTTTCATCCTTTCACTGAGCAGTTATCTTTTCATACTTTCACTGAGCAGTTATCTTTTCATCCTTTCACTAAGCAGTTATCTTTTCATACTTTCACTGAGCAGTTATCTTTTCATACTATCACTGAGCAGTTATCTTTTCATACTTTCACTGAGCAGTTATCTTTTCATCCTTTCACTGAGCAGTTATCTTTTCATACTTTCACTGAGCAGTTATCTTTTCATCCTTTCACTGAGCAGTTATCTTTTCATACTTTCACTGAGCAGTTATCTTTTCATCTTTTCACTGAGCAGTTATCTTTTCATCCTTTCACTGAGCAGTTATCTTTTCATCCTTTCACTGAGCAGTTATCTTTTCATACTTTCACTGAGCAGTTATCTTTTCATACTTTCACTGAGCAGTTATCTTTTCATCTTTTCACTGAGCAGTTATCTTTTCATACTTTCACTGAGCAGTTATCTTTCATCTTTTCACTGAGCAGTTATCTTTTCATCTTTTCACTGAGCAGTTATCTTTTCATCTTTTCACTGAGCAGTTATCTTTTCATACTTTCACTGAGCAGTTATCTTTTCATCTTATCACTGAGCAGTTATCTTTTCATACTTTCACTGAGCAGTTATCTTTTCATACTTTCACTGAGCAGTTATCATTTCATACTTTCACTGAGCAGTTATCTTTTCATCCTTTCACTGAGCAGTTATCTTTTCATCCTTTCACTGAGCAGTTATCTTTTCATACTTTCACTGAGCAGTTATCATTTCATACTTTCACTGAGCAGTTATCTTTTCATACTTTCACTGAGCAGTTATCTTTTCATACTTTCACTGAGCAGTTATCTTTTCATCCTTTCACTGAGCAGTTATCTTTTCATACTTTCACTGAGCAGTTATCTTTCATACTTTCACTGAGCAGTTATCTTTCATTCTTTCACTGAGCAGTTATCTTTTCATCTTTCACTGAGCAGTTATCTTTTCATCCTTTCACTGCGCAGTTATCTTTTCATACTTTCACTGAGCAGTTATCTTTCATTCTTTCACTGAGCAGTTATCTTTTCATCTTTTCACTGAGCAGTTATCTTTTCATACTTTCACTGAGCAGTTATCTTTTCATCCTTTCACTGAGCAGTTATCTTTTCATACTTTCACTGAGCAGTTATCTTTTCATACTTTCACTGAGCAGTTATCTTTTCATTCTTTCACTGAGCTGTTATCTTTTCATTCTTTCACTGAGCAGTTATCTTTTCATTCTTTCACTGAGCAGTTATCTTTTCATACTTTCACTGAGCAGTTATCTTTTCATACTTTCACTGAGCAGTTATCTTTTCATTCTTTCACTGAGCTGTTATCTTTTCATTCTTTCACTGAGCAGTTATCTTTTCATTCTTTCACTGAGCAGTTATCTTTTCATACTTTCACTGAGCAGTTATCATTTCATCCTTTCACTGAGCAGTTATCTTTTCATCCTTTCACTGAGCAGTTATCTTTTCATCCTTTCACTGAGCAGTTATCTTTTCATCCTTTCACTGAGCAGTTATCTTTTCAACCTTTCACTGAGCAGTTATCATTTCATTCTTTCACTGAGCAGTTATCTTTTCATCTTTTCTTTTTTAACACACACAAATATTATCACCATTAACCACTCCACCATCACTACACCACTATTATAAGCATACTGATGCACATAAATAATAATAATAATTCCTATCGTACCGTTAAACGTTACATATGGCCTGCAAGTAATTTTTCCATACCACTCTATCCTGGGCAACTCGCTCAATCTCCTCCATGGAACTGAGACCGATATTTCTTGCCTCTCTCAGCAAAGTTCGTTTTAGGGTTTCCTTAGGTCGTCCTATCTTTCTTGAACCCTTTGCCTCCCACTTCACTGCCTGCTTTGATATTACTGATGCACATAGTTTTCTCCTTTATACCTTTTCCCATCCCGAGGCTTGTCGTGATTCTTTATAATTCTCCCACCTTTGCGCCTTCATCGCCTTTGTTGCGAGGACGATGATTTTCTTGATAGAGCTCACGTGATGCTTGATTTCTTCCGCAAGCGCCTATATCCGGAGAATGTGCTTGTATCTGCTATGCATCGCTTTCAGAAAATTGCTCGCCAGGAGACCCTTTCCAACCAGCATGGAACTTCCAATTCTGACAGGGTGAAACTTATCTTAACTTTCCACCCTCATAGTTCACTTGTAAAGAAAGTTTTATTCCGTCATCTGTCTATTCTTAAGTCTGGTCCTGAGATACGCTCAGTCTTCCAACACTATCCTTTGGTGGCGTACAGACGGGACAGAAGTCTTAAGGATATGTTGGTACACAGTCGCCTGAAGTCCAATATCCAGAGTAATTTTGGCATCGTCCAGCGTGGCCGTCGGCGCTGCAATACGTGTGCTTATGTAATACAGACACGTACTGTATCTTTTACAAAAGCCACGTTTGTTATTGAAGATGGTTCACATGCGAGTCCCGTAATATTATCTACGCCATCACATGCAAGCGGTGTGATAAGGCTTATATCGGTGAGACAGGCAAGAGAGTGACCGATTTTCCCAACACTTGCACGATATTCACCAATGCTCTGTGACTCATGCAGCAACTCATTTCAATAATACTGACCATTTAGGAGCTCGCGATGTCCAGGTCACAGCCATCCGATCATGTTCTGATGATCGTAGTCGATTTGCTCTGAATAATCGCTTTATTTCTTTATATGGTACCTTGCGTCGTCATGGACTCAACGCATTACATTCATATGCTTTTCAGTACTTTTTCTTCTCATGCCTTGTATTCTATATGTGTATATGTTACATGTATATTAGTTATATATTTACTTGATTTTTTATTGTTTTTCTTCTTTTCCACTTGTAGTTTTTATGTGTGTTTTTGTGTGCAGTTATTTCGTTATTCGTTTTTATTCTCAAATTTTCATAAGAAACGTTTGAATGTCTCCGTATGTAGTATTCCATATGTAGTGTTCTTTGAAATTCTTCCCTCCTGTAGTATCGTTTGCTTGATAAAGGTATTTTTGTCGAAACGTTGATTTGTATTGTCACTGTATTTGTATTTTGTAAAACTAAAGTACTTTGTTCTTACGTGTTTTGCTTCATTACTTGCCATTGGTGTCTTCATTATATTTGGGTTTTTTTCATAGCTTATCTGCAGTACAACTTTTGATGCTATAGATGACTAGTTGTCTGTTTTTCTTTGCATATCTTGGTTGTTTCTACTTAACAAGGCAATATCAACTGCAAAATCCAAATCTTCTAGTTGTCTATTTTGTACCCAATCGATGCGAGTTTCGTCTATGCAACATTTTCGCATCGCCCAGTCAATGGTCACTCCAAACAATAGGGAAGATAGAATACAGTCTTGCTTTACTCCAGTTTCAACCATAAACCAGTCGCTGTGTCCACCATCAGTGCGAACTGCACACTGTGAAGGATCATATTGGCTCTTGATAATGTTTATTATTTTGTCTGGTATTCCATAGCATCTCAGAATATTCCACAGGGAGATTCTGTGTAGACTATCAATGGCTTTTTTAAAATCGATGAAATTTAGTATAAGTGGTTATTGCTTCTCAATATGTTCCTCCAAAATTAGTCGTAGGGTAATTATTTGGTCTAAGCAGCTTCTCCCAGGTCTAAAACCAGCTTGTCCTTCTCTCAGGGTTGTGTCCACTGCTCCTTTGATTCTATTAAGAATGATTTTGCAGAAAGTCTTAGTCATTACTAATAATAATGTGATCCCTCTCCAGTTGTTGCAATCTTTGAGATCACCTTTTTGGGGAATCTTAACAATTATTCCCTTTTTCCGCTGACCTGGGACAGTTTCTTCTTCCATACTTTATTAAATAGTTCTTGCACCTGGCTAATAGTTGTATCATCTGCCATTTTGAGCATTTCTGCAGTAATGTTGTCATCACCCGCTGCCTTATTGCTACGACTGTAAGCTTCGTGATATATCCTTTACAGGGCGTCACCATCAGCCACACTAAATTAGTCGTCGATTTTCTAGGCACCACATATACATTCAGTAGTTTACCATTGTTTTCTGAACTGTGAGCTCTATTTTTATCGGTCGTAAAATCCACGAGAACAAATTTGTTTCCAAACCGCCCCCCGCTGTTTTTGAACCAGGTACACTTGGGTTACGATCGAGTTCACTACCGCTTAAGTTACTACAGAAACACACAGTGTGCATATGTCTACACAAAGTTAGTACCGATAACGACATGATCGAACAAAGGATTTTGTTTTCGTTCAATCAACGAGACGAAAGAAACAGACTACAGGAAGACAATCGATAGAGCTGCGTATAGATAATTAACTGTATACCTACAACAAACAGTGGCATATTGGAGAAAGAAACAGACTACAGGAAGACAATCGATAGAGCTGTGTATAGATAATTAACTGTATACCTACAACAAACAGTGGCATATTGGAGAAAGAAACAGACTACAGGAAGACAATCGATAGAGCGGCGTATAGATAATTAACTGTATACCTACAACAAACAGTGGCATATTGGAAGAACAGCTAGCAAGGGAAATCGGATTTAGAGACGCTTATAGATAATTAACATGTCATTCCTACAACAAAAGTGGCATATTGGAGAAGAGCAATAACTACAGAAGACAATCGATAAGAGCATGTATAGATAATTAATGTATACCTAGCAATAAACAGTGTGCATTATATTCCAGTATTTTGATATTATATGAATAATTAAACTATGAATACAGTATTTTGCCATATATATTGCAGTATATAAATTAACTGTATACCTACAAATATAATTTTGGCATATTGAGAAAGAAACAGACTACATTGAAGACAAATCGATAGAGCTGCAGTATAGATAATTAACTGTATACCTACAATTAAAAGTGCATATTGGAGAAAGAAACAGACTACATTAAGACAATCGATAGAGCTATGTATAGATAATTAACTGTATACCTACAACAAACAGTGGCATATTGCAGAAAGAAACAATTACAGGAAGACAATCATAGAGTCAGTATAATAATTAACTGTATACCTACAACAAACAGTGGCATATTGGAGAAAGAAACAGACTACAGGAAGACAATCGATAGAGCTGTGTATAGATAATTAACTGTATACCTACAACAAACAGTGGCATATTGGAGAAAGAAACAGACTACAGGAAGACAATCGATAGAGCTGCGTATAGATAATTAACTGTATACCTACAACAAACAGTGGCATATTGGAGAAAGAAACAGACTACAGGAAGACAATCGATAGAGCTGCGTATAGATAATTAACTGTATACCTACAACAAACAGTGGCATATTGGAGAAAGAAACAGACTACAGGAAGACAATCGATAGAGCTGCGTATAGATAATTAACTGTATACCTACAACAAACAGTGGCATATTGGAGAAAGAAACAGACTACAGGAAGACAATCGATAGAGCTGTGTATAGATAATTAACTGTATACCTACAACAAACAGTGGCATATTGGAGAAAGAAACAGACTACAGGAAGACAATCGATAGAGCTGCGTATAGATAATTAACTGTATACCTACAACAAACAGTGGCATATTGGAGAAAGAAACAGACTACAGGAAGACAATCGATAGAGCTGCGTATAGATAATTAACTGTATACCTACAACAAACAGTGGCATATTGGAGAAAGAAACAGACTACAGGAAGACAATCGATAGAGCTGCGTATAGATAATTAACTGTATACCTACAACAAACAGTGGCATATTGGAGAAAGAAACAGACTACAGGAAGACAATCGATAGAGCTGCGTATAGATAATTAACTGTATACCTACAACAAACAGTGGCATATTGGAGAAAGAAACAGACTACAGGAAGACAATCGATAGAGCTGCGTATAGATAATTAACTGTATACCTACAACAAACAGTGGCATATTGGAGAAAGAAACAGACTACAGGAAGACAATCGATAGAGCTGCGTATAGATAATTAACTGTATACCTACAACAAACAGTGGCATATTGGAGAAAGAAACAGACTACAGGAAGACAATCGATAGAGCTGCGTATAGATAATTAACTGTATACCTACAACAAACAGTGGCATATTGGAGAAAGAAACAGACTACAGGAAGACAATCGATAGAGCTGCGTATAGATAATTAACTGTATACCTACAACAAACAGTGGCATATTGGAGAAAGAAACAGACTACAGGAAGACAATCGATAGAGCTGCGTATAGATAATTAACTGTATACCTACAACAAACAGTGGCATATTGAGAAACGAAGCAATGCTACGGAAGACAATCGATTGAGCTAGCGTATAGATAATTAACTGTTACCAACTAAATAGTCATATTGAAACATGAGCTAGCAATGTCCGTGTGGAAATACGGATTTGCCAAGACGACGACTTATTATAATACAAGTATTTAGCCAATAATTACATGTCATTTCTACACAATAATTACCAATATATTTTCATCAGAGTATTTTGCCATATTATATTTTACCCAGTATTTTGCCATATTATATTTTACCCAGTATTTGAATATATATTTTACCCAGTATTTTGCCATATTATATTTTACCCAGTATTTTAATATTATATTTTACCCAGTATTTCATATTATATTTTACCCATTATTTGCATATTATATTTTACCCAGTATATTAAATATGATATTTTACCCAGTATTTTGCCATATTATATTTTACCCAGTATATTAAATATTATATTTTACCCAGTATATTAAATATTATATTTTACCCATTATATTAAATATGATATTTTACCCAGTATTTTGCCATATTATATTTTACCCAGTATTTTACAATATTATATTTTACCCAGTATTTTGCCATATTATATTTTACCCAGTATTTTGCCATATTATATTTTACCCAGTATATTAAATATGATATTTTACCCAGTATTTTGCCATATTATATTTTACCCAGTATATTAAATATTTTATTTTACCCAGTATATTAAATATTATATTTTACCCAGTATATTAAATAGTATATTTTACCCAGTATATTAAATATTATATTTTACCCAGTATATTAAATATTATATTTTACCCAGTATATTAAATATTATATTTTACCCAGTATATTAAATATTATATTTTACCCAGTATATTAAATATTATATTTTACCCAGTATATTAAATATTATATTTTACCCAGTATATTAAATATGGTATTTTATCAGTATATTATATATGGTATTTTACCCAGTACATTAAATATTGTATTTTATCCAGTATATTAAATATGGTATTTTACCCAGTACATTAAATATTGTATTTTATCCAGTATATTAAATATGGTATTTTACCCAGTATATTAAATATGGTATTTTATCCAGTATATTAAAATGGTATTTTACCAAGTATATTAAATATTGTATTTTATCCAGTATATTAAATATGGTATTTTACCCAGTATATTAAAATGGTATTTTACCCAGTATATTAAATATGATAGTTTACCCAGTATATTAAATATGGTATTTTACCCAGTATATTAAATATGGTATTTTATCAGTATATTATAAATGGTATTTTACCAAGTATATTAAATATTGTATTTTATCCAGTATATTAAATATGGTATTTTACCCAGTATATTAAATATGGTATTTTACCCAGTACATTAAATATTGTATTTTATCCAGTATATTAAATATGGTATTTTACCCAGTATATTAAATATGGTATTTTACCCAGTACATTAAATATTGTATTTTACCCAGTATATTAAATATGGTATTTTACCCAGTATATTAAATATGGTATTTTAACCAGTATATTAAAATGGTATTTTACCCAGTATATTATATATGGTATTTTACCAGTATATTATATATGGTATTTTACCCAGTATATTAAATATGGCATTTTAACTAATATATTAAATATGGTATTTTACTTGTATACACTGTGTCGCTCACTCACTGTGAATTCAGACGTAGTTATTGTGCTTAATATTGTACCTTTGACTGATTTTCGTATGAAGGCTTGTTTTCCACAGCACCAGTATCCCTCGCCATTCTGGCGAGCATTACTCCGACTTCAGAGATACTTGTAATTAGATACCAAAGTAAAATATCAGGGTTTTCTGTAGTCCAACCGGTACAATTACTATTGTCTTATTGTTTGTTATTGCTTAGCAGTATTTTTGTCTTCCCTTATATAATTTTAAGACCGACCCGTTGCACCGTTTCTACCAGTGCAACTACATTTTCTATATGTCTTGTAGTCTGTGGGAGAGCAAAGCATGATCATCCGCGAAGTCCAGGTCCTTTAATTTTGACATAGGTTCCACTTAGTCTTTTCCGAACATAACATATTCTGTGTGTGTAACCCAATCAAGTAACACCACGAAGAGAAGGAAGACAACATGCATCCTTGTCAAACTTCTTCTTCTTTGAACGCTCCACATCGATAACTTGTTAACCACTCTACGGGATTTGTATGTGATCTGAGCCTTAGAGCGATTTACGTTATGCCAGTTATTTGCCTACAAGTAGGCCAGCACATCCGATTTCTGCGATGTTTTTTATTATGGTAGGGTAGCTTCCATAGATCCTATATCAGCCGCCTCTTACGACCTGCCTTGTAGGTCGCAGTGGTACTATTCTTTGCTCCTATTTGCGGGCCTGGTACCACACAGGCACCTCGTCTAACAACAGTAGTGACCTGGATCTTCTTGGACTTTGTGTTCCAGCTGTGATTTATTTCTTTCAGTTTCTGTTATACTGTTCTCCTCCAGGTGGTTTTTGATCATCCACGTTTTAGTTCACCCTCTGTTGTCACTCTCAGTGCAACTTTCGTGACATAAGTGGTAATAGAAAAGTATATGTAGCAGAATAAATTTGAACAGTGAAAACAAAATAAGAATGGCATTATTATATAATTTCGAATCAAATATTATTGACATAGTTGGATTATAATTGATGACTTAAATATTGGCCATCGCAATCTAAAACAGAGCTGACTAAACAATTTAAACTTTTGGTCACCACGTTCCCTACTTTTAGAGTTCAACAAATTGTATCAGATAACACCCCTAAATGAAATAGACCAGCTGGGCAACTGTGTAATGAATATCTGGAGTGGTCTAGATTTTAGATTTGTCAAGTTGGCGATTCAAGCAATCCGTAACCCCCGTGATAACATTAACAAGTTAGAAGTAAGAGCGAATGTACACTTTAGAATAGCGACTATAAAATCACATCAATTATAAGGTACCAAGAAATATCTTATATATTTCTTAGTGTCGGATCGCGGAATGTGCTGTCCGCCTATACACGGGGTCGGTTTACATTTTTCCCTCTTCGTATCCCTAAAAGCCACATTCTTGCTAAATTTCAAGTCCGTAGGATGTCCAGATATCTCCAAACAATTGGGACAGACATACAATTCTATTGATCTTTGTCTTATATATATATAAGATTTGTATATATATTAGCTAATTAACCCGGCTTTGCTCGGATTCGAAAACATATGTAACGGGAATTTAGATTATTAAAAAAAAATTGTTTTAAGGGTACTATTTTGTTTTCATTAGCAAAAAGTACATAATTATTGTGTGAGTTATATTTATTTCTAAGTGAGAGCCTGATAGTAAACAACATTCCCTGTTTTCCCGTCGTTTGCAAGCATATATAAATTGTTTTCACTTTCAACTATAGACATGCCACGTATAACTGACCTTGGTTAAAGCAGACATATCTCAAATTAATCCCAGCACATCGTTTACTACAGGTGCGCTTTAAGTCCGCTCGTGTTGACCGACCGGAACTATGTCAGCGCAGATTGCAATTTTACTGTCGTCCGCGAGCAACACTAATCTAATGTCGTCTTGAAACTGCTGACATAGCTTTTGCCTGTATGTAGCATACGTTGAATAGCTAATAACGTATTTTGATTAAGGGACGTAATCAACCTAAGGTACGCTGATGACACAATTCTCATGGCTACAAATGAACACGATCTGCAAGACTTGATAGACATACTAGTGAGAGAAAGTGAAAAGAAAGGATTAAGCATGAATATAAAGAAAACAGAGGTTATGGTTGTCTCCAAGAAACAAGAAACACCAACATGCAATATCAAAATAAATAACACAACACTGAAACAAGTCCATCGATTCAAGTATCTAGGAACATTCTTAACACCAGATGGAAGATGTACAACAGAGATTAGGAGTAGAATAGCTCAAACGAAAGCAGCTTTTATGAAAATGAAGAACACACTATGCGTGAACTCACTACCAATGACACTGCGAAAACGAGTACTCCAATGCTATATTGAACCAATTCTTATGTATGGCAGCGAATCATGGACACTGAACAAACAATCAATACGATCATTGGAAGCCACAGAGATGTGGTTTTACAGAAGAATGTTGAGAATTCCATGGACAGCAAAGAAAACAAACGTGGAGGTTTTAAATCAGGCCTGCACACAAAGAAACCTTATCAAAAGAATAAGAATCCGACAATCAAGGTTCTTCGGGCATATAATGCGAAGAGAAGGTTTAGAACATTTGGTGACTACAGGTAAAATTCAGGGAAGGAGAGATCGTGGAAGACAGAGGGAGAAGATGTTGGATGGCCTGACATCATGGTTCGACAAAATATCGACGTCAGAACTGATTACATGCACCAAGCAAAGAGAGTTGTGGAGAGACATGATCGCCTACGCCGGCAGGCATGGCACTTGATTGATTGATATATAAATATATATATATATATACATATATATATACTATATATATATATATATATATATATATATATATATATATATATATATATATATATATATATGTATCTTTAAATAAGATAATGTGTGATTTCAAATCTAAAATGTTGCACAAGAATTTAAAGCAAATTTGAGATAAGTATGAAAACTTATATCTTAAGCCAGTAATGTCTGTATAAAATAGGTCAAGTATGTTTGTTTACAAAGTGAATTGAAACTTCAATTGTTTAAGGGGGGACTCTGGTCTTGAAACTTTTTCGTTGCTTTGGTATTAATGTAGAATTTGTATAAAAATTTTGAAAGATTATGACTTAGAATAGTAGAAAAAAATTAGTAAGAAAAAAAAAGTCAACGCGTTGCCATGGAAACAATACAAAATGGCCGCAAGCACAAATTTTCAAATCCCTAAGGCTCTGAAGTTAATGAATATAAATGAATTCTGTTTTCACTCTAAGGTGAGCAATTGTAATATCTACAAAATTACACATTTTTTTAGGATATATTAAATATTACATTTGTTATGAATTTTTGTGTAAACACACCCTCCAAAAACAGCTTTTTGACCAAATTTTGAGGGAATTTTACCCAAAAATTTATAAAAATTAAATATTTAATATATCCTAAAAATCATGTGTAATATTTTAGATATTACATACAATTGCGCACCTTAGAGTGAAAACAGAATTCATTTACATTCATTAGATTCAGAGCCTTAGGATTTGAAATTTTGTTTTGGCGGCCATTTTGTATTGTTTCCATGGCAACACTTTGACATTTATTTTTTAAACTAATTTTTTCTACTATTCTAAGTCATACTCTTTCAAAATGCTTATACAAATTTTATATTAATATGAAAACAACGAAAATAGATTCTTTATTTTCAAGACCCGAATCCCCCCTTAAACGTGTTTCGTAGGAAATCGCTCTGAAACGCACGCGTAACCCCTCTCCTTCTCTATCTCTCTCCCTCTCACTCTCTCTCCCTCTCCCTCTCCCTCTCTCTCTCTCTCTCTCTCTCTTTGATAACTACTTTAAGCAGATTATGCACCTCCTTGTATGTAATGGTACGTCTGATTTGACTTTATTTTTGTAATTCATTGAGCTCACTATTTCGTTACATATTTAGTGTTTGTTCTATCATTGTATTATTATACAACTGCCAGGCCTATTGTTCGAAATCTTAAGTGAGAATGTCTGATGTTGCATAAATCTACGTTACATGCATAACAAGCGCCCAATTTATATGAATCAACAGACATCTGTTCACTACGCATTATAAATAAAACAGAATGATTAACCGTCGTCTGCTGTAGACAAATAACAATCATAAATAATTACACATTAACTAACGACCAGAAAATTGATTTCACATAAAATTGGATGATATTCCGAACTTAATAAACAAATGCATAGGACATACAGATAACATAGTTTCTAGACGTTTCCCAATCATTAAAATTACTCATTTGTTCAGACGTTCAAACGCTAATGATAAATAGTAGTGTATGTGAAGAACAAAAATCTTAAAGATGTAACCATTCTTATATTGATCTCATTAAAACATGTTAATGACTGCCTTCGGCGAAGAAGTGCGCTTTAAGCTCGTTTTTCTGCAATTTGATAATCGACGTATGCAATCAGAAATGTAGAATTATATAGTAGAACATAGTCAGAAATGATGAGCTCATAGCTTTCTCAGAAATGCATTATATTTCAGAGTTTTATTGCGCGATTGAATAAGTGAAATGTAGAAGTTATCATGTTAACAATATTGTTTATATCGTATAATGTTCACATTAATAACTGCACCTTTTTGTTGTTGTACTACCACTGACATGTGCACCCAAAAGATTCAATCTTAAAATAAAACGTAATATATATAGGAGTCCTTCTCATGAGGCCATTACCTTGTAGTGGTGGGGAGGCTTGCGTGCTTCAATGATACAGTGGGCTAGGACGGCGGGAACTTATATTCCTAGCAGGGTCAACCAAACCGGACAGGCCACTAAGGAAGAGACATACGAAGTATGGTCTCCTGGTTCTCCGGGTTGGGGGTTGGGCTTGGGACTAACAATCCCATCCTTTTAAAAAATGTCAACGTTACGGAAACATAAATAGGAGTAACGTCTTTGGAGTGTTATTATAGAGTAGTATGTTCTGGAAAATAATCAACAACATCATACACAACACAAGCTAGGGACATTACAAATAAATGTTTAAGAAGAATCTTGCAAATATTCTGGTCAAATACAATAGCAAATCAAGGTTTTTAAAATAAACTAAGCCCATCTGCCCAGCGTGTTCGTAGCGCGTTGGACTATGGGTGACTATCCTTCTGTGTGTGCGGGTTCAATTCCGTGGGATGGCAGAAAAACCACAGATTCCCCAGATTTACGGTGTTCGTGGCACCGAACCAAAGGGTTACGATGTCCATGGCACCGAGCCGAAGAGCTGAAAAGCTCAAGTGCTTCTGGATCGGAGAAAAAATAAAAAATAAACTAACTGTGCAATGGAGACTAGCATTCTTCTTCTTTGCGTTCTTTCTTTACGACCAATTTTAATCACTTTGTGATATGTTTGATCTTTACAAAGAACGTGTATACGTTGCACATTGGTTGGTTTGGTAGGCCCCTAAATGCATAGACTTCTACATGTTTAGGACACGTGCATCCGATTTGAGCCAAACCTCCGTAGTTGCCTCTTACGACATACGTGGCAGGTAACAGCGGTTCTATTCTTTAAACCCCAAATTTGGGCCCCGGCAACTACTCGGGCGAGGAGACCAGCATTAAAAGACGAAGATTGATGTGGATTGGTCACGTATGTCGTATGCCAGTAGGGGCATTGCCTAGGACAGCTTTCCGATGCACAACGGATGGGAAAAGATGGTGTGAAAGTCCAAAGGAAAGATGTACAAGAACTTTGGAAAGAGAATTGGAAGATTGTGATCTGACGTGCGAAACAATTTGTAGAAAGACAGCTGAACAGTAACAATAGAAATCTTTTGTGAAAGCCTTATATGTCAAGCGGAACACAAAGAAAATATAGATAGAATAAGTGTGCTTTCTAAATAGTGCTCAACTTAATATAGTGTACTGTTTAAGTAGTGTTCATGCTTAATAAATGTACTGTTTGTAGGGTGATCTCACTAATAAATGTACTGTTTGTAGGGTGATCTCACTAATAAATGTACTGTTTGTAGGGTGATCTCACTAATAAATGTACTGTCTGCAGGGTGATCTCACTAATAAATGTACTGTCTGTAGGGTGATCTCACTAATAAATGTACTGTTTGTAGGGTGATCTCACTAATAAATGTACTGTTTGTAGGGTGATCTCACTAATAAATGTACTGTCTGCAGGGTGATCTCACTAATAAATGTACTGTCTGCAGGGTGATCTCACTAATAAATGTACTGTCTGCAGGGTGATCTCACTAATAAATGTACTGTCTGCAGGGTGATCTCACTAATAAATGTACTGGCTGCAGGGTGATCTCACTAATAAATGTACTGTCTGCAGGGTGAGCTCACTAATAAATGTACTGTCTGCAGGGTGATCTCACTAATAAATGTACTGTCTGCAGGGTGATCTCACTAATAAATGTACTGTCTGTAGGGTGATCTCACTAATAAATGTACTGTCTGCAGGGTGATCTCACTAATAAATGTACTGTCTGCAGGGTGATCTCACTAATAAATGTACTGTCTGCAGGGTGATCTCACTAATAAATGTACTGTCTGCAGGGTGATCTCACTAATAAATGTACTATCTGTAGGGTGATCTCACTAATAAATGTACTGTCTGTAGCGTAATATCACTAATAAATGCACTGTCTGCAGGGTGATCTCACTAATAAATGTACTGTCTGTAGGTGATATCACTAATAAATGTACTGTCTGCAGGGTGATCTCACTAATAAATGTACTTTCTGCAGGGTGATCTCACTAATAAATGTACTGTCTGCAGGGTGATCTCACTAATAAATGAACTGTCTGCAAGGTGATCTCACTCATAAATGAACTGTCTGCATGGTGATCTCACTAATAAATGAACTGTCTGCATGGTGATCTCACTAATAAATGAACTGTCTGCAAGGTGATCTCACTAATAAATGTACTGTCTGCAGGGTGATCTCACTAATAAATGTACTATTTTTAGGGTGATCTCACTAATACATGTACTGTCTGCAAGGTGATCTCACTAATAAATGTACTGTCTGCAAGGTGATCTCACTAAAAATGTACTGTTTTAGGTGATCTCACTAAAAATGTACTGTTTAGGGATCTCACAAATAAATGTAGTCTGCAGGTGATCTCCTATAAATGACTGTCTGCAGGGTGATCTCACTAATAAGTATTGTCTGCAAGGTGATCTCACTAATAAATGACTATTTAGTGATCTCACTAATACATGTACTGTCTGAAGTGATCTCACAATAGAACTTCCAGATCTCACTATAAAGTACTGTCTGAGTGATATCCAAAAAATGTACTATCTGCAGGGTGATCTCACTAAAAATGTACTGTCTGCACGGTGATCTCACTAATAAATTATTCTGCAAGTGATCTCACTAATAAATGTACTGTCTGCAGTGATCTACAATAAATGAACTCTGCAAGTATTCACAAAAAATGAATTTTCTGCATGGTGATCTCACTAATAAATTACTGTTTGTGCATTGAAAGTGCAATGGTTGAAGTCTGAAAACAATAAGACAAAGTTATGACAATCTTAAAATCAGATTCCATCAAAATGCTCCCTCGAAGTGAATGGACGAAGCTAAGACTATTTGTCAAATGAATGGGACGAAGCTAAGACAATTTGTCAAGTGAATGGGAGCTGAATATTGTAATGGACGAAGCAAGACATTTGTCATGAATGGGACAAGACATTTGTCAAGTGAATGGGACGAAGCAGACAAATTGTCATGATGATGTAACAATGTCAAATGAATGGGACGAAGCCAAGACATATTTGTCAAGTGAATGGAGAGCCAGACAAATTTGTCCAATGAAAGCCGACATATTTGTCAAGTGAATGGGACGAAGCAAGACATATTTCAATGATGGACAAGCCAAAACAAATTGTAGAATGGAGAACTAAGACAAATTTGTCTAAATGGACAACTACATTTTGTCAAGTGAATTGGACGAAACTAAGACACATTTGTCAATTTAAATATCTTGGAAGTCTGATCGCATCAGATTATAAATGTAGACCAGAAAGATAGAATGCGAAAGACCAAACAAAAACAGCATTCCAGAAAATAAATGGCATCAAGTACATACTAAGTCGTCGACTGTTGAAGTCAGAAAGATAATTTGTTAGTGTCACATAAAAGCAGTAATGAAAACCTGATTAATGTTGATGCCCCTCAATGCGTTTAGGGACCTACCAAACCAATGTGCACGTATACACGTTCTTGGCAAAGATCAAACATATCACAAGAGTGATTAAAATTGGTCTAAAGAACGAACGCAAAGAAGAAGAAGGGTTACATAAACCAGTAATGAAAACCAGATTAATGTTGATGTGCTGAAAGAAGGTAAAGGCGGCGTAAAAACTCATTATCGACATAAGAAAGAGGCAATCATCATTTTTAGGTGCGTACTGAGATGGGAGACTAAGAACGCATTGTGACAACCGATATAAACAATGGGAGATGAGAGAGAAGACCAAAAAGAAAGAACATTTTGAGCATTCTGTCATCATGACACGATAAAGTGTTAATATCAGAACTGATAGTCAGTAGTAAGAACACATTTTGTAAAAGTTTATGATCACATTTGCAGCTAGTATGGCACAACATAACGGTAAATATGTGATAAGTAACGTAAGTGAACTCATGACGTAAAGTCTACATTAATTGTTACATTACATTTAACTGTTATCAGTCAATATATACATGACGTTTTTATTTTCCATTAGAGACGCTGTTGATTTTATTCATTCAAGACGATGTAGTTTCAGAAATTATTTTCAAGCTCTAAGCATCCTGAGCTAAAGTATGATTGTACTAATGAACAATCAATCAATCACTAATGATTTATGATAACCAAGAAACCAGTAAAGCTTTTATCACCCAGCCTACCGGATATGCCAATGTCAACAACGTCTTTTATCAAATAACACATTTTCTTTCTTAAAGTACTTCAGTGTTACACTTCTTCTTGGTCAGCAGTTTTATATTATGTTCTTATGTCAGCAGTTTTATATTGTGTTCTTATGTCAGCAGTTTTATATTGTGTTCTTATGTCAGCAGTTTTATATTATGTTCTTATGTCAGCAGTTTTATATTGTGTTCTTATGTCAGCAGTTTTATATTGTGTTCTTATGTCAGCAGTTTTATATTGTGTTCTTATGTCAGCAGTTTTAAATTGTGTTCTTATGTCAGTAGTTTTATATTGTGTTCTTATGTCAGCGTTTTGTTACACTTTTTCTTCTTCTTGGTCAGCAGTTTTATATTGTGTTCTTATGTCAGCGTTTTGTTACACTCCTTCTTCTTGGTCAGCAGTTTTATATTGTGTTCTTATGACAGCAGTTTTATATTGTGTTCTTATGTCAGCAGTTTTATATTGTGTTCTTATGTCAGCGTTTTGTTACACTCCTTCTTCTTGGTCAGCAGTTTTATATTGTGTTCTTATGACAGCAGTTTTATATTGTGTTCTTATGTCAGCAGTTTTATATTGTGTTCTTATGTCAGCGTTTTGTTACACTTTTTCTTCTTCTTGGTCAGCAGTTTTATATTGTGTTCTTATGTCAGCGTTTTGTTACACTCCTTCTTGGTCAGCAGTTTTATATTGTGTTCTTATGTCAGCAGTTTTATATTGTGTTCTTATGTCAGCAGTTTTATATTGTGTTCTTATGTCAGCAGTTTTATATCGTGTTCTTATGTCAGCGTTTTGTTACACTCCTTCTTGGTCAGCAGTTTTATATTGTGTTCTTATGTCAGCAGTTTTATATTGTGTTCTTATGTCAACAGTTTTATATTGTGTTCTTATGTTAACGTTTTGTTACACTCCTTCTTGGTCAGCAGTTTTATATTGTGTTCTTATGTCAGCAGTTTTATATTGTGTTCTTATGACAGCAGTTTTATATTGTGTTCTTATGTCAGCAGTTTTATATTGTGTTCTTATGTCAGCGTTTTGTTACACTTTTTCTCCTTCTTGGTCAGCAGTTTTATATTGTGTTCTTATGTCAACAGTTTTATATTGTGTTCTTATGTTAACGTTTTGTTACACTCTTTCTTGGTCAGCAGTTTTATATTGTGTTCTTATGTCAGCAGTTTTATATTGTGTTCTTATGTCAGCGTTTTGTTACACTTTTTCTTCTTCTTGGTCAGCAGTTTTATATTCTGTTCTTATGTCAGCGTTTTGTTACACTTTTTCTTCTTCTTGGTCAGCAGTTTTATATTGTGTTCTTATGTCAGCGGTTTTATATTGTGTTCTTATGTCAGCGTATATTTGTTTAATCAACGTAAAATAAATACACAACAAACTAGCAACGAGAGTTTTGGTGTTGTTGGTTTCTTTTTGCAATATTAAAACACAGACGGAAAACCGGAAGATAAATGTAGAAATAAGTTAATTAAAAATTTAAGAGTTCATTTTAGATTGGTTCCCAGGCAGTACACGTAAACAAAAAAGAGACAAATAAAAACAGTCATAGAAATAACACGCTAATGGTCTCTCGTTATGATCAATCTGAAAATGACAACATGCTACAGTGTAACTCAGTTGATGTGGTTCTATAAAGTTGAGTTTAATGTTCGTAAAATCTTATCGGTAACCATTCTCTACAAATGCGTATCGCAATGGATAATATTTACCCACGATATTGGCATTGGGGCTAACAACGGAACTACATATATATATATATATATATATATTAATAATAAGCTTTTGTTACAGAAACTACGATTTTGCTTTAAACACGAGATATTTTAAAAATAACTTGTAGTACTATGTTCAATTAGGAACAATAAGTTTAAACAATAATAGAAATGATAGTGATAAGATACACTGATGTCCTGAGAGAACTAAATGTTAAAGAGAATTGGCTGATAAACAACATACTATATAGACATTTTGATACTTTGGTCACATTAAGCGTCACGATGGCCTGGAAAGAACACTATTAGAGGGCAGGGTCCCAGGACGCAGACCAAGAAGAAGATGGCTACAAGATATTTCAGA
This sequence comes from Arion vulgaris, assembly GCA_020796225.1. Classification (NCBI taxonomy): domain Eukaryota; kingdom Metazoa; phylum Mollusca; class Gastropoda; order Stylommatophora; family Arionidae; genus Arion; species Arion vulgaris. The sequence continues at coordinate 24,249,703 of CM036756.1, forward strand.
AACCATGAATATAACAATCGACGAACTGGCTAGAGACAGAGTGAATTTCAGATGCGCTGCAAAGAGAGCAATGTCATATAAAGGATACACATCTTGATGATGAATGATAAGATGCAGCCCTATATTTCACTTGGAAGGGAAAGAAAGAAATAACACGAAAAAAAAATTAATAATTTATTAGAGCTGTCATCAAGCAATCTTCGTTTCTCATTAGCTGATCTGTTCCTTTTAGATGTATACATAGTCTTCTACAACAGAACGTCGGGAAAGAAGGCAAGAGGAAGACCACGAAAAGATGGTTAGATGGCATAGCAGAATCCTGTGAAAGAGCAAAAATAACAATCACCCAAGCCACCAGAACAGTGCAAGACAAAAACAGAAAACCACGACACTGGGCAAAAACCCGGTAGCAGTGTGACGACAAAAGAAGAGGAAGAATATATCAGCGACAAAGCTCTTACATAATAGCTCCGCCAACGATTCTCAATTTCCTCCAACTCACAAAACTTGCTTATGTAGTTCTGTGACTGAAAAATCAATTGCTCCAATAAATGTTGGTGTACAAAAACCAGCTGATTGTCATTGATTGAATTCGTTAACAGAACAGTGTATTTGTGCTGACGTTTTCCAATATTTGTGTCAATCCTTTCTACCCGTTTCTTTCTTTTTATAAACTCAAATATCACTTTATTCTATTATTGTATTTGACAGACTGGATCTATGAACGTTAGAAACCATTTGTATTATTTCCATTTCTAAAAGCATGAAGTCGAATATAATAGGCGGTATTTTCTGGTAGAACAATCTAGCCTATTCTTCAGTTTCCTTTTCTTCTGTCTTTATTTGTTCAATTCATGATAAATATATTATAATCGAAATGTCGACTTTGTGTATACGTGTTCATGTCATCATCATCAGGTGCCGTGCCGGCTGGCGTAGGCAATCATGGATCTCCACAAATCTCTGTCGTCGGTGTTTGCTATCAACTCAGATGTTGATGCTCTACCGTGCCACGAAGTTAGGCCGTCCACGATTTTCTCTTTTCTGTCTTCCTCTGTCTCGTCTACCCTCGATTTTACCGGTTGTCACAATGTGTTCTTCTTTTTCTTCGATCGTTCTAGGCATGTTTTTATCATTCTCGTTGTGATATATAAACAGCCAAACATCAGAACGTAATGTACGTGCACCAACCTCCAGCACCTATTTGAGCACAGTTGCTTATCCTTCGGTGGGGTGTTCAATTTCAGCCAGCTATTGTGTGCGGATTCGCTTCTTCCGCTAGCCTTTGACTGTCCCAGCCAAACCCACAAGGCAGTGGTTTTCTTTCAGGGCAGCGACCCTTAGACGGCCTGCCCTCCCGGGCTTTTGAGCACAATCTACCCAACAAATCCGGTCGTTTTAATGAACACCTTGGTTTGTCGCCCGTTCAGGTTTGTGTACGGTTTGCTCCGCTAGGCTTTGATTGTCCCCAATCAACTACAAGGCAGCAGTAGTTCCCTGCGAGCGGAAACACGCACTGGCTTTACCTCTGCTGGGCTTTCCAGTTGTTCTGTACATTTGGGTGGACGCACACCCTGCCTATCGCTGCCGCGCTTTCTGCCGCCGCGCTTGCTGCTGCTCGCTTGCCGCTGCCGCGCATGCCGCTGCCGCACTTGCCCTGGTTTTGCCTCTGTTGGGCTTTCCAGTTGCTCTACTCGTGTGGGTGGGACGCACACTTTCTTGCCGTGCCGGTCTGCCCCTCCATGAGGCCCACTATGACTTTACCAGCGTGTGAGCTAGCCCTGCCCTGATGCCCTGTCACCATCGTCTTTTTCATGCTCACATTTTTCGCCACATGTGGTGCCACTCTTGCACGTCCGTATGCGCGCTCGCTCTGCCCTGGTGCCTACCTCACCATTTCAATTCCTACTGGGCTGTCCGACTTCGAGTGGGCAAAACCGAGTTTACCCCATGTTGCCCACGTGCAACTCAACTCATCACCTGGCATTCTCATCCGCTCAAGAAATACGCAACAAGAGAGAGAATGCGTGGGCTACGAATTTCGCCACGCGCGGGTCAACCTCCTTTCAATGGTTTTGATTCGAACTTTTGACCCATGTGGACCAACGTGCGATCCAACTCATCACCCGGCATTCTCATCGGCTCAAGAAACATGCAACAAAAGAGAGAATGCGTGGGCTCAGAGTTCCGCCCCACATGTTCCGCATGTGTCGTTCAAGCTTTTACCTTCGACCGGGAGAGACGAGCATTAATAGTCACTCTGGGAGTTCGCTCGTCTGTGTTGCGGACGGATCCCATCAAGCATGACTACCTTTGCATCTCTACTTGCCCCAGAGTAGCTCTCCACGGCACCTGCCCTCTTGGTCACACCGGAACTACCATCTGTTACCAGGGTCACCACGTGGAGGTGAGGACAGGAGATTAAAGCCATCGCTCTAATCCTGGCGCGCCGCTTCCTTGCTCCTTTGACCCCCACAATGTGTTCTAAACCTCTCCTCATCCCATGCCCGAAAATGATGACTGCCTCTTTCTTATATTGATGATAAGCTTCCTCTGTGTCTTTATCTCGTTCAACACCTCAACAATAGTCATTTTAGCAGTCCATAGGATTCTCATCATTCTTCTGTTAAATAATTCTACATATTTCAAGCTTTGTTTAAAATCCATTTATATATTTTCTCAATTACTTATTTGTTCAATATATCATTGATTTTTTAAAATTGAATCTGTTGCTACATGGACAGTTCCTTTTTGCATTTTTCTGAGTTTTCATATCTCAATTTGATAATCAAAATTTCCAATGTAACATACCAATGTACCATACCAATATAACATACCAATATAACATACCAATGGACCATACCAATGTAACATACCAATATAACATACCAATATAACATACCAATATAACATACCAATATAACATACCAATATAACATACCAATGGACCATACCAATATAACATACCAATATAACATACCAATGTAACATACCAATATAACATACCAATGTACAATATATGAACTTTGTTTAATAGTGTCCTATTTATTTAATAGCTCCATTTATTTTATCAGATGAGATAACGATGACGTGCGCTACTTGCAACTTAGTCTAAACATTTCATACTTCCTTTCTGTCCTAATAATATTGATCTTTACCTGTAGTACAATCACCACTTTGCGTAAGTATGTAAGCCCTTATATGACATATTTGTATCTATTATTTGTAACGTTTGTTGTTACATGTTTCTTGTAGAAATAAAACCAAATAGAATCAAACATACTTACAATAAGAAGTGATGAAATCCTGGTATATCCTTTACAGGATGCAGCCATCAACCACCGTAAACCAGTCGTTGATTTTCTAGGCACCACTTATACGTTCAGTAGTTTGCATTGCTTTCTGAACTGTGAGGTCTATTGTTACCTTTTGTAAAAATCCCACGGAAACTAATTTGCTACCAAACTAGCCCACCGTTGGGTTTGAACCAGGTACGCTTGGGTTTGTGATCGAGCTCTTGTGTAAGAAGGGATGGCGAGTTGCAAAAACATTACAGAAATTAGAGAATTGAAAGGATTAATAGACAAAATAATGATCACGGTGATATTGGTAGTTAAATTGTCATGTAGTTCCCTTCGTCGTTTGTAATGATAAGAGGTTCAAATATGAGGTAACTTTAATCCAAATTGAATACCATTGATATGTTTACAGAAAACACATAACAAAATCGATGTATCGATAAAAATATCGCAATCAAATTCATGCTACACTTTGAATAACTTTTGTTTTCATATCACGAATACAAACAACACAAACAAATAGAATGCCGGGCCCGCCCGAGTGGTTACCGGGGCCCAAATTTGGGGTGTACAGAATAGAACCACTCAGTGGCGGCTCGTGATCGTTTTTGTTGGTGGGGCCAGATATAATGTTTTGGGAAAATCATGGCTTTGGGTTAGGTTATATTTTAATTTATTAAATAATAAATACACGTTACATATTTTTTTTGGTGGGGCCCGGTCCCTCTGTCCCTTAATGACGAGCCGCCACTGGAACCACTGTTACCTGCTACGCATGTCGTAAGAGGCGACTAAGGAGGTTTGGCTGAAATCGGATCACGTGTCCTAAACATGTACAAGTCTATGCGTTTAGGACCTACCAAACCAATGTGAACGTATACACGTTCTTGGCAAAGATCAAACATATCACTAAGAATGATTAAAATGGTGGTAAAGAACGAACGCAAATAAGAAGAAGAAGAATGTCGGGTAAAACTAGAGATATAATAATGTATTTTATAAACTAACAAAAACATTTCGAATGGTGTAAGTAAACATTGAACAATTTTTTTTTTAATATAGGAAGGTAAAATGAAGTAGAAAAAGAAAAACAACATGAGAGGACGACGTTGAGAGTATCAAGAAATGTGTGTAAGTTATTAGGTAGTATTCTAAGCTATCTGATAGCACGGATGCAAGATAGAAATAAACTTTTTCCTTGAGAAATTGACTCGATCATCAATAGAACTTGATCAGACTGCAATTACATGGAGGGTGACATAGCTCAGATTATCAGTTCTATTGAAATGAGTGAACCTTCAACATATAGGTTAAATTGTATGCAGTTTTTCTTATAACTTCAACAGAAGTTAGAGGGAAGATTGTGAATGTGAAGCTGATGACTTGGGATAGATGTTCTCCGAGCAGAACATTACATTCAGAACATTCTTCTTCTCTTCCACCATTTACTTCTTTATCTAAGTTGGGTGACGGGGGTGAATGTAGTGGTCTTGTATGGGCTTGTTCTGATGCACTTTGTAAGTAGTTATTCGTTTTCTTACGGCTGATCTTGATACCGTCGCTCCATCTATTGCGCAGTTTTCCTCTTACTCGTTTTACTTTTTTTTCGATGTGGTTCTCTGTGGTAGACAATGCTAGGACATTCTTGTCATGTGTCAAAACCATTTAATCTGTTGTTCTTTTATGAATTGCATGACTGATTCTTCATTTCTAATTTGTCTCTTATTGTCACACCTGCAGCTCTTCTAAGACACCTCATCTCCGCCGTTATGATTTTCCGCTCATTAGCTGCTGTTATTGGTCATGTTTGACACTGATAACATAGTGTTGGACAGAAAATTGTTCTTATAAGATTTGCATGAGTTTTTAGCGGTATCTCTTTATGTGACAACAGTGGTGTTAACTGCCCCAGTACCTGGTTAGCTTTTGTGCATCATTGTTGATTTTCTTATCGATACTTCCATCTACAGTGAAAATTTCCTTCTAATTATTTGGACTCGTTGGTTTGTTTAATTTCTATGTTCTGGAGTTTTATTTTACGGTTTTCTGGTTGTTTACTTATCGCCATTGTCTCTATCTTTATTATATTTATTTTCATGTTGTACTCCTCCCCCTTGATGTTAATAAAGCTCAAATGGTTCTTTAAAGATTCTTAGTTTTCTGCAATCAGTACTTGGTTGTCTGCGAATAAAAGTTCTGAAATATTATTTATTTCCTCTTTCTCTGCTTCTCTAATTATGTTGTCCATGTATGTAATAAACAGAAGTTGGGAGAGTACGATCCTTGTCTTACTCATGAATCTACTCAGAACCGAATGCTAAATATAAAGATAAAACTCTAGATACTATAGGATTTGGGATACACGAACATATACAAATAAACGAAGGAAGTTCTTTATAAAACTACTTCGCCCGCCTGCCTAACGTGTTCGTAGAGCGTTGAACTACGGGTAACAAGTCCATGTGAGTGAGGTTCAATTCCGTGGGCTGGCAGAAAAGCCACAGGTTCTCCAGATTTACGGTGTTCGTGGCTACGAACTGAAGGGTTACGGTGTCCATGTCACCGAGCCGAAGAGCTGAAAGCTCAAGTGCTTCTGGATCGAAGACAATTTTTAAAAATTAAACTACTTTACTTTGTGACATCATATTTCGCGTATGAAACTTGTATATAGTTGTTGATGTTACCGATGTACAATGAATAACATCTCGCCTGAGTGGTTACCGGGGCCCAGATTTGGGGTGTAAAGAATAGAACCACTGTTACCTGCCGCGCATGTCGTAAGAGGCGACTAAGGAGGTTAAATCGGATGCACATGTCCTAAACGTGTAGAAGTCTATGCGTTTAGGGGCCTACCAAACCAATGTGCAACGTATACACGTTCTTGGCAAAGATCAAACATATCACAAGAGTGATTAAAATTGGTCGTAAAGAACGAACGCAAAGAAGAAGAATAACATCTTATATTATAATTAATCACTGATATTAGAAATGTTAGTTTCAAACACTTAATGATGAAATGTTTATGTGTAAAGACTTTGAAGCGTACATTATTTTGTTCAGCAAGTTGTCGAGGCAATTTGCACATATATATTATGGTAAAGACGGTTGCATGTCGTTATGACGGTTGCGGGTTCGAATCCAAACCGAGTCAGATGTGCAATATTTTTATTGAGATCCCGAAGATTGTTGCTCTAGTTACGTAGCTCGTACTTTGTCAACACTCTCGCCAGGTAACAAACCATTTGTTACACATACAATGTATATATATGTATATGTATACTATATATACATTATTTTATATATATATATATATATATATATTGCTTATGTTCAAGCTGATTCGAAAAGGAAAGGAGTATAAGTTCTAGACCTAATTATAGAAACATACATGTAATATTTTTGAAGGAAAGAAGATGAGAAGTGACACAGTGTGGTGTTGAAATGTAATCTTACTTGGAAATATTGTTTTAAAATTCTTTGTTAAAGTACTCTTCTCGCGATAACAAAAGCAACGGTGACGAAGTTTGTTTAAGATTTAGTACTGTTAGTAGAAGATGACATCCATGATTATTGCAGCTGTTGTGATGATAGTGGTACTTATAATGATAATGTTGATAAATGTGATAACAATTATCGCTTTGAATACTGTTGTTTGTCTATCAACAGAGATCTGATCTCACATAGCACTGGATTAGCAACTTATTATTATCATGAAGATGATGCTAATAATGATGATGTATATGGTTTATAATGGAATGCTAGGTTGTACTTGTGAATGCTAGGTTGTACTTGTGAATGCTAGGTTGTACTTGTGAATGTTATGAAGTTCTACCTCATAGAATACCGGTAATTAAGTATTGATAAATTTGTTATAACTTTTAAAAAATCGATCTCCCTGCTCTAGAAGCTGCATGTTTAGCACTCCGTTTCAGAAAGTTTAGAGAAGTGTTCTTAACGGGAACGAGAACCCTCATCCAGAAAACGTTTCAAGATGTTTGGTAGGGAGGGATCATTGTGATGGGTCGCTACTCTTGATGCTCGCTATGTCCACACCTGGTTTGCTAGAAGCAAAAGGAAAACATTACATAAGAGAACACACATCATTCAGCACGTAACACAATATATCTTCGTGGTAGAGAGAGAAGATATAGTAATCAACTTCTCATGGGTACGGTGAGTAAATGGACTTTGGGATGGCTGCTGCAGCGGAAGACATAGAGCATGCATGGGAATGCCCAATGTGCCATGACGTCGATTGCATAAGATAACATAACAATATATTTTACACGATAGTACCCGTTTGTACTCTGAGCATGACGATAATGTTAGCTAGCTACACTCATTCTCTTATAAGAACTATGATACTATTAGTTCATCTCCTAATCTACACTCCTTAATTAGTACACTCCTTCTCTTATAAGATCTATAATATTATAATATTATCATATAATAATATGGGAGGAGAAATTCGAAAGATTGGTAATGTGGCAAAGTTCTGCTCAAGACAAGTTATTTAATGATAATGACACTCCTTCTCTTATAAGAACTATGATAATATTAGGTATAGCTGGCTACATTCATCTTTTACAATCTTAGTAACAACAAAAATTCAAAGGAGATCAAAACAAACACAAAGCTGAGAATCTTTCAATCATATGTGGATTCAGTGCTGTTCTATGGATTGGAAAGAGAAACATGGAAGACAACAAAATAAACCACCAGAAAACTACAGACCTTCATAAATGGATGTTTACATAGAATAGAGGAACTGAGGTGGTATGACACGACTGCGAATGAGGAACTCAGAGAAAGAACTAAGCAGAGACTAGTGGAGAAAGAGTTCAGGAAGAGACTCTGGCGATGGATAGGATATACATTGAGAAAACCGGCCGCAAGCATTGCAAGACAGGCACTGTTTTGGACCCTGTAGGGAAAGAGGATTAGGGGAAGGCCTAGACAGACCTGGATAAGAGAGCTGGAGGCTGATACTAAAGGGATAGGTAAAACATGGAAAGAATTGGAATGGATAGCAGAAGACAGAAGAGAGGAAGAGCTGGGAGAAGTTTGTTGAAGACCTGTGCTCCGTTGGGAGTTGAAATGTGAAGAAGAAAAAGCAATATTTAAAATGAACAAAATGACTGTCAATAAACTACTCATCTGCTAGTGATTATTTTGTCTGTCGATGTACAAGGAAAGGAAAGAAGAAACTAAACAAAACTACCAGCTTGGCATGGTACAGGATAAACAAATCAGACATCACCATGGTTCCAGAAAATGTCTGTTAGTATCAGACCCTGTAAGTATTACCACCCAGTGATTGTGTCGGCTAAACACATCAGACATCAGTGAACATTCGAGTATGTCTTCCTTTACCAGTCCCTTACAATTATTACCATTTTATCAAGTTCCATAAACAATGTCTGCTGTTGTGAAACCATCTCTCTTCAATGCCAGACTGTGGACATCAAATAGGTCAGGCCCGTTAATGGAAGGGCATTTTTCTGTTTCCTACTGGAGTTTCAGATAACAGATCGAACCTTGACGCTGGGCGTAAATAGAGTGGTGTCTTTTACATGATAGAGAGAAAATGGTGTAGCAGAGTAAAAGATGAAAACTGGATCGTGTTAGTTTAAAATATCTTAGTATTGTAATGTTTTTATTAAGTAGTTCAGCAAGAAATATCTCTTTCTACTTACATATTCATTCTTTATTTGGTAGTTCAGCAAGAAATATCTTTTTCTACTTATATATTCTTTTTTATTCTTTCTTTATTCTTTCTTTATTCTTTCTTTATTCTTTCTTTATTCTTTCTTTATTCTTTCTTTATTCTTTCTTTCTTTATTCTTTCTTTATTCTTTCTTTCTTTATTCTTTCTTTCTTTATTCTTTCTTTATTCTTTCTTTATTCTTTCTTTATTCTTTCTTTATTCTTTCTTTATTCTTTATTCTTTCTTTATTCTTTCTTTATTCTTTCTTTATTCTTTCTTTATTCTTTATTCTTTCTTTATTCATTCTTTATTCTTTATTCTTTCTTTATTCTTTATTCTTTTTTATCCTTTTTTATTCTTTCTTTATTCTTTCTTTATTCTTTCTTTATTCTTTATTCTTTCTTTATTCTTTCTTTCTTTATTCTTTCTTTATTCTTTCTTTCTTTATTCTTTCTTTATTCTTTCTTTATTCTTTCTTTATTCTATCTTTATTCTTTCTTTATTCTTTCTTTATTCTTTCTTTATTCTTTCTTTATTCTTCTTTATTCTTTATTCTTTCTTTATTCTTTCTTTATTCTTTTTTTATTCTTTCTTTATTCTTTATTCTTTCTTTATTCTTTCTTTTTTCTTTCTTTATTCTTTATTCTTTCTTTATTCTTTCTTTATTCTTTATTCTTTTTTTCTTCTTTATTCTTTCTTTATTCTTTCTTTATTCTTTATTCTTTCTTTATTCTTTCTTTATTCTTTCTTTATTCTTTCTTTATTCTTTCTTTATTCTTTCTTTATTCTTTATTCTTTCTTTATTCTTTCTTTATTCTTTTTTTATTCTTTCTTTATTCTTTATTCTTTCTTTATTCTTTCTTTATTCTTTATTCTTTCTTTATTCTTTATTCTTTCTTTATTCTTTCTTTATTCTTATTCTTTATTCTTTCTTTATTCTTTCTTTATTCTTTCTTTATTCTTTCTTTATTCTTTCTTTATTCTTTTTATTCTTTTCTTTCTATTCTTTATTCTTTCTTTATTCTTTATTCTTTCTTTATTCTTTCTTTATTCTTTTTTTATTCTTTATTCTTTCTTTATTCTTTCTTTTATTCTTTTATTCTTTCTTTATTCTTTCTTTATTCTTTATTCTTTCTTTATTCTTTATTCTTTTTTATTTTTCTTTATTCTTTCTTTATTCTTTTCTTTATTCTTTCTTTATTCTTTTTCTTTATTCTTTCTCTTTATTCTTTCTTTATTCTTTTTTCTTCTTTATTCTTTCTTTATTCTTTCTTTTATTCTTTACTTATTCTTTTTTCTTTATTCTTTCTTTATTCTTTATTCTTTCTTTATTCTTTTCTTTATTCTTTTTATTCTTTCTTTATTCTTTCTTATTCTTTTCTTTTATCTTTCTTATTCTTTTTTTTATTCTTTCTTTATTCTTTTTCTTTCTTTATTCTTTCTTTATTCTTTTCTTTCTTTATTCTTTCTTTATTCTTTCTTTATTCTTTCTTTATTCTTTCTTTATTCTTTCTTTATTCTTTCTTTATTCTTTCTTTCTTATTCTTCTTTATTCTTCTATTCTTTATTCTTTCTTTATTCTTTCTTTATTTTTATTCTTTCTTTATTCTTTTCTTTATCTTTCTTTATTCTTTCTTTATTCTTTATTCTTTCTTTATTCTTTCTTTATTCTTTATTCTTTTTTTATTCTTTCTTTATTCTTTCTTTATTCTTTCTTTATTCTTTCTTTATTCTTTTTTTATTCTTTCTTTATTCTTTCTTTATTCTTTCTTTATTCTTTCTTTATTCTTTCTTTATTCTTTCTTTATTCTTTTCTTTCTATTCTTTATTCTTTCTTTCTTTATTCTTTATTCTTTCTTTATTCTTTTATTCTTTTCTTTATTCTTTATTCTTTCTTTATTCTTTCTTTATTCTTTTTTTATTCTTTCTTTATTCTTTATTCTTTCTTTATTCTTTATTCTTTCTTTATTCTTTCTTCTTTCTTTATTCTTTATTCTTTTTTATTCTTTCTTTTATTCTTTCTTTATTCTTTATTCTTTCTTTATTCTTTCTTTTATTCTTTTCTTTATTCTTTCTTTATTCTTTCTTTATTCTTTCTTTATTCTTTCTTTATTCTTTCTTTATTCTTTCTTTATTCTTTCTTTATTCTTTCTTTATTCTTTCTTTATTCTTTCTTTATTCTTTCTTTATTCTTTCTTTATTCTTTCTTTATTCTTTCTTTATTATTTGTTTATTATTTGTTTATTCTTTTATTCTTTCTTTTTTTCTTTCTTTATTCTTTCTTTATTCTTTCTTTATTCTTTCTTTATTCTTTCTTTATTCTTTCTTTATTCTTTTTTTATTCTTTCTTTATTCTTTATTCTTTCTTTATTCTTTCTTTATTCTTTATTCTTTATTCTTTCTTTATTCTTTCTTTATTCTTTATTCTTTTTTTATTCTTTCTTTATTCTTTCTTTATTCTTTCTTTATTCTTTATTCTTTATTCTTTCTTTATTCTTTATTCTTTTTTACTCTTTTCTTATTCTTTCTTTATTCTTTCTTTATTCTTTCTTTATTCTTTCTTTATTCTTTCTTTATTCTTTATTCTTTCTTTATTCTTTCTTTATTCTTTCTTTATTCTTTATTATTTCTTTATTCTTTCTTTATTCTTTATTCTTTATTCTTTCTTTATTCTTTATTATTTATTCTTCTTTATTCTTCTTTATTCTTTATTCTTTCTTTATTCTTTCTTTATTCTTTCTTTATTCTTTCTTTATTCTTTATTCTTTCTTTATTCTTTATTCTTTCTTTATTCTTTCTTTATTCTTATTCTTTATTCTTTCTTTATTCTTTCTTTATTCTTTCTTTATTCTTTCTTTATTCTTTCTTTATTCTTTCTCTATTCTTTATTTATTCTTTCTTTATTCTTTATTCTTTTTTTATTCTTTCTTTATTCTTTCTTTATTCTTTCTTTATTCTTTCTTTATTCTTTCTTTATTCTTTATTCTTTCTTTATTCTTTCTTTATTCTTTCTTTATTCTTTCTTTATTCTTTCTTTATTCTTTCTTTATTCTTTATTCTTTCTTTATTTTTTCTTTATTCTTTTTTATTCTTTTTTATTCTTTCTTTATTCTTTCTTTATTCTTTCTTTATTCTTTATTCTTTCGTTATTCTTTCTTTATTCTTTCTTTATTCTTTCTTAATTCTTTATTATTTATTCTTTCTTTATTCTTTATTATTTATTCTTTCTTTATTCTTTATTCTTTTTATTCTTTTTTATTCTTTCTCTATTCTTTCTTTATTCTTTCTTTATTCTTTCTTTATTCTTTATTCTTTCTTTATTCTTTCTTTATTCTTTCTTTATTCTTTCTTTATTCTTTATTATTTCTTTATTCTTTCTTTATTCTTTCTTTATTCTTTATTCTTTCTTTATTCTTTCTTTATTCTTTCTTTATTCTTTCTTTATTCTTTCTTTATTCTTTCTTTATTCTTTCTTTATTCTTTCTTTATTCTTTATTCTTTCTTTATTCTTTCTTTATTCTTTATTCTTTCTTTATTCTTTCTTTATTCTTTCTTTATTCTTTCTTTATTCTTTATTCTTTCTTTATTCTTCCTTTATTCTTTATTCTTTCTTTATTCTTTTTTAATTCTTTTTAATTCTTTCTTTATTCTTTCTTTATTCTTTCTTTATTCTTTCTTTATTCTTTCTTTATTCTTTATTCTTTATTCTCTCTTTATTCTTTCTTTATTCTTTCTTTATTCTTTCTTTATTCTTTATTCTTTCTTTATTCTTTCTTTATTCTTTCTTTATTCTTTCTTTATTCTGTATTCTTTATTCTTTCTTTATTCTTTATTCTTTTTATTCTTTTTTATTCTTTCTTTATTCTTTCTTTATTTTTCTTTATTCTTTCTTTATTCTTTATTCTTTCTTTATTCTCTCTTTATTCTTTCTTTATTCTTTCTTTATTCTTTATTCTTTCTTTATTCTTTCTTATTCTTTATTCTTTTTTTATTCTTTTTTAATTCTTTCTTTATTCTTTCTTTATTCTTTCTTTATTCTTTATTCTTTCTTTATTCTTTCTTTATTCTTTCTTTATTCTTTCTTTATTCTTTCTTTATTCTTTCTTTATTCTTTCTTTATTCTTTCTTTATTCTTTCTTTATTATTTGTTTATTCTTTATTCTTTCTTTTTTCTTTCTTTATTCTTTCTTTATTCTTTCTTTATTCTTTCTTTATTATTTCTTTATTCTTTATTCTTTCTTTATTCTTTATTCTTTCTTTATTCTTTCTTTATTCTTTATTCATTCTTTATTCAGTTTTTTTTTATTCTTTGTTTATTCATTCTTTATTCATTTTTATTCATTTTTATTTATTCTTTATTAATTCTACCAACCATTCTAAAATATCGTAGTATATGCTCTATCTTGCAATAGTCTTTCTGTCTATCTGTTTACATACATGTACATCTGTTACGTCGACCAATCACAAATTGGTATTATCCATCAATTTATATTTTTTCATTTTATCATTAAATAGCTTGTCCTGAGCAGAACTTTGCTACCCTAACAGTCCATCGGAATTTCTCTCTCTCCCTCTCTTTCTCTCTCTCTCGTTTCTTGACGTCACGATTGTTTCTAGACGTCACGCTTGTTTACAGACGTCACGTTGTTTTTTAGACGTCACGTTTGTTTTTAGACGTCACGATTGTTTCTAGATGTCACGATTGTTTCTAGATGTCACGTTTGTTTCTAAATGTCACGTTTGTTTCTAGATGTCACGTTTGTTTCTAGATGTCACGTTTGCTTCTAGATGTCACGTTTGTTTCTAGATGTCACGTTTGTTTCCAGATGTCACTTTTGTTTCTAGATGTCACGATTGTTTCTAGATGTCACGATTGTTTACAGAAGACACGCTTGTTCGCAACGGTCTAAATAATCTCATTACCCAAATCTTTTTCTCAAACAATATCGGAGCCTCATGTAGGACATAGATGTGGTTGACAATACCCGAACCAGAGTCAAATCTGGTAGGATACATGTTTTTGTGAGGCCCGCTATAGGTATTCATAGTTCAACACATTCTTGTCCAGAAAATACTTTCTATTTGCTGTATCGTATTCAAAAAAAAAAAAAAGGATGTGATCAGCTTCTTATTTATTTGAAACAAAAGTTCCGTAAGAGATATTTGTTTAAAAAATAACGAAGCTACAATTTATCTCTATTTGAAAATCGTGGCATATCCTAAAGGACGTAGCCATCAACCACAGTAAACGAGTAGTTGATTTTCTAGGCACCACTTATACGTTCAGTAGTTTGCCATTGCTTTCTGAACGGTGAGGTCTATTTTTACCTTGTGTAAAAATCCCATGGAAACGAATTTGCTTCCAAACTTGCCACCGTGGGGTTTGAACCAGGTACGCTTGGGTTTGTGATCGAGTTCACTACCGCTTGAGCTAGAGACGCTCACTATATTTAGAAAGCTGAATTGACGGTGGGGAGGGGGACTTCCATAACCGATATTGATAAGTTGAATCCTTATTCTCCATTATGAAAGAAAAGGAATAAAAGAGATTTTCTAACGTGCCATTACATTGTTTTAGCAGAAACGATATTGCCATTTGTATTAGCATATAAGTGCTAATTGAAAAGCAAAGTTGAACTTAATTTCTATCTTGATGTAGTTCTGTCTTTTTTTTCTTCTTTATTTTGTCGTTACACTAGTACCAGGTTATTGTAAGCATGTGTTGTGGTATTCTGTATTTGTCATACGCTTCTCGAGAGAGTTGATTATTGATTACTTCTTCTTCTTCTGCGTTCGCCCACTATGAATTCAGCCGTAGTCATGGCGCCTGTTATAGCGCTTCTGACTGATGTTTTGCGTGAAAGCCTGCTTACCATTTTATTGGTTTCCTCGTCATACGGGAGGGAGGGATTCTCCGACTTCAGAGATAATTGATCTCTTCTTCTTATTTGCGTTCGTTCTTTACGACCAATTTTAATCACTCTTTGTGATATGTTTGATCTTTGCCAAGAATGTATATACATTGCACATTGGTTTGGTAGGCCCTAAACGCATAGACTTCTACACGTTTAGGACACGTGCATCCGATTTCAGCAAACCTCCTTAGACGCCTCTTACGACATGCGTGGCAGGTAATAATGATTCTCTCTCTCTCTCTCGTGATCCCGGCTTAGACTGATGAACCAACACTTATCATGAATTTTACTGTGTTTTTAAAGGACTCCATTCCTCTGTACAGCTTCCCGCGAAGCTCGGTGTTTTGAGGCCAGGTTTATTTTCTTATATCTGCTATCAGTTGACAATCTTGCAGTACGTGCTCTGCCGTCATCTCCGCCTTTTGGCATGAGAACAGGCTAGTTGTGCCAATTTTAAATTTCTTAAACATGTGGGCGCGGAGCTTGTTGTGGCCTGAACGGAGGCGGAGTATGGCAACTTGTTCACTACGAGACAGACCATAGTAACCGTCGCTGTTGTTGTATTGGGGATGGTCTTTTGTCCATTTGTCTCTGTAGTGCCAGCCGAGGGTTGTTCTGGCTTCCTCGTAACTGATCTCGAGATCAGTCTGAGGTAGTCGCCCGCCTTCTTTGGCTAGCTTGTCGGCGTATTCATTTCCGCTTATGTTACAGTGCAATGGGATCCACTGAATGACGGTGCGTTTGAGTGTGTACACTAGGGCATCGAGTACAGTGATTCTATTCTTTACACCCCAAATCTGGTCCCCGGTAACCACTCGGGCGAGATAACTGATTACTTCATTTTTTAGATATGATTCTATCTCACCCTTTATCCATTTTTTTTGTTTTGGTCTTCCTCGTCTTCTGCTGTGAAAGCTTTATAAACTGTTTGGTCTGGTTGCATTTAATCTTCTAATAATTATAATTGATTAATATTTAGTTTGTTAGTGGCGTTGACATTAATGTAAATGACTTCTTAACAAGAACAATAAAGTTGACAGTTAGATCGTTTATTTCAGAACTGATGTACGGATGTCTCTCTTTTAATTATCTATAAATCAGATTACCAACCAACAGTTGGCACTAATAGGTCATGTTATTCAGATACATCGCATTCAAGACAAAAAAGTTGCTCACGCAAAGGTGAAGCAACAGAAATAACAGGCAGTTAAAGACAACATTTACGAAGCACACACAAGAGCCCGTTCTAGAAATCTCTTCGTATGGTTGAACTGTGAGGCTAAATATGATTAGAGAAGAAGAGAGAATTAGAAGAATAAAAAGAAGATAAAAGTAACATTTTATTTGACACTGTTTAAAATCTAATTATTCATGACATAAAAAGTCTTTAAATGCACAATAAATTAAAGCATTCAAATAATGCAATCTAGAACGGGGAACTAAGAACATAGAAAGTATATAATTGTATTACTCCATGTTCTGTTGATCTATATAATATGAATAGTAAAACTATAAACTTTTTCTAAATGTGTGTATGTATATACAAAAACGTTTACTACATGTTTCTGCATGTGTGGCAGTTTGTGTGCCGTATAAAGTAGGGACGTAAATGTATCTGGTATCTTGTGATGAGTTGAAACTCGTGTGACGAGGAAACTCACAAATGTTATTAAAGGAAATAATAATAATAATAATAATAAAGCCATTATAAATATAACCGTTAAGGTCGTAGGGTGTCACTGTGGAGACATCAGCACAAAAGCACGCCATGAATCTCTGATTTCAACTCCTCGAGCGAGTGTGGAGAAACTCTGCCCCGACCAGTTCTTGATTTTGTCAAACTAGGATTTTCTCCTTTCTTTCTTCCACCCTCAACTGTTCCCTGTAGAGAGTGAGCCATGTCTCATCACATGCCCGAACCACGCACATTTACGCCGTTTCACGATTGTCAAGAGTGGTACTTGTCGACCTGCAAGGTTGTTTATTTGGTCTCTTACATAAATATTCGTCTTATGTTCTATTAGGTTTGTGTTCTAAAGGAAATTAAGTTTATCACAATATTAGAATTTGACGCCAGCAGTGTCCCTAGAACATGTGGTATCGATGGTTAGTAATTTGATGCCAGGCAGTGTCTCTAGGACACGTGGTGTATCGATGGTTAAGTAATTTGATGCCAGGCAGTGTCTCTCTAGGACACGTGGTGTATCGATGGTTAAGTAATTTGATGCCAGGCAGTGTCTCTCAGGACACGTGTGTATCGATGGTTAAGTAATTTGACGCCAGGCAGTGTCTCTCTAGAACATGTGGTCTATCGATGGTTAAGTAATTTGACGAATAACATGAATAATTATCATCATGTGTCGGGCTGGCTGGACTTTAAAAACACGAAACTTTAGCTTTACAAATGTCGGTTAAGGGTACTGACTCTCGTTTCGATGTTGACATTTTCTCACGCCACAATGTCAAAACTAAGCTTTGTGGAAACCTGATAGACCTGAAACTGACTGCCCAGTCTGTGATCCAAGTGTGTTAAACGCACGACCAGAAATGGCCGAAGAAGAAGAATATTCTCAAACAAAATCTGTATTTAAAGTTGGCTAAAGATAAAATTGTACGTACGTGTGTTGTTTCGTTTATTCTACGTTATTCATCATCAACACTGAATGAGTCACAAGCCTAGAACCAAATTGTGTAATATCAGTAACTGGTTGGAATTGAATCATAAAATCTACAAATTATGATTGAAACGGAGGTCCGGTCTGTCTCCCCTCACGGATGTAACTTGTGATGAACACAAATTATTCCGCTTCTTTATATCAACAACAATGATTCGTTTTTTAGATGTCTGGGATTATCAAATGTATGCCGGGACACACAACATTTCTGGTCATTTCATACTTTATTTCTACAACGTTGATTTTGAGGAATGGACAATGAACGGATATTTTGATCGAATCAATGATGGTGATTCTCTTCTTTACGAAACATTAACTTCCGGTAACATTAAAGAGTCAACGAAAGAAATGTTGTCTCCGAACCAATGATAAAATATTTTAGCCGGTCTCTATGATAGATGTATGTTGACTTTGCACAGAAAAATTAAATGTCAGAGACACAAATTGAATTAGAATAGACCAGTGTCCAGGGGTGGCAGGAAGGGACAACCAGAGAAGTGATGGGTCGGTATTAAGTGATACAAACTACCATAGCATTCGTTGGTAAAATGTCTTCCCTTTGTCAAGCTCTGAAGACAAAGCCCTTATAAAATGCGTACAGTCTGGTTCTGGTTGCTATTATCTTTGAAAGAAACTTGAGATGAAGTATGGGAAGGTACACGTAATAAAATAGACGTAATCTTCGTTCTTTTAAATTCATTTAATGTTAGATAACACGAGCAGTTATATGGAGCTCAATCTGGCAAGTTTGTTAGTATAAGAGATTGGACGGTGAGGAGAAGGGATTATGTATCACAGACACTATGAAATGAAATGAAAATCGTAGTATATACTTTACATGACGTGGCCATCAACCACAGTAAACGAGTCGTTGATTTTCTAGGCACCACATATACGTTCAGTAGTTTGTCATGCTTTCTGAACGGTGAGGTCTATTTTTACCTTTCGTAAAATCCCACGGAAACGATTAGCTTCAAACTGCCTGCCCGGAGTTTGAACCAGGTACGCTTGGTGGTGATCGAGCTCACTACCACTTAAGCTACAGACGCCCACTGACACAATATGCGGTCAAAAACATCTGCACAGACAGTTGCCTTAATGTAAGAGTCCATCCTGTCTGCAACTTGTATTCAGAAATGTTCTTATTCATTATTCGTGGTATGCACTGGTATCAAAGATCAATTATTCTACTGCATATATTGTAAACAGTAAATAAACATATATTTCTTGTGTACGACATGATTAACTTTTTCAATAGTCCGATACAATCTAGTGGTTGGAGGTTGAGAAACGTGGAAACTGTTAGGTTGATGTTTGCAAACGTTAAGAAATTGAGAACAAGTCACATCATGTGTTCTGTCAATATCATCATGGCCAAATATTTGATATCAATTCTTAGTTTTATGATCGTCTATGTGGTGCTGGGGCCCGCAAGGGAAGCAAAGAATAGTACCACTGTGACCTACAAGGCATGTCTAAGAGGCGACTGATGTAGGACCTAGGGAAGCTACCCTAGTAAATAAAAAGCCTTGCAGAAATCGGATGTGCTGGCCTAGTTGTAAGCGCATAACTGGCACAACATACAATGGCTCTTAGGTTCAGGTCACATACAAATCACACATAGCGGTTAACAAGTGGTCGATATGGAGCTTTCTCTCGAAAAAATATTTATAACAATTTGTTAATTATGAAGCAAAACTGGATACAGACATCCTGTCAGTTTTGCATTTAACTTTATTCAACATTTGCAGAATGTCTCTATCAACACATCACATAAATAAGTTTGGGAACAATACAGAAGTGTACGCACTAGAAACATCAAAAACTTTATTCAACATTTGCAGAATGTTGCTGTCAACACATCACATAAATAAGTTTGGGAACAATACAGAAGTGTACGCACTAGAAACATCAAAAACTTTATTCAACATTTGCAGAATGTTGCTGTCAACACATCACATAAATAATTTTGGGAACGATACAGAAGTGTACGCACCAGCAACATCAAAAAATGTGCCCAATTCTCCATAAAGAAATTTTATAGTGCTAGTTGGCCTGAAAAAAATGTAATATTTTTGATAACGTCGATCGTGAGTTTCTTCAGATGGAAACAAGAACCGATTCCTAGTTTCTGAGATAAGTGAGTGAGAGAGAAAGAGAGCGAGTGAGATAGAGTGAACAAGTGTGTGAGAGACAGTAAGTGAGAGACTGTATCAGAGAAAGCGAGTATCAGAGAATGAAAGAGAGAGAGAGAGAGAGAATGTGAAAAGAGTGACAGTGTTTGATATTGGGTGTGAGAGGGAGGAACAGATAGTTGGAGAGAATGAGTGAAAGATGGAGAGAAAGAGAGAATGCATATAAGAAAATTACAACTTCACATTTTACATTTTGAAATGTTGATAGTTCGATTTTATTTAACTGAGAATCAAATATTTAGACGAGAACATCATAGAATGTCAACTTAGACATCTGTCAACTTAACAGACGACATTCTATAATCAGATGGACATCTGAGAGTCCTTCTATCCCTTGTTGCATGCATACATTTTTATTGTAAGAATATTACAACGGGAACAGATTTTCTGTTCAAACATATTAATAATCTGTTGTCGTTATGAGATGCAGTAAATATAATATCCGTTCAATCTTTGGCAACGTCTTGTCGTTTTCCTACGCAGGATTTCTCAACATCTTCAATTGACGATGGTGATTGTTCCAAATAGTTTCTACTACTTGTGTGTGTAGGACGTTACTAATAATATAATAATAATAATTCCTCTCGTACCGTTATACGTCACATAGGGCCTGCAAGTAATTTCTCCATACCGCTCTATCTTGGGCAACTCGCTCAATCTCATCCATGGAACTGAGACTGATATTTCTTGCCTCTCTCAGCAAAGTTCAAAGCTGATTGAAAAGGCGAAGATCCGGGCCGACATAGTAGGCAGAAAGGATCGTACCCTAGGAAAGTTCACTCTAGTAAATCAAAAGCTGGCTGAAACCGGACGGGTGGGCCTAGTCACCATGGGCGCACAATCGACCCGACGTAGATCACCCCGTTCTTGTCAGTGGACCAATTATACATCACAATAAGAATGATAAAATTGGCGATGAAGAACGATCGAGAGAGAGAGAGAGAGAGAGAACCCTTTGCATCCTACTTCAATGCCTGTTTTGATATTCGTGAGTAGGGCGTTTAGCTCCTAGACTGTTGCTTACAATATCCTTGCCATGTGCTGTTACATTTAAAGGAAAGCACTTTCAGTTTGTGTGTACTAAATTGTCCTTTCTTTACCAATATGACACATGGGTTGTGGCTACATTTGGGGCGCAGGAGGAGCACAAGTGCTAAATCAATAACACTGTCATCGTCTCCTCTTATTTGGCTTGCCATTGTTATTACATCATCACTGTTGATGCATATTATCCCAGGATTTATCTTTTGACATGGAAATCGCCACATAAAAGTACATATCTCTACTGCGATAGAATATAATTAAAATACTGCCATCTTAGTGCATCCACTTTCGTTTTACAGACACAGACATTCATCAACACAATGGGATGACAATCAGTCTAGATCATAGATTCCCAAACCTTATCGGCCCACCCTCCACTTTGCACGACACAAACTTTGTAACGCCCCCTCCCCATTACAACACTTTGTCAACGCCCCCCCCATATATACATGCTTTATTTTCTCTTTAACATAGATAATTGATATATATTTATGTCATACATGGTCAATTTTAAATGATTATATACATGAAATAGAACATTGATGAAAAAATGGATCGTGTAAGGAGGGCATAAGATGAATTAAAATACGGAATTCAAATTTAAAATGATTATTCAATCGCAAAATCACCGGAAAAAACTCCCCCAAATGCTTCTGAACCCTCTATCGCCCCTAGAAGGTTTCAGCGCCCACTGGGAGCAGTACCGCCCACTTTGGGAACCCATGGTCTAGATCCTAACGGTATGAGGTTGCAACTCGTCCCAATTCCAACTGGACATGTCCATCTCACGTGCCTCAATGTTGCCGCGTACAAGAACTGCCTGTCTCATATTTTATCTATTATAAATACTGTGAAATCCGACCATCCACAGTTCTGTTACTATCAATCATTTGTGTTTCCTGAAGGGCTATGATATCAACACTGTAGACAAGACGATCCAGAACAGGCCACCATAGTTTGATATTTGCATAGTTCCAATATAATATTCGCACATTATTGAGACAGAGGACTTGAGCCATGTCCATCTAGCGCCAGTGCGTTTTCTCTTTCTAATTCGTTTACAATACGTATGCGAGCGTGTGTACATGTGTGTGTGCGTGTGTGAGCGTGCGAGTGAGCGTGCTTTCGTTCTGGCGTGCTGACGTGCGTGTGAGCGAGCGCCTATAAGTGTGTTAAGAATGACAATTTGTAGTTTTTATTACATAACAAAAGAAAAGAAAAAAAACGAACAACAAATAGGATTAATAACATCACTTTTCTTATATTCATATCTAACTTTATTTTATTTATAACCATATTAATCACATGATCACGACAGAAAAGCGCTGAACTGTATTTTCTGAGTTGCCAAGAAATAATTGTGCTTGACAGGAACGGTTAATTGAATACGACTGTTTAGCAAAATACACATTTAGTTAATAATGCACAGTTTGGAATATCTTTATAGAACCGGACAACGTTTTCACGCCTGATCAAACTGTACATTTAGTTATTCTACTTCTATTGCATTTTTGTTTTCTGTCGTCGCGAATGTTAGCTGTGTTGCATTTTTGTTTTCTGTCGTCATGAATGTTAGCTGGGTACGATTAAGAAATGCGAGAAATATCGGTCTCAATTTCATAGTAGAAATTGAATGAGTTGTCCAATATGAAGTGTTATGTAGAAATTGCTAGCAGGTGCTAAGTAACGTATAGCGGTGCCAGATAAACACAATACAAGACTGGGAGAATTAAAGCAAAGGATTGAAGTTTGCTTTAATTCACAGAGTTATGTATTAGATCATGGGTTCCCAAAGTGGGCGGTACCGCCCCCAGTGGGCGCTGAAGCTTTCCAGGGGGAGGAGGAGGCGATAGTGGGCTCAGATGAATTTGGGAGGAGTTTATTTTCGTGATTTTGTGATTGCTTAATCATTAAAAATTTGAATTCTGCATTTTAATTCATCTTATGCCCGTCTTACATCATCATCATCAGGTGCCGTGCCGGGTGGCGTAGGCGATCATGGATCTCCACAAATCTCTGTCGTTGGTGTTTGCTATCAACTCAGATGTTGACGCTCTACCGTGCCATGAAGTCAGGCCATCCAACATTTCTCTCTCTGTCTTCCCCTGTTTCGTCTACCCTCGATTTTACCGGTTGTCACGATGTGTTCTAAACCTTCCCTCCTCATCACATGCCCGAAAAATGATGCCCGTCTTACACGATCCATTTTTTCATCAATTTGCTAGTTCATGTATATAATCATTTGAAAATTGACCATGTATAACAGAAATATATTTCAATTTTCTATGTCAAAGTGAAAATTGACCATGTAAATATATGTGGGGGCGTTGACAAACTGTTATAATGGGGAGGGCGTTACAAAGTTTATGTCGTGCAAAGTGGGCGGTGGGCCGACATAGTTTGGGAATCTATGTATTAGATCATTTAGGTGCATTATGAACTGACTGGCCCATATTATAACTACTCGATTAATGATGAGAATTCTTGAAGTTGCTTAATTACGTTCATTTATCGAGGCAATGTGCGAGTCTTGTTCGAATATTATGATGTTCGATTCTATCAAAAATTACTATCTCTTTCTAATCTTTATCTACTTGTTGCAGTATCGAGTTGATTGTTTCCCAAGAGTTTTCATAACTAGTATTATAACTTTTGTCTAGCATTTGTTTGCTATTTATAATTATCTTTACTAATTGTGTAGCTTCTCTATAATTCATGTACCGTCGTTAAGGTACGGTGTTTCCCTCACTCACCAGCAATACTCGGTTCGCTTCTCGCATGTAGAGATCGACTATATGTCCACTGATTCCTGATCTCAGTGTAGGTGAACTCAAGTTCTTAGTTCTATCGGACGATAGAACGTAGGTCCAATTTTTATATTGAGCATATTACAGAACCATTAGCAGTTGAAAAGTGATAATAGTAAACTGGAGGAAAGGCAATGTCCAAGCGAAATCAATAAAAACCAAATTAAATTAAATCTCTCCAGAAAATGTCTACACCTTGTGGCGGTGGGAGAGCTTGAGTTTCCCATTGACACTAAAAGCTATGATGGCGGCAGAAGGACCTCCAAGAGTAGACAGGTCAAGGGTTAACGAATAGTCAAAGAGAGACAATCTAGTCTCCATGTTGGGGGTAAAAGCAAAACATTTACTCCTGTTAAGAAAGGGATATGCAGGGGACGAGACCACGAGGTAGACCAAGAAAACGATGGATAAATAACATTGAAATAGATCTAAAAATACTAGGACTCAACAAATGGGAAGAGAATGCTAAGAACAGAAATGAACGGAGGAGTGTAATATCTACAACAATTTACCACAAGAGCTCAGAAAGCTGAAGAGAAGAAAAGAAAATTCTAGCACGTCTTCACCATTCACAATATCAAATCAAGTACCCTCGCCGGTGCTACGGAGCTCGTGC
Organism: Arion vulgaris; assembly: GCA_020796225.1. Classification (NCBI taxonomy): domain Eukaryota; kingdom Metazoa; phylum Mollusca; class Gastropoda; order Stylommatophora; family Arionidae; genus Arion; species Arion vulgaris. Next base: position 24,273,961 of record CM036756.1, read on the forward strand.
ACTACCGTTGAGATCTTCCTGTGTACGAATAAGGTCGAGCACATATGACGATGGTTATATCAATAAATCTATCATATTTTGTTTCTACACTGTGTTAACAGTTACTGAAACAAGACAATATTTTATTCTATATGCAATCAATCGAGACTAAACTAAAACTACTTCAGGAAAATGGTACACAAACAAACGCTTTACACATATCAAAGAATTATGGCATCTTCTAGTTATTAGATTTCATAACACAAAAAATGGCAAAAACCGTGAACCTTATACCAGACATGAATTGTTTTGACAACACATTGGACTCCCATCTTCAAAGAACCGAAACTTCGTCAATCTCTTTTTCATTCCGCTGAGAGTCGAGTAAGAAAAATCGTTACTATCTTCCTACACTTGGCCAGCAAACAGACCCTGGGGGCAGCCAATGACCTCTTTCAGTTGCGTGTCCAAGTACATGAAAAGAAGTCTTACCTCAGGGGAAAAAACGGTACAGTCTCAGAGATTACCGAACAGTAATGAGAATCTCGAGTAGTAATTGTTCACGTTGGTTTGTTTTAAGTGTACATTCACATCTCAGTCACCCGGGCTACAGAATTTTCATCTCATCAAAACGCTGCTTCCGGCATACTTACTTTCCTTAGTTCCTGTCGTCGGCTACATTCAAAAAACATTTTGCGTAAATTGATTTCTCGTCTATTTCGGAAAGAGCAAAAGTAAATTGTAAATTTACCGAGTGGTTACCGGGGCCCAAATTTGGGATGTAAAGAATAGAGCCACTGTTACCTGCCATGCATGTCGTAAGAGGCGACTAAGGAGGTTAGGCTGAAATCGGATGCATGTGTCCTAAGCGTGTAGAAGTCTATGCGTTTAGGGGCCTACTAAACCAATGTGCAACGTAACGTATACACGTTCTTGGCAAAGATCAAACATATCACAAAGAGTGATTAAAATTGGTTGTAAAGAACGAACGCAAAGAAGAAGAAGAATTGTAAATAAAATAGCTTTTAACAAAAAATAAAACTGTCTTTCCACTGTTTATTTCTTTATATAACATGTACATGGTTTTGTTAATAAATAATAATTTTGTTATAAGTTTGTCTATGATATTTTCAGTAGGTGAGGTAATGCAGTAGATGTAATATTGTAAACATGTGATGGCTTAGAAATTATGAATATTGTAAGCTAGGGATATCTCATAGATTATGAGTGTTGTAAGCTTGGGATATCTCATAGATTATGAGTGTTGTAAGCTTGCGATGGCTTAGAAATTATGAGTGTTGTAAGATAGCAATATCTCATAGATTATGAGTATTGTAAGCTAATGATATCTTAGTGATAGTTGTAAGAATGTTCTGTTTATATTTTTAAGGAGAAACTATGCCTGCAAAGGCGACGCTATGATATCATTGGTTTCACAGTTATGACATCCTTTCGTATGTCAAAAAAACCATTTATGCACCCATTTATTTCTTACACAGTAAAACCTCAGCGGAAGTGCACGAACTCCTTGTCACCGCGAGTGTGTCAGATGTCATTTTTATTACTGTTATTTCAGTAGCAGTGGCGGCTCATGATCATTTTTGTCGATGGGGCCGACACAAACTTTTGGAAAAAGTATGGTTTTGGGTTAGGTTATTTTTCAATCTATAAAATAATAAATACACGTTACACATTACTTTGGTTAATCTAAGCCCCGGTCCCACAGGCCCTTAATGACGAGCCGCCACTGTTCAGTAGTAATGTATTAATGGTTTGGACAAATTCAGCTTCTTTTCAACCTACTATTAACGATTTTCCAAATATCACTTATTTCTGTTAAACACATAGGGTGTACACAGTACATCCACTAGGACTACACACTTGACAGCCCCTACGGCCATTTCTGTAGTAACTGTTGTATACGTCTAAAATGTTCAAAGAACCCAGCCAGGACCTTCGTAGCGAGATACCCGTGCCAAACTTCAACAGTACAGCGACCCCATTTATTTCAACAGAATATCAACTGTCCAGTTAGTGTCAGCATACCGACGCGGATGTTTAAACAGACATTTCTCATATATTATACAAGACATTATTTATTCAAGAATATCCCTTTCTTACAATACCGATCCATTTTTAAAGCACAAAATATTACATCTTTTATTTAAAAAATGAGAGATTTATTCCGAATGTCAACTCTTAACGCTGAATGGATTGAGAGTTGTCTTCCTATCCGTTTCCAGCCTGTGGGAATAGACTAGTCATACATTTCGTGATGAGAAAAATGAAGAGGCGGACATTCTAATATTTGAGGAATACATTTGGCAGACCACGAAAGGTGGGGATGAAAAGACAGGATGACGCTTCGTGGATATTAAGTTGATGGATGTTAGTATAATGTACAGGAACAGAAAGAGAGAAAGAAGAGCGATTTTGTTCAGAGCGCGACTGTCCCTGAGATTAAACTGCAGAGATTGCCAGAAAATGACAACTTTATTTGATTGTGATTTATTCAATATGAAAACTGAATATATATATAAACTTCTCTAGATATAAGCACAAGTCTAGGTGGTGTAGAGGTTAGGTGCTCGCCTCTTGTTCCAAAGGTACTCAGTTCGTTCCCTTGTGGAGCCATCGGATTTTTAAATAGAGATTCTTGATATTAGTTTAGGTGAGATCTAGTTCATAATCTTATCGGAGACGGACGACAAAACGGAGGTTCCGTGTTCACGTTGAGTGTGTAAAAGAATACTTGGTGGTTCAAAAATCGAGAAGAGTATGATGAAAAGAAGAGTACGATGAAAAGAAGAGTACGATGAAAAGAAGAGTACGATGAAAAGAAGAGTACGATGAAAAGAAGAGTACGATGAAAAGAAGAGTACGATGAAAAGAAGAGTACGATGAAAGAAGATACGATGAAAAGAAGAGCACGATGAAAAGAAGAGTAGATGAAAAGAAGAGTATGATGAAAAGAAGAGTATGATGAAAAGAAGAGAGATGAAAAGAAGAGCACGATGAAAAGAAGAGCACGATGAAAGAAGAGCGATGAAAAGAAGAGCACGATGAAAGAAGAGAGCGATGAAAGAAGAGACGATGAAAAGAAGATCGATGAAAAGAAGAGTACGATGAAAAGAAGAGACGATGAAAAGAAGAGACGATGAAAGAAGAGCACGATGAAAAGAAGAGTATGATGAAAAGAAGAGTACGATGAAAAGAAGAGCACGATGAAAAGAAGAGTACGATGAAAAGAAGAGTACGATGAAAGAAGAACGATGAAAAGAAGAGACGATGAAAAGAAGATGCGATGAAAAGAAAGTACGATGAAAAGAAGAGATGATGAAAAGAAGAGTACGATGAAAAGAAGAGCATGATGAAAAGAAGAGTATGATGAAAAGAAGAGTATGATGAAAAGAAGAGCACGATGAAAAGAGATGCGATGAAAGAAGAGTACGATGAAAAGAAAGCACGATGAAAAGAAAGTGCGATAAAAAGAAGAGTACGATGAAAAGAAGAGACGATGAAAAGAAGAGACGATGAAAAGAAGAGTACGATGAAAAGAAGATCGATGAAAAGAAGAGACGATGAAAAGAAGAGTATGATGAAAAGAAGAGTACGATGAAAAAAGAAGAGCGATGAAAAGAAGAGTACGATGAAAAGAAGAGTACGATGAAAAGAAGAGCACGATGAAAAGAAGAGCACGATGAAAAGAAGAGTACGATGAAAAGAAGAGTACGATGAAAAGAAGAGTACGATGAAAAGAAGAGCACGATGAAAAGAAGAGCACGATGAAAAGAAGAGCACGATGAAAAGAAGAGTACGATGAAAAGAAGAGTACGATGAAAAGAAGAGCACGATGAAAAGCCGCAAAATGCATTAGAATAATTTAAAGGTAAATATTCTACAATATTTTTACCAACTAAGTTACATCGTAGACCCTCGCCAGTGCTACGGAGTTCGTGCACTGCAGCTGAGATCTTCCTGTGTAAGACAGAGATCGGAGCACATATCACATATGATTACTCACCGAAGTGTAATGATGATGGTCCTATCAATCAATCAATCAATCAATCACAAGTTCGTGAATATACTCGAACAGAATGTTACCTTAAGCATTGCATGATAGATACAATCTAGGGAAAATGATAGACACCATTTAGGGAAAATGGTTTTTGTCAGTGAACTCATTCCTTCATCAATCTAAGGTTATATCCAAACATGATCCTTCAGGAAAGTCAGCAATGTTATATTCTGCAATGTTGAATATGACGATATATATGCATGCGCAATCTACTACAGAATATGGCGATATATATATATATATATATATATATATATATATATATATATATATATATATATATATATATATATATGCGCGATTTACTGCAGAATATGCCGATTGCATATGCATGCGTAATGTACTAGGTTAATAGCAAGAAATATGGATCATCATTTAATGAATTCAAATTGACATAATCACAATATGAGCTACAATTGTCAGACGTGAAATATGCAGATATCTAGATATCTCAAAAGTAATCAATCTTATATTAACATACGAGGGCGCATTGAAAAGTAATACCTCCAAGTCCATAACTTTGTTAATATACATAATTTACAAATGAAACATACATTTTCAGAAAGCTTGAGATGTCCACTACACAATAGTCATTATTTTTCGACATAGTCACCTCCACGTTCTACACACACACACGCCAACGTCGAACTAGTTGTTGCATCCCGTCGAAGAAAAATCTGATGACATCAGGCGTGTCAGGAACACCTGATGCGATATGAACGAGAAGGCGATGACTTTATCTGCCGAATTGTCACTGGCGATGAGTCATGGGTGCATCATTACGACCCTGAAAACAAGCGCCAGTATATGGAATACAGGCACAAAACTCACCCACCCCAAAAAAATTCAAAACTGTCGCGTCAGCGGAAAAGTTTTGATGACCATTTTTGGGACTGCCAGGCGTAATCCACACAGAATTTTTGGAACGCGGCAATACTGTCAATTCTGATCGGTATGTTGAAACGATGAAGAAACTACGGGCAAGACTGCTACGTGTTCGTCCTGGAAAACACGCAGTCCTTCAACATGACAATGCTCGTCCACACACCAGTAGACAAACAGCGGCAGCATTAGAGCGTCTCAATTTTGACGACATTTTAGCGCACCCACCATATAGCCCCGATTTGGCACCTTGTGACTTTTCCTGTTCCCAAAGCTCAAGGAACATCTCAAGGGAACAGATATGCTTCTGACGAGGATGTGGCAGCAGATGTGCGTACCTGGCTTCGTGAAAAATCATCAGATTTTTCTTCGACGGGATGCAACAACTAGTTCGACGTTGGCTGTGTGTGTGGAACGTGGAGGTGACAATGTCGAAAATAATGACTCTATTGTGTAGTGGACATCTCAAGCTTTCTGAAAATGTGTGTTTCATTTGTAAATTATGTATATTAACAAAGTTATGGACTTGGAGGCATTACTTTTCAATGCGCCCTCGTAACAGCTATTTAAAAGTTATATATTTCTCTGCGCTGATGGCATTGCCATTTTGTTGGCGATTTGTTGATTTGAATACTGACATGATATGATTTTTGTTACTATATGTGCCATACAGTTGTCGTAATATTTGGGAGAAAAATAAAAGACGGAATGCTTATATATGAAGTTATTGTTCTTTTTAAACTGCATTATTTTGTATTTCGATTGTTGTTTTTTTTTTTTTTAAATATAACTTTGAGAGTCGGTATCGCCCGAGTAGTCACCGGGGCCCAAATTTGGGTGTAAAGAATAGAACCACTGTTACCTGTCACGCATGTCATAAGAGGCGATAAAGTAGGTTTGGCTGAAATCGGATGCACGTGTCCTAAACGTGTAGAAGTTTTATGCGTTTAGAGGCCTACCAAACCAATGTGCAACGTATACACGTTCTTGGCAAAGATCAAACATATCACAAGTAGTGATTAAAATTGGTCGTAACGAACGAACGCAAAGAAGAAGAAGAAGAGTCGGTATAGAATAGTGGTTAGTCAATTGCTTGCCACCAAGCAGGAATTGATATGGTAGAAAAGGGTTAAAGAAAGAAAGGAATCACTAGGCTAAGCCTGAGACTAACTTTACTGACAGAGGCGAGAAACTGAAATTGGACTCAATTCCATAGAAGAGATTGAAAAGTTGCCCGAATAGATCGGAATGGAAAAATTACTTGAAGACCCTATGTAACGTGAGCAGCAGTGTCGTACTTATTAGTGAAATCGCATCTTATGCTAGTGGCCCGTGTTCAATTCTACAGTGGACATGGAATATTTTTACGAACGGCTCCCAGGTCGGCCCAGCCTCAACTGGCTACAAGGAAAAGCACTAGCAAGTAAAAGCAGTCGGCGTGATATTAATCCATCGTGTGCCGACTGTAATTGAAAATACAGGTCTAACATCGTATTACCCAATATACCCCTTGGTATGAACAAAGGGTTTCATTGCTATGTAAAGTAAAACAGTAAGAATGAAATATAAGTAATAACTAGAATAGTGGTTAGTCAATTACTTTGTAGGTGCATGGTCGCAGAATCAATTTCTTCAGTTGAAGTGAGATTTTTTCCGACCTTGACGGCTCATTTAATAGTACCTCAACTGGAACCAAAGATACAGTGGAAAGAAAAGACGGACGTTATAATGCTGACTACATGACGCATCGCGTACTGTTGGTAAAATAAAAACACGGACCTAACTCCATATTTCCAAATATACCACATGGCAATAAAACGGGCTATTTTCTTGTTAGTTTTATAGCTTTACTTCAGTTTTCTCGTATCGATGTAATTATTGCGTTTAAGACAAGTACTGTACAGATCTTAAGATATTAACTAACGTATTGAAAAACACACTATTGCAGTATTAACTTGTGTTTACTTTTTCACTGCACAGCCCCAAAAAAGCTGTAGATCTTTTCTCTTTTTTTTCGGGCGAAACACGTAACAATAAAGTACTGTAGTTTTACAAAATACCAAAATAATGACAATATTTAGCAACGTTTCGCCCAAACAGGCCTTTGTCAACAAGCAAACGATACAACAAAAGTAACGAATGTCACAAAACACAACATATAGACTTTGACAAAGATATTACACGGTAAAAAAACATCTTTTTTCTAGCAAACGTGGATGCATGATATTTGCAGTTTTGTAGATACATTAATCTACTTTTTTTACAAGCTAACAGACTATGAAAAAGAACAAATTAAGAACTGATAACGATCTGCGTGGTGTATATGCCATTGTCAAATTACATTAACGTTAAATGTAAAGCAAATTTGACAATGAAACAAAATGATGTCTCAATCTGCGACAATGGCTAAAGGGTATAAAAGAAAACCACGTGTTACAGCATTTGTTAATTAATATGTTAAATGTACAATACTCTCAATCGGCTCGGATGTATATAACTTAGACAAGAAAGTAAAGGAGCGAATCAAGTTAACTGGATACTCTGCAAGGAGTTAATGCTTATTGTTCATATTTGTTCGCATATACACTTTGATACAACCAAAAAAGGCTTATGTCTCGCTTAGAGAGACTTTAATTCAATACATAATAAACAAAGGGGTGGAGAGGATAGAGAGAGAGAGAAAAAGAGAGAGAGAGAGCACCAAAAACGCTGAGAACATATCTTCATGTGGTCTTCATCTTAACTTCCATCTCCTTCAATAATAACAACTAGTATAAAACAAAATAAAAAACTAGCTGATTACCGAATTATATGGAAAATAACATTACGCAAAAGCGCAGAATCTTTTGAAAAGAGACTTGGGGATGAGCTAAAAGACAAGAGAGACAATCGAAAACTCAGAAGTTGTCACAGTAAAACACTTGCCAATTGACCGTCTGTAAAGATGACAAAGTATATATATATATATATATATATATATATATATATATATATATATATATATATATATATATATATATCATCATCATCATCATCATTGTGCGTATCCTTTATAGAACGTTGCTCTCTTTGCAGCGCATCTTAAATTCACTCTGTCTCTTGCCAGTTCACCCACTTCGTCGATGGTCATGTTCATGGTTTCTTTAATATCTTGTAGCCATCTTCTTCTTGGTCTGCTTCTGCCTCTGCGTCCTGGGACCCTGCCCTCTAGTATTGTTCTGTCCAGGCCATCGTGACGCTTGATGTGACCAAAGTATATAATTTTTCTGTATAGTATGGTGTTTATCAGCCAATTCTCTTTAACATTTAGTTCTTTCAGGACATCAGTGTTCTTTCTTTTTCTGTCCATAGTATTCGTAGGATCTTTCTGTAGCATTTAGTTTCGAAGGACTGGATTTTCGTTCTTAATTTATATATATATAACAAAATAAAATGAGTATCACCTAAACAAAAATCAACACTTAAATTAAACATCGTAACAGTGTTAGATAAATGTTCAATTTATTTTTTAACATTATCTTAATGTAAATAATTAATGATTTTCATATTGCGGAAGGAGTGTTTATTGTGTGAGACTTGTTATCTTCCATTACTCGGTTCCCAAGCTGGAATTAGCGCGCAATGCACAGATAATGCAGACTGAGATAGATTGAAAGTGAATGTGAAAGTGAATGGATATCTTCCAAGGACAGCTGGTAGAGAAGACTGGATAAGTCTAACTAGTGTAGCTAACTGAGATAGCTTGAAAGTGAAAGTGAATGGATATCGTCCAATGACAGCTGGTGGAGAAGACCGGATGTCTAACTAGCGTAGTTAACTGAGATAGCTTGAAAGTGAACGTGAAAGTGAACGTGAATGTGAAAGTGAATGGATATCTTCCAAGGACAGCTGGTGGAGAAGAATTGATGAGTCTAGCTAGTGTAGCTAGACTAAATGATATCTGTACATGAGATATAAAGACAGTAAACATATTCTCAAATTCTGGCGAGAAAGTAGTCTTTGATCGCAACGAGTGACGATTGGGCATGAATCCTAACGTGACTTCTTATTGTGGTTGACAAAAATAAACATAGAACAAGCAGAAGAAAAACCGAACAAGCTGAAGATTAGAGAAAACAGAACTAGCTAAAGATCTGAGAAAACAGAACTAACTGAAGATTAGAGAAAACAGAACTAACTGAAGATTAGAGAAAACAGAACTAACTGAAGATTAGAGAAAACAGAACTACCTAAAGATTAGAGAAAACAGAACTAACTGAAGATCTGAGAAAACAGAACTAACTGAAGATTAGAGAAAACAGAACTAACTGAAGATTAGAGAAAACAGAACTACCTAAAGATTAGAGAAAACAGAACTAACTGAAGATCTGAGAAAACAGAACTAACTGAAGATTAGAGAAAACAGAACTAACTGAAGATTAGAGAAAACAGAACTAACTGAAGATTAGAGAAAACAGAACTAACTGAAGATCTGAGAAAACAGAACTACCTAAAGATTAGAGAAAACAGAACTAACTGAAGATCTGAGAAAACAGAACTACCTAAAGATTAGAGAAAACAGAACTAACTGAAGATTAGAGAAAACAGAACTAACTGAAGATCTGAGAAAACAGAACTAGCTAAAGATTAGAGAAAACAGAACTAACTGAAGATCTGAGAAAACAGAACTAACTGAAGATTAGAGAAAACAGAACTAACTGAAGATTAGAGAAAACAGAACTAACTGAAGATCTGAGAAAACAGAACTAGCTAAAGATTAGAGAAAACAGAACTAACTGAAGATCTGAGAAAACAGAACTAACTGAAGATCTGAGAAAACAGAACTAACTGAAGATTAGAGAAAACAGAACTAACTGAAGATCTGAGAAAACAGAACTAACTGAAGATCTGAGAAAACAGAACTAACTGAAGATTAGAGAAAACAGAACTAACTGAAGATTAGAGAAAACAGAACTAACTAAAGATTAGAGAAAACAGAACTAACTGAAGATCTGAGAAAACAGAACTAGCTAAAGATTAGAGAAAACAGAACTAACTGAAGATCTGAGAAAACAGAACTAGCTAAAGATTAGAGAAAACAGAACTAACTGAAGATCTGAGAAAACAGAACTAACTGAAGATCTGAGAAAACAGAACTAGCTGAAGATTAGAGAAAACAGAACTAACTGAAGATCTGAGAAAACAGAACTAACTGAAGATCTGAGAAAACAGAACTAGCTAAAGATTAGAGAAAACAGAACTAACTGAAGATCTGAGAAAACAGAACTAGCTGAAGATTAGAGAAAACAGAACTAACTGAAGATCTGAGAAAACAGAACTAACTGAAGATCTGAGAAAACAGAACTAACTGAAGATTAGAGAAAACAGAACTAACTGAAGATTTGAGAAAACAGAACTAACTGAAGATTAGAGAAAACAGAACTAACTGAAGATTAGAGAAAACAGAACTAACTGAAGATTAGAGAAAACAGAACTAACTGAAGATTTGAGAAAACAGAACTAACTGAAGATTAGAGAAAACAGAACTAACTGAAGATTTGAGAAAACAAACGCCCGAGTAGTTACAGGGGCCCAAATTTGGGGTGTAAAGAATAAAACCACTGTTACCTGCCACGCATGTCGTAAGAGGCGTAAGAGGCGGCTAAGGAGGTTTGGCTGAAATCGGATGCATGTGTCCTAAACGTGTAGAAGTCTATGCGTTTAGGGCCTACAAAACCAATGTGCAACGTATACACGTTCTTGGCAAAGATCAAACATATCACAAAGAGTGATTAAAATTGGTCGTAAAGAACGAACGCAAAAAGAAGAAGAAGAAGAGAAAACAGAACTAGCTGAAGATTAGATAAAACAGAACTAACTGAAGATCTGAGAAAACATAATTAGTTGAAGATTATAGAAAACATAATTAGTTGAAGATTATAGAAAACATAATTAGTTGAAGATTATAGAAAACAGAATTAGTTGAAGATTATAGAAAACATAATTAGTTGAAGATTTTAGAAAACAAAACTAGCTGAAGAGAAAGTTGAAACGTAGAACACGCAGAAGACAACGAAAAAAATACAGAACAAGCAGAAAAGAATGAAAAATATAGAACAAGCAGAAGATAAAAGAAAACAGAACAAGCAGACGAGAATGGAAAACATCGGTGTGTACTTCAGAAATCTCATTATACGATGGTCAATCATGACTGACAGAGACTATTACTTGACGCCTAGAGCACGGCTACAGTAGCAAGATTGAAAGAATGCATGTATACATGTTTTTAGAGCTGGATATTTATATCTTCTGTGTGGTTGTAGAGAGACTAAATAAATAGAGTACAATTTTGGAGAATCAAGGAACAATTCATTGTGACAACTTTGAATGAGTATGTTTTTGTAAATGTGTAGTAACAATACTTTCTTTGATGAATTCATAAAATACACATTCTTTTGAAGGTTATAAAAAATTGTGCTTGACTGTAACGACCAAATGAAGTTTATTGCAAATATATTTTATTTTTGTCAACGAACATAAATACAAGAAATATTAAGAAACAAATAAACCAAAAGAACACACTGAACCAAGGTAAAGAAAAAATAATAGTTTATACAAATCTAGACAACTATATACATATAGGTATCAATATTATATGCAAGAGCAAATATTCGCATACACACATGTATGAACATATACATAGGAACATACACATATTAACACACACATAGGAACATACACATATGAACTTACACATAGGAACATACACATATGAACTTACACATAGGAACATACACATATGAACTTACACATAGGAACACACACATAGGAACATACACATAGGAACTTACACATAGGAACATACACATATGAACATACACATAGGAACTTACACATAGGAACACACACATAGGAACATACACATAGGAACTTACACATAGGAACATACACATATGAACTTACACATAGGAACTTACACATATTAACACACACATAGGAACATACACATAGGAACTTACACATAGGCACATACACATATGAACTTACACATAGGCACATACACATATGAACTTACACATAGGAACATACACATATGAACTTACACATAGGAACATACACATATGAACTCACACATAGGAACATACACATATTAACACACACATAGGAACATACACATAGGAACTTACACATAGGCACATACACATATGAACTTACACATATGAAAATACATAGAGGAACATACACATATTAACACACACATAGGAACATACACATATGAACTTACATACACACAGGAACATACACATAGGAACATACACATAGAAACTTATAAACATAGGAAATGCACACAGGAACATATACATATGAACTACACATAGGAACATACACATATGAACTTACACATAGGAACATACACATATGAACTTACACATAGGAACATACACATATGAACTCACACATAGGAACATACACATATGAACTTACACATAGGAACATACACATATTAACACACACATAGGAACATACACATATGAACTTACACATAGGAACATACACATATGAACTTACACATAGGAACATACACATATTAACACACACATAGGAACATACACATAGGAACTTACACATAGGCACATACACATATGAACTTACACATAGGAACATACACATATGAACTTACACATAGGAACATACACATATGAACTTACACATAGGAACATACACATATTAACACACACATAGGAACATACACATATTAACACACACATAGGAACATACACATATTAACACACACATAGGAACATACACATAGGAACTTACACATAGGAACATACACATATGAACTTACACATAGGCACATACACATATGAACTCACACATAGGAACATACACATATGAACTTACACATAGGAACATACACATATTAACACACACATAGGAACATACACATAGGAACATACACATAGAAACTTATAAACATAGGAAATGCACACAGGAACATATACACAGGAACACGCAAACATACACATAGGAACATACACACTTATAGGAACACACATCGCATAGGAATATACACACACACATGTGAACATACATACACATAGGAATATAAACACACATAGGAACATAAACACACATATTAACCTACATACACATAGGAACATACAATCACATAGGAACATACATACACATAGGAACATACATACACACACATAGGAACATACATACACATAGGAATATACACACACACATAGGAACATACACACACATAGGAACATACATACACATAGGAACATACATACACATAGGAACATACACACACATAGGAACATACACACACATAGGAACATACACACACATAGGAACATACATACACATAGGAACATACACACACATAGGAACATACATACACATAGGAACATACACACACATAGGAACATACACACACATAGGAATATACACACACACATAGGAACATACATACACATAGGAATATACACACATAGGAACATAAACACACATAGGAACATACATACACATAAGAACATACATACACATGGGACCATACACACACACACACACACATAGGAACATACATACACATAGGAACATACAATCACATCGGAACATACACACACATATGAACATAACACTTATTGCATGCATGCAAACACTCACAGGACTCATCATCTGTCCGCAACTTACCCCAACCCATATATATTCCTTCTCTCCCTCTTCTCATAATATCGTTCCTTCCCTCATTCCGTGTTTAACTCGGCTTCTCTCGCATGTCTGAAGGCTGGATATCAAATTGATACAAATAATAGTGTTCACAGAACATCATTCTCAGTCGACTGCCTCCGTTGTCAATTACTCCAGTAGCCATGCTATTCATATACATCCTGCAGTTTTTTCATCATTGCTCTCGACCCCACCCCATACCTCCCTTTCCACAACAGATTAGAATGCGAATCAGCAGACAAGTTCTCGACAAATTCTGTCACTTTTATGTCAAGTAAATATAGATACACTATCATTTCTATGTCAAGTAAATAGAGATACACTATCATTTCTATGTTAAGTAAATAGAGATACACTATCATTTCTATGTTAAGTTAATATATATAGTGCCTATCATTTCTATGTCAAGTTAATACATAGTGCCTATCATTTATATGTCAAGTTAATACATAGTGTCTATCATTTCTATGTCAAGTAAATAGAGATACACTATCATTTCTATGTTAAGTTAATATATATAGTGCCTATCATTTCTATGTTAAGTTAATACATAGTGCCTATCATTTATATGTCAAATAAATGGACGTATTATGGCTCTGAAACATGAAAGACACTAAAAGAAACCCCCAGAAAAGTACATACCTTCGTAAATGGATGTTTACGTAGAATCGAGAGACAGAGGTGGTATGATAAGATTAAGAACGATGAACTCAGAAAAAGACCTAAGCAGATGGCAGTGGGGAGGGGTGTTAAGGAAGAGACGATGGATAGAACATACATTGAGAAGACCGAGCGGAAGCATTGCAAGACAGGTATTGATTCGGAAGGAAAACGCAGGGAAGGAGGAGATGTGGATGGCATAGAAGTACATGGAGAAGATAGCTGGAGACTGATATTAATAGGACAGGCACGACGTGGAAAGAATTGGAAGGAATGGCAAGAGAGAGGAAAGACTGGAATGTCTAGCAATGTCTAGTAATGTCTAGCAATATCTAGCAATGTCTAGCAATGTCTAACAATGTATGTCACGTAAACTTACTCGCGACTGAAAACATCTAGATGTAGATTTCATTCTCTTCATGATTCTGTTTATCGGTGCTGACGATTTCCTAGAGATTACCATATACACACTCATTACTGTGTCAGGCTGTAGAGTTTACACTCAGTGGTGGACAACCTAGGTCCCGCAGACCGGAACCGGGCCATTAAAAAATGTTGACCGGCCCTGAGGGGTATTGAGCATCACTTTACACTTCGGTCTCTAAGCTACGAAAATTAATTTAGAGAAAAAAAAACACAAATCAAAGAGGAGGCATTTTAGATTACTGGACATTTTTAAAACTTATGTTTCCCGGTGAATAGTATCCAATGATTCGTGGTTCCCGATAACATAGGCCGGCGAGCTCAGATAAACATTCTAGGAAACAAGACCTCAACTGTTGCGTGACCTTGCATTCCATTATTGTTGTATAAGACGAATTCATTTTAAAAACACAACATGCTAAATCAAGGTTATATTATGTAACAAGTTAAGTTTAACAATATGCTAAATCAAGGTTATATTATGTAACAAGTTAAGTTTAACAATATGCTAAATCAAGGTTATATTATGTAACAAGTTAAGTTTAACAATATGCTAAATCAAGGTTATATTATGTAACAAGTTAAGTTTAACACTATGCTAAATCAAGGTTATATTATGTAACAAGTTAGTTTAACAATATACTAAATCAAGGTTATTTTAGTAACAAGTTAAGTTTAACACTATGCTAAATCAAGGTTATATTATGTAACAAGTTAAGTTTAACAATATGCTAAATCCAAGTTATTATGTAACAAGTGAAGTTTAACACTATGCTAAATCAAGGTTATATTATGTAACAAGTGAAGTTTAACAATATGGAATATCAGTATTATTACATGCTAAATCAAGGTTATATTATGTAACACGTTAAGTTTAACAATAAGGAATATCAGTATTATTAATATTTTTCATCAATAAATAACCATGGACTCATAGAATTGAGTGAAATTGCATAAAAAGCTGAATTGCTCTTTCAAACATATACAAAAACCAGTCCCCATTTTACAGGAATTTTCAATTTCCCCTCTGAGCTACTCAGCCTTATGTTTCCGGGGGCCGCGCTAGGATTCCCATCAGATATCCAAAGAGTGGCCACTTTGCTTGATAGTACTTCCGTCTGGTAATATTTCTTTTATAAAATGAAGTGGACTAAATCAAAAAGCAAGAAGTTAATTAACTGACGAGATTCTTGATAACGCATTGTGCATTGCAGTTAGCTAAACACTATAAGATTTGGACAGGCTTGTGCGGGAAGTTTCTTAACACAATCTTCTCATAAAATCTACAATCTAATTTATAATTTCTTTTACATTTCTATTTCTTCTCTCATTCCCTCTCACTCTGTTCTCTCTCTTTGTTCTTTCTTATGCTCATCTTCTACTTTCCCTCAGTAATATGATTTCTACATTATGTTATCTTGTAAACTCAAATTAAGTAATTTATACAAGTTTTTCAATAGGTAAGAATATCTGACCCTATCTGACCCTCAAATGTTTTAGAACCGGTCCCTGACATATAAAATATTGGACCACTCAGATTTACATTTTCAACTCCGAAATTATTATTCTCTGTTATCTCTGTCTGAAGAAATGGTTTGCCAAAGCTTTCACGCAAATCACAGAGATGTGATTGGACTAAAAGTGACGGCCACTTGTCGAGCTGTGTTATCTTTCATTCAGATGACGACTTTGTCATGACTCGTTTACAACCTCGAGATATGCTGGGAAAAAAGGGAACTCTGTTTCATTACTTTAAGGTACATTGAGGAATATGGTGTTAGGCCCGTATTTTCTATTGACTGACGTCACGCAATGAGTGATGTGGTCAACATTACACAGGTCGCATCACTTCCCAGTGCTTTTCCTGGTACTCAATTGAGGTTGGGTCGACCTGAGAGAAATTACGATCAGAAAACAAGTCTACGCCCACAGTGAAATTACGATCAGAAAACAATTCTACGCCCACAGTGAAATTACCGTCAGAAAACAAGTCTACGCCCACAGTGAAATTACGGTCAGAAAACAAGTCTACGCCCATAGTGAAATTTCGGTCAGAAAACAAGTCTACGCCCATAGTGAAATTTCGGTCAGAAAACAAGTCTACGATTGAAATTACGATCAGAAAACAAGTCTACGCCCATAGTGAAATTACGGTCAGAAAACACGTCTATGCTCACAATGAAATTACGGTCAGAAAACAAGCCTATGCCCACAGTGAAATTGAACATGGATCGTGCACCTAAGAAGCGGGTTCACTAACAACTACGCTACTGCGGTATGCTGGAAATGAATGGGTTCAATCCCTACAAGGAGACAGATATGGGCCTGTAACAGGTTTCATCTCAGCCAAGGTCGTGTCGTTCCTTGCATCGTTAGCCTGGTGAGTACGTTATAAAGACGCTCAGAACATAAAATTCGGACACACAATGAAAAGTAGGACTTGCATATATTATTTTATGAAAAACTCATATTAACTGATATATTGCAGATTTCAGTGTGTAGCCAACAAATCATTAAGTTTTAAACAACAAAATTAATGGAAATGATAAAACTGTTTTATGAAGTTGAAAAATAAATATGGCTGAACTGAGGTGTCAAGCTTGATGAACCAATTATTTAAACAGACGTCAAATGCGTATCAGATAAATGTGCTTCATAGTTGAACTTGACATTCCTCATTTCAGAAAAAGTCTGGTCACACGGGTATGTTTTAACCAAAAACTGACAAAAATTCACAAACAAATCGCTTCAAATTTGGAAACTCCTCAAGCTGTAAGAATTTATCAAACTGGATCAGATTTACTTTTTTTCTTCATGTCTTTCGGCAAACTATGTGATTGGATGAATTATTAATAGTTTCTTCTTGAAACTTGCCTGGAAATGTTTCAACATTCTGGTCGAATGTATTTTACCAGTCAGAAAATAATGATGTTGAAAATGGGAAAAATGAAAAACATGTCTGCTTCGATATTTTCATTGAGAATGATCATAACGTGGGAACCGAATCAATTTATGAACTTTTACCTGTTCGTCATTTAATAGCTGTATTAATGTCTTGATATGCTGGAATGTAGTAGTGGGTGTCGGGTTGATGGTGATTATTATGGTAAACACTGGTTATAAACTACAGACACAGGCTTGTTGACTTCATACAAGTTTATTGATCTTAGATGTCGTATTAAAAGCACGCCCACTTGCGTCTAGTGTTTATGTCGGACTCCCTTTGTTGTCACTACGTCGCTAAGCAGTGCTAACTAATCTATGTCAAACTAGTCTTGTTCTAGTGCTGCTACTACGCTCGTTGTGTGCAGCTTTGGTGTGCAAAATCTACAGTCTCTACCTACCTCATTTCTACTAACTATCCTATCTACTTGTGGCAGTATGAGGCTCTCTGCCCGGGGGACATGGCTGGATGACCCTATACATATCCATTCCCTCCAACACGAATAGATCAGAAATTAATTGTCACTTTGTCTTAGCCTTGCGAACAGCGGTTCGAGGTGTAGACAAAAATGAAGACAGGTTTTTAAAAAACAACATCTGTCGTTACTGCCTGTAGTAAAACACGTAATCACAAAGTACTGTAGTAAAATTTCAAAAACAATGACAAAATACAGCAACGTTTCGACCAACAAGGCCTTTATCAAGCAAACGTGTTTTGTCAATCAAATAGTTTTACTGCAGTCTCATCTATTTTGCCTGTAGCAAATTTTAGCAGGGATGGCCTAGGTTTTGTATAATAATAAAATAAACACAACTTTTACAAACAAACTTGTCTCAATTTAATGTCAGCAAATTTAGAGATAATACTAGACAAATCAATTTCTCCAAGTAAATTACATTCAATGTTCATTAAGGTGAGGTTATTTAGACGATCTTGTCCCATCATGTTCCTTAACTCACTTTTTATAAGCTTTAATGTTGAAAAAGAACGTTCTCCGCTGCAGTTAGTAATCATTAAAGATAAGTAAATTCGTAAGACTTTTTCTACATTTGGGAAACACGACTCAAATGAATTTTCCATTATACGTTTATAAAATTGCAGTTCAAGAGCCTCATGCTTTCGTTGCTAATAGCAGCAGCTACATTAGTTTTAAGAAGTTCAGCGAACTGCATAAGTTCGTCGCCTAGGCTTTCTTCCAAATCCTCTTGGTAAGAGCTGACAATATTTGGAGTTCTTTCAAGATCTCTTCTGCTGTAATAGATTTTAACTGCCGAAGTATTCCAAATACACCAGTCACTCTATGGTACAGCCTAAATCAATAACTTTGCAAACAAAACAGAACAGTTGTCATTTAGTTTCTGTATAACACAACCAATCTCTCACGTGAGTTTTGTTTGTTGGTGTGTGTGTATGTGAAAACAACTTTCGACAAAATCGTGAATTGTTTTCTTTATCGTATGTTTTTGGTTTTTTTTAAGACATGAAATCACTGTTCATATGTTACACTTCGCTACTTCCTTTCACAATCCAATAATCTCGATTGAAGTTGTTTGGCCATTCACCAATATCGTTGAAGTACATTTTACTTTCGTTGTGTTTTTGGCTTGTAGAAGATGTTGCTACATTAGAAGCACGTGCTGTGCTTTCTGCCTCTCTTTGGCTTGAAGATGATATGGCTAAATTGGGAGGACTTTCTGTACATTCGATTTCAGTTTGTCTTGTGAAAATGTGGCTAAATCGTGAAGAGTTGCTGATCTTAATGGTAGTATTGGTAATGATGATGCTTCTATAGCACTGCTTTCATCTATTACACAATGGGACACGTCTTCTGTATTTTCTGCTTCGATTTCGTTGGATTCAGCACCATCACACACGATATTTAAACATTCAGACAGCGTGCGTGTTTTTGATATAACATCTGGTTATTTTTTCCATTTTCATCTCTGTCACATAGACGCGGGGCCCCTTAGAAGCGCGGGGCCCGTAGCATTTGCTACTTCTGCTACTAGGCTAATCCGGCGCTGAGGACAGGTAGGATGAGAACATGAGGAATTTAATGGCTGCATGGCTAGTGCAGTCGACGCAAAGATGTTCAGGTTAGCATTTTGAATTTATGCCCACAATGAAATAAATCCTTGACCGTACCGTGAATTGAACAAGAGTCTCCCGCATGGGAGCCCCGCTCTAATCCATTCGGTCAGACGCATCTCGAAGACATGTAATTCATTTATATATATATATATATATATATTTGAAGATTCTGCAGACGACTGCAAGGTTGGTAAAAATGAAGATAAATATCTAGTTTGATTAGTTATAATATATTTGAATATTCTGCGGGTGACTGACTTAATAAATGAAGGCTAATATCTAAGTTTATTAGTTATAATATATTTGAATATTATGCTGATGAATTACCCAAAAAATGAAAAAAACAAGTAATAAATTAGGACAATCGTTTATTTTATTTTATATATATATATCTGAAAATTCTACATACCAAAAAGAGAACCAAAAAATATTGTGACTGACACGATGTGGGATATGTTCTAGTTTGAAGACTTCAGATATAAATAAACAACAATAAGTAAAACATGCAAGACTATGTCGGACGTTACTCTGTGTGAGATCGAGCAACTTTTAGAAATATCTCAAAATATTATTGACACCAGAATAACTAAGGGTTAGTGATTATTTTGTTGTCTTTTCTATTCAATCCTATATTTTGGGTGCATATAATTAGTTCCGTTTCAGTTTGGAATATCTTAATTGCATTCCGGACATGACCATAGGTGTTACGATCTTCTTCGAAATATCCAAAACAGCGTCCAACGACTAACCACACAAGTTAGATGTTGATTGATGAGCCTACTCGTATGTCTGTTGTGCTGCTCTAATCTTCAATCCAAGCTCTCGCAATATGGCAGTTTACGTGGATTGGTTTAGATGAAAGTCGTCTTTACGTCAACACTCCATGAGAGTGTTCAGAATTTCAACTCTATCCATTGACTGACCTTCTGGGAATTCCGGATGTAGCTGATGATTTGTGCATGGCGGATCCAGAGGGGGGACATCTGGCATATGAGAGAGAGAAATTTTAAAAGACTGTTAGGGTGTCACGGTTCTGCTCAGGACAAGATATTTGATGTACACCACAGCCTCACTGAGCCGCTGTAGCGTAGTTGTTAGTGAACTCGCTTCGCAAGGCTGGTGGTCTGGTTCAGCTCCCGCAATGCGCGTGGAATTTTCCCGACCGCGACGGCTCTCAGGTCGACCCAGCCTCAACTGGGTACCAGAACTGCTCTGGGAAAGTAAAGGCGGCCGGCGTGATGCTGACCACATCACCCATCGTGTGCCGACGGTCAATGAAAATACAGGCCTAACACTGTATTGACCTATATACCACGAGGTATGAAAGGGTTCCTTTACTTTTTTTTTACAGCCTCATTCTCTTTCGTGTTATCATATAATAGCGTTTGGACCATAGCAGGAATTTGTCCTCTGTAATTTCTATCAAGTGTAATATGAACGTAAAAGGTGGTGTTGGAATCCAAAAACGGGTGACTGCAGTAAAACTTGGTAAAACAGCGAAACACGTAAAAACAAAATAATATAGTTCTACAAAATACAGAAACAGTGACGATAAACAGCAACGTTTCGACCAAAAGGTTTTTATCAAGCAAACGATACAACAGGAGTGACGAATTTCAAAGAACACTACATATGGACAATTACATACGGAAACATTAAAATGTATCTAATGAAAATCTGGGAATAAAAACAAATAACGAAATGAATGCAACACAAAACTAGAAGTGGAAAAGAAGAGAAGCAATAAACAATAAAGTGAAAATATAACTTATATATATGAAGAAAATACACATATAGATTACAAGGCATGAGATGAGAAAGTACTAAGAAGCATAGGAATATAATGCGTTGAGTCCAAGAGGTCGCAAGGTACCATATAACGAAATAAAACGGTTCTCCGGAGCAAATCGACTGCGATCATCAGAGGAACATGATCGGATGGCTGTGATTTGGACATCGCAAGCTCCTGAATGGCCAGTATCATTCAAATGAGTGGCTACGGGGGTCACAGAGCATTGGTGTATATCGCGTAATATTATCTATGCCCTCACCTGCAAGCGGTGCAACAAAGCCTATATTGGTGAGACCGGCAAGAGGCTCAATGACCGATTCGCCCAACACTTCCGCGATATAGACAATGCTCTGTGACCCCTGTAGCCCCTCATTTATATCGTTTGCTTGATAAAGGCCTTTTGGTCGAGGCGTTGCTGTTTATCGTCACTGTTTCTGTATTTTGTAAAACTATAGTACTTTGTTTTCATGTGTTTCGCTGTTTGAATCCACATGTATTGTTACCCACTTATTTCCAAGAATGATAACTGCAGAACTACATACTACCAGCTGTATGGCGCCTTCGACCATGGATATACATCCATGGTTTACCTCATTTCAGTCTGTTTCCTTGGAATATAATCATCATATCATGTAGTGGATGCCGAGTGTCAGCGTTTACTTTGAGGGAAGCACTTACTCTGGATAATTTGACTCAGCTATCCATGGTGGGAAAGCTTAGGAGGTATCTCATTGTTCGGCAGGAGGTATCCTTGTTGGCCGAGAACAACTCAGATTGCTTCAAGTAGACTGAACCTCGACTTTCGGCTTAATGTGTCAACAGCGCGTACAGTGGCACTGAACCGGATTTATTCACAATATAATAAGGTGTTCACTTCCTTGTATGTTCAATTTCCTACCACACTGACTGAGTTGAGGATAATTCGAAATCGTCACAGAAACTACCAAGCTCTCTACCGCTGACATTTTTGACTAGTTTTTACAGAACAGGATGAGCATCTATACAATCGCTCTGAGTACAGAATATGGACACACCGGAACAGGATTGAGCGTCTATACGATCCCCTTTATTACAGGAATATGGACACTGTCCAGTTTATCAGCTCTGGTGAATATGTTAGTTCATAGTTCATAGTAAGGTTCAACTTCCTGCAACGGTCACCTATATTGCTCGTTCTGTAAGAATATCACACGAAATGCATATGATACACTTTCAAACCAGTACCATCGAAATGCATATACAATGAATATGTATAACAAACAAACTATATTGCCTCATATAAAAAAGTTTCCTTCTGTCAAAGACACTCTATATTTGCTGTTAATCAAACATTGATTTAAGGTTCATATAATACCGCACTCACTATTTCGGCCCATAACTTTTAATAGAGTACAAATTAGAAAATTATCACTCTAGTGAGTCACGTCCGGGTGAACGTATAACTAACCATGTATGGCAGGTTGTGTGACAATTCTGTCCAACCCATGTCGTGAAACTATGGGCTACATTAAGTTTGTTCTAATCAACAAAATTCAGTTCATTACTCACCTGAGCAACACAACCCTACAAATTGATTACCTGCATGTGTGTATATTGTCTAGGTAGAAACACATTAATCAATCAAACTATATACGACCGAACCAAAACCGACAGAACTAGTAAACTATTAAATCAGGGGTTCCCAACCTGGGTGTCTGCAACACTAAAAGGGGATCAGAGGGCATTTCAAGCGGTGCAACAGAGATAGAAATGTACTGTATGCATAATAGAAATTCAAAGGGAAATTAAAATCACTTTCTCATTGAATTGCGAACATTCATAAAATTCTTCCTAGGTGGTGTGGAACATAGAAAATGTTGGGAGCTCATGTGTTAAATCGTTCCAACGAAAGAGAAGTGGGTTTTTTCTTCTTCGAACGCTCAGTATCGACCACTTGTTAACCACTCTTTGTGATTTGTATGTGATCTGAACCTAAGAGCGATTGTACGTTGTTCCAGTCATGCACCTACAAGTAGACCAGTACATCCTATTTCCGCGATGTTTTTATTACTAGGTATCGTCCCTAGGTCCTACATCAATCGCCTCTTACGACATGCCTTGTAGGTTGCGGTGGTACTATTCTAGCTTCCATTGCGGCCCAGGCACGACACGGGCTAGTGGATTTAAAAGTTACCGCACGTTCTTGAAATCAAAGAATCTGTTGACCTCTTATCAAGTCTGTAAAGCCCAGAGCCAGTAAGCTGGATTTGAACCCCAGTGAACGATGTTCAGTTCTTGGAGCAGTCCACTTTGTCGGTATCATCGCTGGAGCTGCGGTCCAGTGTTCTGAAGCTGACATGTTCACCTACATTAACGAGACTGGGTACCTATGGTGTACCTAGACGTTCGTTATATTCAAACTATTGTCAACATCCTACTAGAAAAAGTAGCATATACTACAGGTCTTTCACTTTCAAACCTGTACCATGTTATTTTAGTAGTAAAAGTACCATATACTACAGGTCTTTCAAACCTGTACCATGTTATTCTAGTAGTAAAAGTACCATATACTACAGGTCTTTCAAACCTGTACCATGTTATTCTAGTAGTAAAAGTACCATATACTACGTGTCCTAACTAGAGAAATAACGAAAAAACGAAAGAATCCGATTGAAAGCAATAACTAGCTAACAGTACACATGCTATCACTAGTTAGAAGTACACATGCTATCACTAGTTAGAAGTACACATGCTATCACTAGTTAGAAGTACACATGCTATCACTAGTTAGAAGTACACATGCTATCACTAGTTAGAAGTACACATGCTATCACTAGTTAGAAGTACACATATAGATGAAGTACACTGTTAGATAGAAGTGCACATGTATAGAAGCTCAGATAGATAGAAGTACACCTGTTAGATAGAACTACACATGTTAGATAGAGACATGTTAGATGAAGACACATGTTAGATAGAAGTACACATGTTAGATAGAAGTACACATGTTAGATAGAAGTACACATATTATCACTATATAGAAACACACAGATTATAACTAGACAGAAGCACACTTGTTATCACTAAAAGATAGAAGCACACTTGTTATCACTAAAAGATAGAAGCACGTCTGTTACTAATAGAAAGTAGTACACCTGTTATCGAAAACAACAACAGAAGTAAACCTATTATCATTTGTTAGAAGCACAACTGTTACCACTAAATAAAATTGCATTTGCTTTCACTAGACATAAGCTTATTTGTTATAACTAGATAGAATCACACTTGTAACTACAAAATATATATCACACTTGTTATCACTAGAAAGAAGCAAATTTGTTGTCATTAGATAGAAGCACACTTGTTATCAGTAGAGAAAAGCACACTTGTATCATTAGATGAAGCACACTTGTTATCATTAGATAGAAGCACACTTGTTATCAGTAGAGAAAAGCACACTTGTTGTCGCTAAAAGATAGAAGCACATCTTTATCACATTCGATAAAAAGCTAATTGTCACTAAAAGATCAAAGCACTAGTTGTCACTAAAAGATGAAAGCGCAGTTGTCACTAAAAGCGCACTTGTCACTAAAGATAAGCGTACTTGTCACTAAAGATCAAAGCGCACTTAGTTGTCACTAAAAGATGAAAGCGCACTTGTCACTAAAAGCGCACTTGTCACTAAAAGATAAAAGCGCACTTGTCACTAAAAGATAGAAGCACACTTGTTGTCACTAAAAGATAGAAGCGCACCCGTTATCACTAGACAGAATCACACCTGTTATCACTAGACAGAATCACACTTGTTATCACTTGACAGAATCTCACCTGCTATCACTAAACAGAATCACACCTGTTGTCACTAAACAGAATCACACGTGTTATCACTAGACAGACAGAATCACACGTGTTATCACTTGACAGAATCTCACCTGTTATCACTAAACAGAATCACATCTGTTGTCACTAGACATAATCACACCTGTTATCACTAGGCAGAATCACACGTGTTATCATTAGACAGAATCACACTTGTTATCACTAGACAGAATCACACCTGTTATCATTAGACAGAATCACACCTGCTATCACTAAACAGAATCACACTTGTTATCATTAGACAGAATCACACCTGTTATCACTAGACAGAATCACACCTGTTATAACTAGACAGAATCACGCATGTGTTTTCATATTGCTCCAAGATTACACAGACGCACAGACAAACATACGAATACAGCTTACCTTTTCCTGTTCCATCAAAGACTTCATTCTTGGATGAATGACTGGATCCCATTGTACAACCAATTTTGACGACCTGTGATGTGGGGGTCAAGGGTGACCTGACAATCACCAACCGTTGACACACAGATACATTTTCCAAGACGTTTAATATGAAAGTAATGGCGTTGTTCTCAACTGTTTCTTAATCCACTCAGTCTAACAATTTTCATATATTTGAAAAATATGTTTCATTTTGTGAAATGTGACAATTGCATGAGCACTACTCAAACTTCTATTCACAACATAACATAAATGAAGTGGTTTGTTCCATTTCGCAACTATTATAATACATCCTTGTTTTGTAATGTCATCATCACCTGACGATATGAAGTATCAATACTAGACAGTTCAATGTTGAAAGAAGGTACTACTTCGAATGGGAAATAGTTATCACCTTCAAATATTAGACATGTTATACACAACCAGTCATATGAGATGTTTGGAGTTATAAAACACATTATATACGTCGCAACAAATGATATCGTCTCCAAGTTGGTGGACGTGTTCTTTTGACAATGCAAATTCAAATCCAAAACAAAATGTAATTACCTTAAAAATACATAACATAAAAATAGATTATATTTGGACTTAACACAGCTGATGTCTCCGCCGAATACTCGGTAGTAATGGACAGTAGAGAAAGCAAATAACACTCATGGAAGAGCAAAAGATAGTAACCAATACAATTGAAGGTTAAAGTAAAAAGGTGGTGACACACAAACTGGAGAAAAAATCTCACAACATAATCAGTTTTACACTAGCAAGGACAAAATTAATAATCAAATATGTAAAGAAAAAAATCGACGTTTTAAACATAGATTTTGTACCAAAACAACATTTACAAACACGTATTGTCTTGATAAAGACCTATAGTTGAAACGGGAGTAGTTTTAATTTCCATATTTTATTATTTATTTCGTCCTCGTTAATGTAACACTGTCGTATAACTGTCTTTATTCATGTCGATGTTTATTCAGTTTCACCACAGCCTCCAACAATTTTCTCTAGATCTGATCTGGTCTGACCACCTCAGATCTGTAGGGTTCTGTACATCGCCTCACTAAGTAATCATACATGTACTAGACTGAAACTCACAAGGAAAGGAAGAAGTGAAGTTTTAAAACATACTTGACCCAGAGAAATTAGAAAATGCGGTCGATCATCTTACATTTTGTATTACCATTTTTGTTCGATACATTATTGGGAACTTATAACTCGGTACTATTTAATGGGAGCATTTATCTATAACTCTGGTACTATTTAATGGTAGCATTTATCTATAACTCTGGTACTATTTAATGGTAGCATTTATCTATAACTCTGGTACTATTTAATGGTAGCATTTATCTATAACTCTGGTACTATTTAATGGTAGCATTTATCTATAACTCTGGTACTATTTAATGGTAGCATTTATCTATAACTCTGGTACTATTTAATGGTAGCATTTATCATAACTCTGGTACTATTTAATGGTAGCATTTATCAACGTTTTATGTTATCACTGTAAAAACTGTAATTTTAAAAACAAATTAAATAACACTTAATAAACGAGAAAACACAAACTAATCTTGAATTGCTTCGCATGCAATTTTCATGTGGAATTTTGTCCAACTGTAACGGCTCTCATGTCAACCAAGCTTCAATTAATAACAATTATGATAATAATTCCTCTCGTACCGTTATACGTTACATTGGGCCTGCAAGTAACTTCTCCATACCGCTCTATCCTGTCAACTCGCTCAATCTCATCCATGGAACTGAGACCGATACCTCTTGCCTCTCTCAGCAAAGTTCGTTTTAGGGTCTCCTTAGGTCGACCTCTTCTGAACCCTTTGCATCCCACTTCAATGCCTGTTTTGATATTCGTTGATCATTTCTCCTCAAGGGCTCAATTCCGCGGGCTGGCAGAAAAGCCACAGGTTCACCAGATTCACGGTGTTCGTGACAACGAACCGAAGAGCTGAAAGCTCAAGTGCTTCTGGATCGATTAAAAATAAAAAATCAACTTAACTAACTCATAACGTAAAGAAATTCCGTAAAGAGTTTTAAATAGTCGCCTTGCCCTACACATTTCTGAAGGAATAAGAAGTCAAAATTTCATGTTTTCATAGCATGTCTTTCCCAAGTCTTTTCTGTGACACACACACACAGTTGTTTTTTTTTTTTTAAGATTATAATCTCATTTGAAGAATGGGATATTTTTAGACGCATCAAGAATGTAATTAATATTATATTTGTAAAACAAGTTAATAGATACTAGATTAATATTGTTACGCGGGAGTCTAATTTTTATCATGAGATCCTAAGTTTGTTGGGTGCCATTTCTGTTGACAGTGACGGAGCCATATGGGGAACCCGGTGCAATGAATTAAATCCTACGCCTTTGGACCCTTTTGTTGCACGACCTTGCTATTCGTGTACAATTAGAAAATGTCTTGTTTACTAATGCAAATGTGGCTGATGTTGATTATTTACAAATGAGTACGAACATCCATATTATTAATATATTTGGTCTTTTTCTAGATTTATGGTCTAAATTTGTTATCCACAATCGTGACGCCCTCTGCAAAGCGGTGACTGCGGACTTACAGATCGCTACTTTGGAAAGCACTATGTTAGAGGACAAGAATAAAGTTTTTGATTGATGGATTGGCACGACAATAATAAAGTATGTGATCATATATTATAATATGCTATGTCGATGAAGCTTTTGGGCTCGTTAGTTACAGTATAGGGTCAAAGGCGCATGGGGACAGCGCCGCGTCAGGATTAGTGAGCTGGCACTAATCAAGATCCTGGCTCACCTCCTCGTGGTGACCCTGGAAACAGACATTGGTTCCGGTCTGGCTAAGAGGGCAGGGATCGAGGAAGAGCTACAGGTAGTGGTAGTAGTGCAAGCACGGAAAAGCAATGCAGGGCCAAAATCCCTGAACAAAATGCAGGCATCGATGTCCGATTTTTAAAAATGCCTAAATTTTGCAGAAACGTAAGAAAATAGCAGTGTACGAGTTGTCAGCGAATGAATTCTAACTCCCCTGGAGCAAATGACCGCACTAAAATTGCCATCTACGGGGCAAGAGTCTATAAGCACGAAAATGAACGTGAAGGGATGAGATGTGCATCCCAAAACAAAGACGTGGGCCCACAAGGGGCGAAACTCTTCCCGAGTCTAGCTGCGTGTCAGGGCAGTCTCGAGGCAAGGTAAATGTGAGCACAGTGAGAAACCTGATAAACACAGTGGGCATCCACCAAAGAGGAGCGAACGCGCATACGGACGATACACAGGCGAGCCCAAAGGCGGGACAGAGTTGAGTTGCACGCGGCGAAACTCTGAGTCTTGAAGGGTGGGGGTGTCGAACAAGTAAACATATAGGATGCGAGGTGCATCCAGCGAAGAGATGTGGGCACACATAGGGCGAAACTCGGGCCCCCATCTAGCCCCGATTTAGGCCCCAGGTCCGGACAGCCTAGAGACAAATGTGAGCACAGTGAGAACTGACGGAGATGGTGAGGCAGGCACCAGGGCAGAGCGAGCACGCACACGGACGATGCACCGGTGGGCCCACCGGTGAGCAAGCGTGCACGGCGCAGATGGTATAGCGAAGAGAAGGCGAGGCAGGCGTGAGCGGACCATCCAGGTGTGCAGAGGACTGGAGGGCCCAGCAGAGGTTGAAGCCAGTGCGCGTTTTCGCTCGCAGGGAACTACTACTGCCTTGTAGTTTGATTGGGGACAATCAAAGTCTAGCGGAGTAAACCGTACACAAAACTGGACGGCAGAAAAACCAAGTAGTCAAAAAAAGACAGGTTTTCTGGGCAGATGACGCTCATCAGCCCGTGAAGGTAGGTCGTCTAAGGGTCGCTACCCTCAAAGAAAATAGCAACCTGCTGCCTTGTAGGTTGGCTGGGAACAGCAAAAGACTAACGGAGAGCGAACCCAGTAAACGCTGGTTGAAATCGGACACTTCACCGAAGGATAAGCACTAATAGTACTGAAATTTGTAACGTAAAAATGTGTTCTTGGCAAAGGATGTGTATATATCACAATTAGAATGATAAACATGGCCGAAAAATAATGATCGCAAGAGAGAGAGAGAGAGTTACAGCATAATTGTGCAATTTCACAGCAAGAGAAGCAAACAAATAAAGAAGTTCTTGAAAATAAATTAGGAATGACAAGAGAATTTTGAAACAGATAAAAGCAGAGCAAAAAATAGCAATGAGAGTAGTTAAAAATAAGTAAAGAATCTTTCGCTGAAAACAATAACAGAAAGCTAGATTATGGACAAACGGAAGACAAATGATATTAGAGATAGACAAATAACAGACATAATATAATACCAAAATTACGAAACAGAAAATTAATAAATAATAAATATGACGTTCGATGTACAAATGGTATTAAAAATACGAGTATCTGAATGCAGTATTTGTATTTGCCGTATCAGCTAAACATGCGTAAACTTCACTGGTACAACATACTTTTGTTCTATCCAATTGGTCACTGTTTTGTTCATAGTTACAAATTTACATAAACATTGAGTACAACTGATAATCATAGTCCCAACATTTAACTGTCTATTGTTACAGTAACTCTAAAAAGAACTGATATGGTATATATGTGCCGGGTGATTAAATACTCATATTTTCCCGTACTTACAGCTTCACAGTTCTCAACAATGACAGCGGTATCAACAAATATTGTTCAGCTTTTAAAGAGAAGATTCAATATTCTGCAAATGACTCTCTCAATATGTACTTTAACTAATCCATGGAAGACGAATAACGCCCCACAATAAGCAATCCACACATACGCTTTCAACGTACATAAAGTTCATATAAAAAGCATTACCAAGTTCTAAAACCGCACTATCTACAACGACACAGAGCTAGATAATTATTCTTGCATAACACTATCACTTTTGTTTAATTTTCAAAATTAAATGAACCGAAAAGGAATTGAAGCGAGTTGTTGCTGTAAATGAATCGCCAAACGTTACAGTATAGTGATCTATCTGTATTCTCTCATATGTGGACAGGAGTTAAAGGTCGACATTGCAAATCAGAATACCGTTGCTAGCCGTAGTATTATGGCTGTGAAAACTGATGAGAGCATGCTGTAAACACAACGCACTCGCAGCTTCCATCGATTGCAAATGTCACGTGATGTGATGATCAGAAATTTATTTTTAGATGACGAAACAGACACATGTTTGTCACATGACTCAATCGTCATGGTTACAGTAGCTCGTGTGCCAATTAGATATGGCGGCAACTGTATTTTGCATGTTAGTGTAACTTGCTAACAGTCTTGTAAACAGGTGGCTGTTTAAACGGCTCAAGTTCAGATGTTGTGACAAAACTACAAATGGCAGCACTCGAAGTTAATGACACGGAATCACAGAGTTGGGCTCATATGGAAAATAACAGTGTGCATTCCGACACAAAATATGCCGCAGCCATGGCCGTTGAACAAGCTGCACCACGGTCACCTGAGTTAGATGAACATGAAGATAATAAATCGCAGAGTTCTGAACTTAGTGAGATTGCCAACTTAGCTGACGTTTCAATTTCAGATGGAAATGTAGATGCTGCTCCTGTTGATGATGACACTATCGAAGAGAGAGACCTAGAAGAAATAGCAAAAGTAATTAAAACAGCAAAATTAAATGCTTCAACATCAGTTGATTTGAGTAAGAGAAGGCTGCAGACTTTTCCATATGAACTTTCACTCTTGCAGCATTTAGAGGTAAATCACAACAAGATAATAAAATATATGCCCAAACTGCTTTAATGATTCATTTCATGCTGCAATATCAAACGTAATTTTCCTGAATAGTTCATTGAAAGTTGACACAGTCATTGTGTAATAAATATTTATGACTTGTAAATAGAGTAAATACATTTACATATCAATGTGTATACTAATACTATAATATATGTTCACATAGCCATACTTAATTACTGTCGTGCTTTATTTGCAAACAAAGTATAACAGTTATTAGTTATGTAATACTCAAACAATTTAACACAAACAAAATCATATATTACATAAGTTGATCTGATACAAAATGAATATTCATTATTACAGAATTTGCATGTATGCATTAAGCAGCTCAATTATGACTAAGAGAATTTTCAAACGTTCTTTTTTTTATTTGTTGATACATTTTTCATTCAATGTTAGCCTGCTATTTTTTTTATTTGAGGGATAGAGGGTCAATGTTTTGCTACAAATAAAACATAGTTATATTTGACAACATTAGTAATATATTCCCAAACTAATGAAAATGTTATATATTATGAAATTAAAGTCAATTTTTCACTCATCACATTGTTACACATTTGCTGTAAGGTCCTTCTGCTTTATGATGGATGCTCATAAGGAGCATAACCATTCTACTTATATATATAAATGTTTGTAATATCGTGGGTTTGTCCTAACTTTACAAATAGTTAACATCATTAGTTCTCGTCATTTTGCATTTTTTAGCAATGCTAACAAGTGTTCTGTACATGAATCTCATTTCAGTATTTGTACTTGGAAGGAAATAAGATTGTGTCTTTGCCAGATGACTTTTTCAAAATGTTTCCACATCTCAGATGGCTAGACCTTCGTAATAACTTTTTAAGCAGGATACCATCTGCATATCTTTCTTCTCACTCCTGTCTTCGTAATCTATTGCTGGAAGGAAATTACCTAAAAAATTTGCCTTTGGAGTTAGGCAAGTATTTATAGACTGCAGTTGTCTTTATTTATTGTCCTTAATTGTATTTTTTTAATGAATTCTCAATTTTATTCTTCTATTCTCTTCCTTTATCCAGCCTCTCTTCTTTCTTTATCTATGTATTTTTTACAAAGTCACTTTGTATTTTTTTATACAGTATATTATTGAGTTGATTAGCACATTTTTTGTCTTTGAAAATCAAAACTTAAGAATGTGTATACATTTTCTACTGGTTGCCATTTGCTCTGATTCTTCTGCATTCTCACTAGATTGGGATTTTGGATTCTCTAATAAAGGCAGCCGTCTGCCTCAGATTATCAGCCACGCCATACAGTTTGTCTTGGACACTAGTGTAAGTGGGCCACCTCTTTCTTCTCAAGTTTTTTACTGGGGCAGTTCTGTATGATATAATTCCTATGATTTCTGCTTCCGTGTTTGTGCTGACCTCTTCCCGCAGTAAGTTTTGGCCACCCTCATGATGGTAGGTCTGACATTCTTACTGCGTGGCTAAATCTCTGAGGCAAATTGGCGACCGTAGAATCCGTTATCCCATTCCTCATTGTGAGGGTCGTTGCACCATGTTATGCGCCTTACGGCCTGGTGCATCTGTTTTCTACAAGCATTTGTTTCAGGTTAGCATTCCCTAGCGGACATATGCATCCGATTTCAGCTAAACCTCCTTAGTTGCCTCTTATGACATGCATGGCAGATAACAGTGGTTCTATTCTTTACACCCCAAATTTGGGCCCAGGTAACCACTCGGCGGCTCTGATTCAATTACTGCTTTATACAGATTTTCCTCTTTGTTTTCTTTATTATTTCAACATACTGAACAATCATAGTCTGCGCTTGATAAGAATTCACATTCTTTCAAACACATAATTTCATCCTTACAGATCCACACTTATTTTATATAATGACAATCAAAATGTGTGGCATTTACGTACATTTTGTCTTACATTTCACCATATCATAATAAGAGAAATGTTTTATTCAGGCTTAGTGAAAAGTTTGCATGGCCTGAACATCACTGGCAATCCTTTAGACTTTCCTCCACATCAGATTATCGAAAAAGGAACACAGTATATTCTTTGTTTCTTAAAGGATTTGTTTGAATTGAGTCATTCACAATTGGCTGATTTAGGTAAGCATATCCTTATGCATATATATTTATTAATTTTAAAATAAATTCATGAGAATAAATAACTATTGATGCAAGCAAAGTATATTTGTTACCAGTAGCTTTGAGCTTATCAAATATGTACCTTAAATAGCTGACTGTATGAATTTCAACATTTATCATAAAATCATGTTACTTATGTAGTAATTCTGCTTCGAATGCTTCATATTGACCATGTGTTAACCACTTTTTGTGATTTGTATATAATCTGAGCCTAAGAGCAATTTATGTTGTGCCAGTTATGCGCCTAGAAGTAGGCCAGCTCATCCGATTTCTGCAACGCTTTTTATTTACTAGGTAGCTTTCTAGCCCTCTACCTCAGTCGCCTCTTACAAGATGCCTTTTAGGTGCAGTGTTACTATTCTTTGCTTCTCTTGCCAGCCCTGGAACACACATTCGATGTAACAATTTAAAATGTATGCTTCTGCAGTTCATTTTGTATTTGCAAGAATATATTCCATTTCTATCAATTTTGTTTCTTAGAGCTAAACCTCAGTGAGAAAGCTGCAGATAGATATGAAGAGCATGTTAGTGTAAGCTCAGATGACTGGAACACAACAGCAAGTATGATGGATTTAGCAAAGAAACGAGAAGCAATGTTTACAAATAAATTGGAAATCAATGGCATCCCAGAACTTGGTTTCGTGAACGAGCATGCAATTGAAACAAAGCATAAGAAACTTCATAAATCATCCTATTCTGCTAAAAACAAATACCAGAACCGTGAAAATGCAAAGAAGATTGGATCATCTGAAGCTTTGGATAGGTAAGTTGTAGGATTCTTGATTTAATATGAGTGTTAATGAACAACTTTGTGAGATGTGCCTAATAGTAATTTTGAAAGCTGACAAATTTGTATTGAAAGACAACAGAAACATTTAGAAGATAGCATGATTGCTAATTAGAACAATTTTTCTAGTTGCCAAGGTAAGAATGTCTCCAACCATTAACATCAACTGTTGGATATAGTTGTACAACCGTAAGACAGGAAGTATCAGTTTCAATTTATGCTATTTTCATATTTGATGAAAAAGTAGTCACAGACCAAATAGTTATGTTTTCCTAGGGGGGGGTGACACTTCTGTTGCCAATGAAATACATCATATGCCCATGAATGAGAAAATCAAGCAAACAGAAGTGCTTTTAAACTCTAGCAGCCTAAAAGAAAACATCAGTAAATGAACCATTCTGCTACTTTACAAAGTAATGCCATTCCCCCAACCACCTCCAACCTAAAAAAATATAGTTTTCATTATAAGTTATTCAACACCTTCTCTACAAGCTATCATATTTTTCAAACAAGACAAGCTCATTCTAAAAATAAAACTGTATTGGTTTGTTGTAAAAAAAAAAGAAGGCTATTATAGTTGTTGTGCTGTAAACCCCATTTCATAACTCTAACATCTAGAACTGGTTTAAAATCTTCTACCAGAATTCTTGCTGTACTGTAGAGACCAGTTTTTTTCTTAATGTTATCTGCTGTCATTTGATTAATTTCCAGTTCTGCTATTGCTTTGTCCTAATCTTTGTATTTTCTACTGAGAGTAATGTTGACTGCTATTACATGTCCTGTACTCAGTTTCTATCCATTGTTCCACTGTGGATTTAGTAACTTGTATCAATATATACCATCAATGACACTTTTACTTTGATGTAAATAGTGTTGTTGTTCTATGGGAGTCTGTAGTCAGCAGTAACATTCACATAGGTTTTGGCTTGGGTGAGCGCATCTTGGAAATGTATTGACAGAAGTCCAAATATGCATGTAAATTTCATGATGGAGATATCTCTAGTGCATTCTAGAACAGTGCATGTTTTCATTTTGAATAAATTCTAAGTGTCCAGGTGATTATATTGTGATCATGATTGCATCCAGATGCCTAGTTCATAATTCACAATGAACAAAATCACTGATGAACAGGAGAACAAGCAGTCTCTGCTTCAGGTGTGCAGCTGATATTGTTTTTAGGACTTGCATCCATTTATTGTTTGTGTAGAGTGATGTTTGTAAGACTGACTGCGATCAACAGTTCATCAGATATTGCAATCTATATGTCAGTCAATAACATGCTCATCAAAGATAAGGCTGAAAGGTCAGCCTTCGCTATTGAGTTGTTCAAAGAGCACCTACTCCCATCTACTAAAATTGTTGGTAATGCAACACAATCTCTGTAACTCCTGTGAAAGTTCAGTAGATGAATTAGGGATGATGAGAATGAAGGCGTTTGTATTCAAATGTGGAAAGAGCAAAGAGGGATATAAGAAGACAGTTTAGACATGTGTACCAGCATGCAATGGAAATGTTGAGCATGTATACAATTTGTCATCTGCTGAAGGAGAATGAGCACCTACATGTTTGAGCAGAATGCAATTATGTCCTTTCTTGAATATTGAATACAAAGAGCACCACAACATGCATGATTTTGCGAGGATTTACCTGTGAACTGGATTTTTCAAACCACCACAAGATGACTAGTAATGTCCCTTGTTTGTCTTTAAACCATTTCTTTATCTATCAAGCCAACCCTGTATGTTAGCTAGAATGTTAATAGAAAATGTCTATGTCCATACCAAACCTATGAGTTTAACTTGTACTACTTTTGCTATGTTTAGATCTGCATAGTATAGTAGTTAATGCATTTGCTTTGCATACATGTGGTCCCAGGATCAAATTTCCCAGTTGAAGTGGAATTTAGTTTAGACCACAACAGCTGTCAGGTAAACCCAACCTCAGTTGGGCAGCACAGATATGCTGGAAAGTAAAGGTGGTCGGGATGATATTGACCACATCATCCATCATGTGTCATTAGTTAAATAAAAATATGAGCCTAAAACCATATTCCCCAATATTTCTAATGGTATGAAAATGAGTTCTTTACTTTTTTTACATTTGCTATGTAGATGTTCAACAACATAAACAATAGAGGGTAACATTCTGATGTTCTAGATATAGACATATAAGCTCTGCCATCCTTGTTTTATTAAGTGTAGTACACCAAGGTTTACTTTAGTTTTTAGTTTAGTGAACAGACCATCAGCATCACTGCACATCGAACCAATTAGTCCATAAGTGATCCAATCTCTACCTTAGTATATCCCTCAGTGTGTGGTGACTAATGACAACTAACAACACCAGTTTTGTGTTGGTGTACTATTCTTCCAGCATAACACTCTTGACTGGCTACATTCCGTTTGATTTGATATTCTTGCAGTCTGGTTAGGGTTGCAGATTCACTATCATCATCATCAGGTGTTGTGCCGGCAGGCATAGCATGGATCTCCACAAATCCCTGTCTCTGGTGTTTGCTATCATCTCAGATGTTGATGCTCTTCTGTGCCATGACATTATAGTGCACCTGAATAGCAGATTTCTATAGGAATATTAAAATTGTTAAGGGAATGTCTTCCCTACTGTTTCTACCATTGTTATCACTGATGAAAATAAAACACTACTAAGGAAAGTGTGTCAGTCAGTACATTTAGATTTAGTTTTGTAATTAGTATAACTAAATAATCATAGTAAGTAAACCAAATGTTTCTAATGTTCTACTTCGGCCATTTTGATAGCTCAACTAACAGGTGGTTGTTGGGAACTACCAACTGCTTGAAGATTAAACAAGCCAACATCTCAAAGCGTGCAGCACCTGAACTTTGTAGTGATATTGTTGGTTTTTTCAAGAGAGCTCTCAGGGATTAATATAAATCATATCCAGGATCACACATTTTCCTGAACGTCCTAAATAAAATGTTAAATTTTAAAGCATTTTGATATCAGTATTTATTTTATAACTTTCCAGAAGCGAAATGAATTTATAAAATATATGTTTTAAAAGTATACAACACAATAAAGAAAATTAATTACATTCTTGGTTCACATTTGTTTCTGAATATATCTTCTTATATGTTTTTATTTCTGTTAAAATTATCCTTATAATTGTTAGTTTCTTAAATTGTTTGCTATTTATCTGGGTTTATTACCATTTTAACAACTTTTAATTTATTGTTAAAGTTCTTTCATATGTTTAACTCTATTAATATTTTGCAGTGATTTGGAAGGAGATCACCATCTGGAGTCCTACATTTTGTGTGTGTGTGTGGGGGAGGGGGAAATTGACCAAAGTGCCATACCAATGAACATCAAGGAATCATTGACTCATTAACAATATAATTTCTTGAAAATTGAAATATTTTGGTCACATTAAACTTTACAATGACTTAGAGGGAGCAATAATGGAGCGCATGGTTCTTTGAAGACAAGGCAGGAGATGACCAAGATGGCAGGACATTAAAGAAACCTTGAACATAATGATGTAGAAGGTGGGAGAACTAGCTAGAGATTAAGAGTCTTTCAGATGGGCTGTGAAAAGAGTGATGTTCTACAAAGGACATGCTACATGAAGACCATACCAATCCTTTACCAACTAAAACAAATAACAAAAATAGCCTCTCCAGGGGATTGCATTACTTATTTTAAGTACACTTCTTGCAAAGAAGCCACTGCTGCAACACCAGATTACTAATATAAACAAATTTTTTTTGAGTTTATCAAGTTTGTATTATTAACTTCTCATTTTACTTGCCTTGCTCAATGTTTTTTCTTGTGTACATTTAAAACTAATAATTTATATAAATCTGATATCCAGAAAAAATATGAACAAGATGACATGGAGAATCAATCCATATCCTACTCTACCTACTCAGGACTATGTGACATTCAAAATGAATGAGGAAAAGCAATTGGCACAAGTGAAACTGCTAAAAGAGAAGATAGATGCAATAATTCAAAGGCAGAAGTGAGTCTTCTGTGTGCACATAGTTGTATCCAATATGCAAGGCTATAAATGCTATACAGATATGAAACAACTACAAATTCATGATTGTATTAGTAAACTAATATGAAATCAAATCATAATTGTATTAGTAAACTAATATCAAATCATGATTGTATTAGTATGTTAATATGAAATTAAATCATGATTGTATTTGTAAACTAATATAAAACCAAATCTTGATTGTATTCGTAAACAAATATGAAATCAAATCATGATTGTATTAGTATATTAATATGAAACCAAATCATGACTGGCATAGGCCAAGGAGTTGGACAGGGCTGCATTTTGTCCCCATACCTATTCAACATATATGCTGAAAACATCACGAGAAATGTCAGAGAATCTGCAGAGATGGAAAAACATGACGCTCTGGTGATCGGAGGTCACGAATTACCAGAATTAAGATATGCTGACGATACAGTGCTGTTATCTACATCACAAAATGGTATAGAGAACTTGATAAGGTCACTTAAAAAAACCCAGAAAAGATCAAAACCTGTATCTCGATACAATGAAAATTGAAGATATTTGCAACTGATGAAACAGAATTGATGGCTAATATATGTATCAACGGCCATAAACTAGAAAGAGTCGACAACTTTGAGCACCTTGGGGCATTGCTGACAAATGACGGGAATGCTATAAAAGAAATTAAAAGAAGGCTGAGCATTGCTTTGCAAAAATAAAAAAACTAACTAACCTATGGAAGGGAACTGACATAAGACAAAAATCAAGTGTTTAAGAGGCTGCGTTTTTCCCTTGGCAACATATAGTTGTGAGACTTGGACCATTGATAAAGTGACAGAGAAGATCATTAATGCCTTTGAATGCAAATGCTACAGAAGAGTACTTAGAATATCATGGACAGAGAAAAGAACAAATGCTTCTGTTCTGCAACATCTTGATATTAAAGAGAGTTGGCTATTCATTCTTCTCTTCCACCATTTATTTCTTTATAAAGGGGGAGCTTGCTCTAATGCACTTTGTAAGCAGTTATTAATTTCATAAGGCTGTTCTTGATGCCGCCACTCCATCTTTTGCGTGGTCTTAATCTTGCTCTGTACTCGTTATACTTTTTCTGTGTGGCACTCTGTGGTAGACAATACGAGGGCATTCTTGTCAAGTATCCAAACCATTTAATTTGTTGTTCTTTTATGGATTGCATGACTGGTTTCACATCGAGTCTTCTGATTTCTTCATTTCTAATTTTGTCTCTTATTGTCACACCTGCAGCTCTTCTAAGACACCTCATCTCCTCTAAGACACATCATCTCTGTTGTTATGATTTTCCGTTCATTAGCTGCTGTTATTGGCCATGTTTGACACTGGTAACATAGTGTTGGTCAAAAATCGTTCTGATAAGATTTGCTTTAGTTTTTAGCGTTATCTCTTTATGTGACAACAGTGGTGTTAACTGCCCCAGTACCTGGTTAGCTTTTGTGCATCAATTGCTGATTTTCTTATCGATACTTCCATCTGCAGTGAAAATTGCCTCTAATTATTTGGACTCGTTGGTTTGTTTAATTTCTATGTTCTGAAGTTTTATTGTAAGATTTTCTGGTTGTCTGCTTATTGCCATTGTCTCTTTCTTTATTATATATATTTTCATGTTGTACTCCTCCAATGCTATCTAAACTCAAATGGTTCTGGAGAGATTAAGCTATTAAAAATTGGCTATTAAAGAGCATAAAATCAAGAAACATTGAATATTTCGGACACATCAAACGACATGAGTACCTAGAAAGATAATTGTTGGAGGGAATAGTGCCTGGACGAAGAATGAGAGGAAGACCAAGAAGATGACAATATGCATTGATGATCTGAGAATGACTGCTGCTGACGCCGGTCAACTTACACACTACAGAGATTTTTTCAGACTGCTGTCATGGGATCCAGGTTCTAGAAGGGACAGCTACTTCATGATGATGAACAACATCATTATTCTTAGCATTATCTGTCATCAGTTGCTATTACCAAAGCCTGCTTTTCCATTGCCCTAATCTATACATTTCTGATACTACCATGTTTCCATTTATTAGGACCCACTCTTGCTATGTTGGTAGGGTTGCAACTGTTGTTAAACTGGCCAAATGATTTTTCAACATGGCCACCCATGATATGTCATGCTTGATTTTCATGTCTTTAGTATCATTCTATTGTAATGTGTGGTCTTGTTCTACAATAACACACATATCAGCTTTGATGTAAGTGATAGCATGATGGAAACTTAGTAACAGGAAACTACAGGTATATATAATCTTTACAATGGGAGTAGCACTAGTGTAGCCAAGGATTATAAGCATGCCTTCATTATGAACACATTCCAGGTACTTACACTGTGATTAGGATATTAATCTTTTATTTTGTTAGCTTGAGTTAACATTTAACAAATTTTATTATACCTCCAGAGATGATGTAACTCTAAAGAAATGGCGAGATGTGGCCAAGTTGTTCCAGCAAAAGAAATATTCCCAACATTTACAGCCTGGCAAGGGTGAGATATATTCTGTTAATTTATAGAGTTTTATATTTTTAACAAATGTGTGTGTCAGAGTGAAGTAACACAAGGTAACAATAAGTACATTAGTAATGAAGAAAAAACCCTTTTGATAGGGTTAAAATGCAGTTTTATAAATGAACACAAGAAGACAAAGCCAATATTTTGACCAAAAGGTCTTTATTGAGATCGAAACAAACAGAAAGGAAAGAACAAATAAGCCTATTATAAGGTAATAAAGCATTTTGTCACATGTTGGCGATCATGAATTTTCACAACACTTTGTTCTCATTGTTGACAATCAATGAAGTTGTTTATGCTCTTTGATACCATGATGTCAGACTGCTCAATATCTTCTCTCTCTGTCATTCTCTATCTTTCTTCCCAGAAAATGTTATCTTTGTCACACTATGTTCCAACACTTGTCTTCACATTACTTACCCCTAAAATAATTATGTGAGCTACATTTGGGTGTTTGTTAGAAGGTTCCTAATACAACCCAAGGCACAACAATATAAATAAATTAAACAGGATAGGGCAGACTTCAGATTTAGTATGTGACACTCCAGTCTCAGAATACCTATGGAATGGGTCTCAGGGACTCAGGTGCCTGCATCTGTGAAGCACTAAAGCAGTCTTCAGAGCACATCTTGCAAGACTGCCCAGTCAGAACATCATGAGAATGGAAATCTGACCAACAGAAACAACTGTTCAAAAAAACCTTTGGGGTACCAGTGAAGACCTCAAGTACACCGGCTCATTTAGACCTCAAGTTTATGGCTCATACCAGTGTAATCACATAGCAGAAGTTGATCGCAGAAGAAGCTTTCTAATTAAGACTATCATAAAATTAATTATTATTTGAAATAAAAAGACATCATAACCAATATTGAAATTACTAGAAAGCCATCTCAGTGTTCATGTTTTTGTAAATGAGATTAATGATCGTATTATCTTTGTAAGCACTGTTATGGAACACACAAAAATAAATCGACTCATTTGAGAACTACAGTTTCTGTTTTCAATAGCAAACAGATAAAGTAATCCAAACTACAGAGGATGTTGTGTGATCAGTTACATCACCTAAAGTCGGATAAGTCATAGAATGCACACAAATACACACAAACAGAGATATGAACATGCTGCAACAATATCTACCATCATGATGTTGCTTCTGTACTGTACAACTATATAGGAACAAAACAAAACCATTGCTAGACTTCCATGAGCTTGAAGAAAAGTTCAGACTTCCCAGTCACCTAGAAGTAGAGCAAGTGGTATAAAGTCAAATTTAGGAGAGAAAATTACATATTCACTTTCCTTTGAAGTCTGAGATCTCTGAAGTGAACATATTATTCACCAAATCATTTTTTTCATTTCTTTTGATAAACAGATTATAAAGAACCAGGGGAAATGGCACCTTTTGGAATTGAGAAAGAGATGATGAAGTTGCTTTCAAAAGAAGACAGACTGAAGGTAGATTCTAGACAAATTAATGTTGTAAATTTCTCTGGGTAAATTACAATATCTATTATTCTTAGTGTTGTGGATCCATAAATTACTGATAGTTATTCTTATTTTATCAAAGTTATTCTTATTCTTATCTTTCCTTCAACAAGACAAGAGTTTTGAGCTTAATAAATATTGTCATTTGTTCTTTAAAAGTAAAAGTAAAGGAACCCTTTCATACCTTGTGGTATATAGTGCAATACAGTGTTAGGCCTGTATTTTTCATTGACCATCGGCACTCGATGGATGATATGGTCAGCATCACATTTGTTCTTTACCATCACACTAATTTCAGTGAAGACAGATCAGCCTGGCGCACACTTTTTCGACACGGTACTTCGGCCTGCGAGGCAGGTAGAACTGCGCGGCTGGAACAAAAACATCAAAATAGAAAGGCAGTAAAACTACCCACAAGTTTAAGTATTCCTTGCCCACATTGTACCAGAACATTTCAAGCCCGCAGTTGGCTAACTAGTCATCTACGCACACACAGACAAACATAACGCAACAATATTCCCTTGAATGAAAATTGTGGTCATCATCACCCGTGATGGACAAGCATCATCATTATCAATTTCAGTGTAAACTGAATGATGAAAGTAGAAAATGCTCATTTATCAGACATAGTTTTTAAATGGTGTACATTTACCATCAAAATGCTAACAATAAAAACGATTGTGTAATGTTGGATACTAACATGTACAATGTAAAAATGATTTTTTTCTGAATTTTATGCATCCAGCTAAAGTCAGCAAGTTGTACATCTTCATTTATATTTCATTCCTTAATTTAACCTTGCATCATATGTATTTTCCTTTGATTTAGGCAGATTTACAGAAAGAGGCAGAATTAAAGCAGCAAAGATGTCTTTCACCAACATCAAAAGCAAGAAAAGAACAAGAAAAGTGAGTATATTGAATTCATTTATTACCAACACTATGATTATCTTGAGACCTGTACAAGATGTAGTCCACTATAGACCTAGTGAAATTTGTCGCTATATTTTTATCATTCTGTATGATTGACTCCATTTGGTGCATTGGCTATTGACCTTATTTTACTTATCTTCTTCTTCACCCTTCACCCCCAGGGAGGCATAGGTCTGCAACCAAGGTCTTCCAAGCCCGCCTATCCAAGGCTATATATTCCAGATCTCTCCACTCTCTTCCCATTTTCTTACATTCCATCTCCAACTCCCGTCTCCCATTGTTCCTGGGTCTTCCTTTACCTCTATTGCCCTGGGGGTTCCATCGGAGAACCTGTCCCGTGATACTGTTAGGGGGTTCCTCAGTGTGTTTCCTATCCATTGCCACCTTCTGCTCCTTATCTCTTGTTCCATCTGCCGTTGTCCCACAGTTCCCTGTTTGTAGTCTTGTCATACCATCGCAGATGGAGTATTCTGCGCAGGCATCTATTGATGAATGTCTTTTGATGTTCCCCTTAGTTGTTCACCATGTCTCTGCTCCATATAGAAGGACAGCCTTGACATTTGAGTTAAATATCATTATCTTGTTTTATTACT
This sequence comes from Arion vulgaris, assembly GCA_020796225.1. Taxonomy (NCBI): domain Eukaryota; kingdom Metazoa; phylum Mollusca; class Gastropoda; order Stylommatophora; family Arionidae; genus Arion; species Arion vulgaris. Next base: position 24,318,062 of record CM036756.1, read on the forward strand.
GATCATTCTTGAACTCCATATTTTCTTCAGAATAACAAATGCTGATCTTGCCATTTTCCTTGTCTATGCTTATGTTATTTTGTTCATCTTGTATTCTAAACTTTTCAGTACCTTGAAGTCAGAGTAGGCAGTCTGTATGGCTGGGCACACTGATAATAAGAAAAATAGGACTACATGCAAAAATGAAGAACAGGACACAAGACTAACACTAGATACATTATGATGATCTTATATAACAAACATTATAGATATCATGGATGGGAATAGGGAAGTGTGTTTAAGAAAACAATTTGATATCAATTACTTCATGAAATAAATCAGAATAACGTATGAATATTATAGCTATGAAATTGCAAACTGGTTAGAAGCAGTGTCTTTAAACTCTGAGAGCATCCTTATAAATGCACAATCTCTTTCAGCTAACAGAAAGTACCATAAGCACAGAAGTTACTCAGGTTTCAATTTCCCAATTTTTCCTTAACTCAAAAAGTTTAGATGTCCATTTTCAGCTAGGTAGACTAGGGAATTGATTTCATGGGGAAATTTAGATAAAATTATGTTTGTGCTTAGATCCAGTCGTCTGCCATTGTGCAGCTATGAGACCATACAATTTTGCATATCAATAACCAAGATGAAAAAAAATACTCAAATTAGACAAGCATCTTAATTTTTTCATCTCACTTCTTATTTCACACTTTCATACGACCATCATACTCTTACACATATTTTCTCTCTCTTGTGCAACCCTTAGTGGTTGTAGAATTTTATTACAATTTTTGTTTATAAGACTGGATTTATTCTAAAGTTGTTGGTTTTTCTTTACGATCTTTGAAAAATCTGTACATTCTTCTTTTTCCTAGGTAAAATTCATTAGAAAGGATTAAAAATAAAATTACTTAAAAAATATTTTCACATTTTTCAAAATTACAACAGGGACCCTGCCGTGCTAGAAGTTTGTGCACTGCAGTTGAGATCTTCCTGAGTAAGAAAGAGATCAGAGCACACATGATTACTCACCGAAGGGCAATGATGATGGTCCTATCAATCAATCAATAGTGCTGTAACTTCTCACTAATGTTTGTATTAGTTTTTCAAATCGGTGCTTCTAATGGAACATAGTGCTGTAATTGTTTCTAGCACAATGTCAAATTCGTTATTGCAGTTTATGTAACAAAGCCATTTTTAAAGATTTGGGTTGCTAACCCTAACCCATATACTGATAACCTGGAGAAATATTGTCCACTGTTAAACATTTGTATAAATCGGTTGCTGACAATATATAGAACCTCACTTTATAGTACCACATCTATTGAGTTGTACTGTAGCTTGTCAGATCTGATGAGTCATAGGAGAGATCATTAGGGCACTATTATCTCTCTCTCTAGATTGTGATGCCCCTGGTGCTTAGGGCAGCAACAAATGCACATCACTCTTTATTCTTGACCGTCCTCTGTATTGTGTTCCAGTTATGATTCATTTCTTTCAGTTCTTGTTCTACTGTTCTTCTCCAGGTTGTTTTGGGTGTTCCATGTTTTCATGTACCCTTTGGTGCAATTTTCGTGACAGATTTAGTATCCTTGTGTATCCAGTGTCTCTATTGGATGATTGTGCTAATATTCTTGTTTGCACTGTGCAAGCAGTTCTTGGTTAGAGATAGTATTTGGCCAGAACACATGTAAGATCTTTCACAGACAAGTTGTATGTAAGGAGGAGAGTTTGGACATATCTTGTTCAGTCATTCTCCAGTATTCTGATACGTAAGGTCACTATCATAATAAGTTTAAATAATTAATAATTTATTTAACTGTATCAATTTCAGGTCAGTATCTGTCATGTTTTTTTAACTATTTAAATGCAATTATTGATTTGTGGTTGTTTTTTCTTTTCATGTAGACAAAATAAAATTCTAGAGCTAGAACAAAAGATTAAAAGGCACACTTTAGAAATGTTAGAGAGGAGGAAACATCCCAAGGACACACCACAGCGTGAGATTCAGATTGCCAGAAATGAGCTAAAGATTGTGAGTATACCATCTATTATTAGAATATTTCTACACTTTTCTCATTCTAAAATGATATCTTCTTCTTCTTTATTTGTCCACTATGAATTCAGACATATTCATGGTGCCTGGTATGGTGCTTCTGGCTGATTTTTGTGAACGCCTGCTTTCCTTATTATTAGTCTCCTCACCATATAGGTGTGCCTTCTCCAACTTCAGAGGTAATAAATGATATAATTATGTTTTATTAAATAGTGGCTGATTTGTTCATTAATTTATTGGAAGTTCTAATAGTCTTCTTGTTTGTTCTCCATGTTAAATTGAGCTCATTACATTGTGTCAAAGTTTACAGAGACTTTACCTTTTGATGCAACACATCCAGTTTTAGCACACCATTTGTGGGAGCAAATATATCTTCCTCCTCTGATCCCTACTCGCTTAATCAAACTACATTGATGCAGCTAACAGCAACAGGCAACCAAGACCACTTGAAGATGAAGTGAGGTCATGATCAGCCTAGTTTACTAACCATAATTCTAACTTTTGTCATTTCATTCATTATGTCTTAGACCCCTTTGGTAATCAGGAGCTGAGTTGTTTATTAACACATTAATTACTAAATTTTAAAATGCAATACTATTTTTAATTCTACTTTCCTTTACTTACAGGCTGAACAATTACACAGGAACTACTGGCTCAAAGACGTGATATGTAAGATCAAGATCTTCTTTAACGACTTTCTTAAAACGGTCAACCAGTTGAATGAGGTGTTCTAAACAAAATTTATTAATAATATGGTTTTATGGAAGGTTGTTTCAATTAATTCATGAGTATGCAAATGAGTGTCTGTGTTCTGCATTTATGATAATGAGTAAATGTGGTTTTTTTTAGTGACTGAATTTTTTCAGAATTTGTAAAAAGAAAAACAGACTTTATTTTTTTTTTAAACTAAGTGCTTAGGCCGTCAACACTGTGTTTACATATTCAAATATTACATATTTGAGTATTACATATTCGAATATTCGAATTCGAATATGTGGGCCAGCAATGGCGGAATGCGATATGGCCATTCAGAGTCAGAACTGTTTGATTCTGAACATGACTTTGCTAGCGCATTTTCGCCATGTTTGGTCGGTATTTTCCGGTTTCGTTTGCCGAGCTACTGAGTTAGTGCTTGAGCAACGCTGTGAGCTATGACTGTTACATGGAATGCTTTTTGCTGTGTCAACCGTGCGTTTGTTGTGTGTATTCAGAAAATGGCGGACAGCGGTTAATCCGGTTATGACGAACAAGCTCAATCTGCCGTATGCAGTTATATTGCGAGTGCAGAAAACTGGATTTTGTCATGATTGTTGTTCCCTTCGACAAGAATTGCAATTCAAGTGATGAACAGTTTTGTGTTACTACATTAGCGACGGCCATATGCATTTTATGCGGTGCCGGTTTCTTTTTGTGCGCAGCGGCTGTTTCATTCTGGAATTAGTTCACACTGGAAACATTTCACAGTTGTTAGCATTTCGTGTGATTTTAATTGGCACAGGAACGGAGCAATTATGGGTGACCCGTTGCAGTGAAGTTGGAACCGTACTTATGAACTATGAACTATTCGAATATGATTCATTTTTAGCAAGTTACTGAATGGTCATATTTACTGTGGATTTACCATTTCCATTAAATATACTGTGTCTGTTTGTTTTCCACCATTGAAATCATTTCAGAGCTAATGTACATTGAATGGAGCTCTCTGTCATAATATTTTTCACCTCATCATCATCAGGTTAGATTATCTGAAGATTGAAGCTGAAATATATTGAACATGTCTGTTCTATGTACTAGGTCAGCATAAATCTGAACTATGATGTCTCAGGATATATATTATATAAAGATATTTCATTAGTTAGGGGTAATGAACGAACTGATAGATTGGCTGGCTTGGCTACAATATCAGAGGAAGCTGCCATGAATCAAAATGATATTCTTCACGCATTGAGTCTTTCCGAACAGAGGAGTTTCAGGGCTGTGAATCCCACTCACTGACCAGATTGAAAGAGATTGGTGTCAATATTGGTGCAGCCGAAAAGAACGACATACTAAATATGCAAAGAGATTGATTAATCAACATCAACGCCGCGTTGGGTCGCTGGACGCTGCTAGATTTGCTGAGGCGGAGATCGGAGCACCTATGGACATGTCCGGAGTGCTATGATGATAGTCCTCATATAACTGATTTCATTAGTTACATCCCCTGAATTAATTTTGCTGTGGTTTCTGTTGCAGACAATCATTTTTCCCAAGCCTGAAGTATATATTTTTTTATAGTTTTTCTCTGTCTATTTGCTACATTGTCTAATTTGATCGTACTTGTCAACTAGTACAGTTTTCCCATACTAGTTTCATTTTTGTTATTGTTTTCTGCAATATTCCTGAAATCTTCACCTATCCCACATAATTTATCTTCAATTTATTGCTTCTTTAGGCTAGGCTTCCATTCTTTGACTGGCAAGAAATAGACAGTCTTGTGAAGTCTGCCTGACTGATCAGCAGTCACAAGCGTCTCATATCCATTTTGTGCAGGTGGGCTCTGAGACTGTAATGTATCATTCTGAACCTGATTATTATCTTTGTCTGTTCAGTTATGCTTATCCTGTTTATGCTGTCTCTTGCTCTGGTATGTAGTTTTCATTTACTTACCTCCCTCGTTTTTCTTTATTGTTTCAGTAGTGTCTCTTATTCTGTGTACTTCTGGGATATGTGTAGGTTTCCAAGTTTCCTCTAGTCCTTAGCAGCTCTGTCTTCTCATTTCCAGGAATACTGCAATGTGCATGGAACCACTGCAGGACCAGGTATGTTTTTTTGGACAAAAATCCAATATTAATTTTACTTCTTGGATTAGTCTGTCTTGTTTGAAATATAAGATATCTTGGAGAACAGACATTGAATAACTTAGGAAGGTTATTTTAGTTTGTGGCACTTTTTATTTTTTAGACCTGTACTTCTACAAGAACTGCTGTCATCTCTGCTTTAAAATTAGTACACTTGCTGGAAGGGAATGCATCTCTGTGTTACCAATGACGCATGTGATGTAGAATCTGCTGCCTCCCATTTTGACTGTGTTCAAGTAGAGCCATCTCTCTCTCTTTCGATCGTTCTAGGCCTGTTTTAATCATTCTCTTTGTGATATATAAACAGCCAAACATCAGAACGTAATGTAGGTGCACCAAACCTTCAGCACCTATTTGAGCTCAGTTGCTTATCCTTCGGTGGGGTGTTCGATTTCAGCCAGCTATGTGTGTGGATTCGCTTCTTCGTAGCCTTTGACTGTCCCCAGCCCGACCCACAAGGCAGTGGGCTGCTATTTCTTTCATGGCAGCGACCCTTAGACGGCCTGCCCTCCCGGGCTTATGAGCGACATCTTCCCAGCAATCCGGTCGTTTTAATGAACACCTTGGTTTGCCGCCCGTTCAGGTTTGTTTACGGTTTGCTCCGCTAGCCTTTGATTGTCCCCAATCAATCTACAAGGCAGCAGTAGTTCCCTGCGTTCGGAAACGTGCACAGGTTATGCCTCTGCTGGGCTTTCCCGTTGCTCTGTGCATTTGGGTAGGACGCACACCCTGCCTACGATGCTGCTGCCGCGCTTGCACTGATTTTGCCTCTGCTGGGCTTACCAGTTGTTCTACTGGGTGGAGCGCACCCTCTTGTCGTGCCTTCCCTCGATGAGGCCCACTTTGACTTTTACCAGCTTGCGTGCTAGCCCTGCCCTGATGCTCTGTCACCATCATCTTTGCGCACATTTTTTGCCACATGTGGCGCCGCCCTTGCAGCCGTGTGCGCGCTCACTTTTCCCTGGGGCCTACCTCCCCGTTTCCGTTAATTCCTGCTGGGCTGTCCGAGATCCGAGTTTGTCCCATGTTGCCCACTTGCAACTCAACTCATCACCCGACATTCTCATCGGCTCTAGAAAGCCCGCAACTAGAGTGAGAATGCGCGGGCTCCGAATTTCGCAGCGCACGGGCCAACCTCTCTTCGATGATTTTGATTCAATCATTGGACTCATGTGGACCGGCGTACGGTCCAACTCATCACCCGGTATTCTCATCTGCTCTAGAGAGTCCACAACTAGAGTGAGAATCGTGGGCTCTAATTTCGCAGCGCACGGGTCAACCTCTCTTCGATGATTTTGATTCGATCATTGGACTCATGTGGACCGGCGCACGGTCCAACTCATCACCCAGCATTCTCATCGGCTCAAGAAACACGCAACAAGAGAGAGAGTGCATGGGTTCCGAGTTTCGCCGCGAGTTCCACATGTGTTGTTCAATTTTACCCTTCAACCGGAGAAGCGAGCATTAATAGTCACTCTGGGAGTTCGCTCATCTATGTTGCGAGCGGGTCCCATCAAGCATGACTACCTTTGCATCTCTACTCATACCAGGGTAGCTCTCCCCGATCCCTGCCCCTCCTTAGCCAGACCGGAACCAGAGTCTGTTTCTAGGGTCACCTCGTGGAGGTTGTGGGCAGGGTCTTCTATCATGTCTTGGATCGTGCCATCTATTGAACCTCGACTGATTTAATGAGCCATTCGCGGTTTCACCGTGAGACAGTGTGAACTTAGACATGCATTGCTTAATCTTTGAGACAAGCATATGACTACTGGCAGGATCAACCAGATAGCTGTCATGGACGTGACTGGACCAACAATGCTTGGAGTAGGGAGACAGCGCTCTGTGCAGAGCGGATCCCGACGTCCCCTGCGAAATTGAAGCGAAACGACCGAGCGCTCGCTTCCCACCGTTTTGGCGGCAAGACTGCGCCTCGCCAAGCAAAGAACGACACCATATTTCTACCTGCGGACCCACAAGCTCGTTGCGAGAGTCGGCCTTTCAATGAGACCACCGTCGAGCATTAAAAATTTTAGACTGACTGTATCACATCGTGACCGAGAAACTTCGATATACGGACACATACACACACCACCAATAAGACCGCGCACGCGCGAGCGAGTCTTAATAGCAGACGCTACCTTGTCCCTTATTCGCTGGGAGCCTGTAGGATGGTCTTTAGAGGCAATTAAGTTCTTAATTACTGTACGGACTTTACTATTGTTAGATAGTTTATGATGCGCCGGTAAGAAGGTCTTTAGAGGCAATTAAGTTCTTAATTACTGTACGGACTTTACTGTTGTTAGATAGTTTATGATGCGCTGGTAAGAAGGTCTTTAGAGGCAATTAAGTTCTTAATTACTCTACGGATTTTACTATTGTTAGATGGTAAAATATAGTTAGATAGAAAACAACAAACAACACACAGATAAGTATAAAATATATCTATTGTATTAAACATCTATCCGACAAAATTATTTAACATTTAATGTATATGTTGAAGAATAAAATAAATACTGATTGAGTATATGATACATGAATCAACAATCATTCAATATATGTGTATATATATATATATAGGGTTGAATTGCAGCTATAGAGATGAACAAACACATACATAGTTTTTATAACAAACAAAAAAAGGTCGCTTTGCTACATGTATAATCTTATAACATTAAGCTTCTAAGGACCAAGATTGCATCATAACCCTTCACAAAAGGACATGTGATCAACCTACCATGTCCAAAATATGGATGAGTCCAAATCTGCACTCAATCCTTCAGCTTTATGCATGTACATGTTGTAGGAGGGGGGGCTTTCACCCTCCTACGAAGAAATATAGTGATGGTGGATGATGGTGTTACATTGTGTAGTATACACATAACTACAACACAGTTATGATTGACTTCGATGTATATTTATTTATGGTATCACATCTAGATATACGAAACACGTCTTCCCAGTCCAAGGGTTCATTGTCGAATCTCCTATGTTTGTTTACTAACTAGCAACAGTTACTCAATCGTCACTCCCTAACTACACAAAACGTCATTGTCTCGTAGTTATGTGTTGCACTTCTACTTAGAGAGTGCAACACATAGTCTCAACTATATAATATCTAATTATACTACACTAACTATCTGGCTAACTGTCCGTTCCTGAGCTGCCACCTGGGGAACTATGACACCCCCTGGAGACCTCGCCGTCGCCCCGACGGCGAAATCCCAACCACAATCTGCACATTAGTAGAGTCCTTCAGGGTCATTAGCGGTGTGAGAGCTAAATGGGAACACGTCTCCACACATTGTGAAATGTGGCTCCACAACAACTAACTACAACAGTCAACCATGGTCGAAAAGGAAAAGAAAATCCTGACGGGATCTCAGGATGACCCAGTTGAACGAGCTAAATGGGAACTAGTCACCACACGTCGTTGAACGTGACTCGTCAACTGGTCATAGGTGACCATGGCTAACATCAACGTCAACCTATGTGCTCTATGCTGAAACAATATATCATATAAACACATCAGCAATATGTGCATAATATAATTGAAATATCAGCCATGTAACTCCGACAGCGACCTAACAGCAGTCTCTTTCTCACGAGCAAAGGAAACATCTGGTCAACTGTACTGCGCATCCTAACTTCACATGATGTAGGAAGGCCAAGGGGCAGCTCACAACTGTCATGTCACTATGTCTTTCTTGCCTGTCAGAGTCTTGTCACTATGTGGAATAGTAAACAATTGTCACACCATATGTCCATCGTGTATTCAACCAGTGTATATTTCGTGATGAAAATTGCAAAACATTCCCTGACCGAAAGCAGGTCAAAAGTAAAGTCCGCTTACAGAAACAGGAGTAAACAAATTCCTTGACCGGTGGGTAGCCACACCGTCACTACAGGAAGGACAGTAGAAATAAGGCCAGAACGTTGATTGAAGAAATTATAAAGCAAAACCTTGACGACCTTCCCTGTAGGAAGGATGATGTAATAAATTGCGTTGAATGGAGAGAGTGTATGGTAAATCCAAGACCGGGGGTTTTGACACGCCGGTCGCCTGCCCTGTAGGAAGGACAATTGAAGTAAAATATATTGATTGAAGATAATAGAGTAAATCCTAGACCGGGGGGTGTGACACGCCGGTCGCCTTCCTTAGGAAGGACAATTGAAGTAAAATATATTGATCGAAGATAATATAGTAAATCCTAGACCGGGGGGTTTGACACGCCGGTCGCCTTCCCTGTAGGAAGGACAATTGAAGTAAAATATATGTTGATTGAAGATAATAGAGTAAATCCTAGACCGGGGGGTTTGACACGCCGGTCGCCTTCCCTGTAGGAAGGACAATTGAAGTAAAATATATGTTGATTGAAGATAATAGAGTAAATCCTAGACCGGGGGGTTTGACACGCCGGTCGCCTTCCCTGTAGGAAGGACAATTGAAAAATATATGTTGATTGAAGAAACGGTATTTGAACTACAGCCCCAACAAGGTAAAAAAAAACATAACCATCTATACGCCAGTCAGAAAGGCGAAAAGAGGATCTTGTGAAATGAATATCATCCACATCATTAGACGAGAACAATCATCATTAGAAAAACGAGCATATCGTAGAAGTTGTAGATGCAATATATAAAAAACATGGAATCAACACCAGACTCACATTGCTTCTGGTCCACGAACGTACCTAGCGGGCAGGTCTTGTTTCATTTTTCTGACACCATTGTTGTGGGAGGGGGCTATCTCCTCCTACAAAGAAATATAGTGATGGTGGATGATGGTGTTACATTGTGTAGTATACACATAACTACAACACAGTTATGATTGACTTCGATGTATATTTATTTATGGTATCACATCTAGATATACGAAACACGTCTTCCCAGTCCAAGGGTTCATTGTCGAATCTCCTATGTTTGTTTACTAACTAGCAACAGTTACTCAATCGTCACTCCCTAACTACACAAAAGCGTCATTGTCTCGTAGTTATGTGTTGCACTTCTACTTAGAGAGTGCAACACATAGTCTCAACTATATAATATCTAATTATACTACACTAACTATCTGGCTAACTGTCCGTTCCTGAGCTGCCACCTGGGGAACTATGACATACACAAATAGCTACTATACTAAATGTTAATGAAATCAAATGCACACATGAATACGAGACTTAACCGGCAAGGTTCCAGATGAATAGGTCGGAAAATAAAATAAGAAAACGTATCAAGACCACAATCACTAAATCGAAACGAAGTGGTTGAATTTGGAGTGTTGGCTACAGTTCTGCAACAAAAGATAAGATTTTCAATTGGTGCTGTTTTATATTACCTATAATATTGATTAAAAAGTTTTGATATAGTGAAACAGCTTCTCAACTCAGATGTACATTGCTCGATGAATGTCATGGTGTTATTGAAAGTCCCCTGGTAGTTGGAACCATTAAAATATGTGACCTTTTTCAGCTGTGATCAATTTCTCATATTCAGAAATTCAAACATAGAAATTAGTTGTCTCAAGGAATCCAGTGATGATCCACACTGTTATCCCAATTCCATGTAAGATATCTGATCATAGTCATTAACTGTGCAATGAATAGGCCTGCATGTTCTATTTAGTTGTTTTGTATCCACACCTGCTTGGGCCGATATGTTCTGTCTTCGGTCGGAGAAGAAATGTAGACTTCCTGTCCATGTTCTAGCATGTCGTAACAATGCCCGCAAGACATCTGAGGTTTGAAAAGCATCAATCTCTTTGTGTTCTCTGTTGTCGAATTAGTTTAACAGATATGGTTTAGATGTGTCATACTAGTTTCGCTTATGTAGAGAAGGCGACAGTGTGTACAGATGATAGCTTTACTCACACATAAATATATCTTGGATAATAACCTTGAGAAAAAAAAATATAGTACAATCATTTGTTTTTACCCTTTCCCAAAAATACATAACCTATAAGACTATGTATTTTTAGACGATTTCTAACAATGAGGTTCTTTTTTTCCTTGTCACAACTACACCTCCAGAAGCGTGTCATAGAAGTCTTTGCATAGATCAGAATCCAATAATAGAATGGGATTGCGATACAGAAACATTGAATATACTACACTTGATTTCTCTAGCAGTACATACAAAAAACATTATGTGACAATTATACAACTCTCATGTAGTGCTTTTCTACTGTGTGCCTTTATTGTTGTATTTTTGCAAAGACTTGTAAAGTGCCATCAAGAGGTCATATGCTCTAGGGTCGTCAGTCTCTGAATGCCTGCCGTTAAAATTAGTGACATAGGACACACCTATTCCATTAGTGGGATCGGCAAATGCATTCTGACCTCCATATCCACGATGACCAAATGTGATTTGACCCTGGTGAAAATAAGAAAAGGAAATAATAAGAATTTTACTTATTTTTGTTGGGAGGTGGAGAACCAAAAAAGGACAGTTTTACCATGTTATGTGATCGTAATAACGAGATTGGGGAAATAAACCAGATGATAAAGAAAATCGTTTAGGAGTAGACGAACAACATAAATTGATGATGTGTCAAACTCCATTTCAGGGTCATTAATTTAGCAGGAGATAAGAAAATAATACTTCATAAAGTAACTGTCTCTCCATATCCTCTTCATGTCATAGTTGACACATAAGGTCAAATCTTCTTCTTTGCGTTCGTTCTTTACGACCAATTTTAATGACTCTTTGTGATATGTTTGTTCTTTGCCAAGAACGTATATACATTGCACATTGGTTTGGTAGGTCCCTAAATGCATAGACTTCTACACATTTAGGATACGTGCATCTGATTTCAGCCAAACCTCCTTAGTCACCTCTTACGACATGCGTGGCAGGTAACAGTGGTTCTATTCTTTACACCCCAAATTTAGGTCCCAGTAACTACTCGGGCGATAAGGTCAAGTGATCTTCATTGCTGCCGATCTACTGTTTTTGCCATGTCAGTCCAGATTCTTTCCTTTTTCAGCGTCCTTCTCTGCTTCCTTTCGTCTGTCCTGTCTCCTTCCATCTACTGTCCATCGAAGAGCTGTCTTTGTCAAAGTACAAGGTGGCATTAAACACTTGTCGTCCGTTTGCCTAGCGTGTTCGTAGCACGTTGGACTACGGGTGACTATCCCTCTGTGTGTGCGGATTCAATTCCGCGGGATGGCAGAAAAAGCCACAGATTCCCCAGATTTACGGTGTTCGTGGCACCGAACCGAAGGGTTGCAGGTGTCCATGGCACCGAGCCAAAGAGCTGAAAAGCTCAAGTGCTTCTGGATCCAAAAAAAAAAAAAACACTTGTCCAAGCCATCTCCTTTTTCTCTCTCTGTTTGCAGTAAATTAGTTCTCTTCTCTAGCTCCTCTTTTTTTTTTTTGCTTTACTGGCAAAAATATTTGCAGAATTCACTGGAATTATCTACTTTGAAAGGGCTCTAATTTATGTGTAATGTCTGAGGTCATATTCCAGAGTTTATTATTGTATACCAATATTTGAGAATGTTATTTCAATATATTCTCAATTTGGTTTTCAAACCAAGTCCTTAATTTTCTTTACAGAGAAGCAGACATTCTCAGTGTATTCACTATTGACAACAGGTGCATCACGTTTGTTTATCTCTAGCTTATCTGATTTAGTGTACCGTTTTCCACAAAACTTACGCTTACCAGATTTTCTATTCTGTTTCTTGTTTCCCATTATAAACAAAAGAAATGTTACTAACCACTGTCACATATGATAAACACGTATATAGTATATATAAAATAGATATGATGTTGGGGAAAATACACAATGTTAGTAGAAATTTTCTAAACGAAGTCTAGTCGACAGACTTGGACTTTTGTTTGCCAGAGTATAATTGTAATTTCGCAGTTTTAAGCTTGAGAATTGTTATGTTCTGAAGGTATTCACATAGTAACCTAATGTAAACATTGGTTGCTATGCAAATCCTCAAGGGGTGTGTATAGAGAAACACTGATTCCTACCAAAGCAGAGTACATATATGCTTCTTTTAATTATTTGATATACTGGGATATGTCACAGATGAATTAGAGCAAGAAAAAAAAAACATGTTGGTATTTTAAAAAGAAATTTTTCCTTATATAATTCTACCTTAAATCTCCATATGTTTTTAAACAAGTCAAAGCCTTGGTTTGCTTTTTTATTCTTGCTGCTGTATTCTTTTCTGAATATGCCATTGTTAAAATTGAATTTCAAATATATACAAATTCATTAACTTCTTCTATTGGGAACATTCTTAACACCAGATGGAAGATGTACAACAGAGATTAGAAGTAGAATAGCTCAAACGAAGCAGCTTTTATGAAAATGAAGAACACACTATGCGTGAACTCACTACCAATGACACTGCGAAAACGAGTACTCCAATGCTATATTGAACCAATTCTTATGTATGGCAGCGAATCATGGACACTGAACAAACAATCAATACGATCATTGGAAGCCACAGAGATGTGGTTTTACAGAAGAATGTTGAGAATTCCATGGACAGCAAAGAAAACAAACGTGGAGGTTTTAAATCAGGCCTGCACACAAAGAAACCTTATCAAAGAATAAGAATCCGACAATCAAGGTTCTTCGGGCATATAATACGAAGAGAAGGTTTAGAACATTTGGTGACTACAGGTAAAATTCAGGGAAGGAGAGATCGTGGAAGACAGAGGGAGAAGATGTTGGATGGCCTGACATCATGGTTCGACAAAATATCGACGTCAGAACTGATTACATGCACCAAGCAAAGAGAGTTGTGGAGAGACATGATCGCCTACGCCGGCAGGCATGGCACTTGATTGAATTGAATCATTATGTAAAGTAATTGGGTTTTTGAGATTTGTTATATTTCTCATAAGCTTAGCATTACTGATTACTGTGCAAATATTTAGTCTTATCATTTGGGAAGTTTTTAAAAGTCTCTGGTTTTTTATCCTGTGCTTCAACAAAGCAATTGGCTATATGACTAATGTCATCTGTATAGTTCAAATTCTCCTGGATCTATTATATATATTTCTTCTCTTAGTGACTTCTTTCATCAGTCAGTCAATGGCTGGATTGAATTGTTGAAAAGTGTGTTGACCCTGCTTGTGTTGACCAAAAAACATTCTCTTGTTTTGTCTGCAAATGTATTCTATAATTTGGGCAATTACATTTTTTTTTCTTTGAAATGACTGAATAGTTGTATTAATTTTCTTCACAGCTTGTATTTGTCCAAATGTCATAGTTTGCAGACCAAAAACGGTCCATTTTGTGGTCAAATAACCTGGACAAAATGACAAACTGGCTAGGACAATACCTTCAAACTGGGACAGTCCTGGTCAAACCGGATGTATGGTCACGTCACAGTCAACTCTAATATTGGGCGGCATAACTGGCCGGGAAAACCCGGTGGGAGGGGCGCTGGAATTTATATGTTTGATAGAACACTGCAAACTTTTTGCAATTTTCTCAATTCTATGAGTCTATGGTTCATATTGATGAAAAATATTCATAATACTGGTATTCCTTATTGTTAAACTTAATTTGTTGCATAATATAACTTTGATTTAGCCTTGTGTGTTGATTTTAAAATGAATTCGTCTAATAACACCAATACAGGAATGCGAGGTCACATGGTGCAGTTGTGGTCTGATTTCCCATAATTTTACCTGAGTCCGCCGGCCGTATGAGTTTATAGTTGGCTGTGGCCTACCTATAGCTAGCCATTGTAAACAAGAAATATGATTCTACGCATAACTAACCTGAACACTTGTATCTATTAATGTTCCCATGGCGTATGGATTATCAGGAGCCAAAATCACTGGTATATTCTGTGTTACTGGGGTGGAGAGTGCTATAACTTGGTGGGCTGACAACATTTTCTTCCCATTGATTGATCCGTTATTTGCTAGATAGTCATAGAGCTTGGCTAAACTTTTTGCTGTACCAAATCCAACAGCAGAAGGAAATCCAATAGACTGCAACTCTGGATCGTTCATAATGTTCATCTGTATTGTAGAAAGAACGTCAGCATGAACCACAAACACTGTAATATATACAGAAACATTTTCCTACCAATATCTGAACTCGGGTATAAATAGATGAATCAGTTGCTAATAAAATAGAAGAGGTGAAATCTTTCTAAATCCACGTAACTACACATCTCTTCTCAGCTTTTTGGCAACGATCAAAGTGTATCGTTCACTTGATCACGGCCAAATTGTGAGAGTTGTCATGGAGTCAATAGGCAACTAATTACATTTAAACAAATTCCGAGCAGGTCTCATGCGAAAGAGTAATGACTCGGAATTTGTACACGTTTCAAATGTACCTGTGTCCATCCACTGCGGCTTTACCGGGTAAGGGTCCGATAAAAAAAAAAGTAAATAAGTAACTACACAATATATAGCAAATATATGAAAGGATGAACTACATTATATGACAAATATATTAAAGTGGTAACTACAATATATGATACATATGTGAAAGGGACTGAGCACCTATGGAAATCCCCTGAAATCAAAGGATTAAATTATTTTCAGTTATCTCGTTTTTATATTTGATTTTCTTGTTCTGTAAGAATTTACCTGCACGTGTTTGTTGTGTTTATAGTCTGTAACCATCCTATTTAGATCCATGATTTAGTTCATTTAGGATTCATCATGTGCTTCTGTATGCTCCCTGAAGAAGATTTATAGTTGATACGTTGGATTTGTGTCAGTTTTATTACTTTATTATTCATTTTTGCTTGCTTATATGATACCATACATACGTGTCCCTGCTTGCTTATGTGATACCATACATATGTGTCCCTGCTTGCTTATGTGATACCATACATACGTGTCCCTGCTTGCTTATGTGATACCATACATACGTGTCTTTGTCCTGAAACACCAATTTATTACGTATCACTGCAGCCTCTCTCGGTTTTCTCCAGATTTGTTCTGATCTGCTCTGCCCATATCAGATTTGTAGGTTTCCACACATTGCGTTGTGTTTATAGTCAGATTTTCAAAACAAAAAAACAGACTTAATCAACAGCAGTTCCAGAATTGGTAAGTTATGTTATACGTTAGTCGGCATAACCAAAGATGAATAATAATACATGAAGCATGTGTTGATATAGATATCTGCGAAAAATGACGAATATAAAATGGAACGAATTCAGGAGAAGTGATGAAATCAGAGAAATATCTGGTCAACCACTAGTAACAACTGTTATAAGAAGGAGAAGATGGAGATATGTTGGACACGAGGAGAAATGATCAACGAATATCAAAGCAGGCATTGAGGTGAGATGCAAAGTGTCCAAGAAAGAGAGGACGACCTAAGGAGAGGCAAGAAATATCGGTATCAGTTCCATGAAGGAGATTTAGCGAGTTGCCCAGGATAGAGCGGTATGGAGAAAATACTTGCAGGCCCTATGTAACGTATAACAGTCCGAGAGGAATTATTATTATTATGTGTTGATATGCACGTAAAATGTGATTATGATAAATTATACTCACGTCCTTAGAAATGTCGAATGCATTCATAGAACTGTGGACTATGCTGCCTGGCAACATCTCTGCTAACCACTTCCACCGAGAAGGTCTCTCAATAATAGCAGCCGACATGATTTGCCAAACCGGCCTGAAACTTCCTCTAGCCACACGGTAGTGTAACTCACTCGGCAAGCCAACGTGGAAATCTAACCCTGTTCATGAAAGCATAATATATTCATTGACAATACATAGACTAATTCTTATACATGTACCAATAATGTATCAATCCCAACCCCCTGCTCCATCCTTTTCCTCAAATGAGACCATTACTTTGTAGTAGAGGAGGAAATGGGGGGTTCACATCAGGGACCCGGATATCTATGGCGATAGGGCTACCAAGCCGGACAGGTCAAGAAGAGAGTTTAGACTAAATGTTGACTCCTGGTACTCCATGTTTGGGGATGGGCTAACCACCAATCCGTTTAAAAAAAGAACGTAGTTACAGAAACCAAAAACAAAATTGATCTTGAGATAGTATGACAGAGTTGTAAACACAAACCTGTGGATAAGAACAGGACAGGTACCCACGATGACCCAGGTTAAGAGGAGAAAATGGTGATGTGTTTGGCATACCTTGCGGAAGACACAGTCGAGTGTCGCTAGACAAGAACTTGGGTGCACAACGAAAAACGAAAAAGTGGGAGTTCTAAACAGACTTGGAGAGGAAGTCTTCTTGAGTAATTGAAGGAGGCTGCACTATCCTGGAAAGCCATAAAGAAAACAACCAGAGATATGGAAAAGTGGGAGTTCTAAACAGACTTGGACTATCCTGGAAAGCCATAAAGAAAACAGCCAGAGATATGGAAAAGTGGGAGTTCTAAACAGACTTGGACTATCCTGGAAAGCCATAAAGAAAACAGCCAGAGATATGGAAAAGTGGACTGAACAACTTTTGAGTCCCTATCTGTACAAAGAACAGAGGAGGAATCAGTAATCAAGCAATGTGTGTAGTTGTATGGACTGACCATGTATGTATACAGTATAACATAAATTTCTCTGGATCAATAACACCTTATATACATATTATCTACAATATATTTTTCCCTGTCCTAAGAAAAGAATTTCAACGTGGGACTGATGTTGACTTTGCAAACATAGATTCCTTCTATCACTTTTTGTTGTTCTTACTTGTGCATATAATGGAATGTGGAGATAACAGTAACAACTACCAGACATGGAATAGAATTCACTCTGTCAGAGCAGATATGCAATCTGAACGTTCTTGATGATATAACCATCCTGTCCCATGCATTTAGTTAAGATACTGAGTTCGGATGTCTATTGTCTTTCAAATTTGAAAACGTTTTTCTATTTTAAAAAAGCAACATTAAAATTCGCTCTTAAAAAATAATTGGATAAAATAGTAAGATGATGAGGAAGTGGTATAGAATGATAGCTCAGCTATTCGAGGCGATTAATGCATTTACATTTACTGCAAGCTCAATATGCAAAACTGTCAAAGAGTAAAGCATTGTTTTTGCTGTAACTACGAGTAACATCACACTTGAGATAAAAGCGATAACCTTAGTTCTGGAGTGGTTCAGTACACAGGAATTGATACAAGTGGCTCATTGAATATGCTCGATAACATTCAGACTTATAAAGGGAGTAATGGCTTGCTACATTAAGTACATCCCGAATGATACATTTAACCTTTATATTTGTATCACAGCATACGGAAGTACAATGCAATGAGCGAGCAGATCACCTAGCTGTTACAGCAGTAGTCGAGGAAGAAGTCAATGTATAGTGCAGTCATCATCAATGGCAGAAGGTTGTAAAGATGACTTTGAAAACGTTTAAGAATCTGCATTCCTATCCAGAACGAAGGAGGTGAAATTGTAACTAGGAACTGTCAGACATGACCACTTTGTTAGAGGCACTGGACATTTGATTAATTAAAATAAAACTGGTGATTAGTCGCTATACGCTGGAAAAGATATTGAGAAGGAGAACGGAGCAGTTATGCGCTTGTCGGAAAGATGTAATGATGATCCGCACTAATCACTAACTTCAAACTTCCCACTGATAAGTTGAAATTTCAGAATGAAGTTTACAAATCTTTAATTTTAACAAATAGTATGGGGTTAGTTTTTTTTTTTAGTTAAATGCATGACAAACGCTATGGTTATTTGACCACTTTTCTGACCACGCACACACAAAATGTTAAACACAATCATAGAGTGTGGCAGCAAAGAAGATCAATCCATAAAGCAATAATTGACCAATCCACGTCAATTACTAGATTGCAGGAGCTGGGTTTGAAGATTGGAGTAGCAAGAAAATAACAGATACGTGAGTAGGCTCATCAATCAAAATCGAACTGGTACGGTTAGTTGCTTGGACGCTGTTGGAGATATTGCGCAGGAGATCGGAGCACCTATGGACATGTCCGGAGTGCAATGAAGATATTCCCAACTGAAACACAAAAATTGCTCACCTCGTCACTACATTATTAATGTATCTTGAGTAATTGTCTTTATTTTTCCATTTATGTTAATGATATGTATTGTATTCCTATGTGAATGTTGTGCATATTCGAAATATGTTAATGGCGTGTAGTTTCAATGTTCTTATTGTCATTAATACATTCTAATTGTTTGTAATGTATAGACTACCTGAAAACGCAATTCTAGCAACATAATCCGTGCTTGTGCGTGTAGTATCCTAGTATATTTAGGTCAAGAACAATGAGTAAACATCTTACTATTCCCACTTAACCCTTCAGCTAGAGATGACACTTTACGTTGAAAGTACTTATCTTACAAAACTAACAACCGCCACTAACCAAAAGGTTCAGCAATCTCTTCCTTGAAAAACTGCGAGATATTCCGATGTTTTGGATCGACCTTCCTCACAATTGCGTCAGCAAACATGCCAAAAGTATATGCGTGGTAACTGTATTTGGTACCTGAAGATATAGAAATAAATGTACCATATTTAATAAATACAACGACGTGGATACATATCTTACAGCAAGCTTTATCTTTGTTTATGTAGATAAAAAAGACGAAGAAAATTGAATTAACACCCCATTCTGCTGTTCTATACTTTATCTTCTTTTTTTTTTCCTTACATTAATCTGTACTTACTTTTTTGTTATATCTCTCTTCATGTTTTATTTTTTTATTTTTTTTGTCATCCCGCTTTATATATTTTCTTACCTTTTTAGTTCCTTATCCAGTTTTTACTTTTGTGTCAAAATCGCTATTTAACCATGCTTTTTTCCGATCCAGAGGCACTTGAGCTTTTCAGCTCTTCGGCTCGGTGCCATGGACATCGTAAATCTGGGGAATCTGTGGCTTTTTTTGCCATCCCGCTGAATTGAACCCGCACACAAGAGGGATAGTCACCCGTAGTCCAACGCGCTACGAACACGCTGGGCAGACGGGCAAACCATGCTTTAAATACATTGCTTCATGCTTCATCTGTCCATTTGTTAATGTTATGTACTAAAATCTCCTCCCCCTAGTTTACCATCGTTTTTAATTGCTGTGGTTTAGGGAATGCTAACTCGAAATAGATGCTTGTAGAAAATGGATGCACCAGGCCGTAAGGCGCATATCATGGTGCAACGACCCTTCACAATGAGGAATGGGATAACGGATTCTACGGTTGCCTTACTGCCTCGGAGATTTAGCCAGGCAGTAAGAATGTCTGACCTACCATCACGAGGGTGGCCAAAACTTACTGCGGGAAGAGGTCGGCACAAACGGGAAGCAGAAATCATAGGAATTATATCCTACAGAACTGACCCAAAATGCAGACTTGAGAAGAAAGAGGTGGTCCACTTGCACTAGCGCCCAAGACAAACTGTATGGCGTGGCTGATAATCTGAGGCAGACGGCTGCCTTTATTAGAGAATCCAAAATCCCAATCCAGTGAGAACGCAGAAGAAGAAGAAGCAGAAAATTGCTGTGGTTTATAGGTACGCTAACATTACATAGTAAACACGTGGTTTTGCCTGTGTATTCAATAAATCAATAGTGATCCTCCCCGAATTAGAAGTACAGTTACAATGCCGTTTAGTAAAAAATTATCAATGATAGATGATACTAATTAATAATTATTACAGTCCTTTCGTATTTAGTACAGATTAAGTTATATTATCCCTTCCGAAGAAGAAATAAAATCGTTAATAAATAAAGAACGCGCCGTTTTTATTCTGAAAAGACTCAGGCTGCTTTACTCATTATATGTTAAAATAACATAGTGGCAGGTCTCTATTAACGTAGAGCGGGCCTAGATGTGTTAATAATTTGTTGAAGGGGTGAGTTGAGATGCAGTTGCTTTCTCCATTGAAAAAGTAAAGGGGGGAACGTTAGGGGTAAGTAGAATGGTTAAAAAAGAAAACCAGATTGCAAAAGCGGGAAGGCCGTATTCATGTAATGGCTACCAACCAAAAAAAAAAATCTATGAGGATAACAAAAATAGTTTAGAAATCCCGGAAATAGTACGTGGTTACTAGCAAACGTGTTGTCGACTCCGCTATCGTTATCTCTTTAAATCCTTCACTCTGATAGGGATTCTGTTGTGTTTGTTTGGAGTGAAAGCTACATCATCCTTCTCTTCCAACCTCTCCTCATCATCAAGATGCGTATCCTTTATAGGACGTTGTTCTCTTTGCAGCGCATCTGAAATTCACTCTGTATCTAGCCAGTTCACCCACTTCGTCGATAGTCATGGTTTCTTTAATATCTTGTAGCCATCTTCTTTGTCTGCCTCTGCGTCCTGGGACCTGCCCTCTAATATTGTTCTTTCCAGGCCATCGTGAAGCTTGATGTGACCAAAGTATCTAATTGTTCTGTATAGTATGTTGTTTATCAGCCAATTCTCCCTAACATTTAGTTCTCCTCATAGTTAAAGTAAATTAGTTATACGACATTGGCAAAGTAAAAATGCATATCTAAATTGTAAGAAAACAAAAGGGACGACTTTGTCTAAGAAGCATAATTTATTAAGAATGCATCACATATCTAGGGCGCCATGCACTATTTACATTCCTCCTTTATGTTTATTATTTTGTCTATCCGTTCTTCTTTATTTTTTATTTCATTTTTTTTTTTAAATCAAACAGGAAGTTTTCATATAGTAATCGATTTCATACAGAAATCGGCTAATGAATAACTACAGTAGATTCACATAATTTCACAAAATATTTCATGATTTTCAAAGTGCAATGTACGAATATAATATACATACAAGTATAGCAACTGTTATAAGAAAGAGAAGATGAAGATATGTTGAACATTCTCCGAGTAGAAATAATCAAAGAAATACACAGAAATGACATTCTATGGAAACCCTGAAACGAACTTTACTGAGAGAAGCGAGAAATATCGGAACCAAGTCCATAGAAGAAATTGAACAAGTTGTCCAAGATAGAGCGGTGTCGAGAAATTGCTTGTATGCGCGATGTAATGTTTAACTGTGCGAGAGGTATACAGTATATGTAGGCATATACGAATCTAGACATGTATTCCCATATAAAACACAAAATATATAATACCTGGTTGCCATGCAGGTTTCGCTTGAACCATTAGATGTTCTAATTCCTCCCAGTTGTCGCGATACTCAAGTAAGGAAATCTCTCGACCTAAGGAAACCAGCCCTGCCTAAAACAAACAAACAGACGCAATAAAATAGACAAATAATATATAGACATACTTTGATCATTTCATTTCGCTCGTGTGGTGCCGGGGCCCGCAAGGAAAGTAAAGAATAGTACCACTGCGACCAACAAGGCATGTCGTAAGAGGCGACTGATGCAGGACCTAGTGAAGCTATCGTAGTAAATAAAAAGCATCGCATAAATCGGATGTGCTGGCCTACTTGTAGGCACATAACTGGCACAACGTACAATCGCTCTTAGGTTCAGATCACATCAAATCACACACAGAGTGCTCAACAATTGGTCGATATGGAGAGTTCGAAGAAGAAGATGATCTTTTCATTTACAAGAAACGTCTTTTCATTTTTCGTATTACCATCTTCTGTGAAAAATGCCATCTTCTATGAAAAATACCATCTTCTGTGAAAATGTATCTTCTGGAAATACCATCTTCTGTGAAAAATGTCATCTTCTGAAAATACCATCTCTGTAAAAAATGCCATCTTCTGTGAGAAATGCCATCTTCTGTGAAAAATGGCAATAGACGCTATATTTTTTGTGTTTTCGAATTATAATTTTATAATAGTTTCTGATGTTTTAGAATACGCCAACATTTTTTTTCTTTGTTGTCTTTCTGTCAGTCATTAGACTACAGCACCAATATATTCAATGATTCCTTCCAGAATATTCATACATCTACTTATGTTCTGACTAAATCGACAAGTCCTTATGTGGTCACCAGCTGGGAAAAGAAAACGTGGAAGACCTAAGACCACTCTTCGAAGAACAATCCAACAAGAAAGTAAACTATTGGGATGTAAAACCATACAAGATCTCCAACTGCTAGCAACGAATCGCATCACACGGAGATCTAAAATCTCTGCCCTATGTGCCGCCTTTGGCAAGAAAGGAACAAACTAACTAACTAACTTATGTTCTGCCGTTCATCGTTCCATCAGAGAAAATATAGTTATTTAATTTGTAACGGACTTCACTTCCATGAATCCTAATTAATGCTTTACTTCCATTAAATCCATAGATCCCATGGATTCTGTATTAGCACATATTGTTGTAGATGTTTTACTTATAAAGTCAACAATCTTGATAAATGTGTTAGGCAGTTTCATGGTTCAGTACACAAGTTCACAAAGTCGGTCTCACTAATCATTTATTTATATGTAGCACTCATTAATTTATGTGCGTCTGTAGCTTAAGCAGTAGTCAGCTCGATCACAACCCAATGATACCTGGTTCAAACTCCACGGCAGGCAATTTGGAAGCAAATTCGTTTCCGTGGGATTTTTACGAAATGTAAAAATAGACCTCATCGTTCAGAAAGCAATGGTGAAACTACTGAACGTATAAGTGGTGCCTAAAAAATCTACGACTAGTTTACTGTGTTTGATGGCTAAGTTTTGTAAAGGATATGCCACGATGTTTCACTCATTACATAACTTCCCAACTCATTAACTCACCCAATCATTAACTCAGCCATTCATTAACTCAGCCACTCATTAACTCGCCCAATCATTAACTCGCCCAATCACTAACTCACCCAATCACTAACTCACCCAATCACTAACTCACCCAATCATTAACTCAGCCACTCATTAACTCAGCCAATCATTAGCACAGCCACTCTTAACTACCCAATCATTAACTCAGCCCTCATTAACTCACCCAATCATTAACTGCCTAATCATAACTCACCCAATCATTAACTCAGTCATCACTAACTCACCCAATCATTAACTCGCCCAATCATTAACTCGCCCAATCACTAACTCACCCAATCATTAACTCAGTCACTCACTAACTCACCCAATCATTAACTCAGCCACTCATTAACTCAGCCACTCATTAACTCACCCAATCATTAACTCAGCCACTCACTAACTCAGCCAATCATTAACTCACCCAATCATTAACTCACCCAATCATTAACTCACCCAATCATTAACTCAGCCACTCATTAACTCACCCATACACCAACTCCTTAACTAACGTACAAACGCACTTAGTCTTTTGGCCGAAATTCGGATGGGTCTGTCCAACATGCTATAGGGGCCTAACGAGGGCACAACATACTCAAGTTCTTGGCGCAATCCACACAGATCACAAAGAGTGGTTAACTGTGTTAATAACAACGAACGAAAACAAACAACTAAACTCGATAACATATTAAATCAATAACTAACTAATCTTCAAAATGCACTAGCCACACCTCCAACTCCTAACTAAAGTAAAAAAGTTCACTAACTCACTCACACACACACCAATCTCTTAACTAACTAACGTATAAAACTCACCAACTCACCCACACAGCAACTCATTAACTAACTAAAGTATAAAACTCACTAACTCACGCACACACCAACTCATTTACTAACAAATATAAACTCACTAACTCACGAACACCCAACTCATTTACTAACTAAGATAACACTCACTAACTCACCCACACCAATCATTAACTAACTTACGTACAAAACTCACCACTCACCCACACACCAACTCATTAACTAACTACTCACAATTAACTACTACTCCCCACACACCAACTCATTAACTAACTACGTCAAAACTCACTACTCACCCACACCAACTCATTAACTAACTAACGCACAATTAATATCTCACTCCACCCACCAAACTAACTAACTGACTAACTACTACTACCCACACCCAACTCATTAACTAACTAACGCACAATTAACTATCTCACTCCCACACACCAACTCATTAACTAACTAACGTACAAAACTCACTAACTCACCCACACACCTAATGCATTAACTAACTAGCGTACAAAACTCACTAACTCACCCACACACCTAATTCATTAACTAACTACGTACAAAACTATCTACCACACACCAATCATTAACTAACTAGCGTACAAACTCACTAACTCACCCACACACAATCATTAACTAACTACGTCAATTACTAACTCACCCACACTAATTCATTAACTAACTAACGTATAAAACTCACTAAATCACCACACCTAATTCATTAACTAACTACGTACAAACTATTTCATTAAATCATCCGAGCACAGTATAAAGGGGCCGATTAAAACATTGACTTTTGTAACGGCTACGGTCCACGGAGTTCGGCCAGTTATATTTTCTGCTGTTCAGTTTGATTACATTTTTCTTCAAGACTGATTTATTGATTGATTGATAGGACCATCATCATTGCACTTCAGTGAGTAACCATGTGTGCTCTGATCTCTTCTTATACAGGAAGATCTCAGCTGCAGTGCACGAACTTCGTAGCACCGACGAGGGTCTCCGATGTCATTTTAAAGACAGTGAAGATATTTGTGTAGGAATTTTATTTTAAATCTTTTCTAATGAATTTTTCCCTAGCTGCAGCTTTCCAGCCTGCTCTTTTCGATTTTGAACTGCCAAGGGTTATTTTACGTGCTCAAATTGAACACGGGACCTACGTTTTATCGTTCATCTCCGTTAAGACTAGGAACTCGATCTCATCTACATTGAGATCAGGGATCTGTGGAAAAATAGTCTAGATGACTCTACGAGGAAAGGAACCTGGTACCCTTGGCACGAGAAGCGAGCAGCTAACCTCTGGCCGTAGAGACCCACTTTCTTCAAGATATGGCTAGTTGGCTAAAACGGATGAGAATGTCTAGCCGTATCTGAAACTTAATTTAGAGATCTACAGAATCTTAATCAGACACTGTCCACGTATTAATTTTTTCATTTACCTGATGACTTAGTAGCATGGCCAGTGTTATTTCAGCTTTTCCATTTTGTTGAAACTCGGGCCAGTACTTGTGTACATACTCAGTGTAGTTCAAGAGATTTCTGAAAATATGAGATCCCGTATGTTAGGTTTCTGAGAACATCGATAACGCACGTCAGTTATGTCACATTGAATATGATATACGCTGTGTTTTATTTGGATATGTATAGATATGTAGATATGCAAGAGAGTTGGCTATTAAAGAGCATAAAAACAAGGAAAATTAAATATTTCGGACACATCAAAGGACATGAGTGCCTGGAGAAAATAAATTTTGGAAGGAATTGTGCCTGGAATAAGAATGAGAGGAAAACCTAGAAGACGATGGGTGCAAGATGACATTGGAGAACTGAGAATGATGCTTCTGACGCTGGCCAACTTGCAGAGAACAGAGAGTTTTTTAGGACTGCTGTCATGAGAGCCAGGTTCCAGAAGTGACAAGCTACTTGATGATGATGAGTATGATAGATATGTATGTGTACCAGTGGCGGCTCGTCTATAAGGGCCAGTGGGCCGCGCCCCACCAAAAATAGTATATAACGTGTATTTATTATTGTTTAAATTAAAATATAGAAATCTAAAACCATAATTTATCCGGAACAAAATGTCTGGCCCCACCAACAAAAACTATCACGAGCCGCCACTGATGTGTACGATACCAAATTTCTAACACGTTAACGAATAGCTACCGTCTTTTTCTTCTCCTTCTTCTTCTGTTATCAGATCAGTGATCATGCTCGATTTTTATACCAATTTCAGTTCATAATTTTGTTTACCTCTGGCTGCACTATTATTGCAAAGTAAACCGAATTATCAAGTATACTGGTTTTTGGACATCTTAAATAATACAGGAATAAAATACTGCTAAGTGATTTTGGATCCAGGTGGACATTCACTTTTCAAGAAGAAGGACAAAAGAATGAAAGATACTTTCACGTCTCGAGAACCGCCCGTGTGTAACCGGAGTCCATAGAGGAGCAAATAATACTAACACTGTGACCTACAAGGCATGTCGTAAGAGGCGACTGGGGTAGAAGTCTAGAGAAGCTACCCTAATAAACAAAAAGCGTCGGAGAAATCGGATGTGGTGGCCTATTTGTAGGCACATAACTGGCACAACCGCCCTTAGGCTCAGATCACATATAAATCACAAAGAGGGGCTAACAAGTGGTCATATAGAGCGTTCAAAGAAGAAGAAATCTCGAGAATGTAATCAGACAAACAAATGTAGCGTATTTTGTTGGCATGTATTTAGTGTAAAATGATATCATAAAAACTGCAGGCTAAAATAATCATATCACTACCTGTCCACCAGCATTGCTATAATGACTGCAACAGCGCCTTTTGTACACGACCATGCTTGTGTCAACGTTTCACTCGTCCATTGTCTTTTGGCCTCTTGGTCAGCATATCCTCCCCACAGATCTACTAGAATCTCCCCATTGTGATAGACTGCAAAACTGGCACCTTGTTCTTTTTCTGACTGGATATTTCTCCTGTTAATAAAAAAATTTATTGACATAGAATCACAGAATCGTACTCTTGTTACTATCATAATAACTTGTATCTCTAAAGATTACAGCATTATGAGCTATGAATACATGTCTCTATTGCTGTCATGTCCTGGTATGACTCTAACTGACTAGTCAAGATATCTAATTTACGTTGCTTTGATTATTAGTATATGGAATCTTGACTATATCATTATATTTTCTGAGAGAGAGAGAGAGACAGTTAGCTCCCCATCTTCGATCTCAACAAATCACAGCCAATTCTAATATTAGGCCTCTTTACTAAAAATATCACTTCCGTAAAGGGTCTGACATTGATTTTTGTTGGTAAACGTATAGAAGTTATATAATTTTTTGAGTTGGCTATGCACAAACTTAGCCTGACATCTTGGTAGGCGACTATTTCCAGGGTCACCACGGGGAGGCGGGTTTAGTCTTGTTCAGCTTGATTCTTACGCTAACCCTGATGCTAGCATTCAACTATGAGTCGCTGACTACTACAAGCCAATGCAGCGTGAGTGTAGTCCCACGAAAGTAGACGGAGCGTCAGACCAGTTTTTTAATCAGAATTTTGATCAATTTAGAATAATCATCCAGCCTCACTTATGATGTACTAGCAGTTGTATCCGTTCTTCGCACAGTAATTTAGTTTACATTTTTACATCTTCTCATCTATGAAAGCTACCCGTCTGCCTAATTTCATGTCCGTAGAATGTTCAGATATCTTGAAACAATGGGAACAGACACATATACATTTACATTCAACTCATTCTTATTTATATATATGACATACTCACTGGCTTCTTTCTATCGCTCTCTCTCTCTCTTTCTAGCTCTCTCTCTCTCTCTCTAGCTCTCTCTCTCTCTAGCTCTCTCTCTAGCTCTCTCTCTCTCTAGCTCTCTCTAGCTCTCTCTCTATATCTCTCTCTCTAGCTCTCTCTCTCTCTCTCTCTAGCTCTCTCTCTATATCTCTCTCTCTAGCTCTCTCTCTCTCTCTAGCTCTAGCTCTCTCTCTAGCTCTAGCTCTCTCTCTCCCCTCTAGCCCTCTCTCTCTCTAGCCTCTCTCTAGCTCTCTCTCTCTCTCTAGCTCTCTCTCTATATATATATATATATATCTCGCTCTCTAGCTCTCTCTAGCTCTAGCCCTCTCTCTCTCTCTCTAGCTCTAGCCCTCTCTCTCTCTCTCTCTCTCTAGCTCTAGCCCTCTCTCTCTCTCTCTCTAGCTCTAGCCCTCTCTCTCTCTCTCTCTAGCTCTAGCCCTCTCTCTCTCTCTCTAGCTCTAGCCCTCTCTCTCTCTCTCTCTCTAGCTCTAGCCCTCTCTCTCTCTCTAGCTCTAGCCCTCTCTCTCTCTCTCTCTCTAGCCCTCTCTCTCTCTCTCTCTCTCTAGCCCTCTCTCTCTCTCTAGCTCTCTCTCTAGCTCTCTCTCTATATCTCTCTCTCTAGCTCTCTCTCTCTCTCTCTCTAGCTCTCTCTCTCTAGCTCTCTCTCTCTCTAGCTCTCTCTCTAGCTCTCTCTCTATATCTCTCTCTCTAGCTCTCTCTCTCTCTCTCTCTCTCTCTCTCTAGCTCTCTCTCTAGCTCTCTCTCTCTCTCTAGCTCTCTCTCTATATATATATATATATATATCTCGCTCTCTAGCTCTCTCTAGCTCTAGCCCTCTCTCTCTCTCTCTAGCTCTAGCCCTCTCTCTCTCTCTCTCTCTCTCTAGCTCTAGCCCTCTCTCTCTCTCTCTCTAGCTCTAGCCCTCTCTCTCTCTCTCTCTAGCTCTAGCCCTCTCTCTCTCTCTAGCTCTAGCCCTCTCTCTCTCTCTCTCTAGCTCTAGCCCTCTCTCTCTCTCTAGCTCTAGCCCTCTCTCTCTCTCTCTCTCTAGCCCTCTCTCTCTCTCTCTCTCTCTAGCCCTCTCTCTCTCTCTAGCTCTAGCTCTCTCTCTCTCTCTCTAGCCCTCTCTCTCTCTCTCTAGCTCTAGCCCTCTCTCTCTCTCTCTCTAGCTCTAGCCCTCTCTCTCTCTAGCTCTAGCCCTCTCTCTCTCTAGCTCTAGCCCTCTCTCTCTCTAGCTCTAGCCCTCTCTCTCTCTCTAGCTCTAGCCCTCTCTCTCTCTCTAGCCCTCTCTCTCTCTCTAGCTCTCTCTCTCTTTATCTATATCTCTTTTACTATTGTTTATGTGTGTTCTTCTTCGAACGGTCAATATCGACCACTTCTTAATCACTCTTTGTGATTTGTATGTGATCGGAGCCTAAGAGCAATTGTACGTTGTGCCAGTTAAGCGCCTACAAGGCACACAGAAGAGTAGAATCATACACATACTTGGTGGGCAGCAATGTAGACAAAGAGGGAATAACATATAGAGATGTCAGAATAAGAATATAGAAGACAAGAGAAGCTTTCATCGCACTATGAAATGTGTGAAAGTCTAAAGAAATCAAATCTAACACCAAATTATTTTTATTAATATTATATACAATAGTAAAAATAATGATACAATAGTAGCTGTAGAGATCAATGTTATACATTAATCTTGGAAATACAACAAAATTGATGATGATGATGATGACGAGGATGATGATGGGGATGATGATGATGATTATGATATTGATGAATATGATGATATTGATGATGAGGATGATGATGGGGATGATAATATTGAGGACGAGGATGATGGGGATGATGATGGGGATGATGATGATGATGATAACAAAATTAGAATCTGGTAGCTACTACAATGTCTGCTGAAGCTCGTGTGATCGTTCTTGTTTTAGTCATGACGGCTGTCTCGTTCAGTTTATTTTGAATTAGGTATAAATGGCGTAACCAAAATCTTTCAAGTGATTCGGACTTTGAAAGATCTTCATCTTAAACATTTAACATAAACAACAGAACTGGTTAACGCTTATTAATATGTAAGGAAATTAAAGTATCCTTACTCAAAGATTTGTTTCACCTCCTGGAAATCGGGATGAACGAAACCACCATGCACCGGAGTTGATGAACGGACAAAATAGTCAGGTAAGGTTTTCCACAGGAAAGCAAGCAGCAGCAAAACTACAGTTGATGTTAGTGTAGACATTGATGAATAATCTGTGGAAATAAAGTTAAATCAAATAAGTTTTCCAGGTTTCTGTGACTTAATCCCTTGAACCTGTTCAATAATCACATGACGACATATTAAATGTATGTTTGTAGTGAGGTGATAATGGAAATGACTCCGACTGTGCCACCATCGATTATATGTGTTCAAGTGTAATAAGAACCTGCACGTCTGGTTTTCTTAGCAAACGATTTCTCACTTCATTCTTTGAATTGGGTACTGCTAAATGTCAGCATAACTGTCAGGTATGACACTGTGATATACAGACTGAAACAGCTATAAAAATAGTTCATTTCAAAATTCGTGAACACACTAAGGTTTAATTTGTACGAAATATACCAGACGTATAACAGTAATTTTTTGCAGGCAGTTTTATATACCTCACGATCTTACGAATTCATGTTTAACTAATTGGTAGATAGCTTGGTTGATGCATAGTGCGTTTTTTTGTTATATAATTTTGTAGCCGTACAAGTGCGTGTTGTACCCGTGTGTGACTGTTTGCTCAACACTACTAACTACATACATTCACAACTATAACATAGAATACATATAAATGAAATGGCCGTCAAATATATCGTACCTCTATGTGAGAATCAAACCTGATTCTCAACTTTTATTTTTGTTATTTACTTATTTCAATATCTCATCAATGTTCCAAAAAAATAGCACATACATCAAATTATCAAAAGAAATCCTGAAAAGAAAACCAACAATTCAAAACGCAAAACAATGCACATAACTGTAAAATATACCCACTAACTAATATTGTCAATCTTCACTAAGTGATATCTAATATCCCGACATACTATCTCTAAAATGTTCACAGTTCAACTCTACCTTGCTTGCGATGTCCTTCGAAAACAATACTTGTTCAGTCACAATACGTAATACCGCTTTCTAGCTAGATTTGCTGTCATAATAGTACACACGAAATGTCTCTGCTAACTGGTTATAATAATGTATTCTGTAAACTGGCTGACATCTCTCTCTCATATACTGTTATAGCCTCTCCGTCTGGTCTGGCCCTACCCTTTAGTTTAGCTCTACCGCCTAGTTTTCCACTCTGAAAAGTCCTTCGGTTCTAATGTAACCAGTTCACCAATTCTGAACAGTAACTCTCTGATTTGGTCAAAATCTCCTTGGAGTTCTGCATCTACGTCTTAGTTAGGCAACACTCAATGTCGGCCGTTCTGTTGGGCTATGCGTATGGATTTATGTTATCTATCTGACTTTGCTCTCTTGGGCTCTCTCTATCTGCAACTCAGTTCAATTCTACTGCCTCGTTCTCTATTCCACTTATAACTCGCAGCAGAGTTGTTCTGCTCTATAATTCTTGTTACTATCTACTAAGTTCTTGTCGATAACTGTGTGAGTCTCTTATTCTAGACTACACTCCTTGACTTGTCGATTCTTTCTGTCTGTGTCTTAGACTCAGACTACCTACTCTCTGTCCCTCTGTCTGAATGAGAATCGACTACCCTCACTGCCTGTCCCTGGGTACCTCTCTGTCCCTCTGTCTCTGTGAAGTGTCGGTGAAGTGTGTCTGCCAAGTGTGTCTCCTATGATCCAAATCCATTCTATTTAACATATAACATTTTTCTTTGCTTCCAAATCAGTCATTGTCCTGTTAGTACATTCTCACGGTGAAATCTAAGTGTTGGTTGGAAAAACCCGTCTAATTGATGTTTGTGACCGGACACTCACCTATGGCATTTCTAGAAAACAAGAATACAATTAACCTCAACTTGGCTGCAGGGGTAAAGAAAAACAGGTTCAAACCTCCAGTTAAAGAACAACCTCTTGCTGATATATCTGGTCTGTTATTATACGCCCCCAGACCAGGTATATGGTTACCCCTTTGTTTCATTGAAAATACGCGCCTAGTTGAAGCTTGGGACTAAGAATAAAGGAAGGAAAAAACCTGGTATCATATTCCCTGCTACAATTTTGTATAAGCACAACAAAATGGTAATCAAAGTTTAGAATTTACAGTAATACACAAGATGGCGGCGAATGTTCGCAAAGGCGTATCCCTTCTACATATTATAAAAAGCAATGTGATATAGTGAACAAATGATATATTTCACTTCTACCAAAGAAAATAAATGGTGTGTGCATACGCCACTGACAATCATTCGGATACAGTGTGAAATGATTAATTCCACTGGATTCCCGATTTTCACTTGTACTGAATTGCATGTTTAGCGCGCAAATGTGTAATTAAAAGCTTGACTATCGTACTGTTAAACTTCTACATGTATACCAAATCAACTTCGCTGTTATTTTACTAATAACAAATAAGTAAAATCTTATAGCACTAATGATTTGGGTGAGCAAAAAATACTTTACGAAGGGCGCCACTGTTATCAGTAGCAAAATGTAAAAATTAATAATTTCTGTCAAGTGGATGATTTTATATCGGTCGGTAAAGATTCTCACGAATATTGGAACGAACTATAGCTTTTCTAACGATTGCTTGAGACTTCAATGGTGGTTACTCTTGCGTGACCCGTTTTGTAACGTCAGTATTGTGTAAAACATCTTTTCTTAATGGTATAATGTAATCCCAGTTGCTGAGAGTTGAAGGAGGGGGTGCTAGTCTTGAATAAGAATTAAAAGTTTAAAGCTCTTACCCCCAACTGTCGTCACTCTATTTTTATGTTGATTTCTTTCTGTTTCCATAGGGTTAGCCATGTCGGGGGTGACATTGAGGATAAGCTATCACTGCCCATAAAAGATTCCTGATGTGTTTTCTTATCGCTTCTGATAGTCAAACCCTACTTCTGGTCTACTCGTCTCGGAACTGTTTATAGCACACAGGAGAAGAGGCGAATGGCTAGTAACTTGAGCCAGAAAACCAGTATCTTCTGACAGATGAGGGGCTTCATTAACCTATGTATGTGAGACACCTAGAAAAAGGTAAACCCTGATTTCAAACCTCCGCTGCCTTGTGGCTATACCCAATAATGGGAAAAACTAGAGGAGTAAACCCCGAGATCAAATACGGAACTAGAGTTCTTACAGTTGGTGCCAAACTGTATCGGCCTGACAGTTCCTTTAGATTTGTCAGCTGCATTCAAACAGGGTGAGGGAGAATTGCTGCATGGATAATATAGATCCTTCCTATTAGCATGTCCGAATGAATTGGCCCTCCTACCTTCTGATCACTGAAACTTAAAAATGTGAAGTGACAAGCACTTTCTAACCTAATATCTAAAAAGGCTTTGAGACATTTATATTATTTATATTACTGACATGGCACCCGTGACAATGTGTTTGCCTGTCTGAGACTTATATTTAATGAAAGTGACGGCTGCATATTTTAGATTATCTGTTTCAATTTCAAAATTTTTGCAGCATTTCCTTATGACCTATTTCCCTATTTAATAATGTGGACTTGTGTTCTTTAGTTTCATTAGAATGCCACCTGCACAATTTTCCACCCCATTTCTTACAAAGCCATTAATCCAAAGTCAGAAATGTTCAGACCATGTATGTTATTGCTATTAGATGTCTCTTGTTTCAAATTGTTGTATCTTTTTGTTTACAATGCCTGGAGCGTCATAGTTTAGCTTGGTAAATCATCTTTTTGTTGTGGATGTGGGTGGGTTAGGGAGAGGGGGAGTGAGTCGTTTTGTGTATACTGCTTTTAGATTTAGCTTGCAAGAACAGTTTTGTTACACATTTTTTTTTCTGAATGAAACTGGATTTTACTTTTGATGATCTACCTCTTTCCAAATTATTCAATCATTGGTTCGTACGCTTATTCTTTTAAAACTCAAGTGATACTAATCAGTATGTCTAATACTAAAAAAAAAAAGAACCCCTCCCCTGCCTACGCCTTTTATTTTCGACTCGGCAAAATTCATTACTAGACAACCGATATCAATACTAAAATAAACTCTTTTTTAAATATGTTTTTCCTTTCAGCTGTTTCGTAACCACCAGTGACATATACAAATAAAATCTAATAACTAACTTCAATTAAAGAGGTTATTTATGGATATTCAAAGCCAAACAAAAATCATTTTACATTGAGAGGTTTTGAAAAAATGTCTTAACGACTACTTTCAACTCGGTCACGCACCTTAGCTTAATTATATGCTGGTGTGTTTCTAGGTCATATATCCTACTTTAGTTATATTCACTACTAATGTGGTGCTAGGTGACACACCTTACCTTCATTATTACAAGAGAATAATGAGATTTAAGGTGCTAGGTGACACACCTTACCTTTATTATTACAAGAGAATAATGAGATTTAAGAACCCCATGGGAGGTATCGAAGCCAGTGAATATGATCAATAGTGAACAAGTATTAGGGGCTTCCGAAAAAAAAATTTACCAAACAGGATTCGAATCACTAAACCTTTATTTCTTACGGTACCCATTGCCTAGCTCTACAGACGAACGATTTTAAGTACACAACCAGCTAGCTCTAAAGAAAATAGCTTCACTAAATCGTGTCTTTTATAAACAGCATCGTCTATTGAACACAGAATAATCAGGTCAGATTCGATCGAACAGTGTTTGCACATACACCTGCAAGAAGCTTTTTGTGCTTGTATATATGAGACGAAATAACATAATACATACACACAAGTATACACATATAACATACATACATACATATAAGTATACACATATAACATACATTATTCATAGACGTCAAAACAGGAAGGCAGTAAAACTTCCCACAAGTGCAAGTATACCTTGCCCACACTGTACAAGAACATTTCAAGCCCGTATCGGGCTCACTAGTCATCTACGCACACACAGACATAGCGCAACTACATTCCCTTGGATGAAAATTTGTGTGGTCATCATCACCCGTGATGGACGAGCATCACATTATTCATAGGTAGCTTCAAGTTTATTGTAACAAGAGAATAAGTAGTTTAAAGAACCCCAGAAAACGAATCTGAGTCAATGAATCTGATCAATCTGTGCTAGGTCACACACTTTACCTTAATTATAGACCTTGTTCTATTGTGGTGCTAGGTCATACATTGCATGCTAAAATGGCATGACTCACGTCACTTAAACTGTCAAACCTATCTGTGATCATTTTGTCTCACATTTGAAGTATGTCTCTACTACTGTTTCAAACTTCTTTCTCCCAGTGGAACACAGGGCTGTAAGTGTCTGTCTTCACTGAATTATATTTTGATCCGTCTTCTTCCCCTTCGTCACATCTTCTTCTTCTTCTTCCCCTTCGTCACATCTTCTTCTTCTTCTTCCCTTCGTCATCTTCTTCTTCCCTTCGTCCATCTTCTTCTTCCCTTCGTCACATCTTCTTCTTCTTCTTCCCTTCGTCACATCTTCTTCTTCTTCTTCCCTTCGTCACATCTTTTTTCTTCTTCCCTTCGTCACATCTTCTTCTTCTTCTTCCTCCTTCGTCACATCTTCTTCTTCTTCTTCCCTTCGTCACATCTTCTTCTTCTTCTTCCCTTCGTCACCCTCATCTTCTTTCTTCCCTTCGTCACATCTCTTCTTCTTCCCTTCGTCACATCTTCTTCTTCTTCCTTCCCTCTCTTCGTCACATCTTCTTCTTCTTCTTCCCCTTCGTCACATCTTCTTCTTCTTCTTCTTCCCCTTCGTCACATCTTCTTCTTCTTTCTTTCTCCCTTCGTCACATCTTCTTCTTCTTCCCTTCGTCACATCTTCTTCTTCTTCCCTTCGTCACATCTTCTTCTTCTTCCCTTCGTCACATCTTCTTCTTCTTCCCTTCGTCACATCTTCTTCTTCTTCTTCCCTTCGTCACATCTTCTTCTTCTTCCTTCGTCACATCTTCTTCTTCTTCGTCACATCTTCTTCTTCTTCTCTTCGTCACATCTTCTTCTTCCCTCTTCGTCACATCTTCTTCCTTTCTCTTCTTCCCTTCGTCACATCTTCTTCTTCTTCCCTTCGTCATCTCTTCTTCTTCTTCCCTTCGTCACATCTTCTTCTTCTTCCCCTTCGTCACATCTTCTTCTTCCCCTTCGTCACATCTTCTTCTTCCCCTTCGTCACATCTTCTTCTTCTTCTTCCTCTTCTTCCCCTTCGTCACATCTTTTCTTCTTCCCTTCGTCACATCTTCTTCTTCCCCTTCGTCACATCTTCTTCTTCTTCCCTTCGTCACATCTTCTTCTTCTTCCTTTCGTCACATGTACATTCAATGACGAACTGTATCTCAAAATATTGATTATCAAGAAAAAAAGGGAAATCATTCACAACTATAAGACAACCGTTTCATTGGTATAAGAAATCAATCTTTCTCTTTTCTTGGTTCACTTTATATCAAACACTTATTTAACCACTCTATTGTACATGTATGGCATTTGTACCTTAGAGCGTGTGTTTGCTATGCCAGTCATTCGTATACAGACCCGTAGGCCAGTCCATCCGGTTCCTGCATGTTTTTATTCGGGTTCGCCTTTTTAAGTCACGAACATAATAAAACCAGACTTGGTTAAGTACCCAAAGCACATCCTGTAAGACTGCCTCAGCGTGAGAATGGAAATCTGGCCAAAAGAAACAACCCTACAAAACAAACTATGGGGTCCAGTGAAGACCTCAAGCGCACCGCCCTGTTTATGACACATACATATAGTAGTCGCATTGTAGGAGTTGCTTGCAGAAGAAGAAGAAGAAGGAAGCTAAATAAAATATATGTAATATTACTTGATTTTTGCAGATTTGTGATTGGAAGTAATCAACATAGATAATACATTTAAGCACAATCGAATACTAATATTAAACTGATTTATTAATAAATTATCTGGTTGAATCAACTTGAATAGAATTATGTTTACTTGGAGTAATCGACTAATTTTCCATGATATATTCTCATAAGTTGATTAACATGTCAAAGTTGTGCCAGGTATGTAGAAGGCTACCACGACCTTGAACCTTTCTGTTGTTCTAATCGTTCGATTCTTTGATTATTTTGACTGCATGCAGAAACATGAGTTGCCATTGCAGCAAATTGTCAGTAAAGCACGAAGCTAAAAAAACAATGTCATGACTAGAACTATTATTCATAGCTAGTCAATTTCTATTTCTTATTTCTTAACCATTTATTTATAGAAATGTTCAGTGGGAATCAACTTGAATATAGTGATCGTGTGTGTGCTTGTTTTAATTCACATTGTAAACTGTTATTCATTTTCTTCAGGCTGTTCTTGATGCCATCGATCCAACTTTTGCGAGGTCTTTCTCTTGCTCTGTACTCGCTATACTTTTTCAGTGTGGCTCTCTGTGGTAGACGATAGCAGGGCATTCTTGTCAGGTGTTCCTTTCTGTGACCTCATACAGAAAGTTCTTGCTTGTCTAACGTGTCTATAATTCTTATGATAAAAATGTAACTAACAATTTTTTCTTTTTAATTTGTGAAGATACCAACACAAATTATCTAAGATGTCAGTATTAATCGCAATGATAAATTGCTAAACATTTTTGACATTTGGTGTTATCGATTCGTGTGAAGCTAAGCCCAGGCTAATACGCCTGAAGTCACTAAAGTCGCGTAGAAAGAGCGATGAATTACAAGTGTTGGGAGACTCAAATGTCAAGCAATATGAACAAAATAAGCATCAATTTTCTTTATTATTCGCTAGCCATTTTCTTGGGGCTGGGTCACTCATAATTTTCCTTTCATACAAATGAACAACAAATGGCAGATCATGAACCATTCCGGCTGGCCGTAACAACAAATGGCAGATGATGAACCATTCCGGCTGGCCGTAAAGTATATTTATATGATATGATCTCGAACTGAATATTTCACTATATGTTCTATTTTTCAAGTTTGAAAATACTGAAAATATTTGATAAACACATCACATACCGATCTAGATTCTGGATACGGTAGACTGTTTATGTCTTAATTTCTTAATTTATACAGATAATCAGTTTGGTAAAAATATGGCGAGGGAATAGTTATGTCTAAATATTAGGTATAGTTTTGGTGGAGGTTTTTTATGTAGAAAGGCGTTGACAGTAAAAATACAAGAACAGAAATTGTAAGGAGACATTTAGAGTAACAAAATACTCAAATCACACAACGACATAAAACATTATAGAGGCAAGATATATCGTTCTTTTCTTTAACATTTTTTTTATCGGAGATAAACGATCGATTTGTTGCCTCACCATAAGCTGAGAGTTACATTGAAGCTTCGGATACCATTAAACTACACCCAATTACAATGAAATAAAAAGAGGGAAAAATTTGCTAACTTTATGAATCCAATTATGAAAAGTTTAAACCATGATGTCCAATGTTTCTTCTTACCGGCAACACACGTTGTGTTCAGAACAGTGAGTCTACTTGTGACCCTGAGTGTTCTTATGTATAGTATATTTTATATCTATATGATAAATGAATGTTTCCACTTATTCTGGTCATAACAAAATCTACTTAAATATGAATTAAATAGACGAAAGCCGATAACAAACTACAGAAAGAACAGGTATACATTTTTTACTTAAAAACAGTAACAAAACCTTAAGTAGCTGTGTGCAAAGTGATCTCCGTCGACTGTACCAGTTGCGGAAGAAATAGTGTAAAAGCTTTTCCGTCATATAATTTCAGTGTGAGTTTTGTAGCGAGAGACAATCGACGAAGATTTAATTCGTGGATGCCTACTTAGACGCCGGAAACAGCAATAGTCACAAGTGACCTCCCACTTAATGTGCGTGGTTGCACAGGACATAGCTAGTAAACAAAAAGTAGTAAATGAATCCGCATAAAAACACACCATTATTATCACCGTCTTACCACTTTTCCATATCGCAAACGTATGCGGTTACAACACAGCTATAGTTGGTTTCAATACAGCTATAGTTGGTTTCAATACAGCTATAGTTGGTTTCAATACAGCTATAGTTGGTTTCAATACAGCTATAGTTGGTTTCAATACAGCTATAGTTGGTTTCAATACAGCTAATTTAGCTAGTTTCTTGGGGATCTCCTCTTGGATGAAGACACTTCTTAACTACTCTGTGGGATGTGTATGTCGAACGCTCCATATCGACCACTTCTTAACTACTCTGTGGGATGTGTATGTCATCTAAGCATAAGAACGATTGTGTTCCAGTTATGCGCCTACAAGTAGCCCAACACATCCGATTTCTTCCATGCTTTTTATTTACAAGGGTAGCTTCCCTAGTCCTACACCAGTCGCCTCTTACATCATGCTTGCAGGTCGTAGTGGTACTATCCTTTGCTTCCCTTGCGGGCCCTGGCACCACACAGGCGACTGGATGAAGACAATAAATGTGATAGTTGAATATATCTAAGTAGTTTGTTCAATTGTGCTCAATGCTGGTACCCAGGCAATTGAAGGAGGAACACAAAATGAACCGATTTGGCCTATCCTTGCGTCATCTCTGTCGATCCGAAGATGAAGGAGAAGACACGCTGACCAGGATTGTTACTGAGGATGAATCATGGGTGGATCACTACCAGCCCGAATCAAAGCATGCTTCAATACAGTGGAAACATCTTTCTTCGCCTTGTGTCAAAAATTCAAGGTTACGCCATCAGCAGGGAAGGTCATGCTGACGGTGTTCTGGGATTGTCAAGTAGTGCTTTTAACCAATTTCAAGAAGAAAGGTGACAATGTGAATTCTGAATCATACTGTGAATTTCTATCGATGCTTCATGATGCAATTCGAAAAAAACGCCCAGGAATGATGACTACAGGAGTGTTGCTTCTTCATGACAATGCCAGACCACATACGGCTCGATTAACTCAGAAGAAAATTAACCAACTACGGTGGAAAGTTCTGGAACATCAACCTTACAGTCCCGACTTAGCCCTAACGATTTCACCTTTTGGTCCACTGAAAACCCACCTTGGCGGGAGACATTTCGCGAATGACGCCGAAGTTGAATGTGAAGTGAAAACGTGGTTTGAGAAAACAGAGCCGCAGTTCTATGCAGCCGTGGATTTGGGGAGGATTGATAAAACGATGGAATAAATGTCAATTATGTTTGGTTATTTAAACATTAGGACTATGATATGTATATAATAACTGTGTTCAAATTGTTATCATGTTTAGTTATTTTCAAATCATGTATTTTGGTTACTTTTGACTTTTATTATAAATAGTGATGCAGGGGTTGATCATTTTTTGGTGGGCACTATTTTCTGGATAAATCATGGTCATTTTGTGTGCTATATTTTAATTTATAAAATAATAATACGTTATACATGTTTTTGGTGTGGGATTTCAACACTATATTACTATGAACCTACACCTGTTGTGAGTGTTCGCGTTAATGTGTGTTTTTGTGTCGGGATGTGCGTGAATATGTGTGTGATTTACAACATATATGACTAAGAATATTACATCCATCTGTGATATTGCCTAAAGAATAAATCAATTGTCAGAGGAAAAGGAAAACAAATACAGATGTGTGGAAGGAATAAGATGAAAATAAATACAGATGTGTGGAAGGGAATAAGATTAAAATAAATACAGATGTGTGGAAGGGAATAAGATGAAATAAATACATATGTGTGGAAGGGAATAAGATGAAAATAAATACAGATGTGGGAAGGAATAAGATGAAAATAAATACAGATGTGTGAAGGGAATAAGAGGAAAATAAATACAAATGTGTGAAGGAATAAGAGAAAATAAATACAGATGTGTGGAAGGGAATAAGATGAAAACAAATACAGATGTGTGGAAGAGGTATAAGTAGGAGGAATCAAATAGCATGAGTGTGAAGGTAATAAAATGGAAACTAAATCGCAGAGTTGGAAAGGAATAAGATAAAAACTAAATACAAATGTGTGAAGGAATAAGATGAAAAATTATACAGATGTGTGGAAGGAGATAAGATTAAAATAAATACTAGATTGTGAAGGAATAAGATGAAAATAAATCACAGATGTGTGGAAGGAATAAGATGAAAATAAATACAGATGTGTGGAGGGAATAAGAGGAAAATAAATACAGATGTGTGAAGGGAATAAGATGAAAAAAATACAGATGTGTGGAAGGGAATAAGATGAAAATAAATACAGATGTGTGAAAGGAATAAAATAAAATAAATACAGATGTGTGGAAGGAATAAGATGAAAATAAATACAGATGTGTGGAAGGGAATAAGATGAAAATAAATACAGATGTGTGGAAGGGAATAAGATGAAAATAAATACAGATGTGTGGAAAGGAATAAAGAAAACAAATACAGATGTGTGAAGGAATAAGAGAAAATAAATACAGATGTGTGGAAAGGAATAAAGAAAACAAATACAGATGTGTGGAAGGAATAAGAGGAAAACAAAAAGAACTGAAGATTTTATTTTGAAAAGAGAAAGTGGTTCAGAATTGGTAACAGCAGCATAACGTAACCAAACTTGCACCGGACAGGGAAAAATGTAGACATGATTTGACACTAAACTGTAGGCTGACTGTAGGTCTGTGAAAAACAAATTACTCCAGAAGGTTTCAAAGTACTTGAAACCACGTCTTTTATAAACTGTACGGACCTGAGAACTGTGATACCCTAAACTGCAGCTGGAATCGTGAATACAGGAGGGAGGGAAAGGATGGGGCTGAAGAAGTTAATTCCTTCTCCTCCTCCTCACCCTCCCTCAAGTTTGTTATTGGATACCAAAACAACCTGGCCAGCAATGGCGGAATGTTGGAGGGCCATTCAGAATCAGGACTGTTTGATTCTGGACACAACTTTGCTAGCGCATTTCCACCATGTTTGGTCGAGTATTTTCCGGTTTCGTTTGACGAGCTACTGAGTTAGTGCTTGAGCAACGCTGTTAGCTATGAATGTTACATGAAATGCTTTCTGCTGTGTCAGCCGTGCGTTTGTTGTGTGTATTCAGAAAATGGCGTAACTCCAAACTGCTTAAATCGCTTGATCGATTCAACATCGATTTTAGTGTCTTCATCCAACAGATAGTCGCGAAGAGACCGAAGAATATCCCCTTTATCCATCTTCAACTCTCTAACAATCGATGCTGTTGATGCAAGCCTGTCGCTCTCTCATTACCGTAAACACCCGCATGCCCAGGACAGTATATCCACGTAAGCCACTGAAGGTTAGAAACTTCTATAGACGACATACCGAAACCTGCCCTTCTGGATCTTGTGAAGCATCGACTGAGAGTCAGAGATACAGATGTGTGGACAGTTGAGACAGTTGTGTCACACACTGGAGACAGTTGTTAGCATTCTATGTAATTTTTGTTGGCACGGGAATGGAGCAATTATGGGGTGACCTGTTGCATTGAAGTTGGAACCGTACATATGAACTATGAACCAAAACAACCTTTATAGCAGATTCTAAAAGACTGCCTGTTGGTTCTATAAGCATTGAATTTTTTTTCTATTTTCAAATGTGCAAGTTAAATAGTTTGAGAATATAATGAAAACGTAGCTAACAGTTTTTCAAGTGCGTGTCAAACTCCACTTAAATGAAACAGATTACATAGTTCAAAACAGGTTCATTGAAATGTTAAGACTTGAATAATGGAGTCTACGAAAACATAATTGACAGAAAGGTTAATCTAACCCAGAAGAACTTAGGAGAGGTAGGGAGAGGCTTCTATGCAACGATACGCGACTTCGTGACTGTAGAAATCACGTCATGTCAATAGTTTAGTTAGTTTGTTCCTTTCGTGCCAAAGGCGGCACAAAGGGTAGAGGTTTTAGATCTCCATGTGATGCGGTTCGTTGCTAGCAGTTGGAGATCTTGTATGGTTTACATCCCAATAGTTTACTTTCTTGTTGGATGGTTCTTGAAGAGTGGTCTTTGGTCTTCCACGTTTTCTTTTCCCAACTGGTGACCACATAGGACTTGTCGATTTAGTCTCTTTTCGTCTGATCTAAGAATATGACCTAAATATTTCCACCTTCGTTTCCTTATAATATTTGATATGGGTTGTTGGTGTGTTCTATCTCTCACTGTGTTGTTAGAAACGATCACCATTTAACTTTTAATAATTTTCGGAGACATTTATTCTCAAAGCTGTCCAGTTTCTTATCAATTTTCTTTGTTGATTTCCAACTTTCACAACCGTAGGTCAGTACAGGAATCACACATGACCTAAATAATTTAACTTTGTGCATATACTAAAGGTCTTGAGATTGCCAGATATTCGTTAATTTAGTGAAGATACTATAGTCCGTTTACAAATGTTTGCCCTCAGTCAAGTTCAATTTTCTCAAAAAAGTATCTGTTGTATTGATTTGAAATTTTGCATACAGTCTTATATTTACGATGACCAAAGAAATATGTCGTTGACAGGTCGAAATGCACTCAATTTTGCATATCGGCGAATTTCTTTGATGTTTTGAGAAAACTTTAGCAAAGCTATGCAAAAGAACTAATTTTACAGTGATACACTTCATATAGGTTAAGGATGTCATCAAAGGCGGATCCCTATTCATATAGTGATGGGTGCCATGTATATAATTAACATAGACATATAATTAGCATAGACATATGAAAGAATTATAAAATAGAAAATGACTGGAATATGACAATAATATATTTCTAACCTTATTCTGTGTCGGACGAGTCCAGTAGATTGATGATTGTTCTAGGTTGAATTAAATGCAAACAATCCTTTCTCCAATATTCATCTTCTTCTTTCAAGACATGGTTCTCACATTTTATCAAGTAAGCTTTATCAACATTTGATAGCACAGCGTGAGTTAGTATCTTGACGTCAGACAATTTGAATGTAGTATTTTCAGCTGCCACTTGTCCTTTAATTTTAGCCTACACAAGTTCTATTGGGTTTAAATGTGAACGGTACGGTGGAAGTCTCAAACACCTATGACCATGCTCCTCTATCAACTTGTCAATTTGAAATTTCTTTGACTTTTGTGTCTGCTTTACAAGGGACAACAATTCTGGTTTGAAGTAAGTTTCATTGAACGGAATATTTTCTCTGATGAGCCACATCTTTATTGCGTCTTTTGTGCTCGATGTCGTAGGTATTTTGTCTTCTTGTGATATAACATTGTGATATGATGCATTGTCCATTATGAGACAAAATGGTCTATCTAAAGATGGAAGAACTGTTTTCTCGAGTCAATTTCTAAATATTTGGCCATTCATCTCTGCGTGATAATCCCTATTGTCTGTAGACTTT
The DNA here is from genome assembly GCA_020796225.1 of Arion vulgaris. NCBI lineage: Eukaryota > Metazoa > Mollusca > Gastropoda > Stylommatophora > Arionidae > Arion > Arion vulgaris. The sequence goes on from CM036756.1 coordinate 24,362,572, forward strand.
GAAACAAAAACGAGTTCAGCATTCTGCAATAACCCATTATGTCTACTACCACCGTGGGCTATGACTAAACGTTGTCCTTTACTACTTGGTACATATCGCTTTATCCTTCCATCTACTGACTGCCATTCCTTTACATTGGTGTGATGTGCATTGATCCATGTTTCATCCAAATACACAATATCATAACTTTCTCTGCACATTTCTCTTACTTCACGTAGGTACTTGTTTCTCATTACTACTAAATGCGGCTGCTCGCAAATAATATTTCTTCCACTCGTATACTTTCTAAAGGTGAAGCCTAATGTCCTTATAACTTTCCACAACGTACATTTAGATAACTCAATGTCATTGTTCTTCCTTAAACAAGTCTGCAGCTTTCTTACAGTCACTGTTTCTTCGCAATCCAACATTTTCAGAATTGCTCGTCGTATAACCTCCTTGTCAAAGCTATCTACAATTGACTTTCTACCGGCTATTTGCTTATTGTTTGGAGGTTTTATTCTTGATTCATGCATCCAACGACGAAATGACCGTTTACACAAACCCAAAGCATGCACTGTTCTCTTTTCGGGGTTTAAAATAGATTGATAAAGTCTTCCACGATCAGCTTCTCGACTAAAATATAAGTACATCTTCATTGCAATGCTTTGAAGTGTGCAGAATTTCACTTTCAATCCCATTCTGTAATATAGCAAGAATAATCCAACGTTTCTGGTAAATGGTTTCTGGTAAACTCACCCACTGCCTGTATTGGTATAGACTTTAGTTAGTCTTTCCTCTTGGGCCTGTGGGCGGCGCATAGGGCAGAGGTCATAGCTCTCCATGGCTCGCGGTTCGTTGCTATTTGTTTTAAGTCTTTAATGTTTACTAGGCCCATCGTTGAGCCTTCTCTGGTGATGGTTCTACGCAGAGTCTCTTGGTCTTCCTCGTTTTCTTTTTCCCTCCGAATGGTTCCATAAGAGGTCTTGAGTAAAGGAGTCTTCTCTCATCATTCTAAGCTGTTGGCATGTAGTTCAGCACGCTTTCTATAAAATTTGATACATTTTATTGCGTTAGTCCTTGTCTTATTTTGTAATACTGTGTATTTGGTATAGACTTTACTTTGAGCATATCCGTTCAAGTGTGACACCAGCTTCTAAACGGCAAAAAAACCGTGCACAGGAGAAAATATGTTGTTGAAATATACAGAAGTTTGGGTGTGAAGTTGTAAAATCTTTAAAAATGTGTCCTTTTACACTGACAAGAGTTGTATATACCCCATATAAACAAACATGGAAATAAGCTGTACAATCTACAAGACAAAATTGTTTTGTTTGGTCATTCATATTTCAAGTTTGTATGCAAAATTTCATCATCGTAGTTGAAATGGTTGCAGAGTTATAGATTTTAAACAGGGCAAACATTTATAAACGCACTATAGCTGCTATTGCAATACGAGTGTATTTCTTTCAACGTGTCTCCGTTGTTTGACCCTTGACTACCCAAATATGTAAAATGTTCAACTTTCTCCAGTGTTTGACTATTTATTACGATGTTGTCTGTCGAGTTTGTGAGGTAGATAATGTTGGTCTTGGTATAATTAATCTGGAGCCAACCTATTCTGCAAGTGTGCAAAGATTGCTCATTAGTTTGTGGGTTGCTTGTGTGGTTGAATTCAATATGGCCACGTCATCGGCAAAGTCAAGATCAAATAGTCTGCTGTTATTAAGCCATTTGATGCCTAGTTGATCATCTTGGGTACATTTGCGCATGATCCAGTCTATAGCTATCCCAAAAGCATTGGTGACATAACGCAGCCCTGCATTCACCCGATTGACTGTGAACCAGTCTGAGTTTCCTACATCTGTTCTTACACAGCAGGATGCTTCAGAATAGAAGGCTTTTATGATATTTATGTATTTTTCCTGGAAGCCTTAGGTCTTAAGAATCTCCCAGAGAGTAGAACGACGAAGACTATTAAACGCTTTCTGAAAGTCTATAAATTTATCACTAGTGCTGACTGAAATTCAATTGATTCTTCTATAATGGATCTCAGCGTGAAGATATGATCGGTACAAGAACGATGTGGGCGAAAGCCAGCTTGTTCTTCTCTTAGCCTTGTGTCGACGGCTTTTTTCAGCCTCTCCATCAAAATACTGCAGAATAGTTTGCCAGGTGTTGATAGCAGAGTTATTCCGCGCCAGTTGTTGCTATATGTCAATAGCGAGTCCATAATATTTAGATTTACAACGGTTTCCTTTATCTATAACGATTGATTATATCCATATATATATACTCGTATTTACTCATATGTAGTCCTTTAAGTTATCTGAAGATTAGGGACATGTCTTTTTAGTTTCATCATGGCGATAGAAAACTTCCAACTCTACCTGTTGATGATGGTATGGTAGTGGTAGGTGGTGGTGGTGGTCTGTGGCGGTGGTGGTAGTGGTTATGGGGTAGGGCATGTAGTGGTAGTGGTGATGGGGGTGGTATTTGGTGGTGGTATGTGGTGTTTATGGTGGTGGTATGTGGTTGTAGTGATGGTGGTGGTATGTGGTAGTGGTGATGGTGGTGGTATGTGGTGGGGGTGGTGGAATACAGCTAAAGAACCTGTGTAGCGAACGCACATCTGGTGATTGAGTATTCAGAGGTATAAGTGGACATCTCCGCTGCCGGTCAGAGAGGGACACTAACCAGAGGTATAAGTGAACATCTCTGCTGCCGGTCAGAGAGGGACACTATTCAGAGGTATAAGTGGACATCTCTGCTGCCGGTCAGAGAGGGACACTATTCAGAGGTATAAGTGAACATCTCCGCTGCCGGTCAGAGAGGGACACTATTCAGAAGTATAAGTGAACATCTCCGCTGCCGGTCAGAGAGGGACACTATTCAGAGGTATAAGTGGATATCTCCGCTGCCGGTCAGAGAGGGACACTATTCAGAGGTATAAGTGAACATCTCCGCTGCCGGTCAGAGAGGGACACTATTCAGAGGTATAAGTGGACATCTCTGCTGCCGGTCAGAGAGGGACACTATTCAGAGGTATAAGTGAACATCTCTGCTGCCGGTCAGAGAGGGACACTATTCAGAAGTATAAGTGAACATCTCCGCTGCCGGTCAGAGAGGGACACTATTCAGAGGTATAAGTGGATATCTCCGCTGCCGGTCAGAGAGGGACACTATTCAGAGGTATAAGTGAACATCTCCGCTGCCGGTCAGAGAGGGACACTATTCAGAGGTATAAGTGGACATCTCTGCTGCGGTCAGAGAGGACACTATTCAGAGGTATAAGTGAACATCTCCGCTGCCGGTCAGAGAGGGACACTATTCAGAAGTATAAGTGAACATCTCCGCTGCCGGTCAGAGAGGGACACTATTCAGAGGTATAAGTGGACATCTCTGCTGCCGGTCAGAGAGGGACACTATTCAGAGGTATAAGTGAACATCTCTCTGCCGGTCGAGAGGGACACTATTCAGAAGTATAAGTGAACATCTCTGCTGCCGGTCAGAGAGGGACACTATTCAGAGTATAATGGATATCTCCGTTGCCGGTCAGAGTGGACACTCACTTGTCCCGACAATCAGAAATTGTTTCCCAATACAGAGACTATTTCGTCGTCATGTGGATGTGAAAAAAACAACTGCTTGCACATATTTTGGAATTGTTATCAGCCACGAAGGAGGAGCAAGATTTGATATTAAAAGCGGATTAAATAAGTGCATTCATGACCTTAAGAAGGTGTATAAATCCCCCATATACAGCATCAGACCCAAGATGTATATATATATATATATATATCGCTTCTCGACCTTTGGTTAAGATCAAAGTGTAGTATCTGTATCGCTTGATATCTGTCACGTGTCTCATTATATGGGTTTACAAAGTTATCAGTTTGTGTTACGAAACTAGTGCCCATTTGATCGAAGCCGAAGGTCGGAAGCCTTCATTAAATGCCACATGGCTACCCTTGTACAAAACTAGGAGTGCTATCGATCGAAGGATTGATGGGGCTTGATAGTTCATAAACGTTTTTCACGCTCCGTTGTACAGGGTCCACCTGGTATGGCACATCTGTGACGGGCTCCTAAATATATATATATATATATGCAGTAGTTCTTGTGCTAGCAACTTTACTATACCTATCAGAAAGCTGGAGAATGACAGAACAAGATATGTCTAAACTTTCCACCTTCCATACACAACTTGTCTGTGTATTATCTTACGCATGTTGTAGACAAAAAACTATCTCGAATCAAGAACTGCTTACACAGTGTCAGCAAGAGAATATTAACACCATCATCCGAAAGAGATGCTGGTGATGTGATACGCACGATGACTAACGATATCAGGAAAACTGCACTGAGATGGACATCAGATTGTAAGCGAAAACGTGGAAGATCCCACACGACCTGAAGGAGAACAGTAGAACAGTTACTGAGGATCACAACTGGAATACAATAACGAGGACTGCAAAGGACGGGGAAGAATTGCCGTCATAAATTGCTGTCCTAAACGCCAACCGCCAATGGTGCCATATGTTGGAGAGGGAGGAGGAGGGGGGGTGGTCTGAAACTATCCATTTACTCTTCAAAGAAAACTGTGAATTAACACAACAATATTTTCCTCAAGTCATTGGTGGGGGATGGGAAGAGGGATTAGGACTAACAAGCCAACTCTATAAACTAACTTCGTTACAGAAATTGAAATGAAAAAGTAACATTTTATTAGGATCAATTTCAGCAAAATACTCATTACAAAGTCTGAATTGTAAAGCTAATATAAATGTTAATGATAAATTGAAATCATCTGTTTCATTTTATTAGGATCAATTTCAGCAAAATACTCATTACAAAGTCTGAATTGTAAAGCTAATATAAATGTTAATGATAAATTGAAATCATCTGTTTCATTTTATTAGGATCAATTTCAGCAAAATACTCATTACAAAGTCTGAATTGTAAAGCTAATATAAATGTTAATGATAAATTACAAACATCTGTTTCATGTGGGAAGTAAACGAATAATAGAGGAGAAGAATATGGTTAATAGGATTTCCCAAGTAACTAGCTTCATACGATAAGAATAATCATGGATGACAAGTGATTACTGACAGTCGTCCAGCTACTGAATGCAACTTTAACATTGAGAATATAAATGGTATATAAACATGGAAGATTCATAAGTACAAGATGGTTAGTTGGACAATATCAAGAACTAATTGTATCAAACTAATTTATTGATTGATTGATAGGAACATCATCATTGCACTTCGGTGAGTAACCATGTGCGCTCCAATCTTTTGCACAGGAAGATCTCAGTAGCAGTGCACGAACGCTGTAGCACCGGCGAGGGTCCACGATGTAATTTTGAAGATATTTTGAAGGGATTTTATTTTTAGTCTTTTCTAATGAATTTTGCCTGGGCAGCGGCTTTCCAGCCTGCTCTTTTCGATTTTGAACTGCCAATGATTCTTTTACGTGCTCAAATTGAACACGGAACCTACGTTTTATCGTCCGTCTCCGATAGGACTAGGAACTCGATTTTACCTACATTGAGATAAGGGATCTCTGAAAAAAAATATATCAATGGCTCCACAAAGGAGCTAACCGGGTACCTTTGGCATGTAGAGGCGAACATCTAGCCTCTACGCCACAGAGGCACCCGAACTAATTTAAACATGCCAGGTGTTATGTGAGATGAGATTGATCGAGGCAGCAGGAACGATGTAAACATGCTAGGAGTTATGTGAGATGAGATTGATCGAGGCAGCAGAACGATGTCAACATACTAGAGTATTGTGAGATGAGATTGATCGACGCAACAGGAACGATGTAAACATGCTAGGAGTTATGTGAGATGAGATTGATCGAGGCAGCAGGAACGATGTAAACATGCTAGGAGTTATGTGAGATGAGATTGATCGAGGCAACAGGAACGATGTAAACATGCTAGGTGTTATGTGAGATGAGATTGATCAGGCACAGGAACGATGTAAACTGCTAGGAGTTATGGAGATGAGATTGATAGAGGCAGCAGGAACATGTAAACATGCTAGAGTTATATGAGATGAGATTGATCAGGCTGGGAACGATGTAAACATGCTAGAGTTATATGAGATAAAGTTGATCGAGGCACAGGAACGATGTAAACATTCTAGGAGTTATGTGAGATGAGATTGATCGAGGCAGCAGGAACGATGTAAACATTCTAGGAGTTATGTGAGATGAGATTGATCGGAGCAGGAACATGTAAACATGCTAGGAGTTATGTGAGATGAGATTGATCGAGGCAGCAGGAACGATGTAAACAAAACAATACAAATAGTTTACTCTGGAGGACATAAACTCGGAAGATGAGTAAGTATGATTAACCACAGAAACATACGTATCTTTAAAAATGAAGAGCAGGCTGGAAGTCGCCGGGCAAAATTCATTAGAAAAATTAAAAATAAGTTCTACATAAATATCTTTACCATCTTCAAAATTACATCGGACTCGCCGGCTGTTTCTGCACTGCAGCTGAGATCTTCCTGGTAGAAAGGACTGTGTAGCATACTGGTTACTACCAAGTGCAATGATGATGGTCCTACCAATTAATCAATCATGTCTTTAAAGAGATGCTGGGAAGTATAAGAACGAATGCTATTAGTGGGAATTGTATGGAAGACCACACGACATTCAGTTTGACAGATAAACACACTAACGACAAACAATACAGAAGAAGATATCAATACGGTCTACCGTAAACTTGAAATGATTATGGCCCATGTCAAGAATTAGAAAACAAACTATCTTGCTCGGAAATCTCAATGCAAACGTTGTTAAGACAATGATAGTAATGTTACAAAATGATACGAACTCGGAAAATGATGCGAAGGATATATTTATTTTTTTTAAAGTAAAGAAACCCTGTAACATACCTCGAGGTAAATTGGGTAATATGATGTTGGGCTCATATTGTTTATTGACCTTTGGCACACGATAGGGCAACGACACTCCGGCCATCTTTACTTCCCAGTGCTTTTCCTGGTACCCAATTGAGGCTGGGTCGACCTGAGAGTCGTTACAGTCGGAAAATATCCTTCCTGTGAAATTGATCCCGGACCAGGCACATAAGAAGCGAGTATATTAACAACTACGCTAAAAGCAAAAACACATAAATATGATAGTATGAAACACTTAAACAGTATCCCAGTCAGTGGCGGCTCGTCATTAAGGGTCAGTGGGGCCCGGCCCACCAAAAGAATGACCACGAGCCGCCACTGATCTAGTCTTGAACCTGTGAGAGTATAGTAAATTATATTTATAACTAAGTTGATTATATTTTAGTACACACAAATTTAGGAAATTGTTGGATTTTGGTGAAGGCATGCCCATATCATGAATATCATAGTTGAAACATTTGGAATCAGAATTGAGAGAAATCTTCCAGGAATATCAAGCTAGACCTATTATTACTTCAGTCAAATAAAGAAATGGCGCATCGTCCATCTCCAATAGGACTAGGAACTGAATCTCACCTACACTCTGATCAGGGATCGCTGGAAAAATATCCCGATGACTCGACGTGGGAGCGAACCGCGGGCCTTTGGAACGAGAGACGAACACCTAACCTGTACACCACACAGACTCCCAAAACGTCACAATACAGACCATATCTTCTTCTTCTGTGTTCTCATTAGATTAGGATTTTTGGATTCTCTAATAAAGGCAGCCGTCTGCCTCAGATTATCAGCCACGCCATACAGTTTGTCTTGGACGCTAGTGTAAGTGGTTCACCTCTTTCTTCTCTAGTCTGCATACTGGGGACAGTTATGCTTTCTGTTTCCCCATTTGTTCCGACCTCTTTCCGCAGTAAGTTTTGGCCACCCTCGTGATGGTAGGTCTGACATTCTTACTGCGTGGCTAAATCTCCGAGGCAGAATGGCGACCGTAGAATCCGTTATCCCAATCATCATTATGAGCGGTCGTTGTACCATGTTATGCGCCTTACGGCCTGGTGCATCCGTTTTCTGCAAGCATTTGTTTCGAGTTAGCATTCCCTAGTGAACACATGCATCCGATTTCAGCCAAACCTCCTTAGTCGCCTCCTACGACATGCGTGGCAGGTAACAGTGGTTCTATTCTTTACACCCCAAATGTGGGCCCCGGTAACCACTTGTGCGATACAGAACATATGAAATTCTATAGCTATAAATCGAGAGAGAAGAGAAACATGCTAACAGATTCAATACACTAAACATTCAAATATATTACTCCAGATTTTAAAAAACGGATTACACAAAAAAAGTGGATGGCATACAAAATATTACGATTAATGGACACAAGAAAGAATAAAAATAAGTCAAATGTAGAATAGACCCGAGTTCATAATGAAGTTGCAAGCAAATGCAGGAGAACTTTTAAAAAAATATTTCATAAATAAGGGACGCATTGACATCAAAGCACTGAGAATTTTTTTCCCCAAACCAATTCTCAAACAAATAAATGAATATGCAGGGAAAGAGGGGCATACATAAATACCGGTATGCTTGAAATCACACCAATGAGCTATTATAATGAAAAGTTTAGGGGAGGGAGATATAATATACAGACGAGCGTAATATATTGTTATGCTTTATCTATGAAGATGATGATAGATCTCAGAGATATTAGATTCAGCTGAAACGTAACAGTTGTTGAAACAGTTGGCTTCTTCTTCTTCTTCTAACGCTCCATATCGACCACTTGTTAAACCACTCTTTGTGATTTGTATGTGATCTGATCCTAAGAGCGATTTACTTTGTACCAGTTATGCACTTATATGTATTCCAGAACATCCGATTTCTGCGACGCTTTTTGTTTACTAGGGTAGATTCCCTAGGTCCCTACCTCAGTCGCCTCTTACGACATGCTTTGTAGGTCGCAGTGTTACTATTCTTTGCTCCTTTAGAGCGCCGACAACACACTGGCGGAAACAGTTGACAACACTATACATCTGGCGCTGTCCAACGCGGTGCCTGTGAGTGCCATGGCGTCCGTGTCATAATTCATGGCATCTTTTTACTCTGTGGCATTAAGAACAAAAATTATTTTATTTTTGTTTTTCGTCATTTTTTTAGTTTTCGTATGAACACGATCTTCCCACCTTTATAATCGTGTTTTATTTTGTAACTATTCTACTGTTTCTTATCCCTCACCCTGTGCTTTTTCACTAGAGAAAACTTCGATATCTTGACTATATTAATATTACTATTACTGTTGGCATCTCATAACTTCTCGCGTGTTTTCATACTCAGTGACTCCTAAACATGGCCTAAATATTCTTAACTTCCCAGGTATAATCTTAAAAAAAGCACAAACGGGCACACAGTAAATAGTCTTGTCACTTATTATGCTACATTAGCAAAATCCCACCATCATATGGACACGCGTGTTCACAGATGTCCCAATTACAGAAGCTATCAGGAAGGAGATAACGAAATCTACATTATTCATCCACCAAGGAAATCCAGGAACACTATTTTGCGGCAGGAGAAACATGCATCAGTTTCAGTTTCAGTTTGGAATATCTTCATTGCACTCCGGATATGTCCATAGGTGCTCGATCTCCTTCGCAATATTTCCAACAGCGTCCAGTGACTGACCGTACCAGTTATATTTTGATTGATGAGCCTACTCGTATACCTGTTGTACTGTTCTCGCTTTGCGACACCAATCTTCAAATCCAGCTCTGCAGTTAGTAGTTGACGTGGATTGATTTATATGAAGATCTTCTTGCGCAACTCTCTATGAGGGCGTTGACGATGTCAGCTCTGTAACATGCACCAACTTCAGAGAAGATGCAAGAACCCTCCTTGCAATGGTACATATTTTAAACACTGACAGGATTTTTTTTTAAATGGTTGTTTTCATCAACTCAAGATCAGTTCTCCAGGCCATCTCATACATTAAACAAGACAGGCACATCCGGGATATAAAACATAAAATCAGTTTGTTGTCAGTCCAAGAAAACAGAATTACTTCTACAGTGGATACCAGCTCACTATGGTATCTCATGACATGAAAAGGCCGACAAACTGGCAATGGTCAAACTGACAACTGGAAAACAAATGAAGAATACAACCCAGAGAGTAATCGCATAAATATACTAAGCAGAAACCTGCAGTCACCAAGCTTCAGTCTTAGAACGGGACTCTGTGGTGTCGGTGTACACCTTCATTGGATGGGCATCAGACATTCGGCCGTCAGCATATGTGGCGCACCAAAGCGGTCACAGAACAAACTATATGGGACAGTTGTAGACCTCATGCGCACAGCTCTGTTTATGACACACCGGAGTTGTCGCATAACAGAAGTTGACCGCAGACGAAATAGAGAACTCTGGAGATATACGGCTGTGGAGATCCATGATCACCAACGCCAGCAGGTATTCCCATGATGATGGTCATGATGATGATGATGGTGATGAGGATGTATACATACCAGAGAAATGTCTTGTCATATGTCAGGAATCGGTGTTCTCTGAAATTCACCTAGAGCTTGTTACAACTTTCTTACAACTTTTAATTTGTCTTAGATTTGACCAAATTTTTAATATTACATATATATATATATATTTCAGAACAGTGAAAATGTTCAAATTATATACCAGGATTAAACTGTAGGCGTTGATAGAATTTATACAGAAATCTGGGTTTACAAAATAGGAATCTACCAGTGATTAATTTGATCTCACCTCAAACAAAGAGGGGTTTTAATAAGTCTGTCGGTTGAGTTTGGTTATCTTTGATGTTAAACACTATCTGTGATATAGAGGGATCATGTAACAAACTATGAACATTACGCTAATCGATCGTTAATTAATCAAATAAGTGAGGCAAATCTACTAGATATTGAAAATAGACAGGTCATCCGCTTTGTATCAGACTCTACTAAGCTTCAAACTGTCTGTTTTGAATGAACGCCGCCCAACAAGATTATCACTCAGACTCGAAGGCGCAGATGGTATCATTAATTTGGCACACATCTTTACTGCTGATTTCTGTCTTAGCTCGATGGAATGTCATCGAGACACAGGAAAATGATCCTCTTTCCTTTGTTAGCCTTCTTACAATGGGGAAAATCAAATCGTACATGAAACACGAAACCTGCTTTTCATAACACAACAGTCCTAGGTGGCCATAAAAATAGTATGAATATTACGGCAGAATGTAAGACAGGAAACTGCTAGGTTGCACTACCTGCAACACCCTGGTGAAGGAAAGGGGGGAACCTGAGAAAGAAAGTGGCAACAAAATCAAGAAAAAGAGCCTACAATAAACGATAAATAAATGTCTATGAGGCCTTGTGTGGTAACCGAGAAGACTGCAGTTGAACATACAATCACTTTAACTACGCATTGATTATTAATACTTACAACCTTAGTAGTTATAAATGTCCCCTCGGGCGCTGACATGGTCTAATCCCCTCCCCTCGAACCTAGTCCTATATGATGCTGGCATGTCCTAGCTACAGTATTGTACTCATCTCCAACTGATTAGTTCATAAACATGACGTGGGTATAATCTAGAGTTAATTTTCCGATTTAATAATCCCATTTAATTTTGAAGATGTTAACATTTTATAAGAATTTTATTGTAATCTTTTAAATGAACTTTGCTCAGGCAGTGACTTTGCAGCCCCCTCTTATCGATTTTATATTGCCGTGGGTTCTTTTACACAGTCAACTTGAACGCTAGACCTAGATTGTATCATCTGACTCCGACAGGACTAAGAACCAGATCTCACCCACATTGAGATGAGGGATCTCTGGGAAAATATCCCAATCGTTGTAAGCGGGGAATGAATCTTTGGAAAGACGATTTATTTAAAGACAACTCATTCTGAACATTTCTGTAATTATTTAAGAACACATTTGTCAGCGAAGGAACACCTTTGAAATAATGTTTACGTTGAAACAATCCCAGCGCAGACGCCACGTATCTCATCAGTGCAAACTACTGTTCTTGCAGACTACATGACACTGTGTATTAACACGTTTTTGTGATGTTTGCAGACGAGCGATTTTTTGTTTTTAGTGATCGGATAGTATCTTCTGTGAGTGTTGCATATGCTACAAATGTCAATAAATTTTTTTTAAACTTGGAATAAAAATTCAAACTTCCACGGACAAGTTTTTGTATATAATATATAGATATTAATTGTGTGTATATATATATATATATATATCAATAATAGAGAAACACCTAAAAACCAAGTTCTGTAGTTTTACAAAATAAAAAAACAATAACAATACACTGCAACGTTTCGACCAAAAGGTCTTTGTCACGCGAAGGATACAGAAGAAGTAAAGAAATTCACTTCTTACACGGCACAAAACATATAGAATTAGAAAATACATTCATAACGGCCCTAAAAAATGAAAATGTGTGACTAAAAATAAATAACGAAATAAATGCAAAAAGTATCTTAAGTGTTTCGCCATTGCTACATAGTTTTACTGTAGTCTTCCTTATATCGATGTACATCAAGATCACGTGTCAATGATTTGGTCATCTGAAGTAAATATTACCAAATGTTACTAATGAAATTGTGGCGTCTGTTGCTTAGGGGATAGTGACTCGGTCTACTGACCCCGACGTTCTGAGTTCGAATCACGCAGACTGTTCAGAAAGCAATGACAAACTACTCAACGTAATAATGCCTAGAAAAATCTCAAATTGCGTTTAAAATGCTGGGGTTGATTCGCAAAGTCCTGTAAAGGATATGCAATTAACTTTTCTTTTACTAATGAAATACAAATAGATATTTCTATGTAAAATTCAAATAAAAAGTTTTAGATCAAAGAAAACAGCATAATCTACAATGTTGTTGTTGTTGACACGAAATTGTAAAAATAAGTGCAAACGATTTATGTTTCAATTCTGTTCATATACTAAATCACAAGTAATGATAACACAATTTGAAGAATCATTTGAGATAACGTACTAGGCGTGAAGATGTAATCCTTCTAAAAGTTGTCACTTCATTCTTGTCGAATTTTTTTCCCGATACAGAATTGAACCACACTCACAGGGGCTTGTCACCCATCGTCCAACGCGCTACGAACATGCTGGACAGGCGGGCCATCCTTGTCGTATACAAACATATGTACCAGGCCAACTATTCAAAATAACATTATTATAATTAGCGAGGGCATAGTTTAAAATAGTATCATTAAACGTATAATTTATGCTACACGTTTGTCTTTATTGACTGAGGACAAGCAAGATGTAAGAAAATAAAACTTAGCATGAGCAACTTGTATTAGATTTATTGACTGTAGTGACATCAAATGTTAAAGAGAATTGACTGGTAAACAACATACTATACAGAAAAACTAGATACCTTGGTCACATTAAAAGTCACGATGGCCTGGCGAGAACAATATTAGAGGGCAGGGTCCCAGGACGCAGAGGCAGACCAAGAAGAAGATGGCTTCAGGATATTAAAGAAATCATGAATATGACCATCGACGAAGTGGGTCAACTGGCTAGAGACAGAGGGAATTTCAGATGCGCTGCAAAGAGAGCAACGTTCTATAAAGGATACGCACCTTGATGATGATGGGTGACATCACACAATATGTGATCATTTGTTCATATTTTGTTTCTGTGTAACAGGTCTGGGTTTGACTACTTGTATCTACTTAAACTGAGCTTGACACTATAACATGACGGATCAAAGTTGTTATGGTGCTAACCTGTAGTGTACACCTCCACTGAACCTTAGAATTTCCTCAACTTGAAGATAATGTGCTGTGTCAAATTTCAAACTAAATTATGTTCAGTTCAATATTTTTTTAATGAAACATTTAGTCAGGATTAGGTATTAATTTTTTTTTCGTTCTGTTGCTATGAATTCAGTCGTAGTCAACGCGTATAATATATTAACTCTGGCCGTTTTGCGTGGAAGCTTGCTTTTCTTTTTATCAATGTTCTTCGCCCTTCAGGCGAACATTACTCCGACTTCAGAGGTACTTGGCATGTAATTTAGATCCCCATGTAGAGAATCAGAAACCTGTAGTTCAACCGTGTGCCGTGTCCACACCAAACATTTTTTGCTATAAGTTGTCCTCGAACTACGGAATTTCCATGACATGTGGTTACTAGTGAAGCGTGTTATCTACTTCACTATCGGCGCCCCATTTTTATTAATATCACTGTTAAAATAATGACTCTATTATTATTATGTTTTGTAATCAGCACATGACTTCTGCGACTCCACAACCATCAGTCAGATAATTGATTAGTCGGACCATCATCATTGCACTTCGGTGAGTAACCATGTGTGCTCCGACCTCTTTCTTATACAGGAAGATCTCAGCTGCAGTGCACGAGCTCCATAGCACGACGAGTGTACCCGATGTAATTTTAAAGTCGGTAAAATATTTTTGTACGAATTTTATTTTTAATCTTTTCAAATGAATTTTGCCCGGGCAGCGGTTTTCCAGCCTCCTTTTCTCGATTTTGAACTGTCAATGGTTCTTTAACTTGCTCAAATTGAACACGGGACATACGCTTTCATGGACATGCTGTGATATGATACAGAGAGGCGGCCGCATCAGGCGGCACCGTAATGGGGGCGGCATAAGCAACAAAATCAAAATTACAATTGAAGGTTATTTTAATGAATAAAGATTTAAGGGGGCATTTTGAAAACTTGCATCATACTGAGAAAATATACCACACGGTCCTGTACGCTTTATCGTTCGTCTCCGATAGTACTAGGAACTCAATCTAACCTACACTGAGATCAGGGATTTCTAGGAAAATATGCAGATGGCTCCACGAGGGAGCGAATCTGGTACTTTGGCTCGAGAGACAAGCACCTAGCCTCTACGCCACAGATACCCCATCAGTCAGATGATCCCCGATGTGTAACAAACGTTGGACAGCGCTTCATGAAACATTTCAATTTGATGTTATTTATATTGTTGATAATACATTCAGTATATATATATATGGAACTGCAGTAAAACTATTTGATTGGCAAAACACGTAATTACAAAGTACTGTAGTTTTACAAATTACAAAAACAATGACAAAATACAGCAACGTTTCGACCAACAAGGCCTTTATCAAGCAAACGAACAAACAGGAGTGACAAATTAAAATGAAACACAAATGGACGACCAAATACAAACGTATCTAAGGAAAATCCGGAATAAAAACGAATAACGAAATAAATGTAACACAAAAACACACATAAAAACTAGAAATAGAAAGGAAAAGAAACAATGAAACATCTAGTAAATATATAACTTGAATACATGCAACATATACCCATATAGATTACAAAGCAGGGAAGAGAAAGTACTAAGAAGCATAAGAATGGAATATAACATGAATACATGCAACATATACCCATATAGATTACAAAGCATGGGAAGAGAAAGTACTAAGAAGCATAAGAATGGAATACGTTGAGCCCGCGTGGTAGCAAGGTACCATACAAAGA
This sequence comes from Arion vulgaris, assembly GCA_020796225.1. Lineage (NCBI taxonomy): Eukaryota > Metazoa > Mollusca > Gastropoda > Stylommatophora > Arionidae > Arion > Arion vulgaris. Next base: position 24,378,034 of record CM036756.1, read on the forward strand.
AATCAACCGATTCTCCAGAGCAAATCGACTGCGATCATCCGAGGAACATGATCGGATGGCTGTGACCTGGACATCGTGAGCACCTAAATGGCCAGTGTCATTGAAATGGGTGGCTACAGGGGTCACAGAGCATTGGCGTATGTCGCGTAAGTGTTGGGCGAATCGGTCACTGAGCCTCTTGCCTGTCTCGCCGATATAAGCCTTGTTACACCGCTTACAGATAATAGCATAGATAAGATTACGGGACTCGCATGTGAACCCATCGTCAATAAGAAACGTGCCTAAAGGAAAGATACAGTACGCGTCTGTATCACATAAGCACACGTGTTGCAACGCCGACGACCACACTGGACAGTGCCAAAATGAGTCTGGATATTGGACTTAAGGCGACTGTGTACCAACATATCCTTAAGACTTCTGTCCCGTCTGTAAGACACCAAAGGATAGTTGGGAAGACAGAACGGGTCTCAGGATCTGATCTAAGGAGAGACAGATGACGGAATAAAACATTTTCACCAGGGAACTATGGGGGTGGTAAGTTAAGATAAGTTTTACTCTGTCAGAGTTAGTAGTCCTATGCTGACTGGTATAAGCTGAATATCAGTTTAATGACCAATTCTTTGAGCAGATCAGTGGGGTTGCCATGGGTACTAAAATGGGACCTAGTTATGCTTGTCTTTTCATGGGCTATCTTGAACACCTAGTATGGACTACATATGATGGCCCCTTCCGTCTGTCTATCACAGATACATTGATGACTGTATTGGCATCACTGATATGCCTGAAGCCGATTTGTCACGCTTCATTAATTTCATTAATGTTTTCAACCCTTCTATTCGTTTTACTTCTCACATCTCCACTACTTGTGTCAACTTTCTTGACATTACTATCACCTTACGCCTATCCACTATCTATACATCAGTATATTACAAGCCTACTGATGCACATAGTTTTCTCCTCTATACTTCTTCCCATCCCCGGGCTTGTCGTGACTCTTTGCCATTCTCGCAGCTCTTACGCCTTCGTCGCCTTTGTAGTGAGGACGATGATTTTCTTGAGAGAGCTCGCGAGATGCTTGATTTCTTTCGTAGGCGCCTATACCCAGAGAGGGTGCTTGTCTCGGCTATGCATCGAGTTCAGAAAATCACTCGCCAGCAGGCCCTTACCAGTCAGCATAGGACTACTAACTCTGACAGAGTAAAACTTATCTTAACTTACCACCCCCATAGTTCCCTGGTGAAAAATGTTTTATTCCGTCATCTGTCTCTCCTTAGATCAGATCCTGAGACCCGTTCTGTCTTCCCCAACTATCCTTTGGTGTCTTACAGACGGGACAGAAGTCTTAAGGATATGTTGGTACACAGTCGCCTTAAGTCCAATATCCAGACTCATTTTGGCACTGTCCAGTGTGGTCGTCGGCGTTGCAACACGTGTGCTTATGTGATACAGACGCGTACTGTATCTTTTCCTTTAGGCACGTTTCTTATTGACGATGGGTTCACTTGCGAGTCCCGTAATCTTATCTATGCTATTATCTGTAAGCGGTGTAACAAGGCTTATATCGGCGAGACAGGCAAGAGGCTCAGTGACCGATTCGCCCAACACTTACGCGACATACGCCAATGCTCTGTGACCCCTGTAGCCACCCATTTCAATGACACTGGCCATTTAGGTGCTCACGATGTCCAGGTCACAGCCATCCGATCATGTTCCTCGGATGATCGCAGTCGATTTGCTCTGGAGAATCGGTTGATTTCTTTGTATGGTACCTTGCGACCACGCGGGCTCAACGTATTACATTCTTATGCTTCTTAGTACTTTCTCTTCCCATGCTTTGTAATCTATATGGGTATATGTTGCATGTATTCATGTTATATTCCATTCTTATGCTTCTTAGTACTTTCTCTTCCCCTGCTTTGTAATCTATATGGGTATATGTTGCATGTATTCAAGTTATATATTTACTAGATGTTTCATTGTTTCTTTTCCTTTCTATTTCTAGTTTTTATGTGTGTTTTTGTGTTACATTTATTTCGTTATTCGTTTTTATTCCGGATTTTCCTTAGATACGTTTGTATTTGGTCGTCCATTTGTGTTTCATTTTAATTTGTCACTCCTGTTTGTTCGTTTGCTTGATAAAGGCCTTGTTGGTCGAAACGTTGCTGTATTTTGTCATTGTTTTTGTAATTTGTAAAACTACAGTACTTTGTAATTACGTGTTTGATAATACATTCAATTTTTAACACGAAACTATCTTTAGTTTACACTAAAAATGTAATTTCGTATTTTAATTAAGTTTTTCTATTAGACATGTGTATGTGTACATGCGTTGAACAAGCTAATTTATATATGTTAAACCTGCACAAAAGATTTGGCTCAGAAAAGAGAAGAAATTAAAGATCGTTAGGTTAAGTACTACTTAGTGTAAACACACACATACCCTCCTCACCTCCCTTCTTTTCCTTGTAAATCTGAATGTTGATGAAGTTGAATAGTAGTTGAACTACTATTTTAAAATGTATAGAGAATACAAATATATCCTTGACATATGCAATGAGACCAAGATTTATTCTTGACATATGCAATGAGACCAAGCTTTATTCTTGACATATGCAATGAGACCATGATTTATCCTTGACATATGCAATAATACCATGATTTATTCTTGACATATACAATGAGACCAAGATTTATTCTTGACATATACAATAATACCATGATTTATTCTTGACATATGCAATAATACCATGATTTATTCTTGACATATGCAATGAGACTAAGATTTATTCTTGACATATGCAATGAGACCAAGCTTTATCCTTGACATATGCAATGAGACCAAGATTTATCCTTGACATATGCAATGAGACCAAGATTTATCCTTGACATATGCAATGAGACCAAGCTTTATCCTTGACATATGCAATGAGACCAAGATTTATTCTTGACATATACAATGAGACTAAGATTTATTCTTGACATATACAATGAGACCAAGATTTATTCTTGACATATGCAATGAGACTAAGATTTATTCTTGACATATGCAATGAGACCAAGATTTATCCTTGACATATGCAATAATACCATGATTTATCCTTGACATATGCAATGATACCAAGATTTATTCTTGACATATGCAATGAGATCATAATTTATCCTTGATATATGCTAGAAATCCCTCATGTTTTTTTTCCGGGGTAATGAAGAATAGAACCGCTGTTTCTTCACGTATATCGTAAAAGATTGTTTAGAGTGGTCGGGCGTGGGGCCGGCGGGTCGCCGTTGTAAAAAAAAGAATTGCCACAGAAACAGAAACAAATCAAACTACTCATGAAGATCCGGATGCCATATTGGTAGTATCGAATTCAGTGGACATTTTTGTGTCTCTGCATTTTGTGCCCTTGTGCACGGTGATGACGACTGATGATGATGATAATGATGACGACGATGATGATGATGTACTGATGATGATGATGATGATGTACTGATGATGAAAATGTGATAATGATGACGACTGATGATGATGATGATGATGATGTATGATGATGATGATGATGACTGATGATGATGAATGGAGGGATGATGAATGATGATGAGAGATGATGATGATGATGATGATGATGATGATGATGATGATGATGTGATGATGATGATGATGATGATGACGATGAGTGATGATGACGATGATGACGATGATGATGACGATGATGAGATGAGATGACTGATGTGATGATGACGATGTGATGATGACGATGATGACGATGATGATGACGATGTGATGATGACGATGATGACGATGATGACGATGTGATGATGACGATGATGACGATGATGATGACGATGTGATGATGACGATGATGACGATGATGACGATGTGATGATGACGATGATGACGATGATGATGACGATGTGATGATGACGATGATGATGTGCTAGAAAGTATTGCTAGTGATGCTGTAGGTCTCACGGAATGAACATTTCTTAAAAGGATTCTGTAAACGCAAGTTAATCTGACATCTTCTGTAGTTGTCGCTGTGGCGTAAAGGTTAGGTGCTTATCTCTCGTGTCAAAGGTATCAGGTTCGCTCCCTCTTAGAACCATCTGGATATTTTCCAGAGATCCTGATCTCGTTGTACGTGAGATCGAGTTCCTAGACCTATCGGTGACGGACGATAAAACGTAGGTCGCTTGTTCAATTTGAGCACGTAACAGAACCTTCGGCAATTCCAAAATCGAAAAGAGCAGGAAAGCCGCCGCCTGGGCAAAATTCATTTGGAAACGATTTAAAATAAAATTCCTACAAAAATATGTTGACATCTTCAAAATTACATCGGGGATCCTCGCCGGTGCTACGGAGCTCGTGCACAGCAGCTGAGATATTCCTGTGTAAGCAATAGATCGTAGCACACATGGTTGCTCACCGAAGTGCAATGATGATGGATGGTCCTATCAATTAATCTTCTGTTAACGGTTTTCAGACGACATTCCTAGAGTTTCTCACAAGAAGTTTCGTCTCGCATTTTCTCATGTCTTTTACACTTATTAACTATAGTACACCTATTATTACCTTTGCTCTGTTGAATCTATAGCATTATTTTTCCTGACAGTGTACCAACCATATTGAAAATATTCTTACCTGTCTGGTGCGGAAATATCCTTACAGATGATACGTGCTGTTACGTAGGTACACCACAGAAACGATAACTAGTACAGTCACAACGGTTACACTGTTTTACGATATTAAACTGTAAATATTAATGGAAACTAATCTTAACATGAGTTTTATGTTCGATTCTATGTCGTTTACGGCGGGCTTGTTGTCCATGTACTTGTTGTACTAACGGTATCTTTTTCTTGTTTTATTTTACATCCCCAAAACGAACTTGACAATATTACACTGGCTATAAATGAGAAAATAACCTACGTCTTGCACTAAAGTATTTCAATGGTTGCTTGTGTTTTCAGACTTGAGTTATGCTGATGCGTTAGGTTGTGACTTAATCTATATATAGACTACGTTACGCGGTATAGCTCAATGAATATAGAGAGCAATGTCGTCAGTGTCAGTCGTCGTGTCAGTTAGAATTTCCTTTATGCAAAGTTGCTCTTATAACAATCCGCTTGAGAGCTTCTTAACTCTGACCACTTCTCCCGCCTCCTCCATTGTCATACTCAAGATCTTATTAGTATCCTGTTGTTAGCGTCCTTGTCTCGTCTTCAAAAAATCATAATCTTCATTCATGTTGTCTCTAAAACAGTTCTTCTTCAAACGCTCCATATCGACCACTTGTTAACCACTACGTGTGATTTGTATATGATCTGAGCCTAAGAGCGTTTGTACGTTGTGCCAGTTATTCGCCTACAAGTAGGCCAGCACATCCGATTTCTGCGATGCTTTTTATTTACTAGGGTAGCTTCACTAGGTCCTACATCAGTCGACTCTTACGACATGCCTTGTAGGTTTCAGTGGTACTATTCTTTGCTTCCCTTGCGGGCCCTGACAGAACACGGGCGTCTAAAACACTGCGTGTTTTATTTTCACGTGTCTTTATCTCAACGCTTAAGCTCTCTGTGAGCTCAATTCCGCGGGCTGTCAGAAAAGCTACAAGTTCTCCAGATTTACGGTGTTCGTGGCACAGAACTGAAGGGTTACGATGTCTATGGTACCGAGCCGAAGAAGCTCAAGTGCTTCTGGATCAGAGAAAAAAAAATCTCAACGCTAAGATCCAGATATTATGCCGTCTCCGCATTGAGGGTTGTCTGCAATGAATCTCCAATAGCACTGTCTCTTGCCCTACTGGTACACTTTGACTGGTTGCTGTCTTTTCAACTCTTGATTTTATCCTTCCATTTGTAGGGCTGTCTTTCTTTTACCCGCTCGTTTTCAATTCGTCCTTATTGAGTAAAGAATCATGTCTTTCTACGTTGTAAAAGTTGTTAACTTATCTTTGCTTTATTTCATCAGTAATTCTCATTTGAATAGGACAAGCGAAAAAATCGTTCCTGAAAATGAGAAGCATTATCTGCAACAAGTCCTTGTCAATCCCGATAAGAATGCGAGTTATTAAGTGCTACATAGAACCAGTACTGACATACGGATGCGAGTCATGGACAATGAACACACAGATCAAAAAATCTCTAAAGGTCACAGAAATGGGGTTTTACAGAAGAATTATGAGAATTCTATGGACTGCTAAAATGACTAATGTTGAGGTTTTGAATGAGATCAAGACACAGAGAAAGCTTATCATCAATGTAAGAAAGAGGCAGTCATCATTTTTCGGGCATGGGATGAGGAGGAGAGGTTTAGAACACATTGTGACAACCGGTAAAATCGAGGGTAGGCGTGACGGAGGAAGAGAGAAAATTTTGGATATCCTGACTTTATGGCGCGGTAGAGCGTCAACATATGAGTTGATGGCAAACACCAAAGACAGAGATTTGTGGAGATCCATGATCGTCTACGCCAGCCGGCACGGCACCTGATGATGATGAATTCTCATTTGAAATATTTCAATTTTTTGCCGTTTGACTATCCCCCACTCCGTTCTTCTTCCTCCATTCGTCAAAACATTTCAACAAACAATGCGTGACTATAAAGATAGATGGTTGAATCGCTTCAGGAAAACATTTCAACAAACAAGTGTGTACTATAAAGATAGATGGTTGAATCACTTCAGGAAAACATTTCAACAAACAATGTGTGACTATAAAGATAGATGGTTGAATCACTTCAGGAAAACATTCAATAAAGATAGATGGTTGAATCGCTTCAGGAAAACATTTCAACAAACAATGTGTGACTATAAAGATAGATGGTTGAATCGCTTCAGGAAAACATTCAATAAAGATAGATGGTTGAATCGCTTCAGGAAAACATTTCAACAAACAATGTGTGACTATAAAGATAGATGGTTGAATCGCTTCAGGAAAACATTCAATAAAGATAGATGGTTGAATCGCTTCAGGAAAACATTCAATAAAGATAGATGGTTGAATCGCTTCAGGAAAACATTCAATAAAGATAGATGGTTGAATCGCTTCAGGAAAACATTTCAACAAACAATGTGTGACTATAAAGATAGATGGTTGAATCGCTTCAGGAAAACATTCAATAAAGATAGATGGTTGAATCGCTTCAGGAAAACATTCAATAAAGATAGATGGTTGAATCGCTTCAGGAAAACATTCAATAAAGATAGATGGTTGAATCGCTTCAGGAAAACACTTAATAAAGAACCACCACCGGTCTTTTTCTTCCTTCTTCACCTTTCAACTCCCAACAGAGCACAGGTCTTCAACAAACTTCTTCTAGCAATTCATCTCTCTTGCCATCCTTTCCAATTCTTTCAACTTCTTGCCTTGTCCTTTTGATATAATTTCCAACTCTCTTCCTCGGGTATTCCTAGGCCTTCCCCTACTCCTTTTTCCCTTCAGTTTGTAAAAGCAATGCCTGTCTTCCAATGCTTCCGGTCGGTCTTCTCAATGTGTGTCATATCCACCACCGGTGTCTCTTCCTTTGCTCTTTTTTTCAGTGGTATCTGCTTAGTTCTTTCTCTGAGTTCGTCGTTCGTAATCGTACCATACCATCTCAGTCCCTCAGTATCTACGTAAACATCCATTTATGAAGGTTTGTAGTTTTTTAAGTGGTTTCTTTTGTTGTCCTCCATGTTCCTGAGCCATACAACAACACTGATTTCACATTTGATTAAAAGATTATCAACTTTATGTGCGTTTGGATCTCCTTTGACTTCCATATATTGCTCAATGCAATAAAGTTTCCCCTTGCTTTATGTTGTCCTATCTTGACACCTTTGTTTGTTCTTCCAGATATGTCTTTGTTGCTATCAATGTATGAGGCCACCACAGGTACTGTCGCATATTTCTAAAACTAATATTGATTTTAACATAAACATAGAAGTTTTACAGCGAGTAGAATTTATTACGGTCATCAATGGACTTAAAAAACAACACATAAGAGCCAGGTCATGACAGCCTAAATGCAGACCTGTTCAAGTCAACCCTAGCACTGACAACAGAAATCTTGGAACCACTTTACGTACACATTTGAAACACGGAGACAACATTATTGAAATCAAGCAAGAGAATAATTGTAAAAGCTGGTGAAGAAATGAGATCTCACAGACTGTAACAGCTGGAGAGAAACTACTTCGTGTAAAAGGAAAAGAGACAGTGGCGGCTCGTCATTAAGGGCCAGTGGGGTCGGACCCTACGAAAAATAAAGTGTAACCCGTATTTATTATTTAATAAATTAAAATATAGCAGAACCCAAAACCATTATTCCACAAATTTGTGTCTGGCCCCACCAACAAAAGTGAACACGAGCCGCCACTGAAAAGAGACATATAATGTCAGTGTCTAGCAAAGTCGTACTTAGCAGCCTTATCATACAAATTGGTTATCGGTTATTGATTACTGAACTGACATCACAGCACACCGGACAGACCCACAGGTGCTCAGTCTCCACCAACAGATGGTGAAGGGTATGCATAGTGATGGTTCCTGTGGCTCGCTGGTTAAACTTATGTAAAGTTTTTTGGTTTTTTTAGAACAGTAGAGCCAATTCTAAAATAGGAAGAAATAGATGATGTAGATTGCACATTTTTACTCTCAGAAATATTACAGAACAGTGTTCATTATAGCAAAGAGAAATTTACATAAATTTACTAGATTTTGAAAAGGCGCTTAGCAGCAAAGACAGCATGGGAAAAATCATGAAAGTCTACGAAATTCCCAACAAAATAGTAACATTTATCAAGAGCCTGTATGTCAAATTAACTTGCAGTGTTGGTTAGAGTAGCCAATAATTTAAAGTAAACTCGGGGTTACGACAGAGGTGTCCGTTGCCAACCAATCAGCTCTTGATTGTTATAGAGTGGATGATGAGACAGACAACAGAGGATACTGTTTAGAAAATATGATGGACAATGTTCTCCACGATGGAACATTTGAAATATGTAGATGGCATCGAATTCTTGACACATTTCTACCATCATATTCAGCAAAAAAAAACCAATTAAGCTGCAGAAATACAGCCAACAAGATGAACTGAACATAAACATCAAGACAACAGAAGGGATAACAATAAATTTAAACAACACACACCAGTAAAATAGCGAACCAAGAACTGGAAGCAACAAATACATCTGCATATTTAGGAAACATAGTGACGACAGATGGGTGTGCCTGCTAGAATATCAAGAAAATTATCAATAAAGCCATAATTGCATTCGCCAATCATAACAACATCTGGATATCTTATCATGAAAACTAAATTAAAGATATATGATAGCTACGTACTGTCAATACTTTTGTATGGATCTGAATGCTGGAGTAGATTAAAGACAGAAACATATAGGTTGCCAGCATTTCATAAGATCTGTCTGAGAAAAATTCCTATAATATTTCGGCAGGAAAAAATAAATAAACAAGAACTGCTTAACAAGTTCTTCTTTTTCTTCTTTTGTCGTCACACTGCTACCGGGTTGTTGCCCAGTGTCGTGGTTTTCTGTTTTTGTCTTGCGCTGTTCTGGTGGCTTGTGTGATTGTTATCTTTGCTCTTTCACAGAATTCTGCTACGCCATCTAACCATTTTTCCGTGGTCTTCCTCTTGCCTTCTTTCCCGATGTTCTGTTGTAGAAGACTCTGTATACTGTGGAGTTTGGATGCATTCTTATTAAGTGGCCAAACCACTTCATTCTTTGTTTCTCTATGTAATTCAAGCACGGTTTTGTGTCAACTTTCTTTCTTATGCTGATGTTGGGGATTCTGTCTTTTCTGGTGTTGTTGGTAACTTTTCGCAGGCAACGCATTTCAGCATTTTAACAAGTGCAATCAGGAGAAAATGCATACAATAGTAAAATGCAAACGCTGGAGTTGGAAAGGACACGCACTCAGAAGTAATCCTGAGATCATCACGAGAACGAGTAGACAATGCGAACGGAAGATGAGGGAGAGAAAGATCAATTACAACCTGACGGAGTAAAATGATGGAGAATATGCACACTGTAGGTTAGTCATAGAGTTCAGACCATGAAAACATTACTCATAACTCGGTAAAGAAACAAAGTAAGGAGTTGAGTATAATCACATTCACCTTCAATTTTCGACATGAATAAGCTGTCTTCAATTTTCGACATGAATAAGCTGTCTTCAATTTTCGACATGAATAAGCTGTCTTCAATTTTCGACATGAATAAGCTGTCTTCAATTTTCGGCATGAATAAGCTGTCTTCAATTTTCGACATGAATAAGCTGTCTTCAATTTTCGACATGAATAAGCTGTCTTCTTTTTCGAACGCTCCATATCGACCAGTTGTTAAAACACTCTTGTGGTTTGTATGTGGTCCGAGCCTAAGAGCGATTGTACAGTGTGCCAGTTATACGGCTGCAAATAGGCTAGTACATCCGATTTCCGCGACGCTTTTTATTTACTAGGGTAGCCTCCCTAGGCCCCTACCTCAGTCGCCTCTTACAACATGCCATGAAGGTTGCAGTGTTACTATTCTTTGCTCCCCTTGCGAGTGCTGGCAACGCACGGGTAATATAAGCAGACTACATTTCGTGATACCAGAGTTAGACCTTCCAAAGAAGTTTTTTGTTATGTTTCCGACATACATACACGACCACAGTATATTTTATAGTATGAAAATGAAAATCCTTTACAGGACTTCGCTATCAACAACTGTAAACGGGTCACCGATTTTTCCAGGCACCACTTATACGTTCAGTAGTTTACCATTGCTTTCTTAATGGTGGGGTCTTTTTACCGTTCGTAAAAATCCAAGACAACAGATTTGTTTCCAAACTGTCCGCGTGGAGTTTGAACCAGGTACGCTTTGGTTGTGATTGAGCTCACCACCACTTAAGCTACAGACGCCCACATTTCACAATATATGATACACATATATACTCGTTTATATTAATTGTAATTAGTTCACAAATGTTTATTTCATATTATTTGACAGAATGGTACACTCCGCATTACAGGGTATCCAATATTGTACACACTATATTCTTCTTCTGTGTATTTCGTTAGATGTCAATTTGTATGGGAGTGTTTTTTTTAAATAACATCAAGTCAGCATAAAACCGATATCTGTGGATTTCTCTATATCGCTTGCCACGGAATGGTACTGACTACATCCGTGTACGTGTTCTATGGTAACTGTCGATATCTCTACATCGTCTGTCCCGAAATGATACTGTCGACGGCAGTGTTAAGTGTTCTTTCATCCTTATTTGTTCGACATTTTCACCGGACGGTAATAAAAAATTATCTGACATCAGAAGTTTCTATCGTAAATATGTTGAGTGTATGATATATAAGTCTGTTGTAGACTTGATGAAATCTGACTATGAATACTTTTTCTCCTTTATTACATTTGGTGTTGTTCGTCTTTTTTTCGTACTTCTTCTTTTTTTCATTGTTTTGAGCAATTGTTATGTACTAACCACCTTGCTGTCGTCACAGCTTGTGCTTGTTGCCAGAATGGATCCAATTTCCGTTTGTTTTTTCCGTTTGTTGTGTCTGCTTCTTTGTTTTCAGTTTTCAGAAAATCTGAAATGAGGTCGATATGCTGTATACCATACATTGTGTGTGGATGTGCTAACATAGTTCGCGAGTTAATACGTTAACTCTTATTCCTAGCCCTTCAGAAAAAAATTCCTACCGAATTACCAGGGCAAGGGAAATAACCCAGCAACAATGAGAAGTGCTCGTGAAATAAAATTCGTAACAAATACAATTTCTAATCAATATTTGTGATTTAAAGTCCAATTTACAGTTAAATGGATGAGGTACTAGTTTGTAAACATGTATGTTGTCAATACCATGCAAGTTGGATGTAAAAAATTATACAAGTGAAGAAATAAAAATGAATGACAATATTGAAAGTGAAAGTTTCACTCAAAAATATCAGTTTTATTGAGGATAAATGTAAATTGAAAGGTTGAAAAACAATTTCCCTAACAGAGGTTGATTTTACATGTGGGGCAGCTATCACTTGTTTCCACACACCTTCGTGGTGCAGTCCTCATCTTCATTTAGAAACACTAACTGCGGCTCTGCATTCTGCCAAACAGTAGAGTTGAGTCGGTTGATGGTTGGCATGAATGGAGTTTATCAGTCCTGCAGTATCTGGGACTGATATATGGAAGTCCAATTCACTCAGCAAGCACTTAAAATTAAAGATCTTTAACTCTTGTGTGATTCCAGTATTAACTTATGGATGCGAGAGTTGGAAAGCAACAAAAGCTCTAGAAAGAAAATTAGATAACTTTGAGAATAAATGTCTTAGAAGAATACTGAACCTCAAATGGTCAGATTTCAGACCCAATACACAAATAAGACAAGAGACCAAGCAAGAAAATGTATCAAATTTTATAAGAAAGCGCCGCTGGAACTACATCGGCCACACACTTAGAATAGATGAGAGAAGACTCCCTTACCAATCCCTCATATGGACACCAGGGGGAAAAAGAAAACGAGGAAGACCAAGAGAGACTCTGCGTAGAACCATCACCAGAGAAGGCTCAACGATGGGCCTAGTAAACATCAAAGACTTAAAACAAATAGCAACGAACCGCGAGACATGGAGAGCTATGACCTCTGCCCTATGCGCCGCCCACAGGCCCAAGAGGAAAGACTAACTAACTAACTAAGTATCTGGGAATGTATCAGTCCTGCAGTTGCCTAGCCTGCATGTTTGTATGGGCATGAGGGCCCTCATACAATCAAGACAGAGGTTAAACCTTCCACATGTCCATATTGTCCTCATGGAACGAATTTGGAATTGACATTGAGGTACAAATATTTACTAATACTTTCAAATCTATTTCTTGACACTATATTTGACAAAACAGGCACATTCAACAGTTTATCGGTAAACCAAAACATTATGTAGTAAGGTAACAACTGGTGAGTTCGACACATATAGTTTACATAAAGAAAGATTTTGATATAATTAAAAGAAACAGGTGTCCATGAAGGATCTGGATTTTCCTGAATTTTTATAGAGCAAATGCGCTGGTTAGCTCTGTCCAGTTCTAAAAAAACCGCAAAATGAAAATTTTGTTACTAAAAACGGAAAACGCAATAAAAGTGAAGAACTAGAAATGGAAAAATGATGATAAAACAATATTAATTTAACATATACACATATATTATGAAGCGTGAGAAGAGAAAGTACGAGAAGCATAAACATGTAGTGCCTTGAGTTCATGAGGTCGAAATGTACCATATAAGGATATAAAACGATTTTCTAGAGCAAACGACTGCGATCATTAGAAGTATATGATCGGATAGCTGTGACCTGCATATCGCGAGCTCCCAAATGGTCAGTTCCACTGAAATGAGTGGCTACTTGGGTCACAGGACGTTTGCGTATATCACGTAAATGTTGGCCGTAAAGATCACTAAGCTTTTTTGCAAATGCCTTATCACAATGTTTACAAGCGATTGCATAGATTATATTCAGGGACCCGCATGTACCATTACAATTAGAAATTTCGACAGCTAGTTTGTCACTGAAATAATGAATAAAATACATTTTCAAATATGTCAAATTAAATACTGTGACATATCAATTTTAGTTAACCACAGTAGTCCTGTTTGATCTGATATGGAAAAGAAAGAAAAAACACCACATCAAATATTAGAAATATAAAACAATACAGTTGTGTAAATTAATATTTGCATATAGAAAATATGATAATGTCACAGACACACTATGAATGTAGTGTTCTAAACAAGTAATAATAATAGTAGATATATTCATTTAATGTTATATATGATAACTGTTTACAAAAGTAATATACCCACGTCTCTTATTGTATAAAATACAAGACGGTTCGTTCAACTTACGTTTATGCTTAACGGTGAGATAGTTCAGAAGTAGTTCAAAATATTTTTCCTGGTTATATTTATAAACCACTCTGTGATTTTTAAAAATGTATTTCAATCAATCAAGTCCCATACCTGGTGGCGTAGGCGACCATGTCGCTCCACAATTCTCTCTCTCCCTCCTTGGTTACAGTTGATCAGTTCTGACGTCGATCCTTTGTCCAATCACGATATCAGACCATCCAACACCTTCTCCCTCTATCTTCCACGATCTCGATTTCCGTGAACTTTACCTGTTGTCACCAAATGTTCTAAACCTTCTCTTTGCATTATATGCCAGAATAACCTTGATTGTCTGATTCGCATCCTTTTGATAAGGTTTCTTTGTGTGCATGTTTATTATTTATTTAGTGTATTCAATATTTATTGAATCTGTACGAGCTTCAATTTGTAATACTAGGCGATGTTCCATTATAATCAGTCACTTTCAGACAAATATTTCCAATTATGTTTAATTTTATAAATTTCCACAGTGAACTTTCTAAGGCCCTCACAGATAAACTCCTTCCCCTCATCCTTTTTTGTGGACGAGCAATGATGGACATACTGAGGAGAGATCGGAGCACTTATGGACTAATTTGTTCGACGTGCAGTGATGGTGATCCGACGACTAAACTAAACTAAACTAAACTAAACTAAATCCTTTTTTATGTTTCATTTTCCGACGTCCCCAGCTGTCCGTATTTCATTTGTGGCTCCATGATAACAAGGTGTGGCCCTCTGGAATGTGGCCTGTGTGGCTTGTTTTGAGAACCCTTGGTCTAGAAGAGCAATGTTCAGTTAGCAAACAAAAGACGCATGTATATGTGTGAAATGCCATGTTACCAGGAACATTCACACGATTACAACAGGTAAATAATGTCGCATGTAGATTAATACATGCCGCTTTTGTTGTATGAATCTTTAAACTTTCTTGTCCAAAGCAGTGCTTTCAAACGGTATGTCAAGACCCTACCTGAGTAGGGCTCTCCGCAGCACTAAGCATAGCACTACACGCTTAGAGTTGTTGTTGGTTTCTGGGTCTGAAAGAAAGCCGGATACTCTCCCCAACTCACATATAAGAAAAAGAATGAAAACTCATAATTCCTGAGGCTGGACAACAACAACAAACGATGTGTCGCAATGGACAAAAAAATGTTATCACGAAGTTTCTATGAGTGTTTTTTGTTAAAGTTATCTGGTGATATCTTCTTCTTCTTCTGCGTTCTCACTAGATTGGGATTTCGGATTCTCTAACAAAGGCAGCCGTCTGCCTCAGATCATCAGCCACGCCATACAGTTTGTCTTGGACGCTGGTGTAAGTGGGCCACCTCTTTCTTCTCAGGTCTGCATACTGGGGGCAGTTCTGTAGGATATGTTCTGTTGTCATACTTGCTAAGCCACAGGGGCACAGGTCGTTGGTGCCTATCTTGAATTTGGTGTACAGGTGGTGTCTCATTCTGTTGTGACCCGTCCGAAGGCGAAGTATAGCTGTCTGGCCCCTTCTGGACAGTTGGTAATATCCATCATTCTTGTTGTGTTTTGGGTGTTCTTTATCCCACTTTGCCCTGTAGTGCCCTTTGGCGATGGTTTTGCTTCTTCATAGCTAACCAGGTTGTTTTCTTGGGGCATTCCTGCCCCCTCTTTAGCCAGTCTGTCAGCATCTTCATTCCCTTGATCTTGCAGTGTGAGGGTATCCACTGGATTACTACCTTCTCAGATTCATGGGATAACTGGGCTACGGTTGACCTGAGATCACTTAGTTCTGTGTTCCTTTTAGATTTCAGTGCTGAGATAGCGGACAATGCGTCAGTCAAGAGCACTATTTTTCTATGTATTTGGTTCATATTTTGTAGTGCCATTTTTGCAGCTGCACTGGGGGCCTCTACCTCAGACCTGAAATTGGTTGAGAACTTGCCGGTGGCCAGAGCTAAGGTTAGTTCTTCATCTGTTGATATGAAGTGCAAGTTCGTACAAATTAAATGCTGCATATCAACATTACCATAATTATAATATTTAACTCCATTTTTAAAACAGTTCTGCTGTATGTGTCAAAAGTATGGAGAGCGATGAAAACAATAACTCATAAACTGCAAACATTCATCAACTGGTGTCTGAGCAGAAAGTAAGGGCTGAGATGGTACGATATTGTCACAACTATTGAGCTTATGGAGAGAACAAGACAGATAACAGTTAACCAATAGGGGAAGAAAAGACAATGGCACTCGATAGAACACATCTTGAGAAAATCCAAAGGGAATATAACGAGAAAGGTCTTTTCCTAAAACCTATAGCCAAAATACGAAATTATTCAACGACGTTGGTAAACAATAAAATCGAAGTTTACCTTTATTTTACATCTTTCATAAACAAAACTTCGAAGATAACAGATCCTTCCGTAAATCGATGTACTTTGTTGTATTTTAGTTCTTGAATGTCTATCTGATCTGATCCTAGCTCAATCTGTTAGCTCAATCTCTATCTGGTCTTCACTGTCCGTCTCCTTGTTAAATTATTCAGTTTACTTTTAGGTTAATTTCTTAAGTTTTGCTTTTAGCACTTGCTCCCTGGACTAATTTTCAAGACTAACTCTTAGTGCTAACTTTCAGAGTTAATTTCTATCCTCGACTCTCGCCCTGGGTCTAACCAGAGCCAACTATAAACTACTGGGCCTTCGGCTCAGGTAAGAATTGTGGGAAATCAGACCCCCAACTACACCACGTGACCTCGCATTCCAGTATTGGTGTATATAGACGAATTCATTTTAAAACCAACACAAAATGCTAACTCGAAGTTATATTATGCAACAAGTTAAGTTTAACAATAAGAAATATCAATATTATAAATATTTTCACCAATAAATAACCATAGACTCACCGAATTGAGTGAAATTGCAAAAAAGCGTGTAGTGTTCTATCAAACATCTGTAATTTCCAGATCCCTTTTCTTATCTAGGTTAGGGAATACCCGGCCAGTTGTCTGGCCTGTGCTAGAGCCTGGCTGTGGTCTAACTGAGCTGTCTAGTCTGTCCCTTGACTTCCTATCTATCTATCTATCTAATCTCTAATCCTGTTTTGACTTTCGGCGTCAGGTCGAAAAAAGAGACACATGGAGCGAGTGTCTCTTGACTTTATACACACTTTTTTTTTTAAACTGGTATAATTACATTCTCAGGCAGACATTTTTTGTCTTTGGTCCTTGTTGGTCAATGGCCGCCTGTGAACTTACAAAACTATGCTGCATGTGTTCGAGTTCTATGTAAGAAGTTAAACACGTTTAAGCTGTCATATTCTAAGAAATATAGCTAATTCCATCAGGACGACGTGTCTCTTTTTCCATCAAATCATTCATTTTTCCTAATAAGAGTCTACTAACGTTTTAATGTTTTTTGTTTGTTATGTGGGGGATCAAAGCCTCGTTATGCCAAGTCACGCATTTTCAACCTAAGGACGAGTCTTTTTGGTTATACCAGAGCATGAAGGCCAATAAATATGAAAAATAAGACTCAACTCCTCGCGGAGGATCATAGTATTGTATTTACTGGGATTTTCCCAAGACAATCTGTTTAATTCATTCTATCTAGTGAAACACGTACAAACAAAGTACTATAGTTTTACAAAAACAGAAACAGTGACGATAAACAGCAACGTTTCGACCAACAAGGCCTTTATCAAGCAAACGAACAAACAGGAGTGACAAATTAAAATGAAACACAAATGGACGACCAAATACAAACGTATCTAAGGAAAAGCTGGAATAAAAACGAATAACGAAATAAATGTAACACAAAAACACACATAAAAACTAGAAATAGAACGGAAAAGAAACAATGAAACATCTAGTAAATATATAATTTGAATACATGCAACATATACCCATATAGAGTACAAAGCATAGGAAGAGAAAGTACTAAGAAGCATAAGAATGTAATACGTTGAGCCCGCGTGGTCTGAAGGTACCATACAAAGAAATCAACCGATTCTCCAGAGCAAATCGACTACGATCTATCTATCTAGTGCAGCGTTTCCCACAGTGGACGCTGAAGCGTTGTAGGAGGGCGATAGTGGGTTCAGAAGCATTTGGGAGTGTTCAAGTGACTAGGGATCGGTGGCTCCTTAAAGAAGAAATTAATAATGTATATTTTAAAATAAATTATTTTCATGATTTTGCGATTGAATAATCATTTAAAATTTGAATTCTGCATTTTAAATCATCTTATGCCGTCTTACACGATCCAGTTTTTCATCAATATTCTATTTCATGCATATAATCAATTGAAAATTGACCAGGTATGACAGAAATATATGTAATAGGAAGTCCTGATGATAATTGGTATTCTTTGATAATGATGTTAATCTTGGTAGGTCATTGATGTTAGTTGACAATAATACAACAGACAGATGTTGTTGGTTTCTTAATGCATGTTTATTCAATCATCGTTCACAAAAACACGGCTGTCACCTACCAAGCTTTCTATCGGACTCCTTGCGTTGTTATGCTGTGTTTTCTTGACCTTAGTTTCTGTCGTCACACTACGTCAAACTCAACTAATTCTAGTCTCTACATTATTGCCAAGGTGTGCATGATTGGTGTGCAGTTCTGGCATACAATGTCCCCTTTTCTCTATCATCTATCAACTACTTGTCTAGTCTGTTAACTGCTACCTTGGGGTAGGGGAATGGTTGTCCTTAGTCACCTCCGTGTACACCCCCTGGTCAACTTTTGCTGGCGACCCGACAGCTTGAAAAACTTGTCTTTAAGCTCGGGCGATCAAGAGGGGAGCTATAGTTGTGCGGGCTAAATGGGAACATAGTAATACAATTTTATATACAACAACATATATATCAATTTTCTATGTCAAAAAGAAAATAGAGCATGTATATATGTAGAGGTGGGCGTTGACAAACTGTTATAATGTGGAGGGCGTTACAAAGTTTATGTTGTGCAAAGTGGGCGGTTGTCCAAAAAATTTTGGGAATCTATGATCTAGAGCGTATCTAAAACTGTTGACAACACGAACATGGAGTCTAGCTATGGATTACCACCAACCTTAGCTTTCTAGACTTAAAATAAATCTAAGCTAAAGGAATGTATAAATAAACCTTGTCAGTCAGTCAGAAGTTAAAAGCTTAAACATTGACGTCTCTTAATTGTCTTGTCCCTTTACTGGTCGGTGAATGGTTCATGTCTGTCCAGTATCTATTATGTTCTGTCCTTTATTTCCTGCTAACGACAGACAATCGGGATTATCACACAGAAATGAGCGTGTTAGGTAGTAATTAGGAAATTGAAAACCATTCTTCCCTTCTTAGATCTTCTTGGCTAATAATGGACAATGTAGCACACACACACCAATCCTGTGGCAGAAGAAGACAAAGTACAGAAACCGCCAAAGATGCAATTAAATGGGGCTCACAAAGAAACGCATTCCATTTAATGAAATGCCCTTATAAAATATTATTAATATATGTTGTACAGCAGGCCTACAAGATTAAGAAATTTCATATTGACAAGTTCGTAGAGGTGCATGATCAAGTGTGACTGAGACTGCCAGTGCACATCTTCAACTTTCTTTTGGCTAAGATATAGTGTAAGGCCAACTTGATCGTTAAAAAATGGTGTGAGCCTTCATTAAACGCCAAACGTCAAAAGACACAATAAAATTCCTTTAAACAAACTCCGAGGGCTCTTATTCGAAAGATTGGTGATTCTCGAAGTTTACACGTTTACTCGTACTGGGTCCACCGTTGTGACAAGTCGGGTAGGCCCAATAAAAAAATAAACATTTTGAAAAATAGTTTAAATAAAAGTTAAAGGACAGGTGACAACTGAAAATAAAACTTTTAGACTGTGCAATGTCAAGAAACTTATCTATTCCGTGCTATCACAAAAAAAGATCAACATTACTGTGTTAAATGTAAGGACAATGTCTTAAAAGAGGAAGAGGAGTGTTGAAGAGAAAGAAGGGTTTGCGTGTCGTTCAACCGAGAACAGTCACCAATCTCCTTGACTAGTCTGACTGATTAAGGTAAGAAATAGACTATGTATGCTTCTGTCAACAAACATTACTATTTGTTTTGATATTTCTTAAAGATATATGCAAGATAGAATCAGTGCACGCTATCTGATAACATGTGTTGACCTGACGACAGATCTGATGATCAGGTATGACAGCAAATCTTAGCGTACAAGCAGAGGAAAAATGACCTGCTTAACTTGTTTGATTCAGTCACAGACACTATGTCCACACTACTGATTACAGACAATATTCCTGATAACATTGTAGAACGTAGTACGTATGTGCACTTCTTCTGCGTTCTCCCGCTGTGAATTCGGGTGTTAGTCATGACGCCTGGTATGGCGCTTCTGACTGATTTTTGCGTGAACGCCTACTTACCGTTTATTAGAGTCCCTCGCCTTCTCCGACTTTAGAGGTACTTGAAGTTTAGATTCTCAAGTGTGATCTGTGGTCAGGTAACTTGTAGTCCGAACCACTTGTCGTGAGTTCTGAAATTCCTTATCCTCGTACCCTCGGACGTAGGACATTAATGTACGAGTATGTCGATCGGAAAATCTCAAAATTTCTGGACTAATTTGTTATAATATTTTGTATTGCCATCCCGCCCGAGTGGTTACCGGGGCCCAAATTTGGGGAGTAAAGAATATAACCACTGTTACTTGCCACTCATGTCGTAAGAATCGACTAAGGAGGTTTGGCTGAAATCGGATGCATGTGTCCGCTAGGGAATGCTAACCCGAAACAAATGCTTACAGAAAACATATGCACCAGGCCGTAAGGCGCATAACATGGTGCAACGACCCTCACAATGAGGAATGGGATAACGGATTCTACGGTCGCCAATCTGCCTTGGAGATTTAGCCACGGAGTAGAATGTCAGACCTACCATCACGAGGGTGGCCAAAACTTACTGCTGGAAGAGGTCGGCACAAACGGGAAAGCAGAAATCATAGGAATTATATCCTATAGAACTGCCCCAGTATGCAGACTTGAGAAGAAAGAGGTGACCCACTTACACTAGCGTCCAAGACAAACTATATGGCGTGGCTGATAATCTGAGACAGACGGCTGCCTTTATTAGAGAATCCGAAATCCCAATCTAGTGAGAACGCAAAAGACAAACTGTATGGCGTGGCTGATAATCTGAGGCAGACGGCTGCCTTTATTAGAGAATCCGAAATCCCAATCTAGTGAGAACGCAAAAGACAAACTGTATGGCATGGCTGATAATCTGAGACAGACGGCTCCCTTTATTAGAGAATCCGAAATCCCAATCTAGTGAGAACGCAAAGAAGAAGAAGAAGAAGTAATGCCATCCGAACGATTACTTCCATCATAATCAGCCTCTCTACTAAAACAACAGAAAATCTCCCTTTCCATCAAAGGACAAACGGGAAACTAGATGAAGGACCTGCATATATTGGAGTCACATTTGACCCCAAACTTACATAAAAACTACATATCAACAATTGCCAAACTGCAGGGAACATGAGAACAGCAGTGATCATGAGAACAGCAGTTCTGGAAACTTTCTTCAACAGACTGAGGAGAAAACAAAGAAATCTTGAGAAAGAATATATACTAGATATGTAGATCAGAATTGGAATATGGAATGTCTGCATGTTGTGCTACAACAAAAAGTAACATCCACAAGATTTCTAAGATATAAAACTGGAACCATAGAATTTTAACAAGCATCATGAGAAGTAATCCAATCCAAAATTTAAAATTATAATTATCACCATGTGATGCCACTTTCTATGTTTTCGAAGTATTTCATTTGTTTGATTTATATTTCTTAATCATTTCTTCATTCCTTTTATATATATATATATATATATATATATATATATATCTTCTTGACATATTTTTTTTTTTCACTTAAATTTTTTTAAATCGGCTTGGTGCCATGGACATCGTAACCCTTCGGTTCGGTGCCACGAACACCGTAAATCTGGAGAAACTATGGTTTTTCTGCCATCCCACGGAATTGAACCGCACTCACAGAGGGCTTGTCACCCGTCGTCCAGCGCCTACGAGCAAGCTGGGCAGGCGGGCTTTCCAATGAAAATCCCTCTATTCTTCTGTATAATGGCTCGCTGGTTGTGTTCGTAAGAACGCTCGTATTGCTAGGCTAGGCAATGGGTACCGTAAGAACGCTCGTATTGCTAGGCTAGACAATGGGTACCGTAAGAACGCTCGTATTGCTAGGCTAGGCAATGGGTACCGTAAGAACGCTCGTATTGCTAGGCTAGGCAATGGGTACCGTAAGAACGCTCGTATTACTAGGTTAACAATGAGTGCCGTAAGAACGCTCGTATTGCTAGGCTATACAATGAGTGTCGTAAGAACGCTCGTATTGCTAGGCTAGGCAATGGGTACCGTAAGAACGCTCGTATTGCTAGGCTAGGTGATGGGTACCGTAAGAATAAGGGTAGTGGTTCGAACTGTGTTTGGTCAATTTGTTTTTGCGGAAGCTCCATACTTGTACACTGTCTGTCTGTTGATAATCTTCTGTATAACCATCTCGAAAAGACATTATTTCTGTCTTCCAAATGCGTGTTAATTGTCCGTGTTTCTGAACCATACAAAATTCTGAATAAATATAATACTTGAAAATCCTCCACTGTATTTTATTTGTTATCTGTTTAGATGTTGGTAACTTGCTCATGTCATTGGATGTACGGTTAGTTCTTCCTCTTCTCTTCTAATCTATTTTTCACATCTGCCATCAACTGTAATTATGATTCCTTAATATAGCTAACTAGTTTTCTAGTTTATACTAATATTGTGTCAATGATGTGAATGTGGTATGTAAAAGGTTCTCAACCTTTCTATCAGCGATGCCCTTTTTAGGCATACACATTCATTCTGATCTTTTGTCTATTCCCAGGTGGAAGATATAGTTGGCTGTCCACTCTTGCCGTTAAGCGTAGGGATGGGAGCTTTAATTTGAGTTCTAGGGCCAGATGAGTCGCCCTTGTGTTATATCCGTGTTCATGTAGTGTAGTCTTGATATTGTCTATCCATCTTTTTCTTGGTCTTCCCTTAGCTCTAGTACCCGATCTCTTTTATTGTATGCTGTCATTCTGATCACAATCAGCAATCTGTATGTATGATCAGGCAGTTTGAAAACCGCCGTAGTATATTTACCATTTGTTCAGAGTTTCGAGAGGTTAAGTGTGTTTTAATTTCACTCCGTAAATTCTAAATCCGGTTTAAACTATCTAGGTTTCAAATATGATAGTACTGTTTGGTTTTCTTCATTTTTAGTCTTTTTTTTTTTTAAAATAAACAAATTAATAATAAGTACCCTCAAGCGTCGCTGATAAATTACTTACTTAATTTTCGTTATGACCTGTGACACTTGAAGGCTCTACGGGTGCTCCCCTCCACTTTTTGTTAGAGGTCCTCGGCTCAGTGCTTAATGTTAGAGATAACATGTGCATTTCTTCTTCCGTCTGGAGTTTCCTAATTTTTCATGGTCATTCTTTTTTCTTCTTTTCCTTTCCGGTGTTCAAGGGATAACCGTTCTTGCATGTATGTTAGGGGTCATGTTCGCTACTTGCTTAGAAATTTCATATTTTTTAAACCGTCATCTAAAAAGGTTTCCTGTTTTATACTTTGGTCTCTCACAGTTTTTGTTTTCTACGTAGACATAAGTGATGAAATGTAAAGTGTGGGAGGCTGTGTGATTTGTGTGTCAAAGAGTCCTTTAATTGAACTCAAGTGCGTTGTTCTACAGGGTGTTCAAGATAAAAATAGCCTAGTCAAGGAGCCAATCTGGCATATGTTTATAAAAATGAGAAGGAATAAGGAGAAGAAGAATGAGAATATTACGTCAATTATGACGTAATATAGGTCAAGTCCGTGAGTCCGTTTGTGATAGTGTGTAATTATGGGGCAGGAAGGGGGCGATGAACAAATGTGACGACAGGATGAGCTAGTGAGAACCGGTTCAAATAGTAAATAGACAAAACGCAATGCTTACTTGGCAACTTTTGATTTGTCAAGGGATACTTTATCTTCAACACCCTGTATCTACAGCAAAGCCACTTTCGTTCCAGCACATTACATTTCGTCGTGCGATTTTGTGTTGGATCCTACCTTCCGGATGTTTCATGAAAACGATTATGGTTCGAATTAAATTGTATTTCTTAAATGATCTCAAATTTTCCCAGACAACGGCACAAAATCTACAACAGCGCTGTCCAACACACCCGCGCGCCGCTGCGGAACCATGACGCCATATTTTGTCCAACACAGCGCGCGGGAACCATGACGCCATATTTTGTCCAACACAGCGCCCGCGGGAACCATGACGCCATATTTTGTCCAACACAGCGCTAGCGGGAACCATGACGCCATATTTTGTCCAACACAGCGCCGCGGAACCATGACGCCATATTTTGTCCAACACAGCGCCGCGGGAACCATGACGCCATATTTTGTCCAACACAGCGCCCGCGGGAACCATGACGCCATATTTTGTCCAACACAGCGCTGGAACCATGGTATTGTCCAACACAGCCTAGCGAACCGACGCCTATTTTGTCAACAGCGCAGGGAACCATGACGCCATATTTTGTCCAACACAGCGCTGCCATGCGGAACCATGACGCCATATTTTGTCCAACAGCAGCGCCTGAGCCTGGGAACCATGACGCCATATTTTGTCCAACACAGGCAAGCGCATATTTTTAAAACGCGGAACCATGACGCCATATTTTCTCCGGATTTGATGTTTATCCGAATTTCAAGACCAAAAATATCTTTCTGAATAATGGTACGATTCAGTTTTTTCGTAAGCACAATATTTTTGTTAAACCTGTCATGATTAAGTTTTCATTTGTTATTATTTTTTAGTCATGTTATTATTCTCTTTCTGCCCTTTTAACCGGATTGGGGCATAGGCCCTCAATCAACCCATGCCAAGTCTTCCTATCTCTAGCTATCTCCTGTAGCTCCCATCAGCTCTTCTTTATATTGTTGATCTCTGCCTCCAAATCTCGTCTCCATGTATTTCTCGGCCTCCCTTCTGCTGTTCCTGTTGAAAAGGACCCTTCTTGTTATATTCCCTCAGGTTTTCGAAAAGTGTGTCCTATCCAGCGCCAGCGTCTTTTTTAACCTCTTGATTCACTGGAATCTGTCTTGTTCTATTCATAAGTTCCTAATTTGTGACCCTACAATACCATCTTTGTCCCTCTATTCTGCGCAGACACCAGTTGATGAATGTTTGCAATTTATGCGCTAGTGTTTTAGTTGTTCTCCATGTTTCTGACCCATACAGCAGAACTGCTTTAACATTAGAATTAAATATCATAATTTTTATTATAGATTTAATTTCTTTAGACTTCCATATGTTTCTCAGTGCAATGAAAGCTCCTCTTGCCTTCTGTATTCTTATTTTGACATCTGTTCCACCCTCATTATCTGCATTGCCGCCCAAATATGTGCATGATTCTACAGGGTGTTCAAGATAATTGCAGCCCCAATGACAATTCGAAAGTTGCCAGGTACACATTGAGTTGTGTTTATTTACTATTTAAACCGGTTCTGACTAGCTCGTTCTACGTCACATTTGTTCATCGCCCCTTCCTACACTACAATTACACACCGTCACACAACCGTGACCTATACTACGTCATAACTGAACCTTCTCATTTCCATACATATATGCCAGATTAACTTCATTCACGGGCTGCTTTTAAGTTGAACACCCTGTACCTCTTGAAGTGGATTTCACCCAGGAGATCGAATTGCCGTTCATGTTAGTATTCATTTTACTGTATTATTCTTCTTAGTGTTATTGTAATCGCCACATGGCGCCCACGTCTCCAGTCATTATTCATATGCGCCAGAGTATAAACAAACGTTGGATATCATCGTTCTATATTATATTATCTTCTTGATTTCCGTTTATTTGTTATATAACTGATGATTTGTCAGGGGTGGCTGCGTTGTTGATGTGTCTACACATGGAAACAAACTTAGAAACATTGGTGTGGAAGAAAGAAGTCTATAACGTTCACGCTAGGGCTGTCTTCAGTGGACAGTCTATGAACATTTTCCTTTGTCCTTCTCCAAGATTTCTGGTAATGGACGAACAGTAAGTAAGTGTTATATATGTTTTATATCCATTTTATTTGGTGATTCCTGCCGCGAATGGAAATTATTCATAGAACTAGGACGGTTAGGGTGCGCAAGCTGCCAAACCTGGACAAAGTAAAAACGCCCAGTTATAGCTGTTGGAGGCGGATACAGCTAGTTATGAAAAAGCATAATAGTGACTGCAGGAATTTGTAATCAAATTTTGCACAAGCATGATGTTTGAGGTAGGATAATGAGTGCATGCAACCAGAGAGCAACGGGAACAAATCAGCATTAATAGAATTATCATATATTTGAATGCTAGAAGTGCAGTGAGGTCGTTTCTATAAGCCAGCATTTGTAGCCATAATTAGACTTGTAGGATAGTTAGAACAGAGCGGGGGTGGGGGAAGAAGAACAATACGATCCTTTTGTAACCGGAGGAAGAGAAATACCTGAACTAAGATATGCTAACGATACCGTGTTACTGTCAACATCGCAAAAAAGGAATTGAGAAATTATTAATGGACGTGCAAGAGAAAATCATTTCTCTTCCGTTCTATTTCTAGTTTTTATGTTGTTTTTTTGTGTTACATTTATTTCGTTATTCGTTTTTATTCCCAGATTTTCGTTTTTATTTCCAGATTTTCATTAGAAACGTTTTTTTTTGGTCGTCCATTTTTTTTTAATTTGTCACTCCTGTTGTTCGTTTGCTTGATAAATGCCTTGTTGGTCGAAAAGTTGCTGTATTTTGTCATTGTTTTTATAATTTGTAAAGCTACAGTACTTTGTGATTACGTGTTTTGCCAATCAAATAGTTTTACTGCAGTCTCATCTTTTAAGAGAAAAGCGACAAACAAAATCTATATCTCAATGTGGTCAAAACAAAAATAATGACAACGGATAAAATAAACATGCCACAAAAATATTTTTATTAACGGAG
Organism: Arion vulgaris; assembly: GCA_020796225.1. NCBI lineage: Eukaryota > Metazoa > Mollusca > Gastropoda > Stylommatophora > Arionidae > Arion > Arion vulgaris. Next base: position 24,404,992 of record CM036756.1, read on the forward strand.
AGTAAATGGAAAATCTGGACACTTTGGAATATCTCGGTTCTGTGCCAACAAAACATGGAAATGGGATGAAGGAAATTAAAAGGACAAATATGGACTTACAGAAATTTAAACAACTAAAACAGTATGGAATGGAACTGATAAGAAAACTTGGATTAGAACACTAAGAGCATGCATATTCCCGGTAGCAACGTGTGGGTGTGAAGCATGGACATTTAAAATGGAAAACCTATATGTAACTGTCGTTACTGGCTGTTAGTACCGCTATTTATGACGGTGTAGGATATGGGCACAGAGAAAGTTTATCATCAATATAAGAAAGAGGCAGTCATCATTTTTCGGGCATGTGATGAGGAGGGCAGGTTTAGAACACATCGTGGCCCGTCTGCCCAGCGTGTTCGTAGCGCGTTGGACTATGGGTGACTATCCCTCTGTGTGTGCGGGTTCAATTCCGCGGGATGGCAGAAAAAGCCACAGATTCCCAGATTTACGGTGTTCGTGGCACTGAACCGAAGGGTTACGATGTCTATGGCACTGAGCCGAAGAGCTGAACGCTCAAGTGCTTCTGGATCGGAAAAAAACACATCGTGACAACCGGTAAAATCGAGGGGAGACTAGACAGGGAAGACAGAGAGAGAAAATTTTGGATAGCCTGACTTCATGGCACGGTAGAGCGTCAACATCTGAGTTGATAGCAAACACCAACGACAGAGATTTGTGGAGATCCATGATCGCCTACATCGGCACCTGATGATGATGATGAGAATATGGATTGGGGGGCGCAAGAGCCTGAGGAATTTAATGATCGCAGTCGCCAAGTTGTTTAGGTTAGAATTTTTCATTTATTCCAACAACAGAAAAAAAATCCTTGGATTTACCATGAACTGAACATGAGATATGTGCTTGTGAATATAAGAGTTACAAAAGAATTCTGCGTATATCATGGACAGAGAAGAGAACAAATAGATCTATCCACAAAGAACTCAAAATCAAAGAAAATTGACTGATGCTACAAATAAGAAATAGATAATGGAAGTATTTTGGACATAACGAGAGACAGGAAGGGTTGGAGAACACCACTATGAGATATTAATTAATCTTTCTTCCCTCTCATGAAACATGTCAACAAGAATGAAACATGTCAACAAGAATGAAACATGTCAACAAGAATGAAACATGTCAAAGAAGAAACATGTCAACAAGAATGAAACATTTAAAAGAATCATGTAACAAGAATGAACAGACATATGAAACTTGTCAATGATGGACTGTCAATAAGAATAAAACTGTACAATAACTCAATATGAGCACATTGTCCTTGACAATTCAATATAGACATCTGTATGATTCAATATGAGACTGTACAATTCAATATGAGCACTGTACAATTCAATATGAGCACTGTACAATTCAATATGAGCACTGTACAATTCAATATGAGCACTGTACTATTCAATATGGGCACTGTACAATTCAATATGAACACTGTACAATTCAATAATATTGCAACAAATGTATGTTGAGTTTATCACAGCTTATATGTATAGATAGTAACAATTGCAGAGGAGTAAAGTAAAGTCTCCTTCTAGAATATATAAACATTGTATAGATGATATATATATATATATAAAACTGTCAATATACTGACAATAGAAATAATATTTATCAAGAAAGATCTGTATAGATCTGATGATATGTTCAAATGTTCATATAATGCTGCCTCCTAATCATGACTTTTGTATACAATAACAAACTTACAGAAATAAGATCAATACAAAATGCTGAATAATCATCATCATCCATTAACAAATAAGAAATATAAATGTATGACATTTTCTTCAGTTAAACTGTGATTATTGTATTGGCCTCTTCATGTATCTTATTCTGACATTTTATCTCAACCTTCTTTCTTTAGATTCAGTTTTGTGCTGTTAAATATTTTCTTAAACAGTATCTCTGGAGATAGTGCTCGGAGAGCATGTTTGGAAGTAGTGAACTTACACAAACCTTATTACTGCTTGTGTGTTGTCGAGGCTCACAAGGAGAGCAAAGAATACTAACACTGTGACCTACAAGGTACTTCATAAGAGGCAACTGAGGTAGGGGCTTAGGAAACTACCTAGTAAATAAAGAGAGTCACAGAAACCGGATGTGCTGGCCTACTAGTAGGTGCATAACTGGCACAACGTACAATCGCTCTTAAGCTCAGATCACATACAGATCACAAAGAGTGGTTTAACAAGCAGTCAATATGGAGCATTCACAGAAGAAAAAGACACAAACCATGTGTCATCCACTCTGCATGTCTGAGCTATCAGTCATAAAATATGTAGTTCTCAAATTTATTCATTGTCCTATACTTGTATTTTTATTATTTCTAAAGACTACTATATACCATCATAGCTTTGACTTACAGCAATAAAAAATGAATACAATTTGAATTTGTTTTGTTCAAGTAAAGAAATCATTTTTTCAAGTTATTTCAGATAGCATCGGCCATTTAAAGATTTAAATATCTGATACTTCTAGCCACAATAAGAACTTGTAACCAGATATATCTGAACATTCTAAATACAATATAATCATAATTCTGTCTGCATAGTTACACAATCTGGGACAATGTAATGAATATTCCACTCATTTTTTTAAAGACATTCAAGTCATTCGATATTTTTGTCTAAATAGGCTCAAGTTAGCAAGATAAAAATTACGAACAACACCAAGTATACAATGTTCCTGAGTACACAGTGTAGGATTACACACCCCATGAACAAAAGGTGATATTCATAAAATCTCAAACTAAGATACGGTAAAGAAAACTGATATGATATGGATCAGTTCATCTGATCTTCTGCCTGTCATCTTTAACACATAGATAAGCACATCTTTGAAAAAAAAAAAAAAAAAAACTGCAGCAACCAGTCTGCACTATGGTGTAGCTTGTAAATCACTAAATATGAAACAAGACATAGAAAAACTAAAAAAAATAAAGCAATAAAGTGCAGTAGAAATGTTTTAACACATATCTTGACTCATTGAGATGGCAATGAAATGCAACATAAAATATATAATGTTAATGCTATGAAAATTTGATACTGCAGATTAGATTCTCATGTTAGTATCATATAACTAGCAATGCTAGATGACAATGCAGGAGGTAGTATAACTAGAGTAGCCTAGCTAACACCTGTTCACAGATGATTATCAGTTTTATCTCACATATCAACATCTAATAGTACTAGCTACAACAATTTACATGACAAAGAGTTACAAAATAATGTGCATGTGCTAAAATGACAGTATATAGATGGTAAGTGATAGTCAAAAATGAAAATTGTGGCTTGTCCTTTACAGGGTGTCACCATTACCAGCGTAAGTGCATCGCCAATAAATGAGTTTTGATTTTCTAGGCACCACTTATATGTTGAGCAGTTTGCCATTGCTTTCTGAACGGTGAGGTCTATTTTTACCGATCATAGTAACCCACAGGAATAAAATTGCTTCCAAACTGCCCACCGCGGAGTTTGAACCAGGTACTCTTGGGTTGTGATCGAGATCACTACCGCTAAGCCACAGACGCCCACAGCAAATGGTGTGAAAGTTACTATATTCAAATCATTAATTTGATCATTTGACATCAATTGACAAAAATGTTCAACCATACAAAATAAACGACTATCATCAGTGTCAATCTAGAAAAGGTTCTATTGTAGTACCAATAGTCATAGATTGACCACTGCTTTCTTTAAAAACAATACATTCAAGCTGAGATCTGAAAGTGTGTACATAAAACACAGTAATCTTTCATTTTCTGATACAATAAATTTTGGTTTATAGTGAACAATTATTTCAATATACATACCACTGTCTTACTAAAAGATATTCATTTCCTCTTATTTCTATATCTTGGTACATATTATTTGTACATATGAATCTATCACAAAACCATGGAAACAAACTTAAAAACAGAGGACACTGTATTCAAATTCTGCATGAATTATTATGAGACGTATTAATCAGAATTTGACTATCAAATTGATATTATTATGAGACTGTGTACAATATAATAAACCTCTATTTGGAATATTTGTCCCGAACAGTCAAAAACTAACAAATGTTGAACATAAAAGTCATGTATGCTTGGCTAAATATCAATATTTCATTCAAGCTGCCATTATTCATACACATTTCAACACTAATAATTTGAAGATATGTGTATCACATGAGGAAATGCTTTCCAAGAAAGACTTGCAAATTAATGGATTTGTTACATAAACCACACTTTTTCAAATGTATTAAATTGTTTTTTGTTTCGGTGGTGGATTAAGTGTCTATGTGGCGAGTAAGCTCTTTCAATCTAAGATGGTAGTCTTTTTGGTTATATCAGAGCGTTTGGCCTTTTTCTTGGTGTGACATAGGACTAGTCCTAAAAGGACTGTTTGTTGAGGCATGTGTTCTGATATGTTTTAGTTCTAAGAAAGACTTTTGTGTTGCTCTGAGTGTAGCCCTGAGAAAGACTTTTGTGCTGATCCAGTGTGTGTGTGGTTCTAGGTTATCGCTGTTATTGGATTATTATACTGGCTGACTGGCGTGTATTAAAAGGTACCGCTTCACTGTATTTATGAGGATCAACTCTCAGTGCTTTAATATTTGCTAAAAGTACTGAAGGCAGAACATGTTCTTCATAGCTTCGTCAACAATATTAATTTCCATAACAATTCCGTGACTGACAGATCAACTAATCTTATCCTACTACAATCATTGTACATTTGTACTGTATTATAACGTTCGAAATATATTCAGTATATTATTGTTTGCTACTGCAGTACATGATATAAGGGTACAATATACAGTAAAGTTATGTAGCAATACGCAAAAACAACAAAATACTGTAGTTTTATAATGTACAATAACATTATACAGCGACGTTTCTGCCATATTACTATTTCTAAGAAACATGAAATCTCTAGAAATATGAGTATTTCCAATTGTTACTAATCCACTAACATTTATTTTAAGCATTAAATGAAAACATGAGTCACAAAAATATCCCATTTAAGTAACATCTGTAATCAAGTCTGGAGTGTCTCTGGTCCTTCCCAAGATGGCTTGCTCATCCATCAGCTGTATCCCATTCTCCACAGATCTTGGTCTTTAAAGTTATCCAAGCTGAAACTTCAGAGTGGTGAAGCAAGCAAAGGTAAGATGGAGAAAGAAAGAAAACTAAAGGTTGCTGAGGATAAATATGATGATTATGACAATAATCAGGTGACAATGAGAAGTGACCACATTTTCAGAGAAGAAATTTGACTTTTATTAACACAAATCATAAAGATTTGCAATATCAACAGGAGCAACTTTTTTCCCCATGTTAATGGGGAGAACATAATATAACTCCTATGTTCTATCAGTTATGCTGTTCCATGTGAGTGAGGAAGATTATTCTTGGGGCTAGAAAGAAACTTAGTGGGAGAGAAAATAATACAACTCCTACATCAGATCAATCAAGTTGTTGCGGGGAAAAGGGGGCACGCATGGAAGATTTTACTTAGAGCTAATTAAAAACTTGATGGGAGAAAATAATATAACCATACATCACATCAACCAAGTTGTTGTGGGGGCAAGGGAGATTGAGCTTGAGGCTAGAGAGAAACTTAATGGGGAGAAAAAATATAACTTACATTCTGTTGTTATGTTATTGCAGGTGAACAAAAAAGATTGTGCTTGGAGCTATAAAACAAAATTCATGGGGAGAAAATAATACAACGCCTACATCACATAAATGAAGTTGTTGCAGGTGGGCAAGGAAGTTTGTGCCCGGGACTAGCAACTTATAAGGGGCAAAGAATAGAACACTCACATCATACAATAATGGTTGCAGATGGGCAAGGAAGATCGTGCTTGTCATTAGTAACTTATCATGTAATAGAAATCTATATAAATCACCACTTGTAAGGACACATATTTTGGCACAGGCTTCCATCATCGAGGTCGACAGCAGGAATAATCTCATGATCCTTCTAGAATTAAAAAGGAAGAATGATGACTAGGCACTCCAAAGATGTGTAGTGCATGATAACATCGTACTGCATGTAGCTGAACAGCTACTGAGTTTGACAAAAAAGAATATTGTATCTTCAAGTGTTGTAGTTTTATTACTATATTGTCATATCTTCCTTCTGACATATCCGGCCCTTACAAAGTGTAAGACTATAATATTTCATGTGTTTTAAAATCATAGTTTGACTATATATCTCTGTGTGCATATGGTGATGTCTATTCCCAACTAAAAAAGCAGATTTGCAACCAAACTATCAATATTACATGAAAATGTCTGTACGTATATAGTTTCTCATAGTTAGAAAGTGACAACACTTTCGTGATTGTAGACATACTTAAATGGGAAATCGCCTGTGTGGTGCCGGGGTCCGAAGGAAGTAAAGAATAGTACCACTGCGACCTACAAAGCATGTCGTAAGAGGCGAATGATGAAGGACCTAGGGAAGCTACCCTAGTAAATAAAAAGCATCGCAGAAATCAGATGTGCTGGCCTACTTATTGGCACATAACTGGCACAATGCACAGCCACTCTTAGGCTCAGATCACATACAAATCACAAAGAGTGGTTAACAAGTGGTCGATATGGAGCGTTCAAAGAAGAAATGGAAAATATTTATGTCAGTTTTGAACTATTTCGATGTTTTCAGAAGAACTGAGTTATTAGACAAACATGACCGACGTAAATGATTTGTCTGATGTTTTTAAGCATTTCATGTCTGTTTTACAAGACAATATAAATAAAAGATGCCTTCTGGAAAGTTACTGACTTATGATGAGCATGAACAATCTCTTAAAGTAATCCAAATGATGCATCAAGTTTACTTGTCAGCTAGTGCTATCTTTATTAAGTCTTTCCTCTTGTTATTTGTTCTCAAATTGTGAAAATGTTATGAAAGTATGAATATTTTAATACTATAAACCGCCAGAGTGGTTACCGGGGCCAAATTTGGGGTGTAAAGACTAGAACCACTGTTACCTGCCACGCATGTCGTAAGAGAAGGAGGTTTGGCTGAAATCGGATGCATGTGTCCTAAATGTGTACAAGTCTATGCGTTTAGGGCCTACCAAACCAATGTGCAACATATACATGTTCTTGGCAAAGATCAAACATATCACAAAGAGTGATTAAAATTGGTCGTAAACGAACGCAAAGAAGAAGAAACTATAAAGAATTAAAGTGTCTGTGTATGCACACAAACAATGTTGCCATGACTTATGAACCTGACTGCTGTACTAAAGATCAGTTGCATATCATTAGTGTTATCAAACAACTAACACTTCTGTGCTAGCATATTCTGGTTACTATATATAAAATTTATATATATATCAAAGCAAAGCAACATCAGCTTTTAAAAGTCTAAATAAAATATGGAACTGCAAGTTATATAGTTTTAAATCTAAATTACGAATTTTCAATTCCAATGTTATATCAATTCTAACATATGCCAGCGAGAGTTGGAAAATGACTTAAGCAAGTTGAATGCATTTGAAAATAGATCTGCAAAAAATAATGAATATAAAATGGGACAAATTCAGGAGAAGTGATGAAATCAGAATGTTTGGTCAACCACTAGTAACAACTGTTATAAGAGGGAGAAGATGGAAATATGTTGGAGATATTTTAAGAAATAATGATCAAAGAATACCAAAGCAATTTTTGAAGTGGGAAACAAAGGGTTCAAGAAAGAGAGGACGCGCTAAGGAGACCATGAAATGAACTTTGCTGAGAGAGGCAAGAAATATCGGTCTCAATTCCATGGAAGAGATTGAGTGAGTTGCCCAAGACAGTGCGGTATGGAGAAATTACTTGCAGGTCCTATGTAACATAAAATGGTACAAGAAGAATTATTATTATTATATATTAAATGACCTGTAGATGTTGATCATCATCAGTGTGTGTGCAGATGATCAATGAAAATATGGGTCTAACACTGTATGCCCCAATATACCTGATGGTATGAAAAAGGGTTCCTTTACCTTCCCTATATACTAAATAGGTTAACTATCACTGTAAATCTATATTTGAGATTTACAATTTAAATTATAATAGATTCTTATGTTTTATCATTCTCAAATATATGGCACAATTATTGACTGCTGTAATGAAGATGAACAGCAATGTCCAGTGACATTCATGAAATCATACAGAGTAAACGAACTACCCGCTAATTAAGTTAATTAAAAATAACTTTTCGTTAAATTGTAGTCACTGGTAAAGATGATAATACTTGAGGGAGGTTTCTTTAGTTACATATAAGAGGAAAAATGTGTGCTATTAAGGTTAGGTTGCCCGAGTGGTTACCAGGGCCCAAATTTGGGGTGTAAAGAATAGAACCACTGTTACCTGCCACACATGTCGAAGAGAGACTAAGGAGATTTGGCTGAAATCGGATGCACATGTCCTAAACGTGTAGAAGTCTATGTGTTTAGAGGCCTACCAACCAATGTGCAACGTATACACGTTCTTGGCAAAGATCAAACATATCACAAGAGTGATTAAAATTGGTCGTAAAGAACGAACGTAAAGAAGAAGAAGGTTAGGTTATATGTATGAAACATAGTACACAGTTAAATGAATACAGACAGATGAGAGAATGAATGATTAGAAACAATGACAAATGTATGACTGTGTATAATGTGAGTAGACTCTTATGTAAAACTTTGTATTGGTATGTGTGTATAACTTGCCTGTATTGTTATGTATGTGTATGCTGATTGTATGCACTGATGATAGATATGCATGTGTGGTTCTATGAATCAATATGTATGTGTAGTTTGTATGCATCGATAGGTGTATGGTGTGTATACATCAATATGTACGTATATATGGTTTGTATGCAACATACATGTATACATGGTTTGTGTGTGTTGATAGGTATATTGTTTGTATACATCGATATGTGTGTCTTGTATGCATCAATATTTTTGTGTGTCTTGTATGCACAACTGACTTAATGACCAACAAAAATATAACCTCTTCGACCAACCTACCTCCAACAGAAATGCAACAAAGACTATATTTTATTGCAATGAAACTAGTTTATCAACTACAATAACACATGTAACAAATAGCATAGAGTTCAACACGGATCCAGCCCTTCTTGTGTACAACAAAGAATTTTAATGAACGTTAGTTTCATAATTTTAAAAGAACAACCTTGTGTTGACTACAAGAACAAAACATGGTATCCCATTACATCAACTGGTATATTCAATGAACAACTTACAAGCAACAAGATTATAGCCCATCTGTTGCTAAAATCATGTTGAGTCAATGTCATCAAATTTTAAACATTAAAAAACTGATACATAAGTTTAAAAACATCATTTTAAAACTAAAAAAAACAACATGTAATTGACATATAATCACTACCCTTCACCTCTAGTCTTATGGTGAGTTATAATGTTTAAAATCTAAAACACCAGTTACAAAACTTGGTGCTTTTATCTTATTCAGAATAGGTGTAGATCAATATTCTATGACTGAATGTGAAATAATAAAAACATGACAGAGATTATACAGACAAACAACTAGAAGCTAATATACAAGCTGTTAAAAAGATATAGAAAATGTTGAATAACCACTACACATACACACCGATACAACAATAAAAACGTATAAAGAATAAAGCTAGCGATTAATTTTTTGTTAAAGAACAGTATTTACTACTCTTTCATATCATTTTTGTTGTTGTTGGAAAATGCTAAACGAAATAATGGAAGATTAACTTCAACAGAAATTATATCATTGTTAAATGTTGAAATGTAACAACAAAGCAACCAACCATACAACACATTTCCACCACTAAAAATTGTTTCAATTAATGAAATCTTAAATCTGTGTTCATAGAAAACAGTCTTGAATGACCATCATTGACGGCTAATTTGATGGATAGGACATGATGTCCTAAAATAAGAAAGCTGTCTCAGGGTTTAACTATTCAAAGAAATGAACTAAATGTATTGACTCGCATACTTAAAATATATATATACATTTACCGCTCAGAATTTTTATAAAACCTCATACGTTCCACAAAAAACTGTCATTTTACTGTTACCGTAACGTTTAACGAAAAAAGATAAATGAATCATATATCATAAATGCTCAATGATTAATCGTTTTGCACAAGAATGGAACATTACCTGTTCCCCCAGACAACAATAATTAAAACTTTTATATTCCATCTGTGAAAACAATAATAATAATAATACTAATGCAGCAACTGAAATTAATTTCTGATGGCTAAACACATGCCGCTGTTGACTAAATTTGTGGTAAATAACCAACCCCCTTATTTATCATATAAAAACCAAGCAGTCACCAACACTCTCACAAAATACGTGGATAGGACACACACTGAGGATACCACTGACACCATCATGATACAAGCCCTCCAATGGAACCCCTAAGGGATAACCCAGGAACACCTGGAGGTGGGAGTTGGAGATGAAATTCAAGAAAAGGGGAGAGTTGGTGAGATCTTGGAAAGATGGCCTTGGATAGGAGGGTTTGGAAGACCTTGGTTGCGGATACATGCCTCCCTAGGGGAGGTGAAGAAGAAACAGAAGAAACAAATGCTTCTGGCATCTAAAACTGTTGGTCAATACCCCCTCCTTTATTTATCATATCAAAGCAAGCAGTCACCAACCAACACTCTCACAAAATATAGATAGAATAAGAGGACATATCAATAGATTAACACAATCAGTTTAACTGTACTACATATAACTTGGTATGTAATTAATCAACTAATGAGATCTTGTTTAAGCAAATCAAACATGTTACTCAACTGTTCAGTTTCAGTTAAATAAATCAATTACATTCTGAAACAGACAACAACAAACTGACTGCAAAAGTTAATAGCAGCATTTAAAGTAGAGCCAATAAGGTGATTATTTTCAGGGTTGCAAAACTACTAGTAACTTGGAAGAATCCATTAAGAGCTACAAAGTAATTTGTAGCTTAGAATTCAGCAGTTTACCGGGCTGTAAAAATACTGGATGTTTAGTATCAATGAGCTTACATGGTAGAAATTACTATTGGTTGTTTAGAATTGATAACTTTAGAGCAGGCTGTATAACGCGAGCCGTGGGCGCCATGTCGCCCGCATTATGCATTTCTGGCATCCCAAGTAATTCTGCTGACTTTAACGTTAATCAGGACTTTAAGAGGAGGAAAAACATTTCTGAATAAAAGAATGTTTCCTTTTTTGTCACAGCACTCCAGAGAACACTGTCTTCACTCTATTGCAATTTTGTTTTCTTTTGTAACCATTCTACAAAAAAAGGTTGGACAGCATTGCTTTAGAGGGTAGCCACCCATGTGGTGCAGGGGCCCGCAAGGAAGCAAAGAATAGTACCACTGCAACCTACAATGCATGTCATAAGAGGTGACTTATGTAGGCCCTAGGGATGGTACCCTAGTGCATAGAAAGCAGTGCAGAAATTGAATGTGCTGGCCTACTTGGTGCATAACTGGCACAATATACAATCGCTCTTAGACTCAGATCACATACAAATCAGTGGCTGACAAGTGGTCAATAAGGAGCGTTGAAGAAGAAGAAGAGGAGGGTGGCAATATTTATTGGTAGCTTAGAATCCAACAGGGTATCAGTATTTATTGATAGATTAGAATCAATGTAGCAAAACTTACAATTCACAAGTCTAGATGGTAGCAATATTTATTGGTAGCTTAGAAATGTCAAGTCCACAGGGTAGAAATATTTATTTGCAGTTTAGAATTGACAAGTCTACAGAGTAGAAATATTTATTGGTAGAGTAGAATCGATAACTTTAGAGGGTAGCGTTATTTATTGGTAGATTAGAACTAAATGGTAGAAATTTAGGTAGATTAGAATTAACAGGTAGCAATATTTATTGGTAGATTAGAATCTAAATGGTACATTATTGGTAGTTAGATCAACAGTAGATATTTATTGGTAGATTAGAATCTAACATGGTAGCAATATTTATTGGTAGATTAGAATCTAACAGGGTAGCAATATTTATTGGTAGATTAGAATCCGCTAATCTACATCGTAGCAATATTTATTGGTAGCTTCGGTGAGTTTACATGATTGTAAGAATTCTGTATCTGATATAGGCAGTCAATAAAAGTGATTCCGTGAGCCCTTTATTTGGTGGCTGCTATGATACTATCATGCACATAATCATAAGATGTTTCAGTAGCTATATCAATAATGGCATGTAATACAACATATTTCATTCACAACAACTGTTTAGTGTTGATTGTCAACATTACTGGCAGATGATATAGATATGTTCTTGTGTTTATCACTGCCCACATGCTGTGACCTATAAACTATTGATAAACTGGTGAGAGTAAGAGGGAAAAAACCTCCCTCAGCCTAAACAGCACAGACAAATTATACAGATGGTCATTCCAAAGAAACAGGAATCTCCAGGACGTAGGAGTAAATGTAATACTATTACAACAAGTACATTCATTGATATATAACTGGAACCTGATCAAATTCAACATGAAATGCATTTCAGAACTAAAGAATAGAATAGGTCATACATAACAGCATTCCAGAAACGAAAACAGAGAGAGTGTGGTCAAAGTGCAACTAATCTTTATTAATGGAAGGAAAGGAAAGAGTTCTTTAAGTTATGAGCCAATATTATTATATAGAAGTTAATCATGGATAGCAAATAAATCTACAAGGAAATCACCAGAGACCAAATGATATGGTTTTACAGATGAACATTAGGAATGAAGATAAAAAGAATCATGAGGTGGTGCTACATGATATCAACATACAAAGATAGTTCAGTAGACCAGGAAGAAAATCATTTTATATTATATAAAAATCAGGTTTTATGTACACTAAATATAATTCATGGAAAAGTATAAGACCAGAAATAGGGCAAAAAGTGGAAGATCAACCTCAGGGAGAAAGAAAATCATCAACAGAGCAACAGCACTATGGATATGGGGGGGAAAAATTTTCCCTTTTTTAAAAAAAAAAAATTTTTTCCCCCACCCGGCCCAGTTTTGGGGCTGGCCATAACGAGCCCCTGGTTCCCATGAACACCTGAATCGGGAACCGGGGTTTTCTCCCCCGGGAATTGAACCCCACTCACAAATTCCCCCGATAAGGCCCCACAACCGCGGGCAGGGGGCAATGTTTTCCCATACCAACTGGCATAGCCATATGAAAAAGATAAGTTGGTAAAAGATTACCACAAATTAAAAAACCCTGGTTCTATGACCAAGACGATTTTAAACACAACCAAACTGGTCGCTGTCAATCACTCATTATCATCAGCTGAAAACAATAAAATTTAACCATCACACATTACATTCTTTTTCTTAAAATTTTTACCCACTGAAGTCTGTTTTATATTTCACTTGTCTTTGAATTGAAAAAAATTCACATCTGACATGTTGTAAATTGGCACTAATCCAAAAATACTTGGGGGGGGAAGTAATGTTTGCTGTGGCAAAGTAGTTTTCCTTTTGCATTCTAAAGGGCCAGAGTTTGAGTTCGATTTGCCATTCAGTTAACATGTGAATTTTTTTTTAACAAAAATATCTTCAGATAATTGTTGAGCAATACTCTCAACAGGTGGTGCCCACCAGGGGGTGACTGAGCCATATGGAGAAACCTGCCCAATAACCCAATCCTCCATTAGACACTTAAAAATGCAGCCCTTTTTGGTTTTAAAAAACCCAACAAACAGCACTAAAGGGGAGACCTATAGGTGCCCCAGTTTTTTAAACCCAAATGCGAGGGATGTATGCTGATATTTCCCGACTTGCGGGATAAACACAGTTATCCAGCAACTCTGACCCAGTCCTACCCCTTTAAAGATTGTTTCCCTAATTTTGCAGTTCTGTGTATAAATTTTGATACCCAAAGGTGATGCAAAAACTAAAAAAGTTTTTATCCATCTTCAAGAACCCTGACTACATGTTTTTTTTATACAAGCCGTCCTTCAAACTACAAATACCGTTACCCAGACATGACATCTATGAGGATCCTAACATGATAAAAAAGGAAAACTAACAATTAAAATGTGTTTTTTAAACTTGAGCTAAATATCTTTAGTACTGTCATTGAACACGGGAGGTATATGTATGAAACCATACTATGCTCAAGAATATCACTACTGTGAAAACTATAAACATCTAAGTTTTAAAATTTAAAGGGAAATAAAAATCATGGCATATCCATTACATGACGTCACAATCAACCACAGTAAAATAACCATTTCGGGCACCGTTTTATACATTTAGTAGTCACCCTATGAGCAGGGCTTTTTTACAGTGGCCAAACCACGGGAACAAATTTGCTACCAAACTGCCCACTGCAGAGTTTGAACCAAAGCCCCTTTGGGTTGGGTTGATAAAAATCACAGAAAACCACATTGTCCACATACAAAAGTACTTATTTAAAATTAACAGATTATTATATCCCTAGCTTATATCATGCCCTTTTGTCAGCTCAGATGGTTCACATGTTATCATAAGACAATAGCGTACTATATGAATTGTCAAACCCACTGATTTGGGGGGGAAAGCAAGGGGGCAAGCCCTGATAGAAAACCCTCACTGCCCTTTTAGATGGTTATGCAGATAGCTAGAAGAAAACCTCACCACAAATCTAGAGGGAGGGATCCTAAAGCAGTTGTTGATGGTTAGGTATATTCCATTCCATCTTCTGGCAAACCCTGCTCAATTTCAAAAAGCCCTCATTTCAGCACAGTCAACATTCCCATATTAGCTCCCCGCTGGGAAAATACATAAAAGGAGAGGACACCTATCCTTGTTTTGGCCGACACAACACAGTAAAACTTAGGGATGAGCTTGAAGGCAAGAGAAAAAAGGGCAAACTAGTTATCACAGTTCAACCTTGCAACTGACCGTCTGAAAAGCGAAAAGGCCATACATACATACCCCCATTTTAAATCTCTTATTTTCTAAATCAGCAGATAACATATTTTTTTATGCTTGTTTCAGCATATTTTAAACAGGAGTGTCGATTATTAAAACCAAAATTTGTTAAAGATTTTTTTTAAATTTGATTATTTTAGATAATTTTCCCTCAATAAAAAGAACCAGTCTAGAAAAAAAGCAAAAAGAAATAGAAAGATTTTGGGCAAGTTCAAATTTTTTTTTAAAGAGACACGGGGCCCCCGAAACCAATCTACCTGCCCTTTATATCATTAGTGGATTAACTTGCACAACTTATTCAGAGGGTTTTTTATGAGAATTTTAAAAAAAAAAGAAATTATCTGTCTTTGTTTTTTCCCAAAGCACTTTTATAAAAATACAAAGTATACACTGTCTGAAAAAATGTTTTCCCCCTTGCTAAATAAATAACTATGCAGTTAAATTTAAAAACTCATTGCACATGAAACCAAATAATGTGATTATCTTTATAACTAAATTTTTTTTTAGACACACATTGAAAATAATTTATTCTGAATTTTAAAGAAGTCTGTTTGTTACAATAATTGATGCGGGGATGACTTGTGTATATTAGAAGAAAAGAAGAGAAAAGAAATACGCAACAGATTACAAAAAAAAAACTTTTTATGCTACAAGAATATAAAATTATTATTTGCTACTTCTTTTTTTGTTGACCCCCTTGGGAGCTAAGGGCAGAAACAAATCACAGCATTTTTCCCCTGTTCTTGGCTGTCCCTGTTTGTGTTCCAGCAGTGATTCATTTCTTTCCTTTTTGTTCAACTGTTCTCCCCCAAATTTTTTTGGATGTTCCACATTTTACCCCTCTACGCCATGTCATGGCAGTTTTACCAGAAAGACTCCTACACGCCATCCAATCCATCTCCTGCATCTCTTTGAGGGTGGTGCTCATATTCTCTTGCTGACACTGGTAAGCATTTTTTTGAAGAGATATTTTTGGTCAGATCTTTTTTAAAAGATTTTTCCCAGACAAGTTTGCATGTGAGAATGTTTTCATACTTAAATTAATTTTTGCCCCAATGTACCCTCATTTTTTTTCACCAGCTTTCAGTTTTCGGGTTCTCTTTTTTGACTAAAAAAAAAAGGTTTTTCCCAATCAAATAATATGGATGTATAAACAATAAGAAAAGGGGTTTAAAATTTCCCCTACAAGAAATGAGAGTATGTTAAGGAGCAGTTGTGGCATCAGATCATCAATGAATAAAAAAAACAATTAATTACAAATGGAAATTTAAAGATATTTAAAAACCCAAAAACTATGAGCAAAATTTTTGGGGAGGGATTTTAGGAATATCATGATGAAAAATAACAACTGACAGTAAAAACCAAATATAGAGGTGTCAACGTTAAAGAAAAAATAAGGGACGATTTAAAAAAACTGAAGATATAGGGGAAAAAACAATGAGTATTTATTTCCTAATTGGTATCCATGTGGTTTAGGATAGAGATGAAAGAATCATGTTTTTTTTTGTTTTTGGAAAAGGCAACTAAGGGTTTGACATGAGGTCAGCAACCACAACTGTTATAAAGCAAACAGCGGCAGAAACAGAAAAAGTAAACTGCTTATGCAGATCCTGTCATAGTGATAGGGTAAAATTAATGAAAATTTGTTTGGTCTTTGTTTTATATACCCTTTGGGTGCGATAAAGACTGGTGCGATGATGATCCAAGTCAGTCAAGTGCTTTAAAGAAAAATTGAAAATTTTTACCCTTTTGAATCCATGGGGGAAGTACTAGAACATTGAAGGAAATGAAACCAGAAGACGGACAAATCGTGAAAAGGGCAGCATGTTTTAGGGCCAATAAACAAAGCAAAGGAAAGAGGGGAAAACTAAAAAAAAAATTCAAAAAGATTTTAAAGAACAATCCTGGCAAAAAAAAAACATCTCGGATAACCGGTATCTCAAAATAAGTGCCAAAAGATCACCCATTGCATGAACAGCTCAGCACCATGGTGAAATGGGGGGGCAAGTCATGGGTTGGCCCCAGATACTTTTCAGCTTATGGGGTCAAAAACATGGGGGGAAGAATGGATCCCGATACCCCAATTTTGGGAACATTTTTCAACCATCAATAAATTTGACAAAGGTTGGAGGGGGAATCCTTGTTGAAGCAGCGCCAAAGCCATCATCGATAAAGTGAAACAGGACGTGATTTCCGGATGGATCATAGTTCCACAAAAAGTCTGCATGGGCCTTTTTGCAAGCTCATGTTCAGAATGGTCAAAGCCAGTGGTATTAAGTATACAACAAGCAGCATGAAAAGGAGGAATTGACCAATGCACACTTGGCTAGTCACAAACCTCTCTTACGATTCTGAGTACTCTTGAGTATGACCCAAAAAGGTGGGGGCCCGGTTCAGTCCGGAATGGGCTGAACACTGCAGGCTCAACCCAAGAAACACTTGTTTTTTTCCCCGGGCAAGGGGTGTTGGCAATGAACCAGACAGACTGGCTGGCTCTGCCCTTTATCAGAGGACCACCCAATGGATAGAGCTGACATTTTGAACCCCCTCATAGAATTGGCAGAGATCTTCATCTAAACCAACCCAGCAACTACTAGATTGCGGGAGTGTTTGAAGATTAGTGGGAAAGAAACATAACAGGATAGAAAAGGGTCAAAACAAAATCGAAGGGCATAGTGCGGAGCTGTTGAAAATTTTTAAGGAGATCTGAGCCCCCTTAGGGAATGTCCAGGGGCAAAAGATTTTCCCAAACTGAAACAGAGAACACGGGATAAATCTTTTTCTGGATTCATCCTTCTGTCCTAAAGGGGATATGGCATATTTTCCCCAGTTCAAAAACATTTTCACTACTAAGACATTAAAAAATGAGAAACTTAGTGTTACAAATTTAAAGATATAACAGATAAATTATCCATAAACAAAGTATGTATAGAAAAGAGTAAGTACCTGGGCACATTTTTCCAATTTAGGCCTGTTCTCCCTTTTGGGAAATTTTACCCCTGTTTCCTTGTTCCGGGATCAGACTCCCCCCTGAACACATTATCACAGACTTTTTAACATGTATATCAACGAAATATTTAATTCTCTCTCCTTTTTCCCCCATTTACCTACCTTATCGTGGTTGGGGGGTTTGTGTTTTGGGTCCTTCAGGCTGTTTTGGGGGTCCTCTGGCGGGCTGCCGAACAGACTGAAGGTGAAAGGCCAAAAAGGGGGGCAGGATGGGGCCCCATAAGGTGACAGTGCAGAACCCACCGCGAGTGGTAAATGCTCTGGCTGCAACCAACCCATCCCCAGCATGGGGGCAAATAGCACTTTTCCCCTCTCTTTGAGGGGGGTCCTTTTTTTTGTCTTTTCTTCACCTTTTTGCCTTTTTCCTCATAAGGGGTTTAAAATCATTAGGGGGCACACCCTGCATAAAGCCGGGTTTTTGAGCCCGCAACAGAAGGCTGGGCATCTAATGGAGCCCAGACAAACCCGGGGAAAACAGTCTCCAGCAGGGGGTTAAACCCGTCTGAGAACAACTCAAAAAAAAAATGTCCCCAAAAAAGGAATTTTCAGCCATTATTGGCGGGGGGGAAGGACATACGAACAATCAAAGGGGCCCTGCGCAAATTTTATTTTCGTGGGCCAACCATGGGAAAAACCCCGGTGGTGGTGGGGCCGGGCCCCCGCCCCGAAGGGGGCCACCCAGCTACTGGCGGCCCTGTTGATTCTGCAAAACCAGGGGAAAACACGGCAAAGGAAAACCACCCCCCAAAAGCAAGGGAAGCAGAAGGTAACCCAAAAAAAACGAGCTAAGGAACCCTGCAGCAGAAAATAAATTGTTATCCAAAAGGCCCAAACCGGGAAAAAATTCGATTAAAGGGTTTAAAACCCTTCCCAAGATGAAAAAATAGACAAAGGTGGGGAGCCAGTTGAATTTAACCGGGGTTTAACTTCAATCCAATCAGATGAGACAGAATTCTAGCTGTTCAATCTATCAACAAACTAAGATGACATTCAATTTTCCCCCCCACCCTCCATTCAAACTGGCTGGGGAAATATAAAGTTCAAGATGACAACTTGCTTATAGTAAAGGGGCTTCAACAGCCACTACCCAAACTGGGGCATGACACGCTAGATCCCGGTGAAAACCCGAAGAATGGTGATCACCCAAAAGTCCCACCCTTCTCCCACCCGATGATCCTCACACATGTTATAAGCGGTGGCAACAAACACCCCCGATCCCTTTTGCTACAGACCCATTTACAGGATAACCAAAGGAAGTCTCGCCCGATTAGGAGGACCAAAACCATGAAACCCCTAAAAACATTAAAAGGGGGAACTTACAAACTCTGCCCCCAGTTGAATTAAAGATGGGAAATACAAAACTAGAGCAAAAATTTTAAAAAAAAATAATCGGAAAAAAGGAAGAGATGCGTTATTTAAAAAATTTTTATGCTGCAAAAGGCTATACCCCCAGGGAGGAGAAAAAAATACAAATTGGACCCAGAATGGAAGTTCTATAAGCTTTGCATCCAGAAAATATGGAACCGCACCAACGGAAAAATGTAATGCAACACAATAAAAGCAGGGGTGTATGTTGAGAAAAAACCACAGGGAAAAACCTGGAAAGAAAAAACAGCCCGAAATGGAAAAAAATACCCAAAAATTGTGGAATCAAAAACCCCGGGGATTTCCCATCTAGAGGGGGAAAAAGTTCTCCAGCAAGGAGAACAACTTCACAGGAAAACGAGCAGCCACCCGATGGCCCAGTGTTACAAGCAAAAAACTCGTGGTCAATAAGTCAGACAAGGGGAAAAAAGTCAGAAGTGAGATAAATGCTACATTCAAAAAGCAACAAGTGAACCCTGTATGGAGGTAGACATCACACTGTGAGCGCAGAGAGCACTGAAAAAACTCAATCGAAAAAAGGGGGCCAGATGGAGTATCAAACGACATGCTCAAACAAAAGGCCCAAACCCCGAGTCTTCTACTGATTTTTTAAAAATAGTTGGGGGAAGGAGAGTCCCAGACATCTGGAAAATGCCACAATCCACCCCAATTTTTAAAAGTGGAAAAAACAAAAATCCACAGAGCTACAGACCTATGTTTGCTAAGTTATGCAAAAAAGCTGGAGAGGTAACCACAGACCCAGTGGTTTTTAAAACAAATAAATGGGTCCACCCAGAAGGTAAGGGATAGAAGACATGACCAAATAGCATACCCCACGGGGCATGGTGGTTTAAAAAAAAAGAAAATAAGGTTTTTTAAGTAAGGCCTTTGCAAAATCTGGAAAGATTTTTACTCAAGTTTTTCCATGAAACGGGTAGAATGTATA
Organism: Arion vulgaris; assembly: GCA_020796225.1. Classification (NCBI taxonomy): domain Eukaryota; kingdom Metazoa; phylum Mollusca; class Gastropoda; order Stylommatophora; family Arionidae; genus Arion; species Arion vulgaris. The sequence goes on from CM036756.1 coordinate 24,425,289, forward strand.
TTGGGAAAAAAACTTTTTTCCCATAGACAAGATCAAATTTGGGGGAGGCAAGTCCCAGATTCAAATTAAGAGCAGAGTCCCACAGGGCAGCGACTGTCCCCCTTGCTTTTTCCGGGATATATTAATGACTGCCACAAACCCGCCCAGACATGTATCACCTCTCTCCCATGCTGATGATCTAGCTGTGGGGGCACCCCCGAGTTTCGGGGCCGGGATCTTTAAACCTAGGCCAGTGAACAGCGCATAATGTGGGCAAAAAGGGGTCAGAAATTTAAAACCAAAATATACAACGCTTTTCTATTGTCAACAAAGGAAGAACACTTCAGACTGAAATTTAACGATAATTTGCCCGTTTCCCCTACTCCAACCTTTTGGGAGTTAAGCTTTACGTCTTTGACATGGAAAAACACATAATGGAAACAAACAGAAAGGCTTGAGGAAACAAAAGGGGATGCAAACTGGCTGGAACTACCTGGGGGGCTGATATTCAATCCCGAGTCAGGTGTACACTTTCAGTTAACCCACCCCGGAATATGCATCATCGACATGGGTATCAGCAGCCCATTCAAACAAATCGATACTGGAAAAAAAAACAAAACAGGTGTCTGCGTTATTTTGGGAGCCGAAATCTACACCAATTGTAGAAATGGAAAAGGCAGCCAACATCCACCCCTTGGAAGACAGAAGAAGGAGAAAAGGGTTCTAAGATGAAAAGGGTAAAAGAATGCCCACCATCCTGATGAAAAAAGGGGCCCAGAAAAAAGAAAATTGGCAAAGTTAAAAAAGAAAGAAAAGGAAAGAATTAACTATAAAAATAAATTCCCTACCTGAAGAATTGCTTTTGATCACTGGGAACCAGACTCAGTACCACTAAACTTCTAAACCTCCATCCCTAAATTATTAAGCAAAGATGCCGAGCCTAATCTAGTGAAAAAAACAAATTAAAAGGAACATCTCCATTACATGTTTCCGAAGACAGCTGGGTAAGAATTTCACAGATGGATGGCAATGGAGAACCATGAATGGTGGAGCAGGGGTACATTAGCACCCAGATGCTACCACTTTTTTGTGGCTCCCACTGGGAAAAAATTTCCCAAATAAAAAGAACTCAAACCCCTTCAGGCAAAGCAGAAAAGCCCGCGCGCAAAACGATGGATTTCTTACAACTCATTGTCACATGCCCCGGGGGCTAAATCCACTGACAGCACAGTACAAAAAATACAAAGAAACTTCTCAGCTTTTGAAAAGGCAGAAATTCCTTGCAGTGATTCCATTTTGTGGCATTTAGAATAAGAGTTGATGTCTTTGCTAAGGAGGGGTCCCAAAAAAATTTTCCCAAACCCCTTTCTTTTTTAAACAAAAAACCCCCAACAAAAAACCAAAACTGGAAGACAAAAACTGGATATGATTATGGAAAAAACTCCCCCAAAAACCGCAGAAAGACCAGGTCATTTATTTACAGACCGGGAATTAGATCAAAAACATGATGGATAAGTAAACAGCTTTGAGGTAGAGGAGAAAGGAAAAGGCATTCTCCCCAAAACTGTTTTTCTGTGTGAGCTGAGAAGCAACATGTGGCCACACCCAGTCGATTGAAAACTAAGTTTTGGGGAAACCGAGACCGAAGCTGCGATTTTTGGTCCACAGTAAATTGCCATTTACCCGAGATGGAAGAAGAAGAAAAAATCTTTGTATGACAAAATATAGAAATTACACACCTAGAAAGTTATTCAATGTGTTTAACTGTTTAATTGCATTTTGATTGGCAATCTGATTTTAGGTGTAAATTTGGGTAACATAACTAGTGTGGACGTCTTTTAGAAATTCAACCAAAACGGGGCACTTTTCGCCGGTAACCCCCCCCCAGACCGTGAATGGCCGATCCAACACACATTCCAAAACGAAAACCATTCTAAGAAAAATTTTTTCAGGGAAAATTTATTTCCCAAAGGAATTAGGTGGTGCTGTGGGTTGGGGGTGGATGGTTTTTAACCCCGGCGTTTGAGTTAATCACGCCGGGGCAATTTGGTTGCAAAAAGTTTACAAGGAATTTTTTAAAAAGGGCTGGCACCACCCGTCAGAAAGCAATGGCAACTACAAAGAATAATGCCAGAAAATCACAAACAGCGTTAAAAAAACTGGGGTTGATTCGCAAAGTCCTCTAAAGGATATGCAATTAACTTTTTAAAGGAATTATAAGTTTTCTCTCTTCATTATTTTCAGTGACTGCGGATATGGTACACAAAGAGTAAATGTGCATGTCTAAAAGATACTGACAAAATCCGTTAGTCAGCTGTACGACATATACCTCATTTGACACAAGAATGATGGGGACAAATCGTTTACATTTTACCAAGGATTGTTTTCCAGGTCAGAGACTCACAGAATTTTTCAAAACCAAGCATTCTGACACGTCCAATCAGACTGTCAGTGCAGCGTTACTTTAACCAACACATGATGTTGGTTCAAACCAATGTCACACACATGATTGCACAGTAATTATGCTGGTATTCGATCTCTAGATGTCTGCCATGAAAATTTTGCAGGCAATCTGAAACATTATTCATATGATGTGCAAGCAAATCTCATATAGCACACAGTCATACACAAATTACTAACTCCTCCCATGGGTAACTTCACTGCTTGATCCCTTCTCACTTTACCAGATGACAGAGATGTAGTTTGTTTAAAGGGTAACTACGAGGAGGTGGATTTAGGATCATTGTCAATAACAGATCAATTACACTGGCATTGAACTGACAACCTTAATCCCTACTTCTATAGGCTCTTCTCTAGACATTTTAAGCTTATATGAATATAGTTTTCAGAAGACATGCTACAGCTATTGTTTAAATATATTATTTTCAATCCTACAAATATTTAATGTCAATTATACAATTTATCTTTGCAATATTCTGAAAAATGTGCAAGCTCTCACCAGAACTTGTCCAAAATGCCTGCAGATTTTTATTAAAGTTTCCTTAGTTGCCATGGTGGGGACATTTTGTATCAGTATCTTCTGAGGACCATCCAACACATGTACTTGTCCATCTGTCGCTACCTACAATAAATAGTAGTAAATACAATAAATAGTAGTAAATGGTGTCCATTAATGTTGAGAAAAGCTGACAAGAAAAGGCATAAACACAAGTACAGTTAAATGAAGGTGGCTAAGACATATATTTGAAAGGTATCAACAAGCAATGAGATGGATACATGATAAAGTTAACAACAGCTGGATTTTAGAAGGGTTCTGCCCAAGTGGTTACTGGGGCCCAAATTGGGGTGTAAAGAATAGAACAACTATTACCTGCCACGCATGTCGTAAGAGGCGACTAAGGAGGTTGGGAGTAGGGCTAGCTACCCCACACCGTAAAAACACTAGATGGCTACAGAACTGAGAGCGAACAGAGTAAACGATGGCTGAAACCAGACACATCGCTGAAGGATAAGCACCAGAGCTCCAAATGGTGCTGAAGATGAGACGTAAAACACACCAATGCTACGGCTGCATGAATCAGATTTCCACATGAATAGAATTTATGGGAAGTCTGGTACATCGGTCTGGTGGTGATCGGAGAGAGAGAGAGAGAGAGAGACAGAGAGAGAGAAGGGTTCAAGTGGAGATAGTTGTTCAAGTAAGGAAGTCTTACCAATAAATTATAAAATTACAGTATATAATAGTGCCAAGATTATATATAGGATCATAGTTGTAGAAAGTTTACAACTTTCAGAAATATAATTAAGGCACATCAAAGTGCAAGTCACACAGATTCTATATAGAATCATAGTTGTACAAAGATTACAACTTTCAGAAACAACGTGGAAGTTTGTTCACAATGTACTTCATCATCATCCAGGTACGTATCCTTTATAGAATGTTGTTCTCTTTGCAGCACATCTGAAATTCACTCTGTCTCTTGCCAGTTCACCCACTTCGTCGATGGTCATGTTCATGGTTTCTTTAATATCCTGTAGCCATCTTCTTCTTGGTTTGCCTCTGCCTCTGCGTCCTGGGATCCTGCCCTCTAGTATTGTTCTTTCCAGGCCATCATGACGCTTGATGTGACCAAGTATGTAATTTTTCTGTATAATATGTTGTTGATCAGCCAATTCTCTTTAACATTTAGTTTTTCAGGACATGTGTTCTTTCTTTTTCTGTCCATGGTATTCGTAGGATCTTTCTGTAGCATTTAGTTTCGAAGGACTGGATTTTCGTTCTTAATTTTGTGTAATAGTCCATGATTCACATCAATAAGTAGCCACTGGGAAAATGCATTCTCTCAATATTTTTAATTTTAGTATTTTGCTGGTGCTTTACCACATGTTCTTCATTGTGTTTAACTTCTTGATTGCTATTGCCAATCTTCTTGAGATCTCTTTGGAGCAGTCACCGATATTGTTAATTATTGAGCCCAGATATTCGTAGCTCTCTACACATTGAGTTCTTCATTGTTTATTTGGATGTTAGGTGAACAAAGTACCTCAGTGAACATAATAATGAATAGTAAATTTGCTATATTTACTATCATTATGTACACCCAGCACCAACTCCTGAGAGAGACAGAACACCACCTATGGATCTGCTGTCCAGGATGTAGTGATGTGGGTTCTGTTAACTAGCTTCTTCCTCTATATTCGGGTCTGTGGTCATATTGCATCTTCAGTCACCAGAAGCAAGGCCCACAATCTTTACCAAGTTGAGGTGGCAGTCATATAGCTTCTGTCTCAGCGATGCAACGTCACAGAGAAAACTTCCAGTGTTGCGTTACTAACTTTTGTAGGTGCATGTATGACCTGATTGTTGCTGAAATCTGTGCCAAATCTGTGCCAGAGCTGATACACATTGTCAACACAGGTCCGGTTACTAGCTAATTAGTTTAGTCAATACAAGGACAGTTACAATTAAAAACACTATCTTTTTCTATGTAATCATGAACAAATTTAAACTGTTTCAGTTGGATATAGACATACAACAATTAGACCTATTGTTATGGTGACACTTTCTTTAGCTATAATTGGGTTGGACGATATCAACTTCTACATGGCTGCTGCCTGGATCCTGAGAAGACTGCAGACTTTGTCCTTACGACAACTTGATGATCTAGCATAGGGGGTGACTTAAACGCAAAAGAAAAATTAATAAGTTGGTAGACTTTTTGGTTTGCGACCCTGTCAATATAAGTATGCAATACCCAGCACTTTACAGAATAATCTCATTTCCATTGCTTGAATTCTCTACTCTGGGTTTGCTGTCTGTACAAGTCTCATATGCATATATCAAACACATGAGATATTTTACTTTATCAGAGGTTTTAGGTGAGCAAGTGCTGTGGTTATTTGCACTTTCTTGCTAAAACTCTGGTTTAGACCCTTTGTCACTCTCAGATGAATGCCCCAAGTGATGTTTACAAATTCTAGTGCGGTGATTTAATATTACATAAAGTTTATAAATTTCTTTTTGACTGAACTCACCCTGCTGGGTGCTGCTGCTTGAGACTGGATAAGACGAGCTGGGGGACTTTTAGCTACATGGCTAGGCTGTGAAACTACATTTTGTATGATTGAACGCATGTGTGCATCTGTAGCAGGTTGTACTCGCTGGCCTATTGTCTGAATACGCTGACCAACAGGTGTGTGGTGTTGAACTGTGCGCTGGTCATCTTCAGGGGGAGAAGTAGAGGTCACCTGCAGGAATATCAAGCATTTACCAATGAAAAGATAAGCTATCAAGGATTTATCTTGGTAAACAGTACTTTTGACAAGACTTTTAATAATGTAATTAAATTTTCTTCTTCAGTGATCTCTGGTCATGCGTTCAATTTACTGTGGACCACAAACTGGGCGGTCAGCTTCAGATTTGTCAGGTTTCCCCAAAGCTTAGTTTTTAGGTCGACTGTAACAGGGGTGGGAGGACAAGTCGCAAAATTAAGTCCCCTTGGTTTCAGTCAATCAAAAAAATGAAATCGAAAAATCACATGGTTCAAAAATAGGGGAGTACAGTCCCTTGGACGAAGGATGTCGGAAGCAAGCTGACCATTGGTCAATACAAGTCCGGGGGAAAGTGCATAAAAAGGCGCTACAGGCCTGTTCACAAAAAGGGACCCGAAAAGTTGCAAGGAGTGACGGTCTGTCGTCAGATAGGGGAACAAGGTAGTTCGCCAGTGAGGATTTCGATACAGGTAGTAGAGTGAAAAATAATTTGAGTGTATTCTCATTTGCCACGTGGGAATCAGTAGATGATAGTTGATAAAAGCCAAGACAGCAAGTTTGTAGAATATTCCTGTATATTCTCATTTACCACGTGTATATTTGTTGATGGAAGCTATGACAGCCAGTTTGTAGAATATTCCTGTATATTCTCATTTTCCACGTGTATATCTGTTGATGGAAGCTATGACAGTCAGTTTGTAGAATATTCCTGTATATTCTCATTTACCACGTGTATATCAGTTGATGGAAGATAGGACAGCCAGTTTGAAGAATATTCCTGATATTCTCATCGCCACGTGCTGACCAGAAAAGCAGTTAACTAAGATAACTAAGACAGCCAGATTGTCCTATTCCAGCGGTTACCAAGTTAACTACGTGCAGGACAGGGGATCCAGTCATTGTGATAGAACTTTATCGTCGGCCAGACGTTAGTCAGAGGCGCTTTATTAATGAACAGATTTAGTTAAGAGTGTTTTGTTTGTATCATTGTATTTCAGGGTCATTTGATTTAGCATTACAGTGAAATGTTTTAGGTATGAATTTGTGTGAATATTTTGTAGAATTGTCGTTTTAATAAAAACGGAGAACCACCTTGTTTGATTCTCCCATAGATAACTATTCAGAACCACGTGTTAGTTTATTGTTGTGTGGTCCGACAAACGTGAAGGTTGATAGTCAGCAGGGTAATAGGATAATTATATATATTAGACAGGCATGAAACGTATACGGTTACACTGGTGCCGTGACCAGGATTTCGAACCGTGGTTGTAGCGGAACATAGCGAAGTACCCATAGTAGTGATTACGATTTTAGAGGCCAAGCGTGAGATACGATTAAAAAAAATTTTTTACATGTAGTACTATTAGTAAATAGATTGTGGATATATATTGTAAGATTTAATTAAGTAGGTAACAATTTAAGATTTTTCAAGGAAAGTGAGGTAAGTTGCGGAGACATTTTTCATTACTTTTTATATTTAGAAAAATGGCAGTACCGGAGAACAAAAATGGTGCTGGAGGAGGGTAGTCATATAGAACGAAATAAGCATGGCTTTCGCCAAATTAGAAATAATTGTGAGGAGACGAGGAACGTGGAAAGAGTGCCGATGTTTACGGGAAGCAGGACAATTTAAGAAATGGATAGGGAGATAGACAAGCAAGCTTTGTTGCAAATTTAGAAGAAAGCGAGAAAAACGTCGCCTTGCAAGCAAGCACAGGGGAGTATCAGATTTCATATTAAAAAGATGAAACAAAACCTGAAGAGTCTTGGAAGGAGATGTTAGAAGACCTCCGTAAACGCTACACGGAAGAAGAGGACCCCATTACGCATTCCACATCTGCGTAAACTGAGGCAAGAGGACAGAGAGACTGCCCAAGAGTTTGGAGGGGCGAACAGCAAAGTTAGCGGAAGAAACCTACTCAGTAAGAGAGCGAGAAGAATCCGGAGTTAGAAGACTGCTCATCAATATTTTTATTGATGGGTTAGAGTCTGACCAGATAAAAAGGTCCTTGCTAAGACATGAGCCGAGGAGCCTAGAAGAAGCTATTTCGAACGCCAAGGAGGAAGAAAACTTCATCAGAAAATGTAAAATGAGGATAGAACAAGAGCCTGTCGCGTAGCCACGATGAAGGATACGAAGGCGTGCGAAGATTTCCACAGGATGGCACCTCGAGGAGCAGGAGGACGAGAGAGGAGAGAAATAGAAAACAGGTACGAACGGAGTACAGGCCCTGCCAACCAGGCGTGCTACCGATGTGGACCAGAAGGGCACATAGCTCGTTGGTGTCAAGAGCAACAAAGACATGAACCTAGGTCGATGTCCAAGTTTGCGGAAAGAAGGAACTACGCATTAGGAATTTACTCAGTTAGACGGACCGAGAAGAAAAGAGAACAACGTGACATGGCTGCAAAAGGAAAGGTAGAGGTTGAAGAGAAGCTTAGAAACACGAAGGAAAAACTATTGGAATCTAGGATGGTAAACTGCCAGCGAGAACTAGACAAGGTTAGCGACCAGTATGTCACTATGAAGCAAATAAACATAAAATTGATAGAAGGACAGAAAATGCTAGAAGAAAGTTTGGATTTAGAGAGACAGGACACAGCGGCAGTAAAAGACAGTATGAAGAAAGACATAACGGACAGAGATCTAGAAATAAGAAATCTTAAAGAAGTAGTGAATAGGCAGGTAGAGCAACTACGACAAGTGGAACGGCAGAGCAAAGAGTATTTAAGACAGAAAGAAAAGTCAGACTTAGAATTGAAGTCGGTTAGTAGTGTTAAACAAGCTACTACCGCAGATACAGACAGATGGAAGAAAGAGATAACTGACAAGGACGTAAAGATAGAGAGGTACCGAAGGAAAGTAGCTATTAACCAGCAAGATACTGAGAGACTGGTTGACAAAATAAAGACACAAGACCTAGAAATACGGAAATTGACGAGAGACAGACAGAATTCTGAAAGAAAACAGATTAGTAGATCTAAAATACACTGTCATGGCAACAATGGGCCAGTGCAACAAATACGACACGTAGACGCCAGTTCAGAGAAAGCACGATTGGTCGTAGACAGCGACGAAGAATCCCAGGTGGGAGAAGACCGTGACGAGTTTTTGGATAAGCTCTTTCAAGATCCCACGGGAGGAGGTCATGAGTTTATTGAAGACAGTCTGTATGATTCAGACGAAGATGATAGTAGAAGTGAGAGATATAACGACAGACAGGAAAGGAATAAAAGTAGACAGGATACGCAACTGACGCATGGGATAAATAAGATGCAAGGCAAAACGGCGAGAGGGGTTAAAACACCGAAGCCGGTGGCTCACCACAGAGATCTAGAGACTAGGACTAGGGAAGACACAGAAGTCTATGCAGAAGCAAAGACGAAATTTTGGAATTTTCATAGATAGAATACTAGGCGGATAAAACTAGATTGATAGAATGAAAGAAAGGAAGAATAGCTCGGGGCTACTGGTCGAAGTGTTTAATTTAGGCTTTAAGTCAAGTTGGAAAATTTTCTATTCATTGGTAGCATTGATGTCAGAATTAGTATGTTGAATGGAACTAGAAATCATTGTGTCCAGATGAGTAGGGGGGAAATGTATATAGTATTATCTTTGCAGCCTGGGGCTTTGACTTGTGCTAGAATTCGAATTGTATAGGATCTTTATGATGTTCAGCAAACAGAAAGTGGTTTGGCAGGTTTTAGTTAATTAGATGTTACTTAACGTATGTGTCTCACCCGAGATCACCAGCAGTGACCTACAGGTAGAAGAGGGGAGATAAACAATGGAGAGGTGTTTGCATAGTGGGAAGGTGCGAATTTGTACTGACCACATGGTGTCAAATGTTGTAATTCTCGTTTCTACAATATCACTTTGAATTAAGGAGAAATTAGGTAGCGATTGTGGTGGAAAGTTGTTTTTTTTAAGTATCACAGCAATTTGCATATGAATGTATATTTTAAAATTGAAAGTAGATGACATTTGGGCGGATGGCTTTACATTGTTAAACAGGCATTTTGTTATTGTTGTACTTGCATTATTATAGGGTATTTGGATTTCTTTATGTATTTTAAGGTGGTTTGGGGATGCATTCATGTATGTACCATTTATCCATGGGTAGAGTTGTAAGATGTTTCACAGGAGCTGAGCGGAAATAACTCGCGTGATTGCCGGGGAGTCTCAAACTTTATCGAAGGTTCAGAATGTAGAGTAGAATCACTATCATGAATGCAGGTCGAAAAAGGCGGCCGAGACATGTTGTGGAGTGCCACGTAAAATAATTGGGTGTTCTTGGTGAACATAGAGAACAAAAGCGTCCGACTATGAGCCTCAGACAGATTTGAAGGAGCGCGAGCTCAACATAGCGAGTATTCAAAGGTATGCCCTGGAGAAGAGACACTTGAATAAAGTAAGACACGTATGGATAGATAATCATTTTTGTAAACTTGTTGGAGTTTCAAACGGAATATTGAAAAGAGAAAGCAAGGAACAGGCTTTTGCAGCTTGATTCTATTGAGAAAGTACATGTTGGTCTTTACTAGCAAATGAGTATTGGTTATTTTCTTAATGTATATAATATAATGATTTTGACGTTATTTTATTTCTTGAAGTTTATATATTATATTGCAATGGTGAATAACGTTCAGGTCGGTCATACTTTGAAAGTGATTGAAGTGCTTGCATTAAGAAGCAAAATAGGGAAAGAAGGAAAATAGATGGAGTTTTTCTAGAAATAGCTTAGCAGAAGTTTCAGTAATTATTTGTATTTTATCTTATGTCTATATATGTATTGAATGTATTAATATTATGTGGAAGTGTTATGAAATGTTTGATGTTGTAAGTTAGTAGTAGGTGAAGGAAATAGAATTTCAGACATTAAATTTCCTAAGGAAAATCTCGAAACCAGGTAGATACCCAAAAATACCCATCATTGATGTACAGGGTAGAGGCTTATGAAAATATTTGTCAAATTGACAAATGTTTTGAAGAACGTGGGGAGATGATGTAACAGGGTGGGAGGACAAGTCGCAAAATTAAGTCCCTTGGTTTCAGTCAATCAAAAAATGAAATCGAAAAATCACATGGTTCAAAAATAGGGGGAGTACAGTCCCTTGGACGAAGGATGTCGGAAGCAAGCTGACCATTGGTCAATACAAGTCCGGGGAAAGTGCATAAAAAGGCGCTCAGGCCTGTTCACAAAAGGGACCCGAGAAGTTAGCAAGGAGTGACGGTCTGTCGTCAGATAGGGGTGGAACAAGGTAGTTCGCCCAGTGAGGAATTCGATACAGGTAGTAGAGTGAATAATAATTTCCGAGTGTATTCTCATTTGCCACGTGGGAATCAGTAGATGATAGTTGATAAAAGCCAAGACAGCAAGTTTGTAGAATATTCCTGTATATTCTCATTTACCACGTGTATATTTGTTGATGGAAGCTATGACAGCCAGTTTGTAGAATATTCCTGTATATTCTCATTTTCCACGTGTATATCTGTTGATGGAAGCTATGACAGTCAGTTTGTAGAATATTCCTGTATATTCTCATTTACCACGTGTATATCAGTTGATGGAAGATAGGACAGCCAGTTTGAAGAATATTCCTGTATATTCTCATCGGCCACGTGCTGACCAGAAAAGCAGTTAACTAAGATAACTAAGACAGCCAGATTGTCCTATTCCAGCGGTTACCAAGTTAACTACGTGCAGGACAGGGGATCCAGTCATTGTGATAGAACTTTATCGTCGGCAGACGTTAGTCAGAGACGCTTTATTAATGAACAGATTTAGTTAAGAGTGTTTTGTTTGTATCATTGTATTTCAGGGTCATTTGATTTAGCATTACAGTGAAATGTTTTAGGTATGAATTTGTGTGAATATTTTGTAGAATTGTCGTTTAATAAAACGGAGAACCACCTTGTTTGATTCTCCCATAGATAACTATTCAGAACCACGTGTTAGTTTATTGTTGTGTGGTCCGACAAACGTGAAGGTTGATAGTCAGCAGGGTAATAGGATAATTATATATATTAGACAGGCATGAAACGTATACGGTTACACGACTGGGTGTGGCCACATGTTTCTTCTCACCTCACACAGGAGAGGACAGTCTTGCAGGACATGCTTCGCTGTCTGTTCTGCCAGCTGACACTGGCAGAGAGATGTTTTACTTATTCCTAGTCTATATAAGTGTTTGTTGAGTCTGCAGTGTCTGGTACATAGTCAAAATATAATGATCTGGTCTGTTCTGTTTAGGTCTTTGAGGTAGTCTTTTCCATAATCATATCCAGTGTCAGTGTCTTCCAGTCTACTGCAGATTTTCTCTTAATGAGGGTTTTGACCTCCTGAAAAGACAGGTTTGGTAAATTTGCTCTTTGGCACTGCCCTCCTTAGCTAAGACATCGGCCCTCTCATTGCCTGCAATGCCACAGTGAGATGGAATTCACTGCAAGTGAGTTTCTGTCAGTAATTAAATAAAAGAACAAATTTTCTTTCATATAAATATGCATTAAAACTAGTTAGAAACATACCTGACTGGTGACTGTTTGAATTGGCTGTGGCTCAGTGTAGTAACCAACACCAACCTGCTGGTAATGTTGACTGGATGCAGTGCTATAAGACTGTGCTGAGTTCTGATACTGCTGAGGTGGTGGTGCTTGGTACTGGGGTTGAGCTGGGGTAGCTTGGTAACTAGACTGAGCTTGGTACTGGGACTGAGATGGAGGAGGTTGGTATTGAAGTTGTGGTGGTGGAATCTGATAGTTGGTCTGTGCTGGGGGAGCTTGGTAATGAGACTGTGCTGCAGGAGGTGGATATTGAGATTGGGCTGCAGAAGTTTGGTACTGAGAATGTGCTGGAGGAGCTTGATACTGGGAGGTTTCTACAGTCTGATACTGCTGCTGTGAGAGCAGTTGATACTGAGATGTGGCAGACTGGATAAAATGCTGAGATGAAGGAGAATGCAGAGATGGAGGGGGATGCTGAGTTTGAGTCTGGTATTGATACTCTGCAGAGGGTTGGTAGGATGTTGGTTGATAGCTAGCAATCTGTGATGTATATTGTTGAACAGGTGCATACACTGCTGTGTCACTCTGACTGGGTTGAGGATAAGGGGTGGGTGGAAGAGAAGGTGGAGCACTTGCTGGGTTGTATTGTGGCTGAAACCGCTGAGATGCAGGTACTTGAGCTTGGACCTGCTGTGGTGCTGAATGGGGTGCTGAGAATCTAACAGCTTGTGGAAGTGGGGGTGGTGGTGTTGTATACCTAACAGACTGATTGGTTATGGGAGATGGCTGAATGGTTGCTTGATGAGAGGGCCCTCTTAATCTAGGATCCGTCATTGGTGGAGGGCCTCTTAATCTATAATCTGTGCTTGGTGGTGGGAGTCTAAAAGTGTGATCTTGATGTGGCTGTGTTGCACTATATATTTTATTGTAACTTTGTTGAGGAGTTCCAAACTGATTAGCAGTAGGTGACTGCAATCTAGGATCATGTGTGGGTGGCGGCCCTCTAAGTCCTAGGTTACTATTTGGTGGTGGTGCAGTAAATCTAGAGTCACTAGTTGGTGGTGGTCCTCTCATTCTATCAGGTCCAGTCACTTTAAGCTGATTTGAAACAGGAGCCTGAACAGGTGTTCTAGCTTGGAAGTTCCGAGATGGTTGAGAAGCTCCTGGAAACTGTTGGGACTTTGCAGGGACAGAAGAACCGTGGGTTAAAGGTGGTCTTGTCTTTGCTGGAGTAGGTCCTGAAACTTGTGTCTGTTGCTGAGGACCTCTAGTCTGTTGTTGAGAAGGTGGTGGTCCTAATCTAGCTGCTACTGACCCACTTATCTGTTTGGCAGGGGGAACAGCTTGATTTTGTTCCACCGAGCCCTCAGTCTTTGTGGTTCCCAGAATTTCACCAATTGTCTTACCTTGAAGAATAAATAAAATACTGACTTATTTTCAATTCCTCAATGGAGTATAAACTTGTAATAAATTGTATTAATGAAATATAATATTTTAAACTTACTAATCACCTGTGTGTTGCCAGGGCTCGCAAGGGGAGCAAAGAATAGTAACACTGCAACCTACAAGGCATGTCGTAAGAGGCGACTGAGGAAGGGGCCTAGGAAAGCTACCCTAGTAAATAAAAAGCGTCACAGAAATCGGATGTGCTGGCCTACTTGTAGGTGCATAACTGGAACAACATACAATCGCTTTTAGGCTCGGATCACATACAAATCACAAAGAGTGGTTTAACAAGTGAGCAATATGGAGCGTTCAAAGTAGAAGAAACGGACTAATAAAGTAATCACTCTATTGACACAATGTCTAAAACACAGTATTATCACACATGAATATAAAAATGCAGCTGAAAATTAAATCTCCTAACTTCATAACGTTTAATTAATAAAAACTAGACAAACAATGCATATTTTAATCAATAAACTAAAAGTCCTCACAGCTAAATTACTGTCAGCCACACTTAGTGAGTTCAGGCTCAACAGATGCACTAAAACAATTTTAACAAACTATAAATACTTATTTTGAAACTGAAGTAGTAGTCCCTCCCATGATCAAATCATGGCAGAGGATCAGCCAAAGTTAAATGTTCAATAAATATGTCCTAATATAACCAACATAATCTATGGCTTAGCAACGCACACCATGTCACAATGAATATGGTTTAAATAAAAATGTCAGATGAGAATTAATAGCCAAGTTTAGTGAGTAATATCAATAATAGGCCTACTAGGATGCTTCAATCAACATTGATAAACCAATTGGATGACTTATCCACATATGAAGGTCAGTGGCCTTGTCTGTGCAGTAGCAATATAAATTTATTGCTAGATTACAATTGTAAATCTACTGTAATAATATAATCAAACACTGATAGGCAGGATTTCCAACTGAAAAATAGGACCAAAATAAATGGTGATACACAGAATCATCATAGAACAATCAATCGATTGGCAAATAACCCTATACACGGACTTTGTTAACTTATAAAATAATTCCACAATATATACCTCACGGTGATAAGGAAAATAATCAAGACATTATTATGGAACACAAGAGAAGATTATACAAATTATACAGATTTTATGAAGAGGAGGTCTGTCAAGTAAATCACAACAGTATTCTATAGGAGCCTATTGAATTTCAAAACTGACATTAGACAGGGATATCTACTGTATTCACCGACTCATGGTTACATGGTAGAGCGAGCTTCTCTACACCAACGTGAGATGGTATGCAATGTTTTCTGAATGTCTTCAACCATCTCTTGTCTATCTGATCTAGTTCTACTTATTAAGATGTCCTCTGCAAAATTCAGTGTCCGACTCAACTAGGCTGGCTGAATTTTGGCTACATTTGCTGTGTAAATATTAGCGACACATGTTATAACAAAGTACTGTAGTTTTACAAAATACAAAAACAATGACAATACACAGCAACGTTTTGACCAAAAGCCTTTATCAAGCAAACGATACAACAGGAGTGACGAATTTCCCAGCACACTACATATAGACTACGACAGATATTCCAACGGGCATAAAATTAAAATCTGTGACTAAAAACAAATAACGAAATAAATGCAGAAAAACTAGAAGTGGAAAAAGAAGAGAAACAATAAAAAATCAAGTAAAAATATAACATACATTTAACATATACGCTTATAGAATATGAAGCATGAGAAGAGAAAGTACTAAGAAGCATAGGAATATAGAGCATTGAGTCCATGAGGTCGCAATATAACCATTTTAAAACTACAGTACTATGTTATAACGTGTTTCGCTAGTTTACTTAGTTTTACTGCAGTCTATATCGATTGTGTAAATATTAAACACAGGTGAGAGGAGAACCCTGGGATAATCCTGGGCATATACGTGAAGGATCTGATGTCCATGTTCCTAAACGGTTCTCTCCATCAAACAAGCAGCTCACCAGCCAAGGATTAACCCTACATTTTAGTAAAGAGAGTATCATGACCACAAATGATAAAAGAAAATGTACTTGTAGAAGAGAACAAGACAAATCAATACTACTGGAGAGATAAGAGAGAAAGTGGTGATGGATTTGACACTACCTCACAACATAACCAAAACGCACTTGCCTGGAACCAACATTGGAAGAGAAGAGTGGGGAGACCAAAGAATACTTGGCAAAGAATTGAAGAGAAGGCCAGTCTTGTAAGCACCACAGAACAGAAATTGGTCAAGAGCAACAATTGCAGTCTCAAGTTCTCCTGGGAACAACAAGATTTAGTAGTAGTAGTAGTAGTAACAATATGGTGGCGTCTGTGGCCTATGGGTTATTGACTCGGTCTATTAACCTCAACGCTCTGAATTTGAATCATGCTGCGGACAGTTTGGTTGCAAATTGTTTCGTGTGGATTTTAACAAAGGACAATGGCACCACCGTCAGAAAGCAATGGCAAACTACTGAACGTAATAATACCTAGAAAATCACAAACAGCGTTAAAAGCTGGGGTTGATTCGCAAAGTCCTGTAAAGGATATGCAATTAACTTTAATAAGAATATGAATCATCTGCCAGACACCATAAACATGTAATGAAATACCTTCTTCTTTTAGACGTGTTTCCAGTTCTTTGCGTTTAATAGCTGCCTGTTTCTGCCTTGCAAGCTCCTTCTTTCTCTGAATGATCTCTCTCTTCCGCTTCTGCTCTTCCATAAGTGCTTTCATTTTGTTAGAGTCTGCACCAGTTGGTTCCTTGAGATTACACATTTCAACAATCAAGTACTAGTCTTTAACATGACAATCAACAAGTATCTCTTATTAAACATATTGTTATTCAGCATTTTTTAAAGTGTCTACACCATATAGTATACTTTCTTCATTATTTTCTTACATGACTACTTTCTTCTTGATTCTTTAATTTTTTTTTGGGGTCGCAGATAGCAAAGTTGATAATACTCTGTGTGATAGTGACCATGTTCAGTGGAAATTCCGTGGTTAGAGATCAGCTCAGCCAAAAAAGTCTTGATGTACACACGGTTGAACTATATGGGATCCATTTCCTTTACTTTGAGGATTTTTTTTCCTGTTCACCCGCTATGAATTCAGGTTTAGTCAGGGTGCCTACTACGGCACCTCTTGACTGATTTTTGTGTGAAGTCTAGCTTCTTTTATCAGTGTCTCTCGCCATTCAGGTGAGGTTTACTCCAACTTCTGAGGTACTTGTAATTTAGATCCCCAAGTAAAGGATCATGAAACCTATATTTCAACCGCATACTGATATCACATCAAAAATTGTTTCGACCTAAGTTGGCCTCAAACCTCGGAATTAGTAGCACCCATGGTTACTATTGAAGTGTGTTATCGACTTCATTATCAGCGCTTCTACTTGGGGATTTTAATTACCACAAGTACCTCTGAGGTCAAGAGTAAGGCTTGTTTGAATGGGGCACTGGTGATAAGGAATGCATAGGGGTCACACACAAATTTGTCCGATGCGCCATGACTACTCCTGAATTCATAGTGAGCAAATGAGAATAATTATGTCTTTCTGATTATACTCCTAAACAAATACAATGTCATTCTTCGTTTTCCCATCAACAATTATATAACTTTTGTTTTTCTGCTACTCTGATAGCATACAACTGCTTAGAATGTTTCATTTAGTGTGGTTAATTAGCATTTGATGTGCGAAATACAGTGGCATGTGTGAGGGAGTGTATGAGCATGAGAAGGATACATGAAAAAAGCGGCTATAAATAAAAGATCTCTTTTATTTTGAATTATAAGTTGGAAAGAATTGATCATATCATACATACATTGTTAGCTTGAACAACTCTTGCAGATGAAACCTCTGGCTTTGCAGGTATGGTGGTTACATCAGACTTTATGACCTTGCTTGCACACTCATCACCTGTAGACTTTCGTTTTACACCAGTCTGTGTTGTTACTGGTCCAGGGGTTACTTGTTTATTCTGGGTCTGGATAGCCCTTTCCAACAAGACCTTGGCTCTAAACAATTTAAATTTACACAACTAAGACATGGCAAACTATCATCTTACTACAAATAAAGTTAGCTGGTACGTTTTCAGTTTTTCCCTCTATATAATAAATTTGAAAACTAATTGCAAAATGTAATATCATACTCTTTACTCTCCATGATAATAAAAAAAACAATTTTATATTCTTTATTATAAGATATGGGGAGATGAGGGGTGTGTGCATGTGTGCACAACCCGTGAGCGGGAAATTAGAATCTGACTGGGAAGTAAGGAATGCTACAGGCCTCATCTAAATAATGAGAAATGCATGCAGTCAAACCAACCATACCTTCCGTGGTACTCCCTGTTTCCACTAACAAGGCTCTGGTGAAAGCGAGTTTCCAGAGTGATAACTGGACTCTTCCCGACCACAAGGAAAAATACCATGCTATGACTGGATTAAGCCAGACAAAATCTCAGGGTAGTGTTCCAATGTGTGTGTACTCAGAAATGAAAAAGGACATCAATGCATAGCACAGTTAGTGGGTATGCTCAGACACCTACTAATATGGGGATGCTCTTGTGGACTGCTACCAGTAGGGAGCAACAACGGATTCAGTGAGTCTCAATGAATCCATCCTTATCTACTGATGGTAGCTCTGTACATTAGAGAACCAGGATTAAGCAAATTTATGCCACTGGTCAAGACAAGAACAACACACTCAAGATCCTGCAGTGGAATGTAGAGGGTCCTGTTAGGAACTTAAGCTTGAACTTAAAATTAAAGTAAGGATATATGAGAAATACATGGTTCTGAATGCTGGAGAAAACAGAAAGGAAGCATCTAAACTGTCAGCAGCTGGTATTAAAATCTGCATAAGAAACATTTCCATAATATTTTGACCAAACAAAATCATCAACCAAGAACTGCTCACATGTGTGCAATCAGAAGGACATGATCACATTTCTAAAAAAAAAAAGCCACATGCGTAAACTGGATAGGATACATTTTTACATGTGATTCAGAGACCATCATGAGAACTGTCATGTAGTGGACCACGGAGAGTATGCAAAGGAGGGACAGATCAAAGTCAAGCCGGCAGATAACCGTGGAGGAGATGTACACAGTATAGGTCATGGGAGCTGCCTGCAAAGAATAGCCACTGATCAAGTACAACAGAGAGATTTTGTTGCTGCCCTAAAACACATGCGGTCATTCAGTGATCTACCATCTAACATGACAAAACAATAGAAAGTGAAAACCCAAACAAAGAAAAGCATATGATGAAACTGGATATGCTGGCCCAAAAAGGTACAGATATCACAACTTGACTGCAAACATACTATTTTAGTGCTTATAGATACTGAATTTTTCTTGAACTAATGTTCCATTTTAGTGTCTATGGATAATGTCTTCATATTAATTAGTTTTAGCTCAAGTCTAATTCAAACTAGTGACAACATGTTACAAGTTGGAAATAAATATTTAGCAATTTAATAATTGAATCTATCATAGATAGCAAGCAGATATATAAAGTAATGAAATAATGAGAGCTGGTTCAAACAAATCTTGATGTTTATTATTTATTTTGTAACTTACTTCTTTTGTTGGATAGGCACACCCATTTTTACTGTTCTACCAAGACCAGCATTTCCATCTGTTGCCTGAATTACAAATTACAGTACATGTGAAAACAAATTTAATGCATACGCTTTTTACAACAAATATAAGGCGGGGTGTGACCAAGACAATGGTGACAACATGACATAAAAAACCTTGAATATAACTACGGAGGAGAGCTGGCTTGTGATTGAAAGTCATTCAGGTGGGCTGTGATGAGAGAGACATTCTGAAAAGGACATGCCAAATGAAGAAAAAAAATAGAGGGCTGTGATGAGAGAGACATTCTGAAAAGGACATGGCAAATGAAGAAAAAAAATATAAGACACTAGAGAGACAGACTGTCAGAAAGGAGATTGTATGTATATATTAAGAAATACAGTGTGATTTACTGAAGAAAAACAGTATTTAAGCTTGAAGCATGCTCTGAAATATTCTTAGTTTGTCATGAAAGGACAGGGTAGTAAATTAAAAAGAGAACAAAAGTTCACTTTTTTTTCTTAGAAACTGACAGTGTCTTACAAAACTTTTTAATTGTTGCATATTCTTACAATGAAAACAAGTTGTTTTGTTTGTCTTCATTCTTACCAACCAAGTTACCAATTCTGGGTGATCTGTGTGGTTTGAGTTGAAAATGTGGGTACATTTATGCCCCTACTGTATGTAGGACACACATCTTAATTTCGACCAAAGTTTATGCATATATTATCCAACAGGACACAAATTTGTATAAACGGGCAACTGTTTGATTATACAAACAGAAAACTTCCCTTTGAAGTACCATGCCTGTAATTATACTGTAGCATGGTATCAGATCTGATTTGTCATAGGGAGACCCTCAGAGCTGACTCATGCCAAGAAAACATGTGACTATAGTCAAGTCATTATTTTCCTTTGCATATAAATAAGGTCTTTTAACCTTCAAACGAACTTTACAGGTAACTCGTATTCATTCTTTTCCTCAAAGAACATTTTTCAATACTTTGATTTCTATTTTGAACAATCTTTATTTCTGCTTTGATACTCTGGCTGATTTTTGTATTCTTCCCTATTGTTCATCAGGTTCTTTTTGACCCCATTCTTCATATTCCTTTAGGATTTAACACTTTTTTTGGGTTTAGCCATTTTTCAACAAAGTCTGGCTCACTGTCACGCTATTTTTCGGCATGATCAGTTTTCAGAGTGACAATTTCAAAAATCGTAAAAAATAAACTAATAAACTTAGGACTTTTAAACTATGGAATAGTGTTCATATATTAATGAGCTACTAACCTGTCTATATGTGGAATATATTCTGTATAATCCACAACCTATTGTAGTAACTGATATCCCCATACCTATCCACAGTATGATATACCGTCGTTTTCGAATTGGGTGTCCGTCACCTACTCCTGTACCCCTGGGAATGTCTGCTATTGATCTATAAACATCGTCACGTGAATCACAGTTCAAATTCATATCACATTCAGAGTTCATTTTAACACTATCACTGGGGACTCCTAGAGTAGTTGATAGTGAGCTCGAGCCTGCTAGCTGTGAGACGCCTCATAGCTCGGGTTCGAACCTACTGTCCGGCATTTGTTCGAGTCCCTGGTCTTACTCAGGACGATAACGTGAGTACCTCTGAAGTCGGAGAAAATCTGCCTGTATGGCGAGGAATACTAATTACGAGTACATTGAGCACACGGCTGCCAGTGTAAAGTAATTTACAATGTGCGCACTGCTGCCATTGTAAGAAATTGGAAAAACAGATTTTCACGCAAAAATCAGTTTCAGAGATGAAACTTCGTCTGAGTTAAGCGGATGAAAGGAAAAAAAAAAAACAAAACACTATCACTGGCTAAGAAGTCCAAAAAAGAGTCATTTTGGACATCACTATTCATCAGCTACATCGTCCATTTTGAAAACTTTTTTTTACTTACGAAAAATCGGACTTATACCGCGTTTCAGCGTGTGTGTTAGATCCGCCATTTTGGAGAGCTCGTCGGAACAATACAAAGTAATACGTCACGGGACCTCCGTTTTGAAGCGATACTCACCGTTTAAAAAGACATCGTGCGGCGGCAGTGAAATGGAGTTGGTACTTCGCTGACTTTTGTCGTCGGTGGCTGCGAAAGTGTTACGTTTAAGACATGTTTGGTCTAAATTTTTTGTTATTAGTATGTGTATTTTGTACACTTTCCTGTGGTGTTAGGTGAGGTAGGGTTAGTACCTCATGGAAAGTGACAGTCATATCCTGGTCGCTTATAGCCAGGATCCTACTTGGTCCTCATTTTCTCACCCAGTTCATGTTTGGCTCCTTGTACCACACCCCAAACAAGAGTCTTGACTGGCTAAACAACATGAGTGGGTGAGAGACATTCTGCTTATTACTCCCCAGTCCCTTCCCACATCCTTCCAGTGAGACCACATTGACCTATCAAGTATCCACCTTGACTCAATGGTAGGGCATAGTAACTTTGCATGAATGGGTGAAGTGAGCAGATTGGAGAAGTCTTCATATCCCAGTTGTAACAAGAGGTGATAAGATACTAGCACTGCACTGAGCCAGATAGGATCACACTACTTACATGGGAACCCATGGTGAAGACAGACTCTTGTGTGTTGGGAGAGAATATCTGGATGCGTGGAGATGTACAAAATAACCATGCACATGGTGTGACACTGCCATAGTGAAATATCCAGAAGTTAGTGATAAAGCCTCTAAACATGGTGTGCCTTTGACTATGAGTGATGAATTGTGACTCCCCCACAAATGTGAGCCTGTGAAGCTCTGTTATCATGCAACTTCCCAAAAACACCAGGGAACTCAGAACTAGTAAGAGATTCCTGAAATATCTTGGGGATGAAAGTGTTGCAACATTATTTCAGACACAATGCCAATACATATGTATCTTCTTCTTTGCGTTCGTTCTTACGACCAATTTTAATCTCTCTTTGTGATTTGTCTGATCTTTGCCAAGAACGTGTATATGTTGCACATTGGTTTGGTAGGCCTCTAAATGCATAGATTTGTAGATGTTTAGGACATGTGCATCCGATTTCAGCCAAACCTCCGTACTCGCCTCTTACGACATGCGTGGCAGGTAACAGTGGTTCTATTCTTTACATCCCAATTTTGGGGCCTGGTAACCACTTGGGCGAGTACATATGTAATTAATAAGAGTTCTGTAACATGATTCACACAGGCGAGTGCAGCCCATCACTCTGTGTGATAAGTGTGTGAGGGGGTTTTCTAATATACTTAACATTTAACTACAGAGACACACACACACACCCCAATCTTTCCGACTACAAGCTAATGTGATGATATTCTTAACACATAAAAGTAACATATAGTCTAACCTCAGGACTCTGGAACCTAGGATTAATGTAGATCTTGTGTTTTCTGGCAGACTGATTGTTACCCTGACCACCCATCTGAGGTTGCTGGTTGCCTGGGTGTACAGGGGGATTCATAAACGGTCCCCTGGGCCTGCCGAGTCCTGGCATTGAATCTTGGAGGGCCCTGATGTAGTCCAGCTGGATGCGGTCTGTTTTGACCCTGCATTGGTCCCAAGCGTTGATGAGGTGATATCGGCGTGCATCTGGTGGCATCTTATCAATCAAGAAAAATTGTTCTTTTTAACGCATACAAAAAAAAATAAACAATCACACATATAATATTAAATTGTGAATTTTAAAAGTAATATCAATAAAAAACAAATAAGACATAACCACATCTGACAAATTAAAGTGTAAAAAAACACATAATGTACTATTATTTATCTTTTGCACACCCCAAGTTTTAACTAATATTTATCTCTCTGTTATTGACTTTTACGTTATTGCATTATATTAGTGTACATTTCAATTATGTGACATGGACCAGTAAGACAAGGTTGTGTGCTCTCACCTCTTCTCTTCAACATAACATATATATAGACAGAATAGTGAAAGAGGCACAGTGCGGAAAAGACCTTATTGACATAGACAACGATCACTACGACCAATTAGATAACCAAATCAACAATTACTTTTGCAGATGACCAAAGACCAATCTATGAAGATGAAGATCAGCTACAACATCATATGAATTCATTGCTAATAGCATGTATGAAGTACAACATGAAAATAAAAAACAAAGACCGAGACCATGAAAATCAGCAGAACACCAAGCCAAGCAAACATACAAATAGACAACACCAGAGTAAAGCAAGTATCTGAATTCAAATATTTAGGCAGCATTTTCACAGAGGATGGAAAACTCAATAGAGAAATAGAGACAAGGTGTCAAAAAGCAAATGCTGTGCCCTACCAGCTGGCACCATTACTACAACACCCAAATATCAAGATGGAAGTGAAAAGACATGATAAAAGTATTTTCCTACCAACACTTTGTTACCATTGGCAAACTAGGTCTCCTACAGCAACACACCACAGAAAGTTCATCAGTTGTGAAATGAAATGCTTGAGGAAGGCAGTGGGAGTCACCAGGAGATAGACTACGAAATGAGGACATCAGAAGCAGAGTGGGCATAACTTCATGCACGAATACATTGAAAGACAACAAATGCAGTGGTTTGGACATTTAATGAGAATGAAATACAACCAACCACCAATAACAGCATACAATAAAAAGAGATTGGGTACTAGAGCTAAGGGAAGACCAAGAAAAGAAGGATAGACAATATCAAGACCACACTACATAAACACGGATATAACACAACAAGGGCGACTCATCTGGCCCTAGAATGCAAATTAAAGCTCCCATCCCTACGCTTAACGGCAAGAGCGAACAGCCAACTACATCTTCCACCTGGGAATAGACATTTCAATGTGTGGTGTGGTGTGTGTGTGTGTGGTGTGTGTGTGGTGTGGTGTGTGTGGTGTGTGTGTGGTGTGGTGTGTGTGTGGTGTGTGTGTGGATGGTGTGGGTGGGTGTGTGGTGTGGTGTGTGGGTGTGTGTGTGGTGTGTGTGTGTGGTGTGGTGTGGTGTGTGTGTGTGGTGTGTGTGTGTGTGGTGTGTGTGTGTGTGTGGTGTGTGTGTGTGTGTGTGTGTGTGTGTGTGTGTGTGGTGTGGTGTGTGTGTGGTGTGTGTGTGTGTGTGTGTGTGTGTGGGTGTGTGTGTGTGTGTGTGGTGTGGTGTGGTGTGGTGTGATGTGTGGTGTGGTGTGGTGTGTGTGTGGTGTGGTGTGTGTGTGTGTGTGGTGTGGTGTGTGTGTGGGGTGGTGGTGTGGTGTGTGGTGTGTGGTGGTGGTGTGTGGTGGTGTGGGGTGTGGTGTGGGTGTGTGTGGTGTGTGGTAGTGATGTGGTGTTGTGTGTGTGGTGTGTGTGTGTGTGTGGTGTGTGGTGTAGGTGTGGGTGGGTGTGTGTGTGGTAGATGTGTGTGTGTGTGGTGTGTGTGTGGTGTGTGGTGTGTGGTGTGGTGTGGTGTGTGTGTGGTGTGTGGTGTGGTGTGTGTGTGGTGTGGTGTCTGGTGTGTGGTGTAGTGTGTGCTGTGGTGTGTGTGTGGTGTGTGTGTGTGTGGTGTGTGTGTGTGGTGTGTGTGTGTGGTGTGTGTGTGTGTGTGTGTGTGTGTGTGGTGTGTGATGTGTGGTGATGTGGGTGTGTGGCTCTGTTGATGTGATAGTGGGGATTAGTTGTTAGGTGCTGAGGTACGATGGTGTATGCTGTGTGAGTGTGCTGTGATGTTTGTGTGGTATACTGTCGAAAATCTGATAAGTATGGTGCCTATGTAAATAGTTGGTCTGCTGATTGACCTGATTAAATTCTGGTGCTGATTTTGAATGGACTCATTTGTGATTGTTTACAAGTGAGGAAATGTTTGAATCTTGAAGGAGAATGAACCTCTCTGAAACTCAGTCCCATTGATAATAGGTCCTGCTTTTTTGACCTGATTTAGTTGATCCTGGAATGATTCCTGCCTGAGTTTCCAACATTAGCTCAGTGGGAAAGGACTCTGTCTCGAGCTGAATTTAATAACCTTACTGAAAGAACCTCTGACTGTTGTTTGGCCTAGGTCACCATGCTCTCGTAGGACCAAGGAAAACCTATTTGAGAGGTGTGACCATTAACATGCCTCTGAAATTGGAAGCCATCCTAATGAACCTTGTGGACATTGTGCTTCTGCTGGAGCCCATATTGAACCGATTGCCTAGAGACTTGCACTGAGACCAGTCCCTTGACCTCTTACCTCTGGCTTGTGGCCTCTGAGTTTTCTCAGGAAATGAACCTGTTTCAATCTGAGCTGCTTGGGGGTTCTTCATTTATTTCTGAGGACTATTTTAAACCAGAAATGTGACAATTGATGCATTATTAAAATGTAACATATTGAGAACAATCAATGACAAAGAAATGATATGTAGTGTTTTTATTGAAACAAATTCATGAAATTTTATAGTCAATTACAATAATGTACAATGACAGTACAATAGTGTTAAGAAAAGACACTGAATTAAACTCCAAAAACATAATCATACCCAATGTGTCTGGTATTGCCTCTCTTGCATTTGCTTGAGTTAATTTGATAACACCAGTTCTCTCACTTGTAAACTTTCCTCGACTATGACGAGAGTCTTCATCATCACTATCACTTTCACTTTCATAATGCTGATTTTTTGCCTACACCAATCAGACAAATATAATCAAATTTAATTGTACAAAGCTACCAATATTATTTCAAAACTTTAAATAGCAGACAAAATTTAATCCATCAATTTAACTACTTTTATTCATGATCTTATGCATTAGGTGACAATTCTCTAGCAAAATGCTAGGTAAACTTTAGAAAATAATAGAACTTGCATAGAACATGACAGCCAATATAGCTGGAGATTACAGAGTTTCAATGAGAGGAGAATTGTTGAACAATATAATTAGATGTGCATTGGGCTAGAATCTCCAGCAACAAAAAAACAATGGAGAGACCTTGGCTAAGAGGAACAAAATAAGTAGCCCATATAAGTAAGAGCCTCTCACATAGGCTAATCTCAAGAAGACAAAACAGAAAATAAAGCATTGGAGAGTAATAGTTCCTGTGAATTGTTCAATCAGGAACAAGCAAAAGAAAGACTGCTAAATATGTAGCAAGACTGTTGCAATAATAAGTTTCTTCACAGCATCTCTCAACAGCCAATTTTATATTATGTATGTCAATAAAATTTTCACCAATCGCAGTTTGATTTCTGCAAAGAGGAATTCAAATGACTAAACTATGTATTATGTGTTCAGCAATTATAGTCAAAACAAAATAAATTATCAGCAAATGAAGAAAAAGTTATTAACTAAAGACGTACCTCATTATCTACATGATGAGAGTCTTCATACTCAAGGTGAACCTTCAGAACAAAGAAATAAAAACATGATTAACAAAAAAAAAAAAAAAGATATTAAACACATCTCATTTTCCTTGAAATGCAGCTTAAATGTAATCACTCAGTTGAATGCTGATGCAGTAGAATGTGGAATCCATGTTGGACTGAGTTAAATCACTCTTTGTGATTTGTATGTGATCTGAGCCTAAGAGTGATTGTCGATTGTGCCAGTTATGCGCCTACAAGTAGGCCAGCCATCCGATTTCTGTGATGCTTTTTATTTACTAGGTAGCTTCCCTAGGTTCTACATCAGTCGCCTTGCAGGTTGCAGTGGTACTATTCTTTGCTTCTCTTGCAGGCCCCTGGCACAACTCGGGCGGTGCAACAATATAGAGGGTTATGTTGTTTGCGTTGGCTCTGTATCAACTATTTGTTTGACTACTTTATGTGGTTTGTGTGTGAGTGTCGTCTTAGAATGCATGTGCATTGTGCAACAATTAGGAGCCTGTAGGCCAGCACACTTGGTTTCTGCATTGTGATATTCAGGTTTGCCTCCCTAGCCAATGTCAGTCTCCCCACTGTCTACTGGTCACCACCAATGTGTGCAGGCACTGAAATGCATTCACTCTAGATAATCAACTTTCAATCATTCCTTGTAATATGATCTCAGAAAACAGCATGAGCACAATCTGTCATTTTTATGATAAAGCTCGGCAGTTCCGGATAAGAAATATGCTCTACCGTTTTGGAACAAATATCATTTTTATCCATCACAAGGAATTGTGAGTGTGCACTCTGTAATATTTTCATGTGGGGACTGGTGAAAACAGGACAGATATGTTTAGTTAGTATCAGTAGTACTGATTGGAACAGTATATCCACTATAGCTCAGTTTGAGACAAGTCTGAGAATTTATTGTTTGCGACTCTAAAAGACTTTGGAGGTTTCTCTCTGTATTGTTTTCCACATTGAAGTATAACAGCCATTTCACAAAATTTGTGTAGGAGCCTCTGAACCGGTGTGCAACATATTCACATTCCCAGCACAAACAAAACAAATCACAAAGAGTGGTCACTTTGGTGGACAAGAACAAATATAAAAATGAAAGAAGGACATTCTAACTATTTATACAGACCTGCTCTTCTTGTTCCGCTGACTGCTCATACTCTAACTCAACTCCGGATGCATCATCATTGGTCTCATGAGCCATATAACCTCTCCTAGTGGAAGCATTTTCAAACTCTGAATTGCTCTCATCTTCATATGTTGCTTGCTCAGCTTGCGGTAACATGTAACCAATTTCTCCATCTCCAGAGTTCATTCTGTTAAATGAAATATTCTGTTATAAAAACACATCAGATCTGACAGTATTATCCGGGCAGGTTGTAACTGATTCAATGATATTTATGACATCACTTTGTCATCAACAATAACTTTCATTCTAATTCACAAATATCTTTATGGAAAAGATTCATTGACAATATCCAAGCTATTTTTATGAAAACTAATTTTAAAAGCTAGACCTGAATTTAAACTAAAGTAACACAATTAAGAAAATGGACCTCACCCATTAGATGTGAAATCTACATGACGGTCATCACTTGCAGATGATGTATTTAC
This sequence comes from Arion vulgaris, assembly GCA_020796225.1. Lineage (NCBI taxonomy): Eukaryota > Metazoa > Mollusca > Gastropoda > Stylommatophora > Arionidae > Arion > Arion vulgaris. The sequence goes on from CM036756.1 coordinate 24,453,481, forward strand.
TCTTTGGTATATATTTGATGTATAATCACCACCTCTACCCACATGATAACCAGATCCATCTTCCTCATGTCCTCCAACATTCAACTCATCTTCTAAATCAGCAGTGTCTGTTTCCTCAAATACAAAAGCTTGTTCATTCACATGGGATTCATCATGGCTAGCCTGTTGCTGATTAAAGCGATAGAAAGAACAATGAGACATTACAAATTAACTGATTTTTACCTGGCATTTCTCAGAAGAAAAATATACAATAGATAGAATAAACATGGGGATTAAATTACTTTTATTATTCATGAAATGAAAATCATGGCATATACTTTACAGGATGTCTCAATAAACCAGTTTTAAACAATTATTTATTATCTAGGCACCACTTATGTGTTCAGTGTTTGGCATTGCTTTCTGAACAGTGAGGTCTATTTTTACCGTTTGTAAGAATCCAAGAGAACAAATTTGCTTCCAAACTACCTGCAGTGGGGTTTGAACCAGGTACTCTTGGGTTGTGATCGAGCTCACTAACGTTAAGTCACAGAAGCGCACTTATTATTCATAAGAACAATGTATTGGTTGCACTTACACTACCAGTTTGCTTAAAAGAATATTTGAAAACCACTTACTAATAGATTATTTAACACATAAATTTAGAAAATATGAACCTCTGAAGTCGGAGAAGGCACGCCTGTATGGCGGAGGACACTGATAATAAGAAAAGCATGCATTCACGCAAAAATCAGTCAGAAGTGCCAAGCATCCTGACTACGCCTTAATTCATAGCGGGCGAACACAAGAAGAAGTAGAAGAAAACATGACTTTGTAAAAGTAGTCCAAGAAAATAATGAATTTTTACCAAAATTTTTTTTAAATTAGTTATCTTGCTATCTATTCAAAAATCATGTATCTGTGTACTTAAAATAACTTGCTTTAAAAGATTGATTATATACTCCACTGATGATTAAATGTACCTATATTAGCAGTAAAATCTACAAGCAACATAACAAATGTAAGATATACATTTTTTAATGGACCCAAAAACAATGTTCATTTATGGTCAGACATATTTAAGCTATGTTAATAATTTATTGACACTATGTGTATGGTGCTAAGAAGGTCTATGTGGCAAAGCAGTTTGCAGTCGTTCTGAATGTCGCTTGCAGTCATGAAGAAGTAAAGAATAAAGAAATTGTTAAATGAGATCAGAGACAAAAGTTTAATATTTTGGAAACAAAGAGTCATCTCTCCATCGCCTGTGACGCCTAGGAGCCTAGGGCAGCAACAAATGCACACCATTTTTCTCTGTTATTGGTTGTCCTCTGTATCATGTTCCAATTGTGGTAATTCATTTATTTCAGTTCTTGTTCTACTGTTCTCCTCCAGATCATTTGGGGTCTTCCACATTTTCATTTACCCTCTAATGTCCATCTCGTATAGTTTTGGTGATGAGTTAGTCTTCATATGTATCACAATCTATATCCAGCGTCTCTTTTGGTTGATGGTGCTCATATTCTCTTGTTGACACTGTGCACGCAGTTCTTGGTTAAGAGATAGTATTTGGCTATAAAGAGACATGACAAGACAGAAGATCAAACTGGAGAGAAAAGGCGAAAGAAAGTGATATAATTATAAATACGCCCGAGTGGTTACCAGGGCCCAAATTTGGGGTGTAAAGAATAGAACCACTGTTACCTGCCATGCATGTCGTAAGAGGCGACTAAGGAGGTTTGGCTGAAATCGGATGCATGTGTCCTAAACGTGTAGAAGTCTATGCGTTTAGGGGCCTACCAAACCAATGTGCAACGTATACACGTTCTTGGCAAAGATCAAACATGTCACAAAGAGTGATTAAAATTGGCGTAAGAACGACGTAAAGAAGATTATAAATAAAGTTAGGCAGTTAGGCAGAATGCAAGAGACAGGAAGTGTTGGAGATCTCTATTGCAGCTGAACTTTGATGTGGATATGGCACCTAACCAATTAATCAACATTAACGCTACAGAAAATAAATTATCAGACAATGCACAAGTTTAGTTTGATATATTTCTCTTGAACTGTTAATAGTTGATTATAACTGAGCTCTCATATAAATTATTCACATTGAGTTGTTTTTTTTCCACAACAATTGAAATTGAAGAGACAATGTAATGATCAACTTGCAACAGTTTGGTTAACCTTGAATAGCCTAGTCTTGACAAAAAGTGTGCAGTCTCTTTGCAAAGTGAAGTATTAACTACTTATGTGTATGTAAACAAGACATTTGGTTAGTTAACAATAAGATTAATGTTACATATATTAATAGTACAAATATAATACCCATACTTCTACTGGTTATTTGGGAGATAATAAAACAATATACATACCTGAAGACTAATAGCATTTTTGGATCTTTTCCTGATAAAATAAAGAAAATTAATGGAATGGAAATGATGTTATCCAAACAAGCATACCCTAAAACTCAAAACATGTATTAACAGAGAAGAATGAAAGGTAGAGAAAGTGAAATAAAGTCCAAATTTACACAAAATATTGACATAAAATATTGCATTTGTATGCATTGCAACATATACTCTCAATTTCTTGAAGGCATCTACATGTATAATTTTGCTGGTAATACAGTAATCCTAATTGAATACTTACACCGCCTGAGTGGTTACCAGGCCCAAATTTGGGGTGTAAAGAATAGAACCACTGTTACCTGCCACGCATGTCGAGCGCACTAAGGAGGTTTGACTGAAATCGGATGCACGCGTCCTAAATGTGTAGTCTATGCCTAGGGCCTACCAAACCAATGTGCAACATATATGTTCTTGGCAAAGATCAAACATGACCACATGGCAAAGATGACCATTATTTCTCTTCTTCAGCGATCTCTGGTCATGCGCTAATTTACTGTGGACCACAAACTGGGCAGACAGCTTCAGGTCTGTCAGGTTTCCCAAAAGCTTAGTTTTCAGGTCGACTGGGTGTGGCACATGTTGCTTCTAGCCTCACACAGAGAGGACAGTCTTGCAGGATATGCTTGTGTCTGTTCTGCCTGCACACTGGCAGAGAGCAGATGACCATTATGAAAAGAGGCATTCCGGCAAAGAGGTAGACCACAGAGAAGATGAATTCAGGATGTAACCAATGATTTGAGCACGACGCCCGCAGAGGCAAGACATCTGGCCTATGATAGAAAGACTGAGTAATTCAAAAGGACTGTTAGGGTGGCAAAATTCTTCCCAGGACAAGCTATTTGATGACATGCAGAAACAAATTAAGGCGATGTTATAAACAAATTATATTTACCTGGTAGTCAAAGGCCATAGAGAATCATTAGCAAATGAAATAGTAGTTGTTTTAGCACCTGATTCATCAACACCAAGAAGGGCATCTTCATCCAGCTCTCCATCATCTCCAAGAAGATCAAGCTGATCAGAGAACAAATTACAATATAACTAATAAAACAAGTATTAAATATAGCTTTACATATGTATTATGTTACTAAATCTATGCTTCTTCAAATGCTACATATAAACCACTCTTAGTGATCTGAGCCTAAGAGCGATTGTACATTGTGCAAGTTATGCACCTACAAGTAGGCCAGCTTTCTGCAACACTTTTTTTTTCTAGGTAGCTTTCTAGGTCCCTACCTCAGTCACCTCAGTGCTGGCGCCCAAAGAATAGAAACACTGCGACCTACGAGGCATGTATAAGAGACGACTGAGGTAGGGGTCTAGGGAAGCTACCCTAGTAAATAATAAGTGTTGCAGAAATCGGATGTGATGGCCTACTTGTAGGTGCATCGCCCATGTGGTGCCGGGGCCCGCAAGGGAAGCAAAGAATAGTACCACTGCAACCTACAATGCATGTCGTAGAGGCGACTGATGTAGGCCCTAGGGATGCTACCCTAGTAAATAAAAAGTGGCGCAGAAATCGGACGTGCTGGCCTACTTGTGGGCGCATAACTGGCACAATAAACAATCGCTCTTAGGCTCAGATCACATACAAATCACACAGAGTGGTTGACAAGTGGTCGATGTGGAGCATTAAAAGAAGAAGTAGGCGCATAACTGGCACAATGTACAATCACTCTTAAGCTCAGATCATGTCGTAAATCATAAAGAGTGGTTAACAGGTGGTCGATATGGGCGTTCAAGAAGAATATAATCATGTTTTCTTTCTTCACATCTTCTTCTTCTTCTCTTCTTCAATGATCCAGCGGCACTTGAGCTTTTGCCCTTCGCCCAATGCTATGTAGTGGTATCTGCATGTGTCTGTAAGTTGTTCTTTTGTTCCGTATAGTGTGTTCCATTTATCTGGCCTTGGAGGAAGGAGGGTCTTTCTGATGTCTTCTAGTGCTTGACACTTGAAGAGGTGGTGGTGAACGTTTCATGATGATGTGCGCACAGTTGGCACTCTGGAGTGTGTGTGGATGAATTCTGTTCAAGTGATTATTAAGTGTTATGTGTGTTGGGTTGAGTCTAAAATGGTGCTTGTTCTTCTTTGTAAGTGTTGAGTGTTGTCATTAAGGTTCTGCCCATTGGATGTAAAATCTCTTCTGTTTCACATGGACCATCTGTTCAACAAATTTTCTTATTTGTTGCATTAGTTTGCTTTGCTCATATAGACATTGTTGCTGGGATTGGCTTGTTCTGTGTTGACCTTTCTTGGCTAGCTCATCTGTTTGTATTTCAGGTCGTTGAATGTCCCAGGATCACTGCAGTTATTTGGGATGTCATGAGACATAAGTCTGTCAATATCTAGGCTATATGATAGTTCAGGATTTACAATGTCCACATCCTCTAGGGCTTGAAGGGCAGACATTGAATCTGTGAAGATAATTATATTTGTGCCTTGATGGAAAGGCACTACGAAAAGTCTTCAGGTGGCTACAGCTGCTCTACGCATAATTTCAGCTCATAATTGAGCAATCTCACAGATGTTACAAACAGCTCTGATGATCTGTCTGGGATTGTAATATGCCAATGAACCCTGCTTGATGGTCTTTAAATGCAGATCCATCAGTATAGAATCTACCCATTCTGGGGATAGCATCAATGGTTCTTTTCTTCACATCTACAGACCTGAATATTAACCGCCATCTTACAGAATTTCTGGACTTTTTCAAGAATAAACATAAAATATTAAGTAAATTACAATGTGCACAAGTAGTAGTATTTCAATGATGATAGATAGCTAATCTCAATTTACTAGTAATTGTCGCCCGAGTGGTTACCGGGCCCAAATTTGGGGTGTACAGAATAGAACCACTGTTACCTGCCACGCATGTCGTAAGAGGCGATTAAGGAGGTTTGGCTGAAATCGGATGCATGTGTCCTAAACGTGTAGAAGTCTTATGAGTTTAGGGACCTACCAAACCAATGTGCAACGTATACACGTTCTTGGCAAAGATCAAACATATCACAAAGAGTGATTAAAATTGGTCGTAAAGAGCGAACGCAAAAGAAGAAGACTAGTAATTGTTACACTGTTACAATTGAAACACATATGAATCGTACAATCTAGAGCAAAGTGTAGACATTGAACATCAGCAAATGAGAAGAAGACTAGAACAAAGCAAATGAGAAGAAGACTAGAACAAAACAAACAAGAAGAGTGTTACCTCTGATGTTTTTGGAAATGCTGTAATTGCATTTCCAGATGTGTCATTCAATAACTCTTCATCACTGAGGACAAAAGAACAAATACAAAAATTCAGATAGATTAGCACTGAAGTCTTTTCTGTTGATATTAGATTACTTCTATTTTGATTGCATCTCTTCTGTTTATATTTGTTCTGACAGTCAAAAAACCCAATCAACAGGTGCTAAGTGTGACCACAAAGTAAACTCATTGTGTGCAAGCTACAAGAAATGGTTTGCATCTATTAGGGCAAATTATAAGGGGGACTGCCTAGAGTAGTTGATAGTAGCTCGGCCTGCTAGCTGTGAGACGCCTCATAGCTCGGGTTCGAACCTACTGTCCGGCATTTGTTCGAGTCCCTGGTCTTACTCAGGACGATAACGTGAGTACCTCTGAAGTCGGAGAAAATGTGCCTGTATGGCGAGGGATACTAATTACGAGTACATTGAGCACACGGCTGCCAGTGTAAGTAATTTACAATGTGCACGCTGGTGCCATTGTAAGAAATTGGAAAAACAGATTTTCACGCAAAAATCAGTTTCAGAGATGAAACTTCGTCTGAGTTGAAAGTGGACGAAAGAAAAGAAAAAAGAGGGCAAATTATGAGAAAAGGTTCATGGAAGAAAATTTAAATAAATTAAAATTAATGGAAACTTTTTCTGTCTCTAGTTGTTTCTTCAATCCTTCCTTCCTCCAATAGTCATATTCAATTGTTCTGAGAACACTTGTTCACAGAGGTCTAGTTTTATGAGTGATTCTTAAAGGCAGCCATCTGCCTCAGATTATCATATGTTTCCTTTCCAGTTGTTCATCAGCACCATACAAAAGCACTCAAAAAATGCAGTACTCAAAGATCCGTAGTTTAGTTTTTTGTGTTGTTCATCTCCAAATGTTTTTAGATTGACAAAAGTCACTCTGACTTTGTTCCTTCTTTTGTTGATATCCTCAATGACTTGATCGATTAATAAGTGATTTTGTTTTCATTCGCCCGCTTGAATTCAGGCATAGTCACGGTGTCTAATATGGTGATCTGACTGATTTTTGCAAACAGGCTTGCTTTTCTTATTACCAGTGTCCTCGCCATTCAGGTGAGTCTTACTCAGACTTCAGAGGTACTTGTAATTTAAATCCTCAGGTAAAAGATCAGTGTTTCCTGTAGTTCAAACACGTACGTTGTTGAGTACCAAAAATGTTGGGCCCAAACTGGACTCGAACCCAAACTTTCCACGGCATATGGTCACTAGTGGAGCAAGTTATCAACATTATTGATAATTGTTAAATATGATATATTACTGATAATAGGGATCTAGATTTCAATCATACTAATACTATTTCAGTAGTTATTTCAGGGTGCCCTGATTTGCTAAATGTTTGTTTTTAATAGTTATTTTAAAACTCAAATAATCAAAAAACATGTCAACAAAAATCAAATACCCACATCAATGAGTGTTCAGCTCATTCAAGTAGAAAGGTGTGCAATCTCTTTACTTTGTCTTACCTGTCCCAAGAGCTCTCAGTTGGACGTTTCTTGGACATACTGCTGGCTTTCTTCAATGTATACTCATATTACACTGCTAATACCTGGAAAATAGTCAAAAAGTTGTCAGTTTCATTGCTTCAAAGTAGCAAAACAAAACAATTAAAATACAATTCAGCATGAGCTCATAGAAAAAATAAATTAGCACCTCCTGTGTTCATAAAATGCTGAATGCTTTCAAGGTAGCGCAACTTTGTGTTTACACACAAAAATGTTGTCAACTGAGACTTAAAAATAAATACATTTTTAACCCATCAATAATTTGTAAAGTGAAAGTAAAGAACCCATATACCATGGGGTATATTGGGAATAATGTGTTGGGTCTGTATTATTATCTAACCAACAGCTCACAATATGTGATGTGATCACCATCACATCTGCCACTTTATCTCCCCGTTTCTATGGTACCTAACCGATTCTGGGTTAACCTGACTTGCAGCTAAATGAAAGAAATCTACTCCAACTGGGAATTTGGAACCTGAGACCATGTATCTATGAAGCAAGTGCACTAGCCCCTATGATATTCTGGCTCTCATAATAATTTGTAGTCAATAGAAAAAATGTATCCAGTAATAATTTTATATGAATGGTACATTTCAGAAGTATTATGATGAATATTTGTGTATACTGTGTATATGTTCAGTTTCCTTTACTAGGTGTCCATGTCTTGTTAGAACTGACATGTTTGTTTCATCTTTGGAAGAGGTTGGTGTGTGTTGTTGGGGTGGTCTGTAACTATGGTGGATTTTCTTTTTCCGTGTTCTTGCACCTCCTAACATTGCCCATAAGACATTAAAGGTTTGAAGAGTAGCATTTTCTTTGCTTTAGGGGTAGACTGTTGTTTCAGACAAGTCCTGATGAATGTGCAGATTGTGTGTCCAGAATCAGCTTCACATACTGGAGAACATGCTCTGTAGGGTAACCTAACTGAGTCTAAAGTTTAATCTCAGGAGGCTTCAGGGGTGTAGTATTTTGGTGCCAGTTCTTGACATTTGGCAGAGCTGTATTAGTAGAAACAGTCGCCCGAGTGGTTACCGGCCCAAATTTGGGGTGTAAAGAATAGAACCACTGTTACCTGCCATGCATGTCGTAAGAGGCGACTAAGGAGGTTTGGCTGAAATTGGATGCACATGTCCTAAACATGTAGAAGTCTATGCATTTAGGGGCCTACCAAACCAATGTGCAACGTATACACGTTCTTGACAAAGATCAAACATGTCACAAAGAGTGATTAAAATTGGTCGTAAAGAACGAACGCAAAGAAGAAGTAGAAACAGATAGCACCAGATACAACAAATGGACCACACAAGAAGGTATGGCTGACTTGACTGCAGGCATTTCTCATTATTTTAATGGGATCTTTAGCAACACTTACTCCCTAGTAATTCCACTGCTTTATTGCAAATATTTGCTACATAGATTAATTATATGCTCTTCTATGTTCATTTCCATCTTCCCTGGTGTTTTAACTGGGCTGTGATTTGGCATTTTGAGTATCTTAACCACCCCATACCTATATCAGCTAAATTTGTACTCCCAGTAAGTTGTATCAAGCTGAAGAGGTTTGCGAGGGTCAGACTCAAGCAGACATCCTGATCCTTCAAATTGGGGGTGGTAGCATAGGGCCAACACCCATATCTATGTAAAGAATAAAATTGTTACAGAAACAGTAACAAATGTTTCAGCTGAATGAACATTCATATTACGATACTTGCAATACTGCCAGTGATATAAACCACTATTGAAACTGAAATTATAACCATGGAACAGTTTTGGGGTATTAGGATGACCGTATATTGAGCAAGTTGTAGAGTTTATTGCTGCACTACAAGATGCCACAACATTCAATGGCCATAGACTGTTTTGCTGGTACATGGTAAAGAACTACAATTTATTTACCCTGACTGGGGCCATTTGTTCAAATGAAATAAGTTAAAAATGCAGTACTAGTGAGAGGGCACGGATCAAGACCTTACTTTACATAATAGCCCTGGAAACTGCAAGGGATTGCTGTAGTGGAGTCTGGCAAAGTGGGTAGGGATCAATGGTGAGCTACCAATAGATGAGGTAGTAGTGTGGGCGCAGCTGTATTTGTACATATTTTTTATCACTACATTCAATTTACCTATTATACTCATCATTACAATGTTAGTTTTACCTTACTTTTAGTTGCATATGGTAAATAATGCTTTTCATTTGCTAGAATACTGTTTTTTGTGCGATATATTATTCAGTGGCTTAAAAAAACAACAGAATAGGTAAAATCATGAATTATACTATTCACATGGTGATGGCTGCAATATACAGATTGGAATAAGTCAACCCATTCTTTACAAGTCAAAGTGATGAAGTGAAACATTTCATCATTTATATTTTAGTTCAGACATTCATTGCAGCTGTGCTTGACAAATATTGGAAAATAGCACCAAATTGTCAACATCGAGTTGAATTTCCTTTTCTATCTTATTGGTTACTGAAGTGACATTGCAGAACTCCGGGCAGACCCATAGTTGCTCAGCCTCCTCAAAAGATGTTGAGCCGTCCTGTGGCTCGCTGGTTAAACACCCACCTCTCTCTGCCCCTCAAGCATCCAGTTATACTTGTACAGCCTATAATTCAAAATATCTTAAATCGCTGGATTGATTCAACTTCAATTTTAGTGTTCTCATCCAACAGTGTAGGTAGATCGCCAAGAGACCAAAGAACATCCCCTTTTTCTATCCTAAACTCCCCAACAATCTATCCAATCCTGTCTGCTCTGTCGCTACAGTGAACACCCGCATGCCCAAGACAGTAGATCCACGTGAGTCTCTGGAGGTTGGAACCTCAATAGACGACATCCACTGAAATCAAAATCTCATCTGCCATTTAGATTCTGGATCTTCCGACTGTCAGAGAGCAAAAACGTTTCTTTCTAGGTACTATAAACTAGTAGAAATTAACTAGTGACGGCAGTGACTTGAGTGACGCACACAACCGAAACTTCTACCATTTTTACTTACTTGATTTAATATTTAAATGTTTAATAAACATTGAATTCGTTATTGATAATAATATAATGCATGATGATTACGATTATTGCCAACTTTCAATCAAAGCGAGCGAGTGATAACTGAACTGACTTCAACTGACTACTTAAAAATTGTATGTAGTCGTCTGCTTATTATAAACACAGCCACAATAATTTAGGGTAAATGGTGTCGACTCAATGTAGGGTTTATTGCACGATTTCAGTAAATTATTAAATATTGCAACAGAAGTATTTGATACCTTGATTGGTAAATAATTTTAATAAATAAGCACCTTTCCTACAAGTAGATAGATCATCCGCCATTAAATGGTATGGCCAGCTTTTTAATATTTATGTAACTAAAACAATACTTTTTTTAAACAAACTGTCAGAGCATCAATCTAGCTCTTTACAAACTGTTTATCTTATATCGGTTTACAGCACTGCCAATTTCAGTATATAATATAAGGCATTAAAATAAACGGCGGTTCATAAATATGTGTGTGTTATTGTGTATTCTGTGAAACAATTTGGAAGTTCATAAACATAGAACAATACGAGAATTTACAAATGTCTCACTGACAAAAGTTAGAGATGTATTTGTGAACTGAATTTTCAATATCATACGTTACGCCCATATGGTGCCGGGCCCGCAAGGGAAGCAAAGAATAGTACCACTGCGACCTACAAGGCTTGTCGTAAGAAGCGACTCATGTAGGAACTAGGAAGCCACCTAGTAGAAAGCATGGCAGAAATCGGATGCGCTGGCCTACTTGTAGACGCATAACTGGCACAATGTACAATCGCTCTTAGGCTCAGATCACATACAAATCACACAGAGTGGTTAACAAGTGATCGATATGAAGCGTTCAAAGAAGAAGATATCCTACGTTAACGTTCATAAAGTCAAAGATATTTAACCCTTTCAAAATTAAATGAAGACATCAGGGAAAAAGTGGATACATCAGTACTAAACTTCATCAAGAAACAACAAATTAAATGGTTCGGCCACATAAGCAGATTAACAATAGATAGTGCACCTCAAAGAGCAATGCTGCTCCCATACAATGGAGCAAAAGGCCGGCCACGCAAAAGATGGACTCAGAGATCAGTTATCAGTTATATGAGGACTATCATCATAGCACTCCGGACATGTCCATAGGTGCTCCGATCTCCGCAAATCCAGCAGCTTCCAACGACCCAACACACCAGTTCGATGTTGATTAATCAATCTCTTTGCATATTTAGTATGTCGTTCTTTTCGGGCTGCACCAACATTGACACCCATCTCTTTCAATCTGGTCAGCGAGTGGGATTCACAGCCCTGAAACTCCTCTGTTCGGAAAGACAGAGATAACAGAAGCAACGAAAGACACTTTCTACGAAGCGCACACAAAGGCCCGTTTTAGAAATCTCTTCTTGACCTGACGCTGTGAGCAAATAGGATTAGAGAAAGAAAAGAAAGAAGAAAATTAAATGATGTCTAATAGTAATAGCAATTAACTGTCATCCGAACAAAATTATTGAACTCATAAATATTTATGATTTTGCGGTATTATTTTATGTTAAAGACGTGCTACATTAAAAAATTGTAATCAATCTTTACAAGATCGCAACTATTTAATATTTTTAGTAATTAAAAACAGTTAATGATCTTAAAATCGGCAATGGCCAACGTGATGAAATTGCAAAATATAGCGATGTTAGATCTTTTTCTATTCGTATATGAAGTACAATCTGGCACCTCCTTCGCTCTTCCTAAATCTTGTTGAAATTTGAAATAAATAGTGCCGTATAGATGTCTCACAGCTACTGCTTTTCAACACACAGTAGTTTTTATTCGCCTTTTTCTGTGCGTATTTCACCAATTATGTCAGTTATCATCCAGTGTTTCTAATTGCATATGATTTGTTCTTATTTCCAAATTGTACGTAACATTAATACACGTCATAACAGATGTGTTTTTCGCCGGAAGCATGCCTCTGCACAGTGGATAGACATTTATGTTACTTTCCAGCAAAGGAACTATCCGTTACTTTTTCCTCAAATACTCGTTACATAGCATCTTCTGCATTAATAATAATAGCCGTCCATCGCAAGCGACGATGACAACAGCATCAGACGTCTGCTTACTACTGCCTTGTAGTTTGATTGGGGACAATCAAAAACTAGCGAAGTAAACCGTACACAAAACTAGACGGTAGGCAAACCAAGTAGTCCAAAAAAGACCGGTAACCTGGGCAGATGACGCTCAACAACCCGGGAGAATAGGTTGTCTATAGTAAACTAGCAGTTTATCCGTTCTTAGCACAGGGCATTTAGTTCAACATCTATTTGAAAAGTCCCTTAAAGAAACATGCCACGCTGCTTCAAAATCGGCTTCTTCCCCATTGAAAACAAAACGTTTTCTCTCCATGCATCGGTCAGTAAACCCTGATACAACAGGATTCCCGTTCCCGTGAAAGTTTAATTTAGTTTAAACCTAACTGTAATATTTCACCCCTTTTAAAGTTTCTTCTGTTATCCTTTTACGCTGATCTTCCGAGCCAACATAAACTGTCCCTCATTTCCAGTACAATTGAATTCCCATGGAAGTTGAAAAATAACAATTGGCAAATTAAATTTATTCAGATTATTAACTTATATTTAACTCAGATTTTTAACGTGTTCAAAAAAAAAATTGTTCCCGAACATGAATCGAGCGCATGTAGCCACTCCGTTAGCCTTTGACTGTTCCCAGCCGACCTGCAAGGTAGCAGGTTGATATTTTCTTTTAGGGTAGCAACCCTTAGACGACCTACCCTCCCATGTTGTTGAGCATCATTTATCCAGGTTACCGGTCGTCCAGTTTTGTGTAAGGTTCGCTCCACTAGCCTTTGATTGTCCCCAATCAAACTACAAGGCAGTAGTAGTTCCCTGCGAACGGAAACGCGCACTGGATTAAAGCCTCTGCTGAGCTTTCCAGTTTTTCTGCACATCTGGGTGATCCGCTCACCCCTATGCCTGCCACGCCCACTCGTCGGTCCATCATCAGCGCCTTGCATATCTGCCCAACAGTGGGTCCACCCGTACATCGTTCGCATGCGTGTTCGCTCTGCCCTGGTGCCTGTCCACCGAGTCTATTAGTTCTCACCGTGCACACGTCCACCATGCCTTTCGATTGTCCAGACACGGATCTCAACTCGGGCCCCCACCTCAGGGCTCCGAGTGTAGCCCTATGTGGGCCTACGTGCAACTCATCTGGGGCCCACGTTGTGCTCCACGCAGACCCACGTCTCCTCTATTTACGCTCCTCTCATCCCTTTATGTTTATCCGTTCAGCTTTTCCCACCGGCCAGGAGAGACGAGCATTAATAGTCACTTTGAAATTCCGCTCGTCTGTGTTGCGATCGGATCTCATCCAGCGTGGGTATGTCTGCCTCACTGCCTACGCCGAAGTAGCTCTCTCTCGATCCATACCCGCTTAGCCAGACAAGAACAGTTGTCTGTTACCTGGGTCACCACGTGTAGGTGGGGTAGGATCTTGATTAATGCCAGTTCGTCAAGCCTAGTGTCCTTTTTTTAATATCCACCAGCTAAACGTCTGCTCCCTTCAAACTCGCCATACATCAACTATTTTGAAATGCGTTTAACAGGCATCCGAGCAACTTGACCGGCTCATCTCACTTGGACCTTCTGTAACAGAGTGTTCTTCTTCTTCTTTGCGTTCGTTCTTTACGACCAATTCTAATCACTCTTTGTGATATGTTTGATTTTGCCAAGAACGTGTATACGTTGCACATTGGTTTCGTATGCCCTAACGCATAGACTTGTACACGTTTAGGACATGTACATCCAATTTCAGCCAAACCTCCTTAATCGCCTCTTACGACATGCGTGGCAGGTAACAGTAGTTCTATTCTTTACACCCCAAATTTGGGCCCCGGTAACCACTGGGCGTAACAGGGTGTTGACACTTGAGATCTTTGCGGTATCTGGAATTTTATCCTGTCAGTTTATTTTTAGTAGTCTGAGTAGACAACTTGTTGTGTTGTGTTATGTTATGCGATCGACGTCATGTCACATTGGGCATTCTCATTCGTGCTCTGTCCCCCACTGCAGCATCCAGCCCAAAGTCCATTTGCTCACCGTACCCATGAGAAGTTGATTATTATATCTTCTCTCTCTACCACCAAGACGACACTGCCTGGCATGTCCAAACTTAATGCCTAATTCTCGAACTCGTTCCATGTCTGAGACTTGCCCATGTCACATAATTGAGAGCTTACCGCACTGATGATATCGGCTCTGTCCATACTTTTGCCCGCTTGAGTCGGGGAATCGTTTGCAAGAAAGTCAACAAGCTCGTTACCCTGCACTCCAGCATGTCCAGGTGTGTACAGCCAAGTCATTTTCTTGAGATGGGCTCACCAAATGATGTCTACCAATCCCATACGCAAACTTCCAGATTCAATCATTTGATTTGAAGCATATTCGTCGAGTCTGATATGATAATCGTATGGGTTACCTGTTGCTCAGCCACCCACGACAGAGCCCTGGGGGAAAAGCGGTGATAACTTGTGTGAAAGTGGTTTAGTTTTATAGTCGTCGTCGCACCAAATGACACATAAAACAAAAAATTGGTAATGTCCACTTATTGACTTTATCTCTACCTCAGACCTAATCTTATGCATGAATTAGAGATCTGCTGCAAAATTTCGCTTCTATATGAGGTTAGGCCTCCATTTTTTCCTCTGGATATAAATTAAGAGTACCTCTGAAATCGAATTAAAACATGTCTGAATGGCGATGGGCACTGGCGATCTTCTTCTTCTTTGCGTTCGTTCTTTACGACCAATTTTAATCACTCTTTGAGCTTTGTTTGATCTTTGCCAAGAACGTGTATTCGTTGCACATTGGATCGGTAGGGGGCACTGGTGATAAAGAATGCAAGCCTTCACGCAAAAATAAGTCAGAGCTGCCATTATTGCTCCGGAATTTATAGCGAAGGAGCGGGGAAAAACAAGCTGATTATTTGATTGAATTAGACAACCTGATGATGATTTGAGAAGAATTCTGCAAATTCTCTGGTAAAAAACGATAGCAAATGACGAATTTTTAAAACGTAAGAGGTGACTGATGTAGGACTCAGGAAGCTACACTATGCAAAAAATCGATGTGCTGGCCTACTTGTAGGTACTTAACTGCACAACGTACAATCGCTCTTAGGCTCAGATCACATACATATCCACAGAGTAGTTAACAAGTAGTCGATGTGTGCGTTCGAAGAAAAGGAAGACATAGTTCTATGGTGGCTCTTGTTTTGTTTTTTTAAATTGTGGTGCCATTTTAGAGTAAAATGATGACACTCAGCCCTTCTTTCCTCGATGTCATATCCGATGATCCATCGGTGTATATATGGATCAGATGATGAGGTGTCGATGTGTTCTAGTGTCTTCGCCCCAGGGTAGGATCTGTTTCTTCAGACTTTTGTTTATATCTAGAATTGTTTATATCACTAGAAAATTGGTTGTATGCAGTGGTGGCTCGTCATTAAGGGCCAGTGGGGTCAGTACCGCAATTAAGGAAGTAAAATTTAAAATAAATCGATAACTTGCCAATTATACGGTCATATTTTTACTACTGCAAGTTATCGATTTATTTTAAATTTAACTTCCTTTAAATAGTGCTAGTCTTTATTGACAGCTATTTATATCTTTATTTACTAAAATGTTATGTTATGTATATACAACTATCTTAGCAATGTGTACCTATGCAACCGTCAATTTTTTAAAAAATATTATACAAAATAAATTTGTTGTTTATCAATATCTCACATCTAACTTGTTCATCTCGAACTTCTAAAATTTGGTTACCCTTCACTTCCAACATGTACACCTCAAATTTCTAATTTGGACACCACTCACTTCTAGGCTGGTCATCTCAATCTCTAACATAGGCACTTCTTACTTCTACACTGGTCATCGTACACTTCTAAAATGGTCACCTCTCACTTCTACTTTAGACACCTCACACTTCTAACTTAAACACCTCACATTTGTACCATGGTCATCTCACACTTCTAAAATAGACACCTCAAACTTCTAAGATGTCAACTCTCCCTTTTCCTTTGGACACCTGTCACTTATAACATGGGCCCCTCTTATGATCACCTCATATTCTAACATGTGCACCTCTCACTTCTTCTTTGGACATCTCTCATTTCTAACTTGAACACTTCTAATATTGTCACTGCTTATTTCTAACATAGTCGCCTTGCACTTATAACATAGCCACCTCTAACTTCTAACCTGGTCACCTCTCCTTTGTAAAATGATCATCCCACACTTCTAACGTGGATACCTCTTCCTTGTAACATGGTCAACTCATACTTCTAATGTGGACACCTCTTAGTTTTACTTTAGACACCTCTCATTTTTAACTTGTACATTTCTAACATGGTCGCCCCTTCTAAACTGCACACTTCGAACATTGTCATCTCTCACTTTAACATAGTTACCTCTCACTTCTAATATAGGTATCTCTCACTTCTAGCATAGGCGCCTTTCACTTCTAATATAGGTACCTTTCACTTGTCCTTTGGACACCTATCACTGTTAACATTGACACCTCCCACTTTTTTTTTGGACACCTCTCACTTATAACTTGGACACTTATAATTTGGACACTTATAATTTCTAACATAATCGCCTTGCACTTAAAACATAGTCACCTCTCCCTTCTAGCATGGTCATCTCACACTTCTAATGTGGACACCTCTCAACTCAAACATTGTCACCTCTCACTTCTAGCATTTGCACCTCTCACTTCTACTTTGGACACCTCTCACTTTTGACCTGTACACTGCAAACATGGTCACCACGCCCTTCTAAGATAGTCACTCACAATTCAAACTTGGACACGTCTCATTTCTAATACTGGTACCCCTCACTTGTACTTTGTACTCCTGTTTCATCTAACTTGAACACCTCACACCTCCAACATGGTCATCTCACACTTCTAGCATGGCCATCTCAAACTTCTAATGTGGACACCTCTCCCTTCTAGTATTGTCATCTCAAATTTCCCTAACATAGTCACTTCTCACTTCAACAGTGGTCAACTCATACTTCTAAGATGGTCACCTCTCACTTCTACTTTGGGCACCTCTCACTTCTACTTCTCGCTTCTAACTTGGACACAACACACTTCTAATGTAGTCAGCCCCACTTCTAACTTGGGCACCGCTCACTTCTAACAAGGTCATCTCACACTTCTAACATGTACATCTCTCACTTCTACTTTGACCACCTGCCCCTTCTAATAGGGTCACCTCTCACTTCTAACATACTCATCTCACACTTCTAATGTGGCCACTAGTAAATACTAAATTATAAACACATGGCAGTTTTTATATATCATATCGCCCGAGTGGTTACCGAGGCCCAAATTTGGGATGTAAAGAATAGAACCACTGTTACCTACCACACATGTCGTAAGAGGCTACTAAGGAGGTTTGGCTGAAATCGGATGCACATGTCCTAAACATGTACAAGTCTATGTGTTTAGGGCCTACCAAACCAATGTGCAAAGTATATACGTTCTTGGCAAAGATCAAACATATCACAAAGAGTGATTAAAATTGGTCAAAGAACGAACGCAAAGAAGAAGAAGAAGATATATCATATGCCAGGCTTTCCTATAGGTTAGTAGCCATTTCACCTTTTTGTTACAAATGACGACGTGTTTACCGATACTTAAGTCTCACCTCTGACCTTTTAATTTGCCGCTATCTGGTATTATATTCCTATATATGTATATATTTACTAAACCTATATGTCTTAATAATACATATGCTACAAAAATATTTTTATATTACACTCACTGTATTTGTTAGTTATAAATGTATATATGTTTGTCTATATATGTATATCTATATATATATTTATATAAATAATTGACTAAATTCTTCAACAATAAATAAAACACAAACTACATTGTGTGATACATCTATTACTAAAAATAAATAATTATGTTCCTTATATGAGTCATCATCGTACTAAGAATAACTAATATATCTTGATATAACACACACACACACACACACACCCTCGTATACTAAATACTATCACATACATACACCTTAACAGTGATCTCATACTATTCACTTACTTCCAGACATCTCCCCTTACCCACCCTGCTTAGTTTTATATATAAACATTACTAAACATATATTACATACAATACTAACATACACACTTATATACACAAATATATAAATCACACTCCTCTTTACACTTAATAACTAATCAACCAATTTATCTAGCATATTCTCGGTTTTCCTATAGGTTAGTATACCATTACGTCCGATTTATTACAAATGGCGACGACAAAGTTTCACCATTACTTTCCTACTATTTTATAACTATATATATGTTTATCATTTAATAAATATATTGTATATAACGTCACACATGTTTTTATTTATAACTGTATATATGTTTGGTTGTATATGTATACCTGTCTCTCTCTATGTATATGTATCACGCTAATATATATTGGTCTAAATACACACACACCCTCCTATAAGTGAATACTTATCATATAATTAAACATACCGAAATCCCTCCCTTTACCCTACACTTTTTTTATATCTGACTATACAACCTCACTCAAGTATACACTTATATAAGTAAATATTCTCACATACTTCAAAATACCAAAATTCGTCCCCTTTACTGCCCCCACCTCCTCCCTTGTTATATGTCTACCTAACTATACAACCACACTCAGATATACACTTATACAAGTAAATACTATCACATAATACCCATACAACCACGCATACACACTTATATACACAAAATATACTTTAATTTAAGCTTACCTACCTTAACATTGTTCAAATAGAACACAAAAACATTACCTTACCATAGACAAGCACATGAGAAGTCAATATATAATTTAAAAATATTACGTCATATCTAAATATAGCTTATGGTTAACAGAAAAATAAAAATATCACCTCAAAAAAATGTATTGCCTTTTTATATTAATCTATTAAAATAAAATTTTACAAAAAATTTTCGATTTTTCAAAAAATAAATTTTAATCGATTTTTGTATTTCCCATTAAAAATAAACTTTTAAAAAATAATCGATTTAAAAATTATCGATTTTTTAAAAAACATACAACAAAATATTTATATATAACTATATATAATACATATATAAATAAAAAATTATCTAGACCCTTAACAACCTAAAAATTATCTCCCTTTATATAAACCAATAGTTATCTCCCCCCTTTGTAAATCCTTCTTTTTCTTTGCTCTATGGTGTATTGCTATATAAACCCTATTAGCCCTCAAAAACTACCTAAGTACCCCAATGTATAATAAAATTATCTCTTCCTTGATAACCCACAAATTATATCCCCTTATATAAACCAATAGTTATCTCCCCCTTAGTAAATCCTTATTTGGTTTTTGTTCCACCCCTAGGGGTGGAGTATATTATATAAGCTATATTAAGGGTGGGGTATCCTTATATAAACCATATTAGCACCTCATTAGCACCTCAAATACTACCCAAAATTATCTCCCCCTTATATGATATACCAATAGTTATCTCCCATTTAGTAAATCCTTCTTTGTCTTTGCTTCACCCCTAGGGGTGGGGTATATTACTATATAAGCTATATAAAGGGTGGGGTAGGGTGTAGTATATCCTTATATAAACCCTATTAGCCCCTCAAATACTACCTAAGTACCTCATTTACTACCTGAAAATTATCTCACCCTTAGTAAAGCCTTCTTTGCTTTGCTCCACCCCTAGGGGTGGAGTATATTAATAGTTAGTTAGTTAGTTTGTTCCTTTTCGTGCCAAAGGGCACATAGGGCAGAAAGTTTTAGATCTCCATGTGATAAGGTTCTTTGCTAGCAGTTGCAGATCTTGTATGGTTTTACATCCCAATAGTTTACTTTCTTGTTGGATGGTTCTTCGAAGAGTGGTCTTTGGTCTTCCACGTTTCTTTTCCCAACTGGTGACCACATAAGGACTTGTCGATTTAGTCTCTTTTCGTCAGTATATTAATATATAAGCTATATTAAGGGCGGGGTAGGGTGGCGTATTTTCTTATGTAAACCCTATTAGCACCAGAACTGATACCTAAGTACCCCCTTAATAACCTAAAATGATCTCCTCTTATATAAATAAAAGTTATCTCCCTTAGTAAAGCCTTATTTGCCTTTCCTTCGCCCCTAGGGGTGGGGTATATTACTATATAAGCTATATAAAGGGTGCAGTAGGGTGGAGTATATCCTTATATAAACCCTATTAGCTTCTCATTTTTGCCCTAAAAATCTACCAGTAGAGAACATGATCTACTACTCATGCTCTCTCTTGAGCCCTCTCTGTTGCGCCGACGAGTATGCTGGGAGTCGAGTTGGGCTGAACGATGGCTCACATAGGCCGATCGAAGAGGTATTGACCCACGCGGGGCAAAATTCGAGCCTGAGCATGCTCTCTCACGAGCCCTTTCTCTTGAGCCAATGAGTATGCTGGGAGTCGAGTTGAGCTGCACGTGGATCCACACAACCCAGGCAAGTGTGAGCACAATGAAACTGACGATGACGATAAGACAGGAACCGGGGCAGAGCGGGTACGCATGCCGACGATACACGGATGGCCCTCAGGGGGCGAAACCAGTGAAACCATCACAGGGGTGGGGACCGGGTTGAGTCACAGGCGGGGACAGCCCAGGCAAATGTGAGCACTGTGGGAATTGACGGAGATGGTGAGGGAGGCACCAGGGCAGAGCGTGCACGCATGCGAACGATGCGTGGGCCCACAGGCGGCCAAAAGTTTGGCACAGAAGGCGAGTCATGCACGGTAGGCGCGTCAGGCACGGCAGCGCGGTAAGCACGGCAGCGGCAAGCATGGCAGACAAGAGGGTATGCGTCCCACCCAAATGTTCAGAACAACTGGAAAGCCCAGCAGAGGTAAAGCCAGTGTGCGTTTCCGCTCGCAGGGAACTTTACGCTGCGTTGTAGTTTGATTGGGGACAATCAAAGCTTGGCGGAGCAAACCGTACACAAAACTGGACGGTAGGCAAACCAAGCAGTCCATTAACAAAACGGGTATTATCTGGGCAGATGACGCTCATGAGCTCGGGAGGGCAGTTCGTCTACGGGTCGCTGACCTGAAAGAAAATAGCAGCCTTGTGGGTTTTGGCTGGGGACAGCAAAAGGCTAACGGAAAGCGAACCCAGTAAACGCTGGTTGAAATCGAACACACCACCGAAGGATAAGCACCTGAGATCCAATAGGTACTGAAGGTTGTGCACGTACATCCGTTCTTGATGTTTGGCTGCTTATATATCAAAATCGACTGATAAAAGCGGCCTAAGAACGATCGCGAGAGAGAGAGACTCGGATCACATACAAATCACAAAGAATGGTTTACTAGTTGTCGATGTTGAGCGTTGTCACATCCATTAGCATACGATGTGATCAATATCACGTCGCCCTCTTCACGTTCAAGTGCTCTCTGGTACCCAATAGTGGCTGTGTCCACCAAACAGATGTTACGGTCGGGAAAAGAACCCGAACTCCCACTGTTGAACCAGAGCCAACTATAAACTACTGGGCCAGACATCTGGGTTTTCTCTTCCGTAAAGTGGTCTGACATTTGTGTGTCGGTAAACGATAGAACGTCAGCGTGTCTTGTTATTTTACTCGATTTTGAGTCCTTGGATATTTATCGACAACAAATATTTGGATTACTGATATTGCAGAGTGTTAAATTAAATTTGTGCATATTGTTTTCATCTTAAAATGGGCAAAAAGTGTTGTTTTCCTGGATGTAAAACGAACTACGACCCCGACTAAAGAATATGTGTTTTAAATTCCCATCAAATTCTGATAGAAGAGACAGATGGAAGAAATGCATTCCACGAAAAGACTGGTCACCAGCTAAATCAAGCGTTGTGTGTCGTAAACATTTTCATCCATGTGACATTATATTGTCTGATACATTTATAGATAAATGTGGAATTAAACATGAACTTCCTCGGAAGCATCCTGGTATTAAAAAAACTGCTTATCCATCTCTTTTCCTGGGAAATGCCATCTTATTTATCGAGTCAACAACCACAATCTCGTAAAGATCCAGAAATAAGAGTAGCAGAAATCGTCAATAAACATGACAATAGAACAGCTGAGTGGTTGTCTGCAGATATTATACAAGATTTTCCAACTTTACAGTGTGAGATAACAGCAAAGTTAAAAGACTTGTCAGATAAAACTGAGAATGCATACAGTCACAGAGGATATATTTACTTGTCTTGTTTTGTATACTATCAGTGTGAAAGCAAACAGTGCACCATCCATTTCTGTAAGTGTAAATGTTTTACCAGACATGAGTGTACAAGTTTATGTAGAAAATAAACAAGTGTCTGGTAAATATCTTGATTGGATTTTAATTAACAGTAAACTTGAGAGGTGGTCACAGCTGGAAAATTTACTGATCCACTACAAAGATACTGATCCTGCTACTTCTCCAAACATAAAGAGTATTAGTGATTTATTAGAAGAAGCATATAGTAATTTAGAAATTGTTAGAGAATTAATATTATCATCTGAAGATACTAATACATACATACATGAAAAAACAACTAACATTTATCTTAGAGCAGGTACAACTTGTAAATAAGGACAAATACAGAAGACGCTACAGTAGTTGTTCATTATGCTTTTCCTATATGGTTTTCTTGAAATCTCCTGCATGCTATAGATTTATCAGAAAATCTCTCTTATTATGTCTCCCACATCCATCTACATTAAAAAATTTAACTTCTCCTTATTCATTGTCTAATGATGATGGCAGCATTTCTACATACATGAAATTTAAAGAGTGCAGACTTTCTGAGTTGGAAAAGATTGTGGCAGTACAAATTGATGAAATTCATATCAAATCAGCTGTAACATACTCAGGTGGTAGGTTACTTGGTAGGGCTGAAAACTCTATGCAATCAGCAACAACAGTACATGCTTTTCTCATTTCCTCAGTGTTTGGAAGTTGTCGAGCTGTCGCCTATGTACAGGATGACATCAGAGGATCTTGGCACAAAATTGCTTCAGATCATCAACAGTGTACAAAAGTGCGGTTTCACAGTTCTGGCAGTACTTGCAGACAACAACTCAGTTAACCGTAAAGTTTATAATAACCTTCTAAAAACAACAGTACATATATAGAAAATCCTGGAATTGCTGGTAAAAATATTTTTATTGTATGACTCAGTGCATCTGTTGAAATGTCTGTGGAGAAATTAGTATATATTGCTGGATATGTCTCCAATAAGATCAGTAGGAAAACTCAGTGCATTTCATGTAAGGCCTTGCTACAAATGGAGAAAACAATGACAGTTGATGTTCAGCCAGAGATTGCAACTGACTACATTCAATTACTGGATAGAGGAGGGCTAAAATACCCATCTAAACTGATTACACTGTTGACATTTGTGTCATATGCTGCTATGCAGAGGCTCATATCACCAGAATTAGAAGCAAAATTTCTGGCTTGTAAACAGCATAATTAGCTCCTTATCCATATTGTTACATGTAGTATTGTGAAACATTGTGTTGATGAATTTAGTGGTATGTGTGCTAATGGATGTCCAAAGGCAAGCATTATTTCAAAAGCATTATCCCCACTGTCTAATGTATTATTAAACAATTACAGAAAAAATGCATAATGATAAAACAGTCAGTTCTTCTAACAAGAGAAAATTGGCCAAATTTTCACATTAAGTTTCATCAATTAACACTTTGCAACAACCTTCAGTTTACACATCAAAATCTAAAGGCAAACTTTAAGAAACAATATGTATAAGCTAATTTGCAATGTTTGCATGACTGGCGTTTTTGTTTTCAGTTCATCTGATATAATTTGCTGTATGTGCTTCAAATGTCCATAAAATGTATAAACTTGGAAGGGTACTTCAAACTTCACTAGCAAGTAATTGTTTATAGACAATTGTTTACAATATTTATCATTACATATCAATGATCTAAGTAAGATGGACATTTATAAAAGAACAACAAAGTGTGCTACAGTTAAAGCAACTTTTGTGTCTGTTAGAAATGTATATTGTACATTATTATACAACTATGTATTACATTATAATGCAACTGTTGTTCTGCAATACTTTGTTTATCATTTTGAGCTTCTACATTGAATTTTCTTAAAGCTGTATTAATAGCTGTCCATCGCAAGCGATGATGACAACAATCTCAGACGTGTACTGTTGCACCTCTCTGGTGTGTCCGGAGGTGACTGTAGAGTCAATCCTAGAACAGAATCCCCGACCACAGGTGGGGCATACATGATCAGGTTAGACATGTGCGTGTTGTGTGCTCTGTCTTTTCGCGCTGCTCGTTTTCTCTGTGACTCAACAATACGATGATTCTCAGCTATTCGGGTTCCTCTTTTGTTGTTACAGCGCCACATTTGGCGATCTTGCTGAGGATTCCCAGCACGTATTGTCTATATCGAAGCATTTCAGAGACACTTTAAGAGTGTCTTTAAGCGTTTTTTCTGTCCACCAGCTAAACGTCTGCCCCATTCAAGCTCGCCATACATCAACTGTTTTGGGATGCGTTTATCAGACATTCGAGCAACGTGACCGACCCATCTCAGTTGGGCCTTCTGCAACAGGGTGTTGACGCTTGGAATCTTTGCTCTTGTGAGGACTTCTCTCTCTCTCTCTCTTTAGCCTGTTACGCCCTGGCGTTTAGGGCAGCAACAAACGTACACCATTCTTCCCTGTTCATGGCCTTCCTCTGTATTGTGTTCCAGCTATGATTCATTTCCTTCAGCTCTTGCTCAATCGTTCTCCTCCAGGTTGTCTTGGGTCTTCCCCGCTTTCGCCTACCCTCTGGAGTCCATCTCAGTGCAGTTTTCGTGTCGGAGCCAGTCTCCATGCGCATCACATGTCCAATCCATCTCCAGCGTCGTCTTCGGATGATAGTGCCCATATTCTCTTGTTGGCATCGTGCAAGCAATTCTTGATTCGAGATAGTAGTCAGCCAGTACACGCGTAAGATTTTTCGCAGACAAGTTGTATGAAAGGCGGAGAGTCTGGACATATACTGTTCTGTCATTCTCCAGCATTCCGATCCATACAGCAAAGTTGACAGCACACAGCTGTTATAGATACTAGTCTTGGTTCTGATGCTGTATTGGGCAGATTTCCAGGCGGTCTGAAGGGTCATGAATGCACTGCGTGCTTTACTCAGTCTGTTTTTAATGTCAGATCCAGCGCCTCCTTCATTGCTAATAACACTTCCAAGGTATGTGAAAGCGGTTGTATCTCGGAGGTTTTACCTTCTAGTTTGACTGGTGCTGGGGTTGCTATGTTCAGAGTCATTACTTCAGTTTTCTTCTGATTTATTTTCAGCCCAACCATCTCACTATATTGGTTAAGGCGACAGGTCTTTTCCTGGATATCTCTATGTGTATGAGATAGGAGTGCGATGTCATCTGCAAAATCTAGGTCTTCCAGAGTGGATGTGAGCGTCCATCTAATACCTCTTGCCTTATCTTCCGTTGTTTTACGCATCACCCAATCTATGACAGTGTTGAATAATAGGGCTGACATAACACATCCTTGTCGCACGCCTGTTTTTACTTCAAACTTTAGTTCTGAAGTTTCAACACTGCATGCAAACTTGCTGTAGCAGCTTTTATAATATTTATAAAACACAGTGGGATTCCATACCATCTTAAGATACGCCATAGACTTTCGCGGTGTATGCTATCAAAAGCCTTTTCAAAATCTACAAAGTTGATATAGAGTTTGC
Source organism: Arion vulgaris (assembly GCA_020796225.1). Lineage (NCBI taxonomy): Eukaryota > Metazoa > Mollusca > Gastropoda > Stylommatophora > Arionidae > Arion > Arion vulgaris. The sequence continues at coordinate 24,479,488 of CM036756.1, forward strand.
TTTGCCATTCTGTGCATTGTTCTATGATATTTCTAAGAGCAAATATTTGGCCTATACAGCTCCGTCCTCTGCGAAATCCTGCTTGTTCCTTTCTCAGTTTCTTATCCACAGCGTCAGTAATACGTTGTACGATGATTTTGTAAGATTTTACTTGGGACAGAAAGCAGTGTTATTCCACGCCAATTATTACAATCGGCAAGGAGCCCTTTTGGGTATCTTGATGATGACTCCTCTGTTCCATGCATCAGGTATTATTTGGGCATTCCATATAGTAGTAAACAAGGGCGCAACATATTGGCTGCAAGTTCTGGGTCTATTTGAATGTTCTGGTTTTAGTTATCATTCCCTGGTGCCTTGTTATTCTTAAGAGATTTATTGCTGTAATGATCTTCATCCTGGCTGGGTGTTTCTAATGCCACATTTCTAACCCTCTGTTGGTTCTGGTATTGTCTGCTACTACCGTTGGAGTGGTCTGTTTAGCAATTCTTTAAATGCTCTGTCCATCGTATTTCTTGTTCCTTTTCCGTTGTCAATAGTTGTGAGGACTTCGCTGTCTGGAATTTTGTCCTGCCAGTTTATTTTTAGTATTCTGCGCAGACAGCTTGTGTGGAAATGGTTTAATTTTCTTCCGTGTCTGCTATACACTGTCCATGTCTCGCTTGCGTACAGCAGCGTGGTTAGCACTATGGCCTGGTAAACTTTCAGCTTTGTGACTATGCTTATCCCCTTCCGTTCCCACACAGTGACACGTAACCTTCCGAACGCAGCACTGGCTTTGGATATCCTATTGTGGACCTCAGAATCTATGTTTGCCGATCTGGATAGGAGGCTGCCAAGATAAGCAAAGTTGTCCGTTGACTGGAGACGCTGGTGTTTAATGTTGATGACTGGATCGTAATACTGTTCTCTAGGGGCAGGCTGGAACATGACCTCTGTTTTTGGTGTTAATGGTGAGGCCAAACCTATCACAGGCCATTGAGAACTTGTCCATGTAAGTCTGCATTTCTTCCTCAGAGTTGGTAGCGAGGGCACAGTCATCAGCAAACAACAGGTTTGAGATAGTTGATTCTTTTACCTTGGTGGAGGATTTTAACCTCCGAAGATTGAATAGGTTACCGTCTGTCCTGTATCTAATCTTTACCCCATGTTCGTCGCCTTCCCAAAAGACATCCGTAAGCATGGCAGCAAACATCATGCTGAAGAGTGTTGGGGCCAGTACACATCCTTGTTTGACGCCGTTGGTGACATGGAAGGCTTCCGACAGCTCCTCTTCGTCAAGTACACGTGCCATCATGCCCTCGTGAAACTGTTGAACGATCTTGATGAATTTCCTTGGGCATCCAAATTTTTCCATGATCTTCCATAGACCCTCCCTGTTAACCGTGTCGAAAGCCTTTGTCAGATCGACAAAGACCATATAGAGGTTACGGTGCTGCTCTTGGCATTTCTCCTGTAGTTGGCGAGCAGCAAATATCATGTCTGCTGTTCCACGACCTACCCTGAAGCCACATTGGGTCTCAGGGAGTAAGTCCTGTTCCAGATGATCGATTAATCGATTGAGGAGGACTCTGGCCAGTATTTTGCCAGCGATTGACAGGAGGAGATCCCCTGTGGTTATCGCAGGCCTGGCGGTTTCCTTTCCGCTTGTACAGGTGGACAATAGTGGCATCCTTTAATTCCTGTGACACACGTTCGTTGCACCAAATGGATGTAAATAACTCTGTCAATTTTAGCATCAACGTGGGCCTTCCTTCTTTGTAGACTTCGGTTGGTATTGAGTCCGCACCCGGTGCCTTCCCGCTGGACATCTGGCTTGTTGCCTTCTTGACCTCTGCTAAGGTAGGTGGAATAACAAGCTTGGCATTGATTGGGACCTGGGGCATGCGCTTTATGGCTTCATAACATATAGTGGATGGATGGTTGAGGACAGAACGGAAGTGTTCTGCCCAGCGATTTAGTATCTGAGGCTTGTCAATTAGTAGCCTTGCTCCATCTGCATCAGTATGGGAGTGGGGTGAGATTGTTGAGGTCCGTAAACAGTTTTAGGGCATCGTAGAAGCGTTTGAAATCATGTCTGTCTGCATATATCTGGATTTCATCAGATTAAAGCTGTATTAAATATGAATAAAACCAAATATGAATAAAACCATGATCATTTGATTAAAATAAAATTCATTTTATGACCATATCTCAAGTTTATTATTATCTATAATCCATTTACGATGTTTGTCATTAAATGTATGTCTGTACAGTAATTGTAATGAATTTCGTAAAGAGATCTTAAGAATATAGTCAGTCCCCTTTTCTTATCTAGGTCAGGGAATACCTGGCGAGTTGTACGGCCTGGGCTATAGCCTGGCTGTGGTTGAACTGAACCCTGAACCGACCTACAATGTTGTTCTGCATCTGGCTCTGCATCCAGCAGAGTTAGAGTTGGCTAGCTTTTCTTAGACAGGGCGAAACCGCGGCCATCGTAAATACTGGCCTTCGAGAAATATTTTTCAAGATGGAGGGTGAGGCGGATTATTCAAACGTGTTTAGTAAACATATGGACATTTTAGTAAACATACGGACTCAAACGGACTTCTTTAGTAAACATAACAACAAAATAACGATGCCTAGTAAGTGCTGTGTACAAAAATGTAGATCAAATTACGGTTGTAATTATATATGTATAATATAAGTTAATTTAAAAAGTACCTTGTTCAGTAAACATAACTGTTGTCAGTGTTGTAAACATAACAACAAAATAACGATGCCTAGATAGTAAGTGATGTGTACCAAAATGTAGATCAAATTACGATTATAATTATATATGTATCATTTAAGTTAATTTAACAAGTGTCTTCTTCAGTAAATGTAACTGTTGTCAGTGTTGTAAACATAACAACAGAATAACGATGCCTAGCTAGTAAGTGATGTGTACCAAAATGTAGATCAAATTACGATTATAATTATATATGTAGCATTTAAGTTAATTTAACAAGTAAATCATCCAAAGATTTAGAAGAGCACCAACTGTTGACTATTACATGACAATCGCACATGATAATCTGGTTGAAGCAATTAGTTTATCATCCACCACAATAAGCACTAGTTTTGTGCCAGAGAAAAAACTCCAATTGCTCCCTGAACAGTTACAGCTGGTCAAAACTCAAGAGAAAAGAAATTGGTATAGCAATAACACTTAGTGTTTTGCATTTATGACATTAAATTGAACTTGATCTGTCCTCATATCATCTGGATATGAAGATAAGTTCTTAGCCACGTCAAACCATAAGGAGATTGTCATACAAATTGTAACTACCAGTTACATGAAATTCTCATTAGACAGTACTGTATATGTTTGCGGAACTCAAAAAAGAAATATGTTATTGTCTGCGGTTCCAACATTTTCCTCAACAATGATATAAAAATCAGGAATGTTCAATGCAATGTTCAGCAAGCTGCTTCTTCACAAAAAGGAAAGGAGCAAAATTCAGTAGTAGATAAATATATTGTGTAATACTGTTTAGTTTATGTGCTAATCAAGTTGTAGTGTGGTGAAAATTGATTGGCACAGCATTTGTTTTCCTTGTTATCCTGTATCACTAGTGATAGAGAAGGCCGTGGCGAAACGTAAAAATTAGTAGCCCATGCCAACCCCACCTTCTAGTAGATTGGGCTAAACAATTTTGACTACAAGATCAAATGCTAATTGCACAATGGTTTGTCTAGAAGGATGGGCTCTCCTAAGCCAGTTTTCTTTTTTACATTTTAAATGTCTTATTTAAAAACAATAATTTGTGGAGGTCATGCAGAGGGGGGAGAGGGCCAAAATAAAAAAAAGCACTCAGAAACCGAATCCAACAGGTTTATTCGATGGGATGATACATCAGATTGATTTGACATATGGCAGGGAGTCAGGCAAGATTGCATTCTGTCGCTATATGTATTTAACAAATATGTTGAAAATATCATGAGGAATTGCACAGAAGATAGCGGAACAGAACAATACGATTAATTTATAATCGGAGAAGGAGAAATAACTGTACAAGATATGCTGACGATGCAGTGTTACTGTAAACATTACAAAAAGATTTCTTCTTCTTCTTCGCGTTCGTTCTTTACGACCAATTTTAATCACTCTTTGTGATATGTTTGATCTTTGCCAAGAACGTGTATACGTTGCACATTTATTTGATAGGCCCCTAAACGCATATATTTCTACACGTTTAGGACATGTGCATCCGATTTCAGCCAAACCTCTAGTCGCCTCTTACCAGCGCCGGATTAGCCTAGTAGCAGAAGTAGCAAATGCTACGGGCCCCGCGCTTCTAGGGGCCCCGCGCCTATGTGACAGATGAAAATGGAAAAAATAAGCAGATGTTATATCAAAAACACGCAAGCTGTCTGAATTTTTAAATGTCGGGTGTGATGGTGCTGAATCCAACGAAATCGAAGCAGAAAATACAGAAGACGTGTCCCACTGTGTCGTAGATGAAGGCAGTGCTATAGAAGAATCATCATTACCAATATTACCATTAAGATCAGCAACTCTTCACGATTTAGCCACATTTTTCACAAGACAAACTGAAGTCGAATGTACAGCAAGTCCTCCAAATTTACCCATGTCATCTTCAAGCTAAAGAGAGGCAGAAAGCACAGCACATGCTTCCAATGTAGCAACATCTTCTACAAGCCAACAACACAACGAAAGTAAAATGTACTCCAACGATATTGGTGAATGGCCAAACAATCCACGATTTTGTCGAAAGTCGTTTTTCACATACACACATTCATACACCAACACATAAAACTCACGTGAGAGATTGGTTGTGTACAGAAACTAAAGGACAACTGTTCTGTTTTGTTTGCAAAGTTATTGATTTAGGCTGTACCATAGAGTGACTGGTGTATTTGGAATACTCTGGCAGTTAAAATCTATTACAGAGGAAGAGATCTTGAAAAGAACTCCAAATATTGTCAGCTCTTACCAAGAGGATTTGAAGAAAGCCTAGGCGACGAACTTATGCAGTTCACTGAACTTCTTAAAACTAATGTATATGGCCTTTTTATCTTTACAGACGGTCAATTGGCAAGTGTTTTACTGTGACAACTTCTGAGTTTTCGCTTTTCTCTTGTCGTTCAGCTCGTACATAAGTCTCTTCTCAAAAGATTCTGCGCCCTTTCGCAAGTTGGCTTTCACACAGCTCTGTCATCAGCTAGTCCCTCCCATGTGCTGGGACCTATAGAAAAGTTTTCATTGAGGCTTTGCAGACATCTTTATATATGAGCAGTGGTCTGCCCTGGTGCCTCTTTCCTCCGAAAGTTCACAGAACAACATTTGTTTTGGTATGCGGCAAGTTTTCATTCTTCTCACATGTCCCAACCATCTTAGTCGTCTACTGCTGTAAAACTAATGTAGCTGCTGCTATTAGCAACAAAAAGCATGAGGCTCTTGAACTGCAATTTTATAAACTTATAATGGAAAATTCATTAGAGTCGTGTTTCCCAAATGTAGAAATAGTCTTACGAATTTACTTGTCTTTAATGATTACTAACTGCAGCGGAGATAGTTCTTATTCGACATTAAAGTGTATAAAAAATGAGTTCAGGAACATGATGGGACAAGATCGTCTGCATAACCTCACCTTAATGAACATTGAATGTAATTTTCTTAAAGAAATTGATTTGTCTAGTGTTATCTCTAAATTTGCTAACATTAAATCGAGACAAGTTTGTTTGTAAAAGTTGTGTTTTATTTTATTATCACACAAAACCTAGGGCCCCGAGCTAAAATTTGCTACGGGCCCCGCGCTAGCCTAATCCGGCACTGCCTCTTACGACATGCGTGGCAGGTAAAGGTGGTTCTATTCTTTACACCCCAAATTTGGGCCCCGGTAACCACTCGGGAGACAAAAAGATTTGAAAAATTAGAAACCAAAGTGCAAGGGAAAAGCAAAAAACAAAATCTACATCTCAATGGGGCAAAAACGTTAATAATGACAAGGTATAAAACAAGCATAACAAAAAATATTTTTATCAACCGAGAGAAATAGAAAATGTGAACAGTTTTGAATATTTCGGTTCACTGCTAACAAAAGGTGGAAATGGGATGAAGGAAATTAAAAGAAGAACAAACATTGCCTTGCAAAAAAATTAAACAACTAAAAACAGTTTGGAATCTTCTTCTTCGAACGTTCCATATCGACCACTTGATAACCACTATTTGTGATTTGTATGTGATATGAGCCTAAGATTATGCGTTATGCTAGTTATGCGCCTGCAAGTAGGCCAGCAAATCCGATTTCTGCAACGCTTTTTATGTACTAACGTCTTCAGTAATTCCTAGTCGATCAGTCGTTTGACAGCTTATGTCAAATCTGCTATTTTGATCCTCAGTCGACTTTGCATTGGAAAAAGCTTAGAACATCAAAGATCAGAATACTACGAAATATTCCAAGAAATATTTGATGGACATTGAAAGATATTATTTTTTAGTTATATTCAGATCTACTCGGATATGTACAAATGAGTAAAGATCTACCAGAAGACCAACTTTCTAAAATGGTTTATGGTGAATTTGAAAATCTGAGTATTGACATAATTTCAGCAAAGTTAACTCTAGTTTATGCTTGTGAAAGGCTCTGATGTAATAATTGATACGCTGCTAGTATGCCGTATCAGCCATTTACATCTAGAAGATTGCTTTGGGCCTTCACAAACGTGACATTACTCACAACTACAATGAGTCACAGTGACATTTATGTTGTCCTATTGAGTGCTTAAAATTTTGATCATCAAATTTGTGGAACTCACAAGCTTTATTTCTATTGGATATATTTCTAGAAAAACTGCACTGGCGCTTCAATTGAATAGAGAATTCCATGGATCAGAACAGGAACAAAGTGCAATCCTGATGTCCCAAAACAAGAAGGAAGACATACTCGTGACGACTACTTAAAAGTCATAAACGATGTCTGAAAACGTTGAAGAAAATCAATTGATTTCTAGAAACTGATAAATTTGAAGATCGATATGTCACGCAATGTCATTTTAAAAATTTATAAATTATTTGTCAAGTAGCCCCAGTTTATTCAAAAATTCCATGTATTGATATTTAACACTATTTAAATTGTCCAGTTCAAAAATGATATGATAGATCAGTTATTACGTGAGTAGCTATGATTTGCATATTGAACCAAATTTCTTTGTCAATTCACCAATGTAACTGAGAAAATGGCGATGGAAAGGTTAAGTGAAAGAAATGCTCTACTAAAGGGCGTTAAATTAATAACAAACAAAAATGTGGAAGGAGAAGAAGATCTACGGAGACGCTGGATTGATGTCAATGAAGAGCATGACCTGAAGGGAGGGACACTCATGACAGAAATGAATGGGGCAATATTTTCAGGACACTGTAGAGAAAGATCACTTCCAATTCTAAACAGACCCTTCATGCTTCGTGTAATGGATTAATGCATCTTTAAAGCAAGCGTCGTATCGAAGACAAAGTACCCTGGATTTAAATCCGGGCAAAGATCAAATTAGGCTTCTGGATTTAATCAAATGAAAATAGACTTCTGTTATACATATTGGGAAACCTGAGTTAAGTGGTCCTGTAGAAAATCAACAAGCTGTTTACTTATTGACAGTTACCTTCTGTAAAGGCATCACACGTCTTTGAAGACTACCTCCAGTATTTCAACCTAAGATCGAGTCTTTTGGTCTATAAGCGCTGAAAACAACAAATTAAAAACCTAAGGGTTTAAATGGTGAATGCAAAGTTCTATGAGTCCCTCTCAAAAGAATGCAGTTAAATGAAAAGTGTGTATAAAACATGTATGTTAGAGGAGACAAAATTAAGCTGCTACTCGAGATGGATTGTAAATTTGCAGCAGTAACAATTATCTGCCTCATGGAAACAGTCGATTGTGTGATGAACAAATGATATATTAATTCATTCAGAACCTGAGAAATAGTAACGCCTAGTGTACTTTCATTAATTCAAATTCTCTAGCAAGATAAATTGTATAAAGTCATATATTCAACTTGGCCTCTCCATTGACCTACAGAGAGACAACGGCATTATGTCAGTCCAAGTTCACGATTGAATCAGAGAAGGCAAATGAACATTTAATTACTTGACCTTCGTAAGTTAATAAAGATAAAATTGATGAAATAGAAGTGACATGACAAAGCTTTAGGGCATTTTGTAAAACTATAAATTTGTTTTTCGTGTTTAGCAGTATATGCTAAAGATAAAGAATTGTAGCAGAGTGCATAAACCGCACTACAGTATATATGGCACTTTGATTTGTTATTATATTCTAAGAGCGCATGCAAAATCACATAGATCCAACAGCATTCTTCTGTTAGGAAATCGATATTCTAAACGTGCTCACAATTAATACGACTATAGGGTAGCTTCCTTTACAGGTCCGACATGTGGTTCTTCTACCATGCCATTGTCATCATGCAAATGGGTACCTGGTTTATTGTGTGTCTCAGGAGCTCCGACAACACATGTAGAAGTATGGAATGACTGATAGAACACAAAGATCAGAATATGAGCATGCATATTCCTGTGGCAACATATGGGTGTGAAGTATGGACATTGGAAAGAAAATATATATGGGTTTTTTTTTTATTATAAGTGTTCACGATTCGTTCTCGGTATACTGTGGACAAATAAGAGTTTAAAAGATCTACACAGAAAGAACTCAAAATTATTGAAAACTGGTTGTTGCTGCAAATTAGAAAATTGAAGTAATTTGGACATATTGGATTCTCAGAACAAAGTTAATTCTTATGTTTCATGCTTGTTAGCCTAAACGCTCTGATGTAACCAATAAAAGGCTCGCCTAGGATGCCCGAATCAGCCACATTTACATCCTAAGGATTGCTTTGAGGCCTTCCACAAAGTGTACTCAGTTACTCACTAACTACATGGTCACAGTGTACAGTTTATTTTGTCCTTTTTTGTGTTTTCACCAACATTTTCATCATCATAATTGTGTGGCAACTTTTCATCATATCTTTATTTCTATTGGATATATTCTCATAAAATTTTGCCTGGACTTCACAAATTGGACATACTGCAAGAATGTCCAACATACATGGAACAGAGAGAAAACACATGGCCAATCCCATATCAGTCCAAGACAAGCTATACGGAGATGTACATGGACTCCGGTTGACCACTAACTACTTTAAAAGTATACAAATCGATGTCTGAAAACGTTGGAAGAAGAAGGATTACAAATTGATTTCTAGAAGCACATAGGGATACATTTTGAAGATGCTGTTATAATGTCACGTAAGTGTTTCATATGCCACTAACAATTTATAATTTTTCTATTTATGTTGTCATATTTGCCCCAGTTTCTTCTAAAATATTCCATGTATTGCTATTTAACCTTGTTATTCTAATAGGTTGTCCAGTTTTCTTCAAATTACGAGTATATGATAAGATATATATATGTTTATTTATTGATGAGTAGTTATGATTTGAACAAAATAACCCATTGCATTTTTGCCTCCTTAAATTAAATGTAAAACTGAGGAAATAACTGGGCTGGAAAGAGTTAAGTTGAAAGAATCGTGTCTCTACTTAAAGGGGCGTTAATCCCCTACATAACAAACAAACAAAAATCATTGTGGAAGGAGGCATCACGGCAAAGAAGACTACGGAGAAGATGGATTAGGATGTAATTGATGAGTTGAGCATGACGGCTGAAGAGGCGGGACATCTGGCCTATGACAGAAATTTTGACGGACTTTAAGGGCGGCAAAGTTATGCTCAGGACAAGCTGTAGCAGAATAGAATGCACAGTTTCCATTCGATGATGTAAGCTGTACATTTTCTTTCCGTGTTAGGATTTTTTGGGGATTAAAGCCTCTTTAATGTGGCGTCTGTAGCTCGATCACAACCCAAACGTACCTGGTTCAAACTCCGCGGCAGGTAGTTTAGAATCAAATTAGTTTCCGTGGGATTTTAATCAAATGCAAAAATAGACCTCTCGTTCACATAGCAATGGCAAACTACTGAACGTATAAGTGGTTCCTAGAAAATCAACGACTCGTTTACTGTGGTTGATGGTTACCTTCTGTAAAGGACATGCCACGATTTTTCGAAGACTAGGCACACCGTTTTCAACCTAAGATCGAGTCTGTTTTGGTTTTATCAAGGCGTTGAAAACATTAAAAACCTAAGAATTTACTAATTAAGGTGAATCCAAAGACTGTTGATGTCCCTAATCCCCTACAAAAAAAGTCACTTTGTTAAAAATAAAAAAGGATGTATAAAATAAAGACATTTTGTATTTAGCAGGGACGACAATATTCAACCCACGGTCTCCGCTACCCCTCGACGCATGCGCATACTAGTAGAATTGCCAAGTAGGTCGTTTAAGGCGTCTTGCCGTCAATGATATGAAACTATTGTAAACTGTTGTTGTGTGACACAAAGTGAGGTAAGATAAACTGTCATTCAGAACCTTTTTCGTAGGAAATATACACCGCCGTAAAGGTGTGTACTTTCAGTTAATTTAATATATACTCTAGCAAGATAAATTGATATAAATCGACCATATATTTCAACTTGGCCAACTTCCGCCATTACACTACACTAAGTACACCGGCTGTATCGTCGAGTCCCCCAACCACCTTCACTTACGATAAAGTGTAAATTCAGAGGAAAGGCAAATGAGACATGGTTTTCAAGTATAGTTGCTTGTAATGTTTAACAAAAAAGATAGAAATGATGAGTGGGAAATAAGAGTGACGAGCAAGTAGCCTTAGTAGGCTAGTATAACTATTTTGTAAAACTATAATACTTTGTTTTTACGTGTTTAGGCTAGTATATGCTTACAAGTACTATTAAGTATTTGTAAGTAGCCAGTGTATAAACGCACCTCACCAGTATCATTTATGGCATTTTGATTTGTTATTAAATTTGAAGAAAGAGCCGCAAAGTACAAGTAGCACACACATTCTCAGTCATTCTGTCTTGATTTAGGAAGTCGACGTAGTTCAGTAGTGGGTAAGTCAGCCAAAATTATTATACACCATCAGTTAATTTCCCATTTACAGTGTCACGATCAGTGATGAGTTCTTTCCCTACCATCCCCATGCTCATCCATCTGCAAAAATGGGTACCTGGAGTTTATTGTAGAAAGTGTATACAGAGAGATCTTAGCCATGCTATTTTACTAAATTTTAGAAGCTAGGTGGCAAATTCTTGTCATTTATACATTACATTGATAACCATTATTAATGGCATTATTAATTAATACCAAATTACAACTAAATTCAAACAGGCCTTTGCCGTTCATGGGTGGTAGATAGATAGTGGGACGATCATGACACATGAGCTCATTGAAACAAGGACATTTCTTTAACACAACCTGTCTGTCTTCAGCTCACAATCTGGGTACATATGGGGACTGATTATACGAGGGGAAGTCAATAAGTAAGCCACAAATGGCTGTAGAAAAATAACTAAACATGATAACAACTTGAAACCTGTTTCTTTTATACACACATTGTCCCTTTATTTCTCAACATAATTTCCACCAACATTGGTGCACTTATCCCATCGTTTTATCAATCCTCCCAAACCGGCTGCATAGAACTCGGGCTCTGTTTTCTAAACCACATTTTCACATTCAACTTCGGTGTCATTCACGAAATGTCTTCCGCCAAGGTGGGTTTTCAGTGGACCAAAAAGGTGGAAATCGTTAGGGACTAAGTCGGGACTGCAAGATGGATGTTCCAGAACTTCCCACCTTAGTTGGTTAATTTTCTCCTGAGTTAATCGAGCCGTATGTGGTCTGGCATTGTCTTCAAGAAGCAGCACTCCTCTAGTCAGCAGTCCTGGACGTTTTTTTGATTTGCATCATGACGCATCAATAGAACTTCACAGTACGATTCAGAAAGTACGATTCAGAATTCACATTGTCACCTTTCTTCTTGAAATTGGTTAACACCCCTTGACAATCCCAGAACACCGTCAGCATAACCTTCCCTGCTGATGGCGTATCCTTGAATTTTTGGACACAAGGTGAAGAAGGATGTTTCCACTGCATTGAAGCTCGCTTTGATTCGGGCTGGTAGTGATGCACCCATGATTCATCTCCATTAACAATCCTGTTCAGCATGTCTTCTCCTTCATCTTCGCATTGACAGAGATGATGCAAGGACAGGCCAAATCGGTTAATTTTGTGTTCCTCCTTCAATTGTCTGGGTACCCACAATGAGCCCACTTTCTTAAATTTCAATCGATCATGCATTATGCTGAACCATGTGAGCACCCTATTGCAGATGCTAGAGAGTCTATCGCTACTCGCCTGTCACTTCTAATCTTCTCCACACGCTGCACGGATGCTTCTGCTGCAACAGGACAACCAGATTGGATTTCATCAACAATTTTAGAGCGTCCTTGAGAAAAGTTATCTATCCCGCTATGCACCGCTTTACGGGACAAACATTTGTCAATATAAACAGGAAGCATTTCCTTATGAATGTCCTTTGCAGACAGTCATTTTGCCCACAATAAATCGCACAACAGCACGTTGCTCTTTGGTTGTGCCCTCTGTAAGTACAGTCACCATTTTATTTATGCGCATGCGCATGAGACACCTATCGCCACCTGACGAACGGGAATATAAAGTTTGATGTTGCTGTCACCTAATGACACCTTTAGAAAACACCTTTACCTACATTTACCTACCATCCCACAGAACTTTGTTGCTTACTTATTGACTTGCCCTCGTAGTATACTGTTTAAGTGTATCTGAGTTGTTCTACATAATCATCACACTTATTGGGTCAAACATCAAACTATTTCAATTTTAAATTTATTCCACACCTGAACAATGAACTTGATGAGTTTTATGTCAGTTTGCGTACACCCGTCCACTCACACATCTGAAGTGTTAATATCAAGTACACTTCAATTCTGAGTAAAAAGAACATGTAATATGGTTTAAAAAATATGTTTAGAGATCTAGAAATGAAATAAATATTGATGAGTTGCGGTTACTGAACAAACGTCACATCACTCTGGCAGACCCATAGGTTCTCAGTCTCTCTCCCCAACAGTTGTTGAAGGGTATGCATACCGATAGTTCCTGTGGCTCTCTGGTTAAATGACAATCCTCACTCTGATCCTCAGGCATCCGGTTCTACTTGGAACATTAATATGACATGTAACTTCAAACTCCTTAAATTTCTGAGTGGATTCAACATCAATTTTATTTTAGTGTCCTCATCCAACATTGAATAACTATTGAATGTCTTATGAAGTGTTCAGTACCACATGGGCACCCATTATAACTCGATCCTAATTTTGTAAACAGGTTTCAGTAATATCCTCTTCAAGTAAAAGTAAAGACACAACAGTGGCTGGTTTTAGTATAACTTCTCCTGTACTTGTCTTTGATTCTACCTACTACTTGCCAGATCCAAATAATTGACTAATTACAGACTGGTTTTTAAAAAAAATATACAGATTTCACGAGATTTTTAACAAGTGCTGGGCATTGGCCTGCATCAGTCAGTTTTTTATTATTTTATTGTACCGATTGCACTACACAAGATAAATCTAATGTTGTAATCTCAATCTGTAATCTTGGTACCTTAAACTTTCTTTAACATCTGTTTATAAAGTGACTTTTGTTGATCTTGTTAGCACAGCTATTTCGAAATAATATTTGCAGTGTTGCTGGGGCCCTCAAGGGAAGCAAAGAATAGTAACACTGCGACCTACAAGACATGTCATAAGAGTTGGCTGAGGTAGGAGTCTAGGGAAGCTACCGTAGTAAATTAAAAGCATCTGAAGAAATCGGATGAGCTGGCTTACTTGTAGACGCATAACTGGCACAACGTACAATTGCTCTTAGGCTTGGATCACATACAAATCCCAAAGAGTGGTAAATAAGTTTCCGATATGGTGCGTTCGAAGAAGAAGAAATAATATCAAGATGTATAAATATCACTCACTCACTATTTGGTACAAAGAAAACTGAATGGAAATTGGAAAGAATGGGGATTGGAAAATTAAAGTAGCAAAATTACCTGAATGATACAGTTCAGTCATATTTGAATTGGGAAGTAGGCATTGTTTTGTACAGCTTGATTAGGTTATAAAGTGAATGAATGTTCTAAGTTATTTGCAGCAATTATTTAAACTTCAGTTGCAAGTGCCATTTATGATAGTTTGGGGTTTCTATGCAAAATGTTATGTACAATATTCAGACAAAGCCCAGTTTTAGTCAGTTTGTTTCTGTTTGAACATATACATTCTTTTGGAAGTGTGCATGCTTAACAAACAGTACAATTCTGTTCCAGCTACATAACTGATTTTTACATTCTTTTTTTACTTTTCACAGATAGTGACCAACTTGTACTCGCTCCATCATGGATTATGATTCGTCTTCCAAGTTTATATCATCTTTGGCCAAGTTTCTGCAATCACTTTGCAATGGTTATGTAGAATTTGATTCTGGTGTGCAAGTAATAGGTCACCTTTATCTCAGTGTAGACACGGGCAAAACAATAGATTACGTTTTAAATGAAAAAGTCTGCAAAACTGATGAAAATAGTGTGACATTTATCAGTAACAGTTTTCATGCACAACCTGCTGAGAAGCCAAAGCCTCCAGGTAAAAGATCCACCAAGGACTCTGAAAAAACAGACTTGAAAAATGAAGATGATTCAGATAACATTAATGCTCAGGGAGAACCAAGAAGTACAAATGTTGGAACTTTGCCGCCAGTTCGAAATGCAAATAGAAACTCACCCCATTCATTAGGGCAAACGACCATTTTCTCCATCTCACAAGTCTCAGTCTAAAACAGGAAAAACATCTCCACATCTTCAAAAAAATAAAAAAATTCGAACAGAGTCATTAGATCAGAATATTTCACAACTTTCTAATCCTGCCAGTGAAAACAGTATTTCATCTGCCCCAAGTCCAGCTGGTGATAATGGTCCTTCAAATGCTATTTCTGGTCATAGTACTGATGCTCCACATGGATCTCAGCTAAATGAGTCATATCAACAAAGTTATTTTCACCCTGATGAGGAAAGTTCTTTACCTGATGAGTCGGAAGAAAGAGATATTAAACCCTCCATTGATACAGATGTTACATTTATTAAAGAAGAATATGCACCATCATCAAGTTGTTCTCAGTCAGGTAGTGTGTGCTTTTTCTTTTGAATGTGGGAGATCATGTGTATTAAAATATTGCCATTGATTTATCGCAGTGCCATGACATTGGCATCCGATAATCAGTTTCCCTCTCTGGAAGTTTATACAAGGGGGTAAGATACTTCCATGAATTCAGTTCTTCTTTGCGTTCATTCTTTACGACCAATTTTAATCACTCCTTGTGATATGTTTGATCTTTGCCAAGAACGTGTAAGCGTTGCACATTGGTTTGGTAGGCCCTTAAACGCATAGACTTGTACATGTTTAGGACACTGTGCATCCGATTTCAGCCAAACCTCCTTAGTTGCCTCTTACGACATGTGTGGCAGGTAACTGGTTCTATTCTTTAAACCCCAAATTTGGGCCCCGGTAATCACTCGGGCATATGAATTCAGTTTCTCACAGATACCCCACATTTTCCCATTCAGCGTTGTCCTTCATACTACCTTAGAGCATTCAAGTTTCCGAACAGATATTTCTAGAATTGTGTACAGATGTCTGGTTCATTTGTACGCGAACACTGGTTAGTTTGGACCAGTTTTATTTTGCTTTTATTTCTTTGTCCAAAATTCTTGGAGATCTACTTGTTCTTGAGGTCACTTGACATTTTTGCTAAGATTAGCTTCTGGTGTTACTGCGTCCATTTATACATTAAAAGTGATGATAGAACATAACCCCGTCAAACTACTGAAATGGTTTCGAAGTAATCTGCAATCCTGTTGGTTATTCTTACTGCAGTATAACAAGTTTGTTACAGAGCTCTCACGTTATCTAGTAGTCCCTGCATTTTTTTTTCCTTTTACTAATATTGACCAGTTTGGTTCCATATAATCTATGATTATTTTTTTCCCTCTATGAATTTAGGCCACCTAATATGGCACCTCAGCGGATATTTGTATAAAAGCTTGCTTTCCTAACAGTGTCCATCATCATTTAGATGAACCTTTCTCCGACTTTAGAGCTGCTTGTTCTTCTTCATCGTCTTCTAGGTCTTCTTCTTCCAGGCACCATTCCCTCCAAAATCATCTTCTCTAGGCACTCATGTCATTTGATGTATCCAAAATATTTATATTTCCTTGATTTTATGCTCTTTAATAGCCAACTTTATTTATTATCAAGCTGTTGCAGAACAGAAGCATTTGTTCTTTTCTCTGTCCATAATATTCCAAGTGCTCTTCTGTAGCATTTGCATTCAGCAGCATTTATGATCTCAGCCGCTTTGTGTGAATAAGAACACTTACTAAAAAATGTTGACTCTTGAAATTGAGACATGCAATTATTTACCTCAGTACAACAGTTTGAAAGTAAAATGCTATATTTATTTTTCATTCGCTTGCTATGAATTCAGGCGTAGTCATGGTGCTCAATATGGCATCTGTGACTGATTCATGAACGACAGTGAAGGCTTGCTTTCTGTGCCATCAGTGTGCCTCGTCATTCAGGCGAGCTTTACTCCGACTTCAGAGGTACTTGTAATTCAGATCCAATGTAAAGGAATATACTTATCTATAATCCATTTAATTGCATCTGTTGAGATACCAATGTTTGCTGCATTTTACTATTTCTGCAATATTATTTTTTTACACATATTGCATTTTAAACAAATTTTGTTTTATACATGTAATAATTTTCAAGGCCACCCAAATGAGCACAAAACTGGAAAGCCCAGCAGAGGTTGAAGCCAGTGTGTATTTTCGCTCGCAGGAAACTACTGCTGCCTTGTGGTTTGATTGGGGACAATTAAAGGCTAGTGGAGTAAACCGTACATACAACTGAACGTTGGCAAACCAAGTAGTCCATAAAAAGACCGGTTAGCTGGGCAGATGACACTTATCAACTAGGGAGGGCAGGTCCTCTAAGGGTCGCTACCCTAAAAGAAAATAGCAACTTGTTGCCTTGCAGGTTTGACTGGGGACAGCAAAAGGCTAACGGAGAGCGAACCTAGTAAACACTGGTTGAAACCGAACACACCACCGAAGAATAAGCACCAGAGATCCAAATGGTACTGAATGTTGTGAACTACACCCGTTCTTGGTGTTAGACTGTTTATATATCACATTAGACTGATGAAAACAGCCGTAAAAGAACGATCGAGAGAAGGCTGTGTAGAGATTGGTGCAATATGAAAGTAAACTTCCAAATTAAACAGCTGATAGCACAGGGGTTGATGATCCTGTATATACAGGTAGACCTGAGCATCATGATGGGAAATCAGAGTTTCCCGCTCATAACGTATGGTAGGATCGTTGCCATGTTAAGTGGAGTATGCGAAAAAACTACTTTCAATATGAGGATGGAGATAGAGGTAGCAACTGCTGGCCTCCAATGACTCTCTAAGACTACTTTCGCAAGAGCAACTATATGTCCGATAATTAGCCCATTCTTTGGAAAGGTTCATCGAACACTCCATATTGACCACTTGTTAACCACTCTGTGATTTGTATGTGATCTGAGCTTAAGAGTGATTGTACGATGTGCCAGTTATGCGCCTACAAGTAGGCCAGCACATCCAATTTCTGTGATGCTTTTATTTACTAGGGTAGCTTCCCTAGGTCCTGCATAAGTCAGTCTTACGGCATGCCTTGTAGGTCACAGTGGTACTATCCTTTGCTTCCCTTATAGGTCCTGGCACCACAGAGGCGAGAAGGTTCAATATAGTAGATTGCGGTATGTGTGTAGGTAATCTTTTCAAGTTAACAATTTAGAGTGACTTATTTTGGTATATGTGTGCCGGGACATTCGGTTTTTCACAGCATTGATAGAGCAGACATACTTTCATCAGAGACACTTGTCAGTTGGTTAAAGATGGATAAGGATATAATTAGTTTACTCAGAAATCACCTGTTGAATAAGGATACTAAAATCATGCTAAATTTATCCAGCCTTGAAGAAGTTTGGAATCACATCTTATTCAAGCAAAACTGACTTGATGCATGAGGAAAAAATGTGGAGTGTTTTACCAACTAGCCACAGCAACTATCAACATTTATTTCCACCTATATCTGTTGAGGGAGACTGACCATTGACCACCACCCTTCTGTCTCTTCAAAATGCAACAAATAATCAGAAACGAGAGATTATATAAAAGTAAATGATTTTCCCTCAGAGAACCACTGCTGAGATACAGAGACATGTATTTGACTGGAAGCCATATGAAAGAGAGAAATAGGGGAGTAAAATATTACCTGGTGAAGCTGTAGAAGAGGGTGTTGAGAGAGGTTGAAGTTACATTGTTAGAACGGAAGACAACGTCCAAAGATGTCCATTTACAGCCTTATGTTTCACTGGGAGCAAGAATGTGTAGTAGATTCGTAAAATAATGAAGCTATGATAATATTGCAGGTCGAGACAGAAGTCAATGTGATGAAACTTCTCAGTACTCATACCAGACAAACCAAGTATTTCCAGGAAATTATTCTACGCAGGGAGGGTTTGGGACATCACAGAGATCAAATTTCAATTCGTCAGGGTCATCACATATGTTCAGTCCAGGGCAAAGTTCATCCAAAATTGAAGAAAACTCAGGAGATCCAACAGGTTTGTTTTTGTTTGTATGTCTTATACCATATGACACAGCGAAACAATTATCACTGATACTATTTATATTTTTTAGTGCTCACTACGTTGCAGTGATACAAATTATTTTTGTTTCTTCAGAATTTTGTAAATATTCTTAGCAACCAAAATTGTCTGCATGGCAGACCTTATATAAAATATCAAAATTTAATACTGTAGAAAAGAAAAGTTTATATTTTATAAAAACATTAATTTTTTCAACACAAAAATGTGTATATTTCAGTTGCTAATTGTTCTCGCTGTAGCTAGTCCATACATTGTATCAGCTTTGTATAGATAAATCTTGCCTCTCAAAGAAAAGCATATTATAAATTAACATGTCTATTAGGAATATTTTAAAAATTGTTTTCAGATGGGATTAAACAGTAACAATTGAGAATTTTCATTCAAATTTAGCTGGCCGTCTGCATGTTTATCGTGCTTGTAAATTATCTATAAGAATTGAGAATGTCCATTATCACTGTAAACACAGAGCGATTAACAAACTGACAGATGTAGCCATTCTATTCTAGTTCCTCTTAGAAACAGAATATCTGTTTGGCCTTGTGCTCTCTCGATCACCGCCTAGACCAATGTACCAGATTTCCTACTAAATTCTATTCATGTGGAAATCTGATTCATGCAACCTTAGCATTAGTGTGTTTTACGTCTCATCTTCAGCGCCATTTGGAGCTCTGGTGCTTACCCTTCGGCGATGTGCCCGGTTTCAGCCAGCGTTTACTCGGTTCGCTTTCCGTTCTGTAGCCATCTAGTGTTTTTACGGTGTGGTGTAGCTAGCCCCACGTCCAACCTCCTTAGTCACCTCTTACGACATGTGTGGCAGGCTACAGTAGTTCTATTCTTTACACCCCAATTTGGACCCTAATTAATCACTCAGGCGGCCTTGTGTTCACACACTCTTCCCATGATTCTTTGGGTTTTTTGGCCTTCACTGCTGTTCTGCTCGATGTTTGTTGTCATCCCACCATTCTCTTCTTTTTAGAGTTCCAGTCATTTTCATTGAAGTTGACATTAAGGCTGCAATACTTTTGACATGGCATATTCATTTTCAGCAGAGCATATTTTTGGACTGGGCTTGCCTTCTCTATTTTCCTAACCAGACTGATGATGCTGCCTTTGACTAGGGCCACTACTTAAAGATTTAGTTAGTTTTGGTTAGCTGGCTTTTGTAATCTCCTTTCACTCTTCTTAGACCCCATTTCTAGTTACGTTGTTTGGTTATTTTCTGAGAGTATGTCAGATGCAAAGAGGGTGGAACAGATAGAGATGTTAAAATAAGAATACAGAAGGCAAGAGGAGCTTTCATTGCACTGGGAAACATTTGGAAGTCCAAAGAAATCAAATCTAGAAAAAATTCGGATATTTAACTCTAATGTTAAAGCAGTTCTACTGTATGGGTCAGAAACATGGAGAACAACTAAAACAATAGCGCATAAATTGCAAACATTCATCAACTGGTGTCTCCGCAGAATAGAGGGAATAAGATGGTATGATAGGGTCACAAATGAGGAACTTATGGAGAGAACAAGACAGATTCCAGTGAACGAACAGGTTAAAAAAGATGCTGGCGCTGGATAGGACACACTTTGCAAAACCGGAGGAATATAACAAGAAGGGTCCTTGCCTGGAACCCGCAGGGACAGCGAAAGAAGGAGAGGCCGAGAAATACATGGAGACGAGATTTGGAGGCGGAGATCAACAATATAAAGAAGAGCTGGAGGGAGCTGCTAGAGATAGGAAGACTTGGCATGAGTTGGTTGAGGGCCTATGCCCCAACCCGGGTAAAAAGGCAAAGAGAGAGAGAGATGTCAGATGCAATAGAGACACCTTTTTGGTGAACATCTGCACTCTGGATTTGTATATTCCTGGTTACATCTCATGTTTCAGAGAAATAGAAAAAAAAAATTATGTGAGATCGTGTTTAATACAATTACAAATCATAACTAAAGCTAATTCTCAAAACCATATATTTGAATTCACTGTTCAAGTTAAAAGGACCATAGATAGAACATGCTAAACACTGGAAATAAATCTGTACAACCATCTATGTTATGGGTGCATTTCAGAATTGTACTAATCAACTGCAAGGACACAAATTTTGTTTCCTAAAGAGATTGCAGTGTATACCATGCGCAGTGATGAAATCAGATTAAAAAAACAAAGAAAACTTTTGAAAAAGAATTTGGTAATTTTATGAAAGTATAAAATTAAGATATGCAGATGAATACATCGGATGATACCAGAGAACAGTAAGCATATAAAGTACTGTATTATTGAAAAACAGACAAATAAGAATTTACATTTTCATAACAATATAGCATGAATGTAGGGAAGGTCTCGTAGACGGCAACTCTTTTTCTCAACAAGAATATTATATGAGATTGAAATTGAATTCTTTATCAAGCACCTTACATTATTTGATACTTTTTTGGACAAGTCACAGATTACAGGGCAGAAACTACTGTTTGCCATACATTTTTATTTTAACTATCTACATACACATTAAACATGTGAGACACACTTTAAATAACGTTAATGTAATGTTAAATATTTTGAAAATGTACAATGTATGGACTTTGTATTTGAATAGCAATGTTTGTTTTGGGTTCCTGCATTGCAAGCTGTTCACTTTGGATAACTGATTTAGTTTCTGAACTTGTAGGTTTAGTCATTTTCAGTTTATTTTTCATCTTTAAAACTTTTTGAACCCTTTAATTAACTTTATTTATAAGATTAGAAGAGTTTATTTAAAATCTATCTTGTAGATTTTTATCATAATGTTTTACAGTATACATCTAGCTGTTATAATTAGAGTAAAATATGAAACTTGGAATTGGTTATTTGGGTTTGTTGTAGGCAATGTTATTTAAAAAATACTATATACATTGGATCACGTTGAGTCTGAAAGCAAATAAAGTAGTGGAATTCACGGGAGAGCCTGAGGAATTTATTGGTCGCATGGCTAGTGCAGTTGCTGTGACACTGTTCAGGTTAGAATTTAGCCCTCAGACAGAAACAAATTATTTGGCCTTACCGTCAACTAAACACAGGTTTTCCCACATGGGGGCCATGCTCTAATCCATTCGGCCAGACGCTCACCGATAGGTGAATGAATGAGAACAACAATTATAGTTTTAAATGCAGTTTTACAATTGAACACATCGCGTTGACATTTTGTACAAAAGCTCTTTATATGACAAATAGAATTGTATAAAAGTTCAGTTTTATAAAGTGAAACATGAAGACCTTGTCAAAAAGTTAAAAACTGAAATCCGCTGGAGAGGCTCAACATTGTGTTTGAGAGAAAAAAAACCAAACACGTATAATAATTGTAAATAGCAATGTTTAGTGGATAAAACAGGTAGTTTAACAAGATATGAGCTGTCTTTGAGTTGGATTTCTTTGATGTGTTGTGATGCACAGTGGTCCGCTGAAATAGGAGTAAGGTGTGTTTGAATGGCATTGATAAGGAAAACAAGCTGCATGCAAAAATCAAGTCAGAGGTCCTGACTATGTCTGAATTCATAGCAGGCAAACCCACCTGTGTGTTGCCATGACCCTCAATAGGAGCAAAGAATAGTAGCACTGCGACCTACAAGGCATGTTGTAAGAGGCGACTAAGGTAGTGGCCTAGGAAGTTACCTATTAAATAAAAAGTGTAGCAGAAATCGGATCGCAGAAACACTTTAAACCAGTTAGTAGATTTGAATAATTAATTTTATTGTCATATAAACACATCAAATGAGATTTCCTTGGCAGAAAAGATATCCTTGCAGTATTTTGTAGAGCAAATTTTGTTACAATGAAGTGAGTCATTAATAACTATTGAACAATGAAGTAGCAAGAGACAGTTCTACTGACTTTTAGTAAGGATATACAACAAAATCATTAGTTATTTGAAATGAGTAATGTTTGGGGGAAAGAGGATATATTATTATTAAAATACAATGAAATTGCACAGTAGCAGAACAATGTGGGGTAAAAGAAAGTTGATTTTTATATCAAATTGGCAAGAATGCAAAAGCTAAAAATCACATTATTATGACGATTGAATAGATCCAAGTAATAATGGCACTTGAATTAATATATATTTCTGAAACAGTAAATTAAAAGTTTAAGTATCTATATTTTTAGTTTGAATAATAGAACTGAAAGTCATCAAAACTGATTTCAAAGAACATAAATATTTTCATGAAAATAATTCTTTTGTTGAAATACACTTTTAAAATGAAAAAAATTGTTGAGATCTGTAGTTTACACAAAAATATCGGATTGCTCAATTTTGTTTCTACAAATGATGATCTATAAAATAATGGTTTCCATTGGTCAAATCTTTCACTTCAACAATGGATGAAGCTTTCATGTAAAAATCCCCCTTTAAATATTCCTCTCTATCATTGGTAGGTGCATAGCACTAGGTTACGTTCATACTGTAATTATCTTAGGATTCACCACTACCCGCTGTATTAGTACTTTTTCTGCCTCTTTTGATAGCGTTCATATGACCCATTATATCATTTAAAAATAGTTTTGTTTCTGATAACAACCTCTCTTATGCTTAATATTCTGCTCAGACATGTCTCAAATTTTGTGTGTTTTCAACCAACTTCTTTGTGTAGCGAAATGAAGGTGAATTGATATATCAGCAACTTATATACTATAAGATATTATAAAACATGATGGCCACTTGATTTGTCAATGATTTTTGCGCTAGAATAAGCATTGATTTCCGATTTGTCTTTGAACTATGCAATATACCATCATTGGGATATGACCGACATGGTTCATTACATATAAACAGATATTTTTAAAAACTTACTATGTGAGGTGAGTGAAATATTTTTTACCTACTGGTCAGCTTGTCAGAAATGACTCACACATAAACTAAAATAATGAATTACAGCTTAGTGCAGGGACCCAAAATGAATCTTGCTTTCTTTTTTGTTTCAGATTGATGCTAAACATTACATGTGATTTATTATTGTATGTGGATATGAAATTTTTATGATTGATTTATACTAGTAATGAATATGATTGAAAACAAGTGAACAGGGAGAATGTTACATAATAGTTTTAAAAAACCAATATAAACCAATTTCTTTCCCTACCTAATGCATGAATTTAATTGATATAAGTTAATTTTGTTTCCTCAATCATTCTCATGCAGCTCACTTCTAGCAAATATAAAGCTGCCAACACGTTTTTAAAAAACAAACACTTGTTTGCTAAATATTTTCAAAATTTGGAGCAGTAATAAAATCAACATAAAATATTAAATTAATTAATCTTCATACAGTTTATCATCAAAAACCTTTTTTTGTTCCATCCAGCTTGTATCAGTTTCGAAGCAGGATGACATCATTCTATCCATAAAAAAATTTTCTTTTTCCCTCATACCACTACTCTAATTAGACATGGAATATTTAGGCTTACTTATAAAATATTATTTACTTAGGCAAGTGACTACCACTCTTGTATAGCAAAGAGAAGGAAGCTGGTGAGGAAAACGTATGGTATACCTTGAATTGTGAACGTCTTGTATATAGCGGCTTTCCAATTTTGTTGCAGCGACTCCCCAGTATCAAAATTCACCATAGCAGAAACATAGAGAAGACTGAAAATAAAACTGGTTTTAAATGAATTAGCAGAATATCTAGGTACATTAGGTTAACAGTTACTACTTCCACTAGAGGTCACAATATCATGGCACACTATTCGATTCTTTCGAAGATCGGCACACCTAACTGACATCCATGTGAGCCACAATTTGAAAACAACTGCTCTGGTGGAAGCATACCCTGATTGTGAGACACTGATATTTAATAGTGTCTTTAATATTGCTATAGAATATAGAGACTGCTGCCCTCCATTGGCTCTCTGGGACTTCATTTACTAGGGCCATTGTTGTATCTCAGTCGATGTTTCACAAGATCCAGGAGGACAGGTTTCGGTATGAGTGGATGTCGTCTATAGAAGTTTCTAACCTCCAAAGGCTTACGTGGATATACTGTCCTGGACATGCAGGTGTTTACGGTAATGAGAGAGCAGACAGGTTTGCATCAACAGCATCGATTGTTGGGGAGTTGGAGAAGAATAAGGGGGATGTTCTTCGGTCTCTTCGCGACTTGGATGAGGACACTAAATTAGATGTTGAATCAATCCAGCGCTATTGGCAGTTTGGAGTTACCCTTTGTACAAGTAGAACTGGATGCCTTAGGGGCAGAGTGAGAGGTGTGTTTAATCAGCGAGTCGCGGGAACCATCAGTATGCATACTCTTCTATATCTGTTAGGGGAGACTGAACACCTATGGGTCTGCCCTGAGTGCAATGACGTCAGTTTAGTAACCAATAACTTATAGAATATAAGATTGAAAAAGGGCCATACAAATGTTACCAGGCCGCGAAAGGATCAGTGAACTAGAACTAACGATGGCTCTTCTGCTCTGCAGTCTGGCAAAGTGGGTATGGATCTATGTGCAGCTATTCACGTGAGGTGGTGGAAGTGTAAATGCTGCTCTGTATGTTAAGGAATTCTCCAGCACATTCGACTAGCAACGACTTTGAATACGCAAATAATTTGTCTTACACCAAGTTGAACGGATTTATGGGACATACAGCTGACTCACTGGGCACGCGAGTACAGTCAGTCGAAGCTTATCTGGCTTGTGCCCACCATTTGCGGTCACCACACAGAAATATAATTCAGTAAAAACCCAATTCCTATATGCGAAGAGAACATATTCCTATAGGCTAAGCAAACGTTTGCTTCAGAGTGGATGATGTGCATGTGTCTAACCTGGAGCGCACATGCTAGGGCATGAGATTGCTCATGCTCTTTGGAGAATGATTACAAATGTTCCCTATCCTGAACGACCTTGCTATGTCAGAAAAAGTGGCAAAACCTGCTCTTCGGCTCAGATATAATATGAATGAGCGCTGACAATTTTGAGAAAGATTAGTGTTGGTCCAGCTGTTCAAAAAAATTAGATGACGCTATCATATTGTTCAAATAATTAGACATTATCACAATACATTATACTGCAACTATTAACAATAAAGATCATTATAACGTGCTTAAGATGTGATTAGTAATGATCACAGGTGAATATTTTTCCCCTCATATGAATATTGTATTCTGGCAGCCTTAGTTTGCTGAAAGAAGTAAAGTCTAATTACAATAAGTATGCCAATTGTCTTAGGGTATTGCTGAATATAAAAAAATTAGACACCTTAATTTGCTTAAATAAATATAATAGTTGCATGTATTCACCTGCACGTAAATGATCCATAATTTCAAAAAGGGCATACCCGTACACATGGAAAAAGCACACAGTAAACACATATATCTAGTTTTGGTAATGATTATACATTTACAGCTATGATAAGTAAAAAAGTATGTTAACTCCAAGGTTCTCTTGATTAATATTCTTGATATTTCCATCAATAAATCTTCATACTAATATAGTTGTATTATATCATGTGAATAAAGTATGGATAAAGCAGTTTTACTAGTCTTTAATAGAGTACCTCAAAATATTGCAGTATTACTTGATGTAAAAACCAAACTCAACATTTTATATATTAATAATATTCTTTATGTTTAACAGTTGGTTTTTAAACCAGTTTTATATATAAATATTTAAACAGCTTTACAGAGTATGCAAATATGAATGTGTGAGGTAACAAGATCAGTGTTTAAATATTTGTAAGAACATATCTCCAACTGTATTTAATTGTTTTTAAACAAGTCTAGAAACATTAGAAATGTCAATATTTCTCCCTGTTCACAGTTACAAAATACGGAATAAAGAAGCAGGAGTGACTAAAATATTGTTTTCAGATGTTTCGGTTATATTGATAAATCATCCTACATGTTTCCTTACATGTCATCAAGTGTTTTGTAAATTTTCTGAAGCATTGAAATACGATTTATAGACTAATCACAATCACATCTTAGCAGCATTGATTATCAAAATCAAAGCAGCCAGAAATTACACCCTGCTTTTGCCCATTCTGTATTCAAATTTATTTATTGACTATTTTTATGTGTTTGATGACACAAATGACAAAGGTGAATGTGAATGCTTTAAAGGAAACATGAAATCTAAAATGGTCATTTAATGCAAATTTATTACATTCACCCCTGTCCTTTGATTAGTTTATTGGTTGTTGGAGAGGGCCTGGGCTGGCAGGTGGTAAACTCAGAAGTTCACATGGTTCCCATTTTATCTTGGTTTTGGCCTCAACAGTTAGCAATTTGGAGTCGACAAGAGATTCTTATAAGAGGAAAGTTGTTTTGAAAATAAATTAGATAACAATCTCACGATAGCCATGAGAACTTTTCAGGATGCACCTGTTTATATATACCAACTGAAAGCACAAGGGGAAAATGCCTCATATTGACTCTTGTCTGGCTTTCAAATTGTTATCACCAAAATTTGCGTTCAAAATTCAGTAGTACAATTTGTGTCCAAGAAAAGCAGACTTCTCTTTCTTATTCTTTCTGTCTCGTCCTCTTCAGGGATAAAAATAGACATCTTAAATCAGCACACTCGTTTATAATCTTAGGGCTGATTGTAGTAGCTCAGAGACAGTTTCACATGTACACTTTAGTCATACTTACTAAGAAAGGACATGTGGTTTGAATACCTTGAAGTAAAAACACAGAACTGTGGTTGGACTAGAAGGTAATTGATTGCCCAGTGCCTGAACCTGACAACAAAATCATAATGCATCACACGTACTCAGACTGTTACACAAACCATCTATTAGTCTGCTGTATGCTTCAGACAAGCGCAATCAAAACAGGACGGAAATATATTTGCCAACCATATCTACCGAATTGTCTCATCGTGATTAACTGATTCTGTTTTGTAATAAATCCTTACTAAATTGTTGTGATACTAGATTTTTAATGTAAAAGTCCTGGTTACAAAGTCCAGGCTGCCGTTAACTTATATCAGAAGTCCATTATTTCTTATTTTGCCATTTGTTGAGTTTGTGCCGTGCTTACAAGTTCTTGTATTTTGATTGACGAGAAAGGACTATTTACAGGTGTTAGGCTGAAACTAGTTACATTGTGAAAATCTAACTCATTAATATCTACAGACTAGGAACATGTCCGCTGTATGTTATATTTCTAGAACTGCCCAATCCATCAGATACATGAACATTTGTTGTACTCGGTGCTATAAACTTTGATTTGAGGAAACAAGTAGTGGTTGGTCCACTTGGATGATGAGCAAAGACTGCCACACACTACTTTCTTGTCTATTTGTTTTCAAATGGGACTACATAACTCTCTGAGTTGTGGTTTAGAAAACTTAGCATATTGTTTGATTATTATGGTTTGAATTGTGTTGAGCTTGTATGAATTGCAAAGATGGTATATCTGACAAATCTGTGGTGTCAGTTGTTTATAATAGTTTCTCGTCTATGGACATGAGCTTGATGTAGAAATGCAGATGACTTATTATAGAATGTGTGTGGGGATCAAACTGCTGTTTGGTTATGTGAGCACTTGCAGTTACCTCAATATGGCCTGAAATCAGCTCACTTGATGCATATAGATTCATGTGCATGTCACTTATCTAATGAGTTTAGATTAACTGACCGGGCTATATGTGATATGCCTGATTTTGCCATCAGCTCTCCCGTCAAGGCCTTGTTAAGCGAACAAATGATTTGACTCATAATGCATGTATGCACATTTTTCTATTTTTACAGCATGTCTGGATGATCAAAGTTTAAAAAAAATTATTGCTCTAGCTTCTGAGGAACATAACTCTTCTATCATTGATATGATTGGAACTTCACACCTTGAGTATTTCAATAGCCCAAACAACAAAAACTTTTCCTGCCATCTGTGCGGGAAAGTGTTTCGTGTGAAGCATCAGTATGTTGGGCATTTAAATACACACATGAACCGAAAACCATTTCGTTGTGAATTTTGTGATAAGTCATTTGCTTATGCAACAAATCTGAGTCGACATAGAAGAACTTGTGAAAACAACCCACAAAATGCTTTATCATCACCAGCTAATCTCACTGTGCATTTTCAAGATTCAGGAAACAATTGATTTCCATTAGATCTTCACCACTGTAAGACAGTGATACCTTGGCCAGCCCAGGCATCATCCCATGTTTAACTTCTATGAATATTTTCTCATCCGTCCATTTTCCAGATCACTTGCAGAATGTGGTGTTTACCAGACAAGATGGCATCATTGATTTTGGCACTCACTCTTCTACTTGGAATCATACATGTTTGTTCTGCAACAAAAGGTTTCAGAATAAATCGGATTGCAAGGGCCATATAAACAGTGTACACCTAAATACAAAACCATTTATCTGCAAACATTGTGCTGTAGGTTATTCTTATAGACAGAGCTTGAGTAGACATATTGTCAGTTGCAAGATGAACCCTTTTATTTAAGGTTCTTCGCCCAGTGCCATTAGTGTAACCTCGGCAGTTTAGTGACATGGAAATCACCACTTTTCGTATTTTGTTTCTCTCCAGAGAGTTTGATAACGAACAAAGCATCTCTAGTTTCATTGGAGCGGCACAAGAGATATCAGTGCACATATTGTTCTAAGCGCTTTGTCAACAAACTGGACATGAATGGTCATATTAATAGTCAACATTTGGGCATTAAAGCATTCACATGCACATGCTGCTTAAAATCTTTCTTTTATCTCCAAAACTTGAGAAAACATCAGAGGATATATAGACATTATGAAGTGTAATAAATGATGGAATATTCAAGTTCCTTGAAGTCATGTATAATAATAATAATTCCTCTCGTACGTTATACATTACATAGGGCCTGCAAGCAATTTCTTCATACTGCTCTATCCTGGGCAACTTGCTCAATCTCCTCCATGGAACAGAGACCGATATTTCTTGCCTCTCTCAGCAAAGTTTGTTTCAAGGTCTTCCTAGGTCGTCCTCTCTTTCTTGAGCCCTTTGCATCCCACTTCAATGCCTGCTTTGATATTCGTTGATCATTTCTCCTCAAGATGTGTCCAACATATCTCCATCTTCTCTTTCCTATAACAGTTGTTACTAGTGGTTGACCAGACATTTCTCTTTCATTTCTCCTGAATTCGTTCCATTTTATATTCATTATTTTTCGAGACATCTATTTTCAAATGCATTCAGCTTGCTTTCTATATCTTTAGTCATTTTCCAACTCGCGCTGGCATATGTTAGGATTGATACAACATTTGAATTGAAGATTCGTAATTTAGTTTGTATACTATATCACTTGCAGTTCCATATTTTATTTAGACTTTTAAAAGCTGATGTTGCTTTGCCAATTCATATCATAATTTCTTTTTTAACATTTCCTGTGCAATCAAAATTCCTACCTAAATAGGTGAATTGCTGTTATGTTTTATCCTTTTAGATTCCAGGATTATATCTGCATTTCTTGCCATAGGTGTCTTCATTATATTTGTTTTTCATAGCTTATCTGCAGTCCCACTTTTGATGCTATAGATGACAAGTTGTCTGTTTTCTTTGCATATCTTGGTTATTTCTACAAGACAATATGAAAATCCAAATGAATCCAATTTCATATGAAAATCCAAATCTTCTAGTTGACTATTTTCTACCCAATCGATGCCAGTTTCGCCCCTGCAATATTTCACATTGAAGTCATTTAATGCTTGATAATACACATGTAGGATTTCTTATCTAAATATGCTTGAGCTCTTTGGTTTCTTGGATAGAACATTTTTCCACACAATGTTTGATTTAATTAATCTCAAAACAACAAAATTTCATGTATCCCGTTAGATGAAACTTGAGGGACTTCTAACCAGAAATGTGTAGTGATGCTCTTGCACTACATAGTAGTACATTCACTTGGAAAATAAAACTTATTAATCAGAATTTGAACATTCTGAAGCAGATTACATTTTTTTTTAGTTCAATATGGCAATGTTGTGCATCTTGTCATTTCAACTGTTACTGTCATTTCAACTGTTACTAACATTGTATTGTTGACCTGATGTGAAACTAATTCTATTATACGAATCACTTCTGTTTATAAGATTTGTAGTATTTTAAAATATTATTTTGTCTTATGCAAAAGCATCCCTTACATAATTGTTTGTATTTTCATTCTTGCCGATATTGTGTTTCATATAGATCTACACCCTATAATAATTCTGCTCATGCTTTGTACTGATGTGAACTTACTCTTGTTGTGGTCCAAAATTCTTAGAAGATACCTTTTTGACATGTAGACATTGTACATACAAAATTACAATTTCAAGAGAAACACAGGGAATTTATTCTTCTTGACCAACCTCAGTTATGCTCCACATGAGTTGTGAACAGTACTGAGATCCTTATTGGTCCCTCATTTATTCTTGTGCTTTATACACCACATTTTGAAACCCCTCTGTGGCCTATATGTGGGTTTTGCAGGAGGGGAAAGGAAGGTGTGCTGTTAGTTTACAACTTTAGCCAATCAAACAACTGATATTTGCACATTTCGACCCAGTACATCCAGGTTTCGTAATTTGGTGGTATTTTGGTTTGACATGTTCTAGTCTGCCAGGGTGCTAACAAGCAGCAGTCTCAAAGATACATTTTGTGTGACTGAAACTACAATTGCCTGTTCATAGTCTGAATATCTTTGACTGTTAATGTCTGCATTCTGTATATGCTATATTGCTCTGGTTTTTCTTTCCACTACAGTGTTTTCACGGATTGTTTCAGGGATGTTTTAACATCTTTGTGTCATAGATGAGATGTTTCCTCTTGTCACCTCATCTGCCTTCCTCGTTTCTGGGAATACCGCAGTGGGCTAGAATACACAGCACTACTAGCTTTTCTGAACAATAATCCAATGTTTATACTTCTTGTATGAGTTTGTCTTGTTTTTCTTCTTCCACGGTCAGTGTCCAATGCCCAGTGAAATAAACAGTGAAATGAATTCCACCCATGAATCCAGTTGCAAATGCTTCCCTCAGTAAGACTGTAGAGGAATTGTTTCAGTTTGGTGCCCATTTCCGCTAGTCTCTCTGTTGTCTCATTACCTGCAATATCACAGCATTCTGGAATCCACTGCAGTGATACTCTGTCTTCTTGTTTCTTCTTTTTTGTGATCAGTTTCACATGCTCTCTAAGCTATGAGATAGGTTGCCTCTTATGAAGCTGCTCACCAGGGAGTTTCTATAAGGTTTCTCATAGTTTACTCTATATGCTTTGTAAGTGTAGTGGACAGAACTGCAGGCTGTGCTTTGCAGTCTTGACAATACACACTGCAATTTGAGTAGGCTTTATTATGTGCATGTAGTGGTTGAGCCTGCAGTATCCTGCTTTGTGTCAGAATATTATGTGCCGTTTTTTGTTGAGTCTGCTGATGGGGTTCTTGTTGATGTTTGCTATTGGCTTACAGTCTCCATGGCTTCATTTTTCATTGTTTCAATTTTGATATGTGATGTTTGATAATTTTCATATCTTGTTTGAAACATGGGGCATTTTGGAGAACGAATATTGAATAACGTTTAGGTGGTGGTACCTCTTTGCTGTTTGAACTATGTCTGCAAAAACTACTGTCACCTGGGTGGGAGTGTTAATCTCTTTCATCGTTAGTGTAATGAGATGTAGAAGTCACTGCCTGTCTTTTAGATAGCATTTGTAACAGAACCATATGTGAAGACGTTTCCAAATTTCATCTATGAATTGCTATTGTCACAAAGTGGCATTCTTATACTTCTCACTTTGTATGCCATCTTAAATTGTTAGGCAGTATGTCTAGTTCTTCGGAATGAGAGCCTCAGACATCCCAATTTCAGTTTCTAGTGTGTCTTTATGTTGTTTTAAGGTTTCTTACATCAAGTATTTAAAACATTTCCTTTTTTTTCTTATAAACATGGAACTTGTAATTTATGGATGGATGATTTTTGTAGTTTTTTTTTTGAGCTTTTTAGAATAAGGATTTTTTTTCTTAGGAGTTTAAGTAGCTTCATATACCAGTTTCCCTAGGTTTAACTTTGTTGCTGCTGTCCAGTAGCGTGGGTCTTTGATGCCAATGCAAAGGCTTTGTTTATGAATCTTTTCCTCAAATACATTTTCAGTGACCTGTGTGAACTAGGCCAATTGGTCCTGCAGTTCTGTTATCTTTATCATGTCTGTGTTGGGTGATTATCTGGTTGTTTTAAAAAGAATCACACTTTTTCTGTTTATTGGTCTTTTCATACGTTTTCTTTACAACTCACAAAACTGATGTGCTTGTAGTTCCTTGGATCTTCCTTGTCGTGTCCTGACTTGAGTATGGTTAGTTATGGACCTGCTTCCAGATCGATGAAACCTGTCCAGAGTTTCCGCTGTGGCTTCGTATTTTGAAATTTGACCCCTGTGTATTTGAGGAATTTATAAGATTTTTCACCTTTGATGCCTTTTCTCTTCTATCTCTATTTCCTCAGTTCATATTCCAGCTCCTACAGAATGAACTTTGACATGCACCATGCTTTAGCACTCTAGCTTAGGTTTTTCTGTAGTGAACTGAGTTTTCACTTATATTTTCTACATGGGGATTTGAATTGTGCTCTTGATAGGTGGACGCCATACAATTTGTCTGCCTTGCTAGATTTGTCTGTATCTTGTCTCTATTTATGGTTATTGTAGATTCCACAATTTTGTTGAGGATCTCTTATTTTTCTTATCTCTGATTATTGGCTTTACCTTGTGATAACATTCACAATATAAACTTGAAATATACCTCTCGATTACTTTAAATAATGTTAGTCGCACAGTGAAAACATTTTCTTTTCTTTAGACTAAATAGTGCTAAATTTTGATGATTTATTGTTCCTGAAATATGTTTTTTTTTTGGTTGTGAAATTGGAGATTACCAGATATGTCCTGATTGTGGATTGTTATTAATGAAAATATTATAGTATGATGACTGTCTTTTCCAATTTATTGTATGCACTATGTAATATCAGAAGGGGGAACACATCAATCAAATGTGAAGTCAGTGCTGTTCTATGGCTCAGAAACATGGACAACAAAAGAAACCACCAGAAAACTACAGACCTTCATAAATGGATGTTTACGTAGAATTAGAGGGGCTGAGATGGTATGATACGATTACGAATGAGGAACTCCGTAGAGAAATAGCTAAGCAGATACCAGTGGAGAAATAGCTAAGGAAAAGACGGCGATGAATAGGACACACATTGAGAAGACCGACCGTAAGCATTGTAATACAGGCACTGTTTTGGAACCCACAGGGAAAGAGAAGTAGAGGAAGGTCTACACATACCTGGAGAAGAGAGCTGGAGAATAATATTAAGAGGATAGGTAAAACAAGGAAATATTTGGAAGGGATGGAAAGAGAGAAAAAGAGCTGGAAGAAGTTTGTTGAAGACCAGTTCCTTTGGGAGTTAAAAGGGGACGAAGAACTATTTAATATACATGGCAGTCATTGTTCTAGCTCAGTCCTGTTACAGTATGTGTGCTGTAAAACAAATGTATTATGAACTGTAACTGCATGTACAAGTAGTACATAACAGTGTATCTTCTACACAATAAATGAACTTGACTTAACCCCTTGTACCAAACGCCACACTACATGGTTTTTGGACTGGACACCTTTTTACCAGGAGCCACGCTAAAGGGCGTTTTTATTCCAAAACAAATGGCTTGTAAAAACATGGCTTTTGCCCTGGTCCCACTAAAAGTTAATATATAAGTTCAACATAAAACATCACAATTTAAATTCTCATAGAAGTTCAATCCTGCTGCTCGTAATAACAATAGATTAGAATTATCAATTCTGAAGATTAGCATTTCAACTAGTGGATCTTTGCCGACATGGCTTAAACCTGTAGTATGTCTTTTGTAAGCCTTATGCTTTGTTTTGACTCAATTTTTACCCTCTACAGATCTTTGTAAAGTATCCAGAGTGAGATATTCAAATCAGCAATTGCGCTCGCAAAATTTGTCTTCATCTGATAATTCCTATGAGCAGCAGACATCTGGAAGGCAGTCCCTACTGAAAAATTTTGTCTGCACATTTTGTCTCAAAAGATTTTGCAGCCAACGAGATCTTGATGGTCACGTCAATGCCAGGCACCTACATACAAAACCTTTCAGCTGCGAAAAGTGCAGACGTTGTTTTTCTCATAAAACTAGTTACAATTTTCACAAGAAAATGTGTCTACTATATTAACCATTAACTATCTTTATTGTAGAAATAAAAAAAAATTGTCACTTCTGAAGTTGATACTGCTGAATTAAAATAGTGACACAAAGAATGGACACAAACTTATCTTGATATTAACCAGTATTTACTGCTGATTTAAACAATAATATCACCTTCTGTTTTGTTACAGATTTGTGTAAGCCAAAATTCGGATCAAAACCCTTCCGTTCCATCACAGACAGTCGTCAAAATCCAACTCACTCTAAAGGCTTTGCATGTCAATTTTGTAATAAGTATTTCACTGCTAAGCAAGATTTGGAAGGGCACATAAATGCACAGCATCTAAACTGTAAACCATATCAGTGCCCTGTTTGTGCCAAAGCATTTGCTTATGAGAAGACACTGAAATGTCATCAGCGCATGGCACATTTTGATCATGCATTTGTCAGCAGTGCCTAGTGATTACTAAATCTTTCTGTAATGTCCTGATGGGTTAGTTTTTATTAGTGAATATAAACATGTTGTGTGAACCATGGATTTATAGTTATCATTTGAATAACTGTCTGCCACTGAAACTGTTTGACCATTGAACATTTTTGTAATAACCAGAGCAGTACCTTCGTAGAGCCAGTTGTAGCGGTACATGAAAGTATTATTAGCTTGAAATTGAAGATTTGTCTCCTT
This sequence comes from Arion vulgaris, assembly GCA_020796225.1. NCBI lineage: Eukaryota > Metazoa > Mollusca > Gastropoda > Stylommatophora > Arionidae > Arion > Arion vulgaris. Next base: position 24,515,110 of record CM036756.1, read on the forward strand.
TATATGAGAGTTGTACCGTTGTGAGAGTGCAGTTACTTTCCATGCAAAGTTATGCATGCAATGATAATGATGGATTCAGTTTTGTATGTGTAACATTATTTTAATCCATGGATATTTGAGTCAGAACATAGATCTGAATTTACGTTGGGATAGTTTTGACATATATGAGCGAGGTAATGTTAGTGCTTCACATATAACCCTTGGTATGTTGAACAGAGTGCCAAATAACCCATTAACAAACGTTTGCAGGCATTGATTAGTCATAGCCTATTTCATGGTATAAGTCAGATTTATTGGATAATTTGTGTTGAAACATAATGGATCATTTGGTTCCATGGAGGGCGGACGAAGGAATATGATTGCATATTTCCTAATACATACACAAAGTACTAAACTAAAGCTGACTATTTAAATAGCCACAATGTGACAGTATCTGTACCAGTAAATAACATGCAGTCTAAAACTTTTTTGTCTAGCTTTCTCATCTCCACCACCTCCATCAGAAGTGATGTAGTTTGTTCTGTGCATAGAACACAATTGAGTGGGCTATCTGACATCCACTTCTCACTTTACAAATCTCCACAAATTTCTTTGTGATTTTTGGACACAAGTCTGGACCCTTCCTGTAGATGTTAAGTATTGTGTAGAGCCTATATGTATTGTTCTTGTTGGGTTTCAGACAAGCATTTAGTATGTTCAATTGTTCTGTTTTGTGACTATTTTGAGTTGATTTTAACGTTAACCTATTCAAATTAACTTGACTTCATCTGCAATAATCTGTATTAGGTGTAAACTTTTCCTGCGTTTGAAACTTGAAAAAGTGAGAGGTGACTCTCATAACTGTCTCTTCCAAATGATTTTAGTGCACTGTGTACTTGTCCGCAGGTTTGAGGAAACAAGCTGAACGGTTCCAGTCATGCAGTGTTGATTCTGAGACAGAACTAAGTTTAAGTGGAACTACCAAGTTAAGCTATAATCTTAACAATGGGGCTTATGTGTGTGAATATTGCAAGAAAAGCTTCTTTGTGAAATGCAACTATGAAGGACATGTATTTTCTCAACATCTTGGTCGTAAACCATACAAGTGTTCCTATTGTGACAAAGCCTTTGCTTACAAAAGAAGTTTGAATTATCATTTACGAGCCAACCACAACATACATTAACACTGAATGAGCCATGCTATTATTATTAGAACATATTGTTTTATTTTTAGAGAGCCGATGTAGCACGCTTGTTTGTAGCCATACTTCCTAGACATGTTTTTTTAAAAATTCACTCCCAACGTGAACTAGAATTTTTCCAGCTGCAATTGGCTCTTGAACAGTTCCATCCTCAATTGAGTTTCACAGAAACACTAAGAAGTAAATGTGACAGGCATGATATTTACCACATTATCTATTGTATCATCATCATCATCAGGTGCCGTCTCCACATCGAAGGTTGGCTGCAATGAATCTCCAGCATCCTCTGTCTTTCGCCTTGGCGTTGCACGTTTCCCTCCCACTTATCTCTCGGTCTTCCTCTTGCTCTTCCCCTCAACTTTCCCCTCTAGTAAATGTTTTATCATGGTGTCATATCTTTTATGTGCCCAAAATACTTGTCTGAATTTTATTTCTCTTAATAATTGTTTCTTCATGCCTAGTTTTCTATTGTATGCCATTGGTAAAAAAAAAAAGATGAGTCTAACACTATATTCTTTAATATACCACATGGTATGAAAGGGAGTTCCTTTTATCTATCTTTTTTTTAATCTGCATTTTCATATTTTTTAAAAGTATGAAATATTTACAAACTGTCCAATGTCAACTTGTATTTTTGAGTACTAATAGAGACTGAGCTGTGACACTTTTTTTTTGGTTTGAGTATAGATTATTGACATCTTATATGATTAGGTAATTGAGCCATTCATTTGTTAAATTGGTAAAAATAATTGCAGAAGAATGTAGTAAACATATTTTGGCCAGACATATCTGTTTTCAGCACTGTATTTTTGGGATTTAGTTTTTTCCTTATGATTCCCACTTGCTTAGTCAGACCACATTGTCTAGTTATACATCATAGTACCAGGAGTAACTCTCCCTCAAAATAATCTCATGTTTAATAAATATTGGGTGTGATTTCACTAAAATACTGATTGCTGCATAATTTTGGTCTTTTATAACAATCCAAGCATCCCTTGATTTAGTCTTTATCAATCCTGCCGTTTTTCTTGATTTAAAAGATTTTAACAATTTCGTTTATTTCTTGTGGGTTTCTTCATTTTTATTTGTATATTTAAAACAATTATCCAACCTATTTTCGGGTAGACTTACATGTCCAAGCAGTTCAAAGCGGTTCATATTGTATTTTACTATATCCTTTAACATGTATGTAACTATTGTCTGAAAAAACCAACCCACTGGCAAATAGTTATTTTTGCGAATGTACTATCTGTATTAGCAGCAGCAAAGAGACACATAAATGCATAACAAAATGGCAGAAGAGAAACACTGAACATTACCAATAATTTAATATAGCTGTGATAATTACAGCATACCTGTTAATAATTAGGCAGACTTAGTGTGGGAAGCTAATGTAACTTGAAACAAAGTAATAAAGGGACAAGACGGATGCAACATAAAAATACATGAGATCAATTTGGAGAAAGAACATCCAGATCACCAGTCAAAATATTACCAGTATTATTACAGAATAGAGAAGGCTGTAACCTTCAACAGAACCAAAGTTAACAACTTCTGATAGGTGTACATGAACTTTTTTTTACAAAAATGTCCATCATATAAGAAGCAAATAAGTTTGATATGGTCATAACCAGTGCCATGGCAGGACAAGCTCTATGATGTCGACAACCTGGGAAGAATACTGTATTCTTTGTACTCATTTTACTCAGATCAAATGAAGTACATAATTACAAGTACAGTCACAATACGAAGGAAGATAAACCCATGTCCAGACAGTAGAGTGTTTGGAACTTGTGGTTTGTCGTTGGTTATCTAGTATTTAAGCATCTATAACCAGGAGGCTGGAGCATCTGAGGTGTGACATCTTGTGGCATCTTTTTAAATATCGAACAACCAATTTTGACTCAGTTAAACATACCAGGAGTACATATTTCCTAGTGACACTGCTCATAAGACATCCGAGTTGTCTCACCACAGTACAGTGTACACTCAAATAAGTAGACAATTTGACATTAACTTTACAGATGAACATTGTTTTCACACACTAAAGGCATGTGCCATCTTTATTATCTCTACATGTGCAAGATGCAGTGCTAGTCATTACTTTCAATACAGTTTACTGTTAGAGACTGGTTGTAGATGAATTACCGGGCAACATTGGTTGTGATGATTAACTTTCTCTCTTTTCTCTCTTTATCCTATCTCATGTCATTTCCGAAACATTGAAGCCACGTTCCATATCATTTGTCTGGTTTTATATTCAGTTGAGACAAATGTGACACAGTATGACTTTGTGAAGAAATGAATATGGTTCTGGGTTCGCAGTATAATTCTAACAAAAGGAACTAATATGAAAGTTAATAAGTAATATCTCCTGCAGAAACATAAGAATTGGGGGAATTGACCTCTCATATTTAGGAGAGATATCCACATTGCAAGGATTAAATTGCTACAGATAGCCACAGAACAATAAGAGAATCAGTGCTGAGGATGTTTGAAATAATGAAAAAGGAATGGTACAGTGTGAATGTTGGTTGAACAAATGACTACACTTAATTAAAATGAAGAATAGAAAACAACTGAAGAGAAAATGACCACATCACTCTTATCCTTGGCATGACCAGCAGAGAATAGAACATTGACACAGCATGTTCAGACGTTAAAAGTTGTTTATGAGATTTAAACTGTGCTTGCTTGTAGAGACACTTGCGCTAAAATGTTAAGTACAAGTAAATATTTTGGGAAGTGGCAGCATCGTTTGCTGTAATGTAAGTCATAAATTTGACAGTTTTGACATGAGAATAATTCTGACATAATTTAACAAATCATGTGCACCTTCCACAGTTGAAAAGCCTATCAGCCCAGGTTTTAAGAAGTCTTATTTTATTTATTTATATATTTCCATCTCCTTGTTACAAATGTTAGGCTCACCATTCAGTGCAGTTGGACTGAAATTTGCAAGCAAATCAAGAACACCTGTTGGGAACATTGAATGTGAAGTTTGTGGTAAAAGATTTCCATCAAGGAGATCATTGCAAGGTCACATGAATTCCTTTCATTTGCACCAGAAACCATATATTTGCCAAAAGTGTAACAGATCGTTTGCATACCAGACTAGCTTGTACTTCCACGAAAGGTTGTGTTATCCTAAAATTGACTTCACTTAATTAGCCATGGTGGATGTTGACTTCTTGTTGCAGAAATAGACACCAACAACTAATCATACAACATGTTATCCATTTCTGCCGTCAAATTAGTCATAGAAAATGGGAAAAAACTCTTCTTTTTTTTCCAGTTTCAGTGAACCATGGATTTCAAGGAATATTCGAAAGTCAAGAGTGTAGGAATTCATTCAGACTTCGTGCTTATCGCTCAAAGATATTCTGTCAGTTTTGTGGCAAGAAATACACTTCTAGGCGTGATTTAGATGGACATATCAATGTTGTCCACCTGAAACTGAAACCATTCATGTGTCAACTTTGTGGGAAATCATTCTCTTACACTCAACATTTACATGCACATAAGAAAGTTTGTCCACACTCATTTACTCATGCTTTTACAAATATGTAACTTGTAGCTCCAAGCATTACAATGTTAAATTGGTAACAAGGAGAACTCACCAGGACAAAGTCCAAAGTAAATGTAGTGTAATTAATAAGTGAACCCACCAAAAGGCCCAGGCATTCCAGATAATTAAAGTTTCTAAAAACTGTAATCAGTTTGAATATATTAGGTACATCAGCTGTGTATTTATAATGATATGCTTATGGAATCAACGTTATGGTGGTGCTATAAAAACAGACATATCAATGTTCATAAAGGTATGTCTTCGATAACTATACATCTTCCAATGATGGCAGATTTGATTGCAGCAGATTTTCATTTACTTGCAGTACATGCTGTGTCCAGTATGATGGTGGAGGAAAGTGAGTTTTGTAACGATTTCCCCAATGTCTATCAAGCGTCTTTGAACCAGTTAACACAGTCTGAGACTAACAGTGGCAGACATTCATGTCAATATTGTGGTAAATTGTTCTACAGATTGCAGTACTGCACCGACCACATTAACGCACATCATCTCAAAACTAAACCGCACACCTGTGCTGTATGTGGAGTTGGATTTTCCTACAAAACAAGTCTTCATAGACATAAAAGTTTAATGGGCCATAAAACACCAAGTCGCAGAGGCCATAGAGCCCCTAAGTCGTAGATATATGTGAGACATGCACATAATGCAGTCTGGACATTAGACAATACTATGTGTTTATATTTGTAAAGCTAATCATTTTTTTGTTTGGGGAGGATCTCATTACTGTTTATTAGTCTAGTGTGCTTAACAGATTGTAAATATTTTTATCCTATCACTTCTTGTACATTCCTCCCATATTTCTCTCTAAAAAATCACTAGTTACCATATACTAGGCAACAGTAAAATCTTCAGTGTTATCTTTGTGGGTACCTAATTTGAGACTGTCTAGGAAATCTGCATTTCAGTTATAAAATCAATTTTATTATACACGATGCAAAAAAGGCTATATTCATACTGTGTGTAGATTTGACAATTACTTGAAAATGTAGTTTATTTTGTGTGTGGACACAACTGTGATTTAATGTCCTGTTCCTTTCAAGAAAATTATGAAAAATGTTGTACTGTTAAAACTATTTTTGCACATGATTTAAGGAAATAAATTACTTAGTGTAGTTTTTAAAAAAAAACTTCAAATAATTTTTTTAAATTGGTTCAGTACATTTGTAACTTTTTTACTGATAGTTTCACATGATTATTCTATGTTGACAGTTCAAATTACATATTTCGTTGATGGCAAATAATAAGTTATGTTCATATTGTATTTATTACTTGAGTTGAATTCTGATATATGTGACCAAGAGTTGAGACATTGGAACAAACTTCATTCATTTTGTCTTGTTTCAAATTTGTAGAACTATGCCTGCATGGTAGCATCAGGCGAATTGACAAAACAGGTCTCCTTTGATCCAATTCATACCATTTTATTGATATGCATATTTTACTGTTAACAAGAGCAGATCATATTCACGTGATAGTTGACACATAAGGACATTCACAAGTGATCTGTGTTGCTCCATGCCTGCTGCTTTTCTAACCATGGTATCCCATTTCAATCCACACTTTTCCATTCTGCACATATGCTCAAATCTCTTCCTCTGGTTGTAGTTGCCATGGATGTGCAGTTACTACTAGTTAATGAATGCATTTTATCAAAAGTAGTAATAGTACTTCTCTGTCACTCCCGAGAGACCATAGAGCTGTGATGCTGGATAGGTACTTCACAGCTCCATTGGTGAAAGTCCGAATACAGACGTGAAAATCTCCGTCACAATTCTTACACTTAAATGATATCTGAAGATGATATTGCATTCCGGAGTAAAGCCTCTTTTCCTATGCTTGTTGGATCAGACTGCTCAAATTGCAACAGTCCTACTTTCTTCATGTACAAATACCTGCAACAATTTTCCCATGTGCATGTCTTTATGGTCCAAATCCTTTCAAATTATGCTTACCAAAAGTACAAAAACCGATTATAGTCCACAAACAGTTACAATCCGGAACGCACACCACACACATCTCTCACCCTTCCCAGTTTTCACTGTCTCAATTTTATTGGCCATATGTTTGACTGGAAGTTCGGATCTCTTTTTAAAATTGATAAAATTCTGATGCAGGTATGCAGCATTGACAATTAATTGAAATATGGATTGTCTGTATTTAGAGTATTAAATATAATGACATGATATTTTGTAATAATTGTCATTCAGATAGAATGATATGTACCAGGAATCGGTTTTTTTCTGTTGTGGATGTGAAATTGGAATCTCACTATATTAGCGTAGATGAAATCATGCATATAGTACTACTGTCCTCTTTAATTGGTATTTGTGTTATTAGTCTGACTACTGGCAATTGTATGATTAGTCTGGGGAGTCACCCATTCGTGTCGGACCTTCTGCACTAAAGTTTCTGAGTTCATTTTTACTTCCTGATGGTACAGAAAATTTAACGTTGACCCCTTATTTCAGGGTATGTGAGTTCAAACGTCTAAGTCTATCGGATTAGGACGGGAAAAAAAATACGAAGTTCAAGTTAGGCACGTTAAGATAAATTAGCAGATAACAACCAAAATAAAATTATACTGCTGATTTTTCTATCAGCATAGAACAACTGGGAGAGCGAAATCAAGCAAAAAGTAGATACCGGTATCGCAGGTTTATTGAAAACCTAGCACAACACACTTGGTGTAAATGATTTCAATTACAAATGGCTTAAACCATATACACACACAAATCAGTGATTAATACATGGTTACATTAGAGTGAGGAAAGGAATTTTAGTATGATTATGCTGATTGATGTTATTTGTATAATGAATCTAAATGATAGTGTTTATATGACTAGTCTGTGACTGCACATTGTTTGCATGACAGCAATCACATAAGTACTTTACTGATGTAAATATTTTCAACAATAAATTGAGTTGTACTTTTCCAATGTCTTATGTATGATTTCTTTGTCTTAGTAGTTCTCTTGTTCATTGTTATTACAGCACACGACATACAATATGCCTGTCTTGATCAGAACTGTTTCTAGTTTGTTGCTGTCAATTTTATGTTAATGTTAACTAATAACACAGTTGAAAATAACTAGATTTACTGCCTTTATACAATCCCAATCTAATGTGCTATGTTGCTGGTCAAACTTCTTATCAAACCATTTGCAGTTCAACTGTATGTTCATTTGATTGTGGTGAACATATCTGATTGCTAAAGCTTAAAGTAATTTAGAAACTATTGTTTTGTAGGCTGAAACTTCCCATTGTGCAACGTTCTCAACAAAAAAATGCGCATATCTCTGTGTGCCTCCTTCCTTATGACAGGAAAAATATATTATATAACGCAATTATTTTGTCCCACTTATGGCATTTCTTATGGTATGAAATACAGTAGGTTGTCGAAACGTTCTATGCGTTCGTTCTTTACGACCAATTTTAATCACTCTTTGTCTTCTTCTTTGCGTTCGTTCTTTACGACCAATTTTAATCACTCTTTGTGATATGTTTGACCTTTGCCAAGAACGTGTATACGTTGCACATTGGTTTGTAGGCCCCTAAACGCATAGACTTATACACGTTTAGGACATGTGCATCCGATTTCAGTCAAATCTCCTTAGTCGCCTCTTACGACATGCGTGGCAGGTAACAGTGGTTCTATTCTTTACACCTCAAATTTGGGCCCCGGTAACCACTCGGGCGGTCCAAACGTTAACGTTTTAGGAAACACATATCCTAACTTGCATGAAACATACCTGCTTTGTACACATTGCAATACCATCCAGTTCCGAGTCACATATAGTCTCGCCGAGTAAAGAATTTGTACTGTGTACGTGATGTTCTAACTGGTAACAATCATGGCGTATGGTCACATTTTAATGCGATTTATTTTATGGGGTACACTACCAGGTAAAAATAAGTAAATATCCACTTTTAATGCTATGTAGTATATTAGTGAATACGACTGTAGACTCATATTTTTCTTTGACTAACTAACGACACACTATTTGTGAAATTATCAACATCATGCCGGTCGCGTTTACTACTTAGTGTATCTCTGGTACCAAATTGAGGCTGGGTCAACCTGAGAGAGTCGTTTGTCGTTGGAACAATCCCACTGTGAGGATCGAAGCAAATTTGGGGTGTAAAGGAATAGAACCAGTGTTACCTGCCACGCATGTCGTAAGAGCGACTAAGCAGGTTTGACTGAAATAGGATGCATGTGTCCTAAACGTGTAGAAGTCTATGCGTTTAGGGGCCTACAAACCAATGTGTAACGTATACACGTTCTTGGCAAAGATCAAACATATCACAAAGAGTGATTAAAATTGGTCGTAAAGAACGAACGCAAAGAAGAAATTATACCTGTCATGCTTATATACTATCTGTAGCCGTTATCACCTCTTCACAATTTTTTACTGAGCTTTGGCTGATCTTGTTCACCATGTTAATTATTGATCAGTATTTACATCAACTTCATTAGATGGGTGTTCTAGTTTCTCCTTCCTCCTCCCCACACTACAGTAATTCTGACTGTTTCTTGTATTCTTGCCGCACACTGGCTGGTCACAGTTCTACCGTTTCTGTGTCATGTATATTTCATTGTGAAGATACATCTCTATCTTTGTAAAGTTCTAGTTAAGTTGTTTGATGCGTCTTCGTTATGGTTGCAAAGAGCGTTACTATAAGAAACTGAAATGGGTTGTTTCTTATATGCTGTTTGCGGGAGGAAATTTTGTTGTTGTTTATTGACATAATTTGTGGTATTCACTACTCAAGCTAGTTATTGTTTTCTATATCATATTGGGTTGCAATATTCTTTTATTGAGTTGTGAGGTCCTTGCATCCTTCTTTAAAGTTAGTTGCTTGTACGATGGCGGCTCTGAAAACATGCGTGTTTGTGACTTTGTTAAGCGAACATGGCGGTAGAAAAACACTTTAGTTTAACAGTTGCCCCGGTCTCTTGCAATTTGATGAATTTTCATGAAAAACTGGCTTCCAATGTTAGTATACTGTAGTGGGGGACTGCCTAGAGTAGTTGATAGTAGCTCGGCCTGCTAGCTGTGAGACGCCTCATAGCTCGGGTTCGAACCTACTGTCCGGCATTTGTTCGAGTCCCCTGGTCTTACTCAGGACGATAACGTGAGTACCTCTGAAGTCGGAGAAAATCTGCCTGTATGGCGAGGGAATACTAATTACGAGTACATTGAGCACACGACTGCCAGTGTAAAGTAATTTACAATGTGCACGCTGCTGCCATTGTAAGAAATTGAAAAACAGATTTTCACGCAAAAATCAGTTTCAGAGATGGAACTTCGTCTGAGTTGAAAGCGGACGAAAAAAAAAAAGTATACTGTAGTACTTCATGTCACAATGATAGTCTTATTTAATGATACGATTTGACCATCTTTGAAAACTTCCATGGTTTGGTAACGTCCATCTTATAGTGTGTGTGCGGTCAATGTACATACTACATGTCCTTCAGTTAGAACTGGTAAAATTATCCACATGGAGAACACAGACAATGTACAGGGTGTTCAAGATAAAAGCAGCCTGTGAATGGAGCTAATCTGGCATATATGTATGGAAATGGAAGTTCAGTTATGACGTAGTATAGGTCAAGGTTGTGTGATGGTGTGTAATTGTAGGGAAGAGGCGATGAACAAAAGTGACGTAGGACAAGCTAGTCAGAACCGGTTTAAATAGTAAATAGAAGAGATGCTATGCGTACCTGGCAAATTTCTATTTATCGCTGGGGCTGCTTTTAAGTTGAACACCCTGTAGTTCATAGTTCTTTTTTATTCCCTATAAAAATAAACCAAACTATTTAGTACATTTTGGTGACATTTTGAGTATGCATTTTCTTCCATTATCACCGACGGATGCACGGTTCATCCCTCTCCAATCAATCGTATCATGTGCGACGTTCTTCTTGTCAGTTGTATGTAGCTGCTCCACGTTCATTCAATATCGGTCTGTACATTCTTCCCCACGTTTCTAACCATTATTCTCGTTCATGGTCCGGGCGCGACTCCTACAACAATTGTACATCCTATGAGTTCTCGAGTGATTGCGTTAACGGAAGTATTCCTACAACAATTGTACATCCTATGAGTTCTCGAGTGATTGCGTTAACGGAAGTATTTCTACATCAATTGTACATCTTATGAGTTCTCAGTGATTGCATTAACGGAAGTATTCCTACAACAATTGTACATCCTATGAGATCTCGAGTGATTGCGTTAACGGAAGTATTCCTACAACCATTGTACATCCTATGAGTTCTCGAGTGATTGCATTAACGGAAGTATTCCTACAACAATTGTACATCCTATGAGTTCTCGAGTGATTGCGTTAACGGAAGTATTCCTACAACAATTGTACATCCTATGAGTTCTCGAGTGATTGCGTTAACGGAAGCATTCCTACAACAATTGTACATCCTATGAGTTCTCGAGTGATTGCATTAACGGAAGTATTCCTACAACAATTGTACATCCTATGAGTTCTCGAGTGATTGCGTTAACGGAAGTATTCCTACAACAATTGTACATCCTATGAGTTCTCGAGTGATTGCATTAACGGAAGTATTCCTACAACAATTGTACATCCTATGAGTTCTCGAGTGATTGCGTTAACGGAAGTATTCCTACAACAATTGTACATCCTATGAGATCTCGAGTGATTGCGTTAACGGAAGTATTCCTTCAACAATTGTACATCTTATGAGTTCTCGAGTGATTGCGTTAACGGAAGTATTCCTACAACAATTGTACATCCTATGAGATCTCGAGTGATTGCGTTAACGGAAGTATTCCTTCAACAATTGTACATCTTATGAGTTCTCGAGTGATTGCATTAACGGAAGTATTCCTACAACAATTGTACATCCTATGAGATCTCGAGTGATTGCGTTAACGGAAGTATTCCTACAACCATTGTACATCCTATGAGTTCTCGAGTGATTGCGTTAACGGAAGTATTCCTACAACCATTGTACATCCTATGAGTTCTCGAGTGATTGCGTTAACGGAAGTATTCCTACAACAATTGTACATCCTATGAGTTCTCGAGTGATTGCATTAACGGAAGTATTCCTACAACAATTGTACATCCTATGAGATCTCGAGTGATTGCGTTAACGGAAGTATTCCTTCAACAATTGTACATCCTATGAGTTCTCGAGTGATTGCGTTAACGGACGTATTCCTACAACCATTGTACATCCTATGAGTTCTCGAGTGATTGCGTTAACGGAAGTATTCCTACAACCATTGTACATCCTATGAGATCTCGAGTGATTGCGTTAACGGAAGTATTCCTACAACCATTGTACATCCTATGAGTTCTCGAGTGATTGCGTTAACGGAAGTATTCCTACAACCATTGTACATCCTATGAGTTCTCGAGTGATTGCGTTAACGGAAGTATTCCTACAACCATTGTACATCCTATGAGTTCTCGAGTGATTGCGTTAACGGAAGTATTCCTACAACCATTGTACACCCTATGAGTTCTCGAGTGATTGCGTTAACGGAAGTATTCCTACAACAATTGTACACCCTATGAGTTCTCGAGTGATTGCGTTAACGGAAGTATTCCTACAACCATTGTACACCCTATGAGTTCTCGAGTGATTGCGTTAACGGAAGTATTCAGAGTACGTAAAGCGTAGACATCCCGTAATTTAATTTATTCTGTATTCTCATCTAATCAAGTGCATTTCACGAGCTAGTTAATAACACAGAAGTCCTTACTCACTGACTATTCAGATAGCCCTCGCGGGTAATATTTGTTTTATTTAATGCAACTAACAAATAGTTCTTACTCTGAAATATTGTGCATACGGTATGTTTGACTTTAATTGTAAAGGAAACCTAATACCGATAAATATAATCTCTGCGGTTAACTTTCACCATTCAAAGAGTAATGTTTGATAATTTTATAATCACGCTTAACAAATAAATTATATTCAGTTGTTAGTGTGATATATTTTTTTTAAAAAAAACCTGCCCGCAGCCTTGGCCCGACGAAAATTTATGGAAATAATTGGTATTCTCAATGACTTGCACATTCTTGCTTCTTATCACTTCCAGTTGGTCTAACGTTCAAGCTGGAGGAGATCAAACATCCCTTAGACACACACGACGCTAGTCTCGTCACTAGCTTGTTAGCTGTGGATCAGAAAGTCATGAGGGGACAAGACCTAAAAAAGACACCACCAAGGTGGACAGAGCGTCCCAGAAAATTTACCTGTCATTTTTGCCTCAAGTCTTTTGTTGTAAAACGAGATTGGGAGGGGCACATTAATTCCATACATCTGAAAGCCAAACCTTTCCGCTGCTACATATGCTCTTGGGGCTCATCACATAGAGGGGAGCTTCAGAAGCACGTGAAGAAATGTTCTCAAATGTATGGCCATTTGACCGAAGTCTCAGCAGCTCAGCAAGGCCAGGGACCTGCACCAGATGATTACTGACATCAACACCAAAATAAATTAGAATTAAATATTTGCAACCTGACTACTAATGTTAGAGCTTTATGCTGACACATTCATTCATACTTTACTTCTATTCAGACTCTACTTCATCGCACTCGTGTCCTTAGAAGTAATTCATTGAAAATAGAAAATATCATTTGTAGTCCAGTACACGCATATATATATATTTATATATATATATTTTTATATATATATATAATATATATATTTTCTGCTGAACTCCAAAGTGTGTTTTTAATTAAAATTCACATACGTTTCTTCCACATTTTTTTACTTTTGCTTGATAGAATCAATAGTTGATTTGCTTAACATTGCTATCGTTTCGCAGAACTGCTTTAACATTGCACCTAGGAAGCTTTTTCTTATTTTAAAATACTCTTGTGCACAGGAATACATTTCGGGAATGATTACCAGCTGTGATATCACTAATATTGAACATCTACATATTTACATTCTGCAAGGAGGGAACGTTTTGTTTTCCGAACGTGAAAGTACACCGTCATATTTGAGTATCAGTTACGTACATCAGTTAGAAATTTGGGGCATATTAGTATTGCTCTCAAACAGGATGTCGCCGTTTCTTTCTAAACTAAATGGTATAATTATTACAATATTTGATGCACCGAACGCTTCATAGATACCACCAGCCATGTACATTGAAAGAAGTAACAATACTCCCCGGATAAGTCTAAATAAAACGCTTCTAGTATTATTTACACAATACAAATATGAGTCGTTGTCGCATCCTTCTTCAGTCATGTTTGACCATTAGGGTAATGCCTAACTGGGAGAAAAAATATATATGTGTGTATCCATCCACATGTGTCCAGTGAGATATTACTACAATGTATAAATAGTACTAGATTAGACAGTAACTCGATTTTGAAGTAGATATGCATACTCATTTGCGTTTAATAACACGATACATCTAATCTAGTACCATTTTACTTGGCGGATATCAGTGAAAACGATTACTATAGGTCAGAAACTAGTTCTTCAAAAACAAACACGTTTCATAATTGAGCATTCGATGTAAGATATAGGATTTAGTGCACTGACAGTCCGCGGTATATGTGTAAGAAATATCAATCTGACATGCTATTAGGAACTGTGTATGTACTTCTGACGTTTACTATATTGAATGGAGAATTAGCTAACTGAACTTGTCCTACTTGTTCATATTGCGTCCTTAGTGGGGATATATTTATTCGGCTGTTAGTTTACCTGTAAAAATAATTGGCAGCAGTCAGATGAATGTTTAGATGAAGCTTTTTAATGAGATGTGAACCAAATACCTGCTGGCCCAGTTGCTTATAATGTTCAGGAACTGTGTGTTAACCCCGGATTTCTTCTTTCAATCTCAGCATCTGTTGGTGTCTACTTGAAGGAGGAACCGTCAGAAAGCGACATGTCCAGCCCCCCAAGATCAGCAAACAGTTTCAAGAACTTTGGCAAATATTACTCCACTATTGTCTCAAGCAAAAGTCAACTTTCTCCATACGCTGTGGAATGCAGGAAGTGCACGTTTGTTACCAGAGACACTTTAGCAATGTCAATTCATAAACGAGACTGCAAAGGAAAACGACATTTAACCTGTCCAATATGCTGTAAAATTCTTAGTCGATACGACTCTTTAGCAGAACACATGCGTGGCATCCACGGTATAGGAGATAAAGTGCAGTGCAGGTTCTGTGGCAAAAGTTTCAAATACCGCCCACAAATGTATCAACATCAAGCCGTTTGCGTTGCCAAGCCGCCGAAGATGGAAATCGATCTCCAGTTACCAATCTCAACACTTTTATCTAGTGACACAGACTCGAAAATTACCTTCCCATATGATATCACCATGTCTGTAGATATGGATTCCATTGGACATATCTGATCGGTAACAACATCTGGGTTTTTTTTTTAAAGACTGAAACACATCGGTTTGTTCGTTTAGTCATTTGCGTTTATTTTCGGTTAGTTTTTGTGTGAATATCTCAAGGTACAGTTTCGTTTTCATTGGCAGAAATAGTCGAGCATTATCATTTATATAATTTTAATCCCAGATATTTCTATTTATAATCGATTTGAGTTAACAAAGATGCGGCGGCTTTAATTAATCTTTGATGAGAGCGGTTAATAGCTTTTTAATGTATGGATTGGTTTGTGGGGTTTAGTAGTAAACATAACATAAAATCGGAGTCTAGAATGTCGGGTGACAAATTAAACATTAATCCATTTATATTTTTTAAACTAAAGATATAAAAAGTAAGTTTTAAATGCATTGTAAAATAAATGTCTGCGAAAAATAATGAACATAGAATGGAACGAATTCATAAGAGGTGATTAAATCAGAGAAATGTTTGGTCAACCACTAGTAACAACTGTTATTTAAAAAGAAAAAGATGGAAATACGTTGTGCACACTCTGTGAAGAAATGATCAGAAATGATCAAAGAACCACAAAGCAGTCTTTGAAGTGGTAGGTAAATGGTTCAAGTAAGAAAGTGCGGCGTTTCAGAGGAAAACTTGAAACGAAGTTTACCGGAGAGGTGAGAAATATCGGGCCTATTTTCATAGAAAGGATTAAACGAGTTGTCCATGATAGAACAAACAATATGGAGAAATTACCTACCCTATGTAGCGTATAACGGTAAGAGAGGAATACTGTCGTATATGAACTGGCATACGTAGCTTACAAGTAGATTATGTAAAATACTGGTCAATAGATAGATTAACAGGAAAACCCACCAGCTAACAAATAGAATGAGATTTCATTTATTTTGTTTCGAGATTCCCACCTGGAGACATACTGCGAACTTATGGCTTATAAATATGATATATGTACCACCATTTCAAACTAGTATGATGCTTGGAGTTGGTGCGCATGTCAACACTGTGACGCTAGTCCAATTTGTATATATTTCTACTGCATTTATAATTGGTTTGTGAGTTGTCCGTTTTGTTTTACTCGTATTCACTGCCAGCAAATGGGCTGGAAATAAATGAATAAACTTAGAAGATTAATAATTTTGTCTTTGTTAAGTGGAGTATAACAGTGTTTTACACACCGGCAAGTTTATTATTCAATTGTTAACTACGCACAAATTGAACAACAATGCATTCAGGTTTGGACAATATCTTGATTGATAATTGAGTGGAAACCCTTTGAGCTCTGTGGTGAAATCTTTTTACCTTACTGAATTCTAAGTTCTAAGTCTGCTTTTGTGTGTGCACATATTCAATAGTAGTGAGTCATTTCACAGGCAACCCCAACGTTACCATTTTGCGTTGCCAGGCTCCGATGTATAGTCACTCTTTCGTATATTTAAATGGACAAACGGGGCTCACCTGCTGGCTCGAACTTGGTAAACTGAAATATTTATTGTAAGACAAGGCGTGTAAAGTATTTTATCGTAGGAGGATTGCCTATCTGTGCCCGCTTAGTAGAGAAGTGTGAAAGAAAACGTTATTTCTATTCCACGAATGTCCACAGGAGCTTGGTGGGACGAACAGGCAACGGTAAGATCCAGTTTACTTCAAGTCAACTCACAGCCTGACATGAAAGCCATTTTTCCAGCTCCATATCTCATTGGGCCAAGCCTCACGTCACCGCCACCACCACGCACACTGGTGTCTTCATTTGCATGTCGGACATGCACCAAGACATTCGTATCCCGAGCCCACTTGCTCAAACACAGACACTTCTGTGCAGGTAGCAGAACAGTCACTTGCTCCGAGTGCGGGAAAGCATTTGGTCGACGTTACAACCTGCGAGTTCACATGAGGAACGTTCACGGCATAGGAGAAACAATTGCCTGCAACGGCTGCTCTAAGACCTTCAGATCCTACATAAAACTCAATGAGCATATACAGACATGCAGAATACTTAGTAAGCCATTCATTAAAGGCTGACTACAGAAAATAGCAGACATGCTGTCTTCACGCACCCCACAGTAGTAATGACTTACTCTCTAATAGTAATTTCTGTCTTTTGCCATTGAGCTCATTGTTCTGTTAACTATGCATGTTTTAATAATGTTTCTTATTTGATGTGTTAGCAGATCTGTTACAACAGTTGCGTGTTATTTTCTTATGCATAAGATCTGATTGTGTAAGCTATTATTGAACACTACATCTAGCAATTAGTTATGTAGTGAACAATGCAATTAAGAAAGCGAGCAAACGCTGAAAATAACTTTTAAAAAATGCAATTTAGAAGGCGAGCAAATGCTGAAAATAACGTTAAAAAACAGTACTTATAAGCTGATGAAACTGAGTAACTTGTACTGTTCATATAGCGGTCAGCTCTTTATTAAAAGGATGTTTGTATGTTACATTTGACTTCTGTTATAATGTGAATGAATGAAGCACGATGAAACAATATCCAACATAATTATATTTGTAGTACAGAAGTGTGAAGGAGGGGAATCGTAAGTCGACTGAGATTGTTTGATATAGATCGTGTATTCTATTTAAATTACGCCCGTGTGTTGCCGGGGCCTCGCAAGAGGCACAAAGACCAGTAACGCTGCGATCTACAAGGCATGTAGTAAGAGGTGACTGAGGTAGGGGCCTATGGCGGCTACCCTAGTAAATAAAAAGCATCGCAGAAATCGGATGTGCTGGCCTACTTGTAGGAGCATAACTGTCACAACGTACAATCACTCTTAGACTCGGATTACATACAGATCACAAAGAGTGGTTTAACAAATGGTCGATACGGAGCGTTTGAAGAAGACGATTTAAATTGTGTACTTTTTATTATTATCTCTCAAAGCATTTGTCTTGTACAAGGCACACATCTTCTCACTCATCCAATATGACAAGTATACTACTACATAATGTTATTATTATAACACTTACAGATGGAACAACAACAAAACCACTCTTCTTATACTGTTAAACACAACTATGTGTATCTCAGATTGACCAGTAATCACTACTGCTGAAAAAGAAGCTAATTAAAAATAAATAAATATTCTTTTGGGTGTATTTTTGTTAGTATTAGTGCACGGGGTAAAAGTTGATTTCACATCTGTCGGACTAGGCCCCAGCATTGATTCATATGTTGGTTTACTTTGCATGCTTTATATTTTCCGATGGTTTGACAGCTTCCTAAGATATTCTTCTGACTCCCCAGGGCCTCACAATCTCGGTGTCGAAGGGACCCAGTATATGTCTCCACCACCTTTTCTACAAGCTCATGATGCTCTAGGTGTTAAATCTGTAGGATGGACACAACGAAGAGTGTCATACCCAACCAGTTTACTTCTGGCAAAAGCTGCAAAGTCATCAACTACCTACTCATATAGATCTCAAACGTATAGAAAACCTCATGGAACTGCATGTGGTGGCTCCATGTTGTCCACATGTTCCAAATGTGGTGGTATATACACAAATCCCACAGTTTTCGAGTCGCACGAAGCAAAGTGTACTGGTATCAACCGTCTCATGTGTCACATTTGTAAGCGAGTTTACAGTCAAATGTGTGCCCTCAAGGAACACTTAAGAGGAAAACATGGGTTGGGTGAAATGCTTGCATGTAAGCTGTGTGGACGGTCTTTCAAATATAAACCCAAGCTGTATGACCACATGTGTTTGGGCGTGAGAAGCAGAGACAAACATACATCATCTCAAATACTACCAAAGTTTGCATCCTTATGAAGTGTTTTCTTCTCCGATCACGATCTAAATCTTCAGTGAAAATAGGAGCACTGCATGATCGGCCACATAGTTTGACGATTATCTGATAACATAAGTTTTAGCTTGTCAGGTTCGTTAAGCTAAACAGTAAACTACCTATAACAATTAGTCAATAAATAATAGTAAATTTTCGCGTTAGAGACCTTTGTGATTCTTTTAAACATCATCAGCATGTTCAGGGGTGGCACGTCATTGAGGGTCAGTGGTTCTCGGCTCCACCAATAATCGAAAGGGATAATAATTTCCCGGAATAGGCAAATAATAGTAAATACTAAAAATACCATGATTTTTCCGAAAATTTGTGTCTGGCCCCACCAAGAAAACTGACCACGAGCCGCCACTGAACATGTTAGTACTAGTCGCTCATTCTACCGTAAGATGTAGAATATTGTACTGAGGTAATTGAGATATGGAGACGAACTGTAGACAGAGAAAGAGAAGATGCGAGAAAGACCTGTGATGAACTAAGTTGGCTTGATCAAGACAGATCTAATTGGAGGAAATTTGTTGAGCATATACTTCACAGGGAGTGAAGAAAAAAATTACTCATTTGGTCCGCTCTTGAAAATTGTACCACAGTAATATACATGCATTGTAACAATTGCATTTAGTATTATATGCTGACAAATCGTGTTATTAGTATGTACAAGAAACACGAGGTGTCTCATACTTAAGTATAGACAACAAATGATGTAACAGCTGTGTACCTTGGAATACGAGTGCAGTGAACGAGCCATCATGTGTTTATTTACACATAAAGCGAGCCGATATATATATATATAGTGAAAAAATTGCTATTATTATTATTAGTTTCCTTGTATTTTTCTTTACAATTCACATCGGCATGATAGAAATAACATTTAGAAATATTTAACTCAAATGAAAGTGCGGTTTTAGTTGTTGGTTTTTGTAGCTTAGCTCTTAGTGGACCAGGGCTAAAGCCATTATAGAGTAAAAACGCCACTTAGTGTGGCTCCTGGTCCACAGGGAGCTAACGTGGTTTTGAAAGATATAGTTGGGGTATTTGAGAGAAGGGTTATGGTAATTTAAAACTGAGTTACTTACAGAATAGCATATTTCGAAGTCACATTATTTGTGATAAAGGTAGAGTTCATCAGTGTTTCCTTGAACAAATGTAACTCAAACCTTCATGAAGTGGGGTTTTTTTTGTAGTCATGCAATTCATATTGAAATAACTCTTTAGCAGGGATTAGAACATTCTATTCTAAATTTACGATCATACCAATTCTATGTTAACTAACATCTGGTTTCTGATATTTTGGACGGGGTATGGTAGTCCTTATAAAGATGAGGGATATAGCAAGACTTGTCACGGTTACTTTTCTTTTTCACATTTATGACTATGAACAATATTGAAAAAGTTAAATTGTGACTGTCTTATTGATACACTTCTTCTCTGCCACTATTTACTGCAAAACTATAGGGCAACATTTCCTAAAGTTCCTATTTCACCCAACACATTTTCAACAAATAAGCATAGATAATGTGACAGTCCAAATGTACCAAGCAAGCCCAGAGTCCTCATAGCTAGCTAGCTATATATGGTTGTTATAATCGTCATACTTAATTTCTTTCAAAAAGTTCTGCATCTGAAGTACGAGGAGGACACAAGTACCACAGTAGACTCGGATCATGATGTTGAAGAACTGCGAGATCATATCACTTGTCTGTGGTGTTCTCAGAAGTTCATCACGCGGGAACAGTTTGTAACTCATACACACAGACATCACCCTGGCTTTAAACCAGTTGTGTGCTCTCTTTGCTGGCAAGCATTCACTGATTACCGACATCAACTAGAACACAACTGCACAGCCATCTCATATCTTCCATCCAGCAGAACTTCTGCTGCTTCGTCTGCCTCCAGGAAGACTAATTTTACAGGTCGAGCCAAGAACGTGCATTCTATTTCAGGCGTGTCGTTTGAGTGTAGAAAGTGCAAGAAGAAATTCCGTCAAACTTGCTCCCTGTTTCGTCACCGATGGAAATGCGAGGGTACTAGAAGTATACCTTGCAGCATATGCGGATCTGTGTACTACCGCAGGGATCATTACAAGCGACACATGCTGAGTGTTCATGGTATGCCATAGCCAAACCCAAATGTGAAGATCATCTTTGTTCAGACAGTCAGTATATGTTTTTAGATGCACAGACTGTAGTTATTGTGTGAATATTTTTTATATCTTTGAGAAACGTATTTTCTTGCTCATATAAAGTTAAAATATTCAGTCACGCTGTTCAAGAATTTACTTTTATCACCAAACACATCATTATAAACGAGTTGGTGTGTCTCATATATATGACATTAGAATTACATACATTTTTATAATTTACCAGTGTCCATAACTTTTTGTTTAAAATTTGATTCAAATCACGACAAAATAGGATATTTTATCTTGTTCATTCAATTCTTGAATAGTTGATTCTCCAGACACACAACTGCAAATGTGTGGCCGGACTTTTTAAGTTAATGAAAAATTTGTAATAGTTGCTTGAGCTACTATGCAAGTGCTCACTGCTGATATTTTGTTTGCTGAAAAAGGACCGAGCACCTCTGTGTTACCCACTGAGTGCATATATGTTGATTCTATTGTTTTTCTTGCTTGGTTGTAACTAGTGAATAACACATATTTTGTGATCAAGTTGAAATTGAAGCTGAAATGTAGAGATTTAAAAAAATAAATTGTTTGAAATGTTCATCATCAGGTGCCGTCTACGCATCAAAGGTTTGCTGCTATAGACCTTCAACATCCACCGTGTCTTGCCTTGATGTTGCACTCCACCAGTCTGTAATTTACCTATCTCTTGATGTTTTCTTCCTACTTGTGTCTCGGTCTTCCCCTTGCTCGTCGTCCTTCAACTTTCCCATCTATTGTTTTCGCCACTTACTTCAGTGACTAGGCTTTCCTTTCTTGTTAATTAATTCCTATACTGATCTAGAGTTACAGTTAAGATATCATGTGTCACCACGTTTATTGGGAGTTAATGATGGATTCTTGCCACATCCATCTTGTCTTTTGAATTTCTTCTTCTGCGATCTCTAGTCATGCGCTTAGTTTACTGTAGACCACAAACTGGGCAGTCAGCTTCAGGTCTGTCAGGTTTCCCAAAGCTTAGTTTTTAGGTCGACTGGGTGTGGCCACATGTCGCTTCTCAGCTCACACAGAAGAGGGCAGTCTTGCAGGACAAACTCCGGTGTCTGTTCCACCTGCTGACATTGGCAGAGAGCTGTTTGACTTATTCCTAGTCTATGTAAGTGTTTATGGAGTCAGCATTGTCTGGTGCGTAGTGGAAATATAATAATCTGGTCTGTTGAGGACTTAAAATGTTCGATGTTTTTTAATCTTGATTGTCAATCCACCGCAGGTCTTTCTTCTGCCTCATTTTACCGATATATTTCCAGACTAAAGCAATTTCATGTACATTCAAGTATGTGTGCAATGAAAATGTTCAGTCTTCTGTTTACTTAGAATCTTTGAGTTATCTATCATCTTGTAATGTTGTTTTCTGGTAATATTTCAGTAGATTTATTAGTTGTCTATCGTAAATTTGTGGGCATCTGTAGCTCAAGCGGTAGTGAGCTCGATCACAAACCCAAGAGTACCTGGTTCAAACCCACGGTGGGCAAGTTTGGAAGCAAATTCGTTTCCGTGGGATTTTTACAAAAGGTAACAATAGACCTCACCGTTCAGAAAGCAATGGCCAACTACTGAACTTATAAGTAGTGACTAGAAAATCAACGACTCGTTTACTGTGGTTGATGGCTACGTCCTGTAAAGGATATGTCACGATTTGCATAGTAAACTTAACATTCTTACCATGACTGCGATTTCTGTTTTCAACAAATAAATTATAATTGATTCTATATAACATTGCGAGACAACTTGCTTAGAATATAGATAACAGTTTCCCCATAAAGTACATGCCTGATTAGTGTAGTTTCATCGTCGGCCCTCTTTAATCCGAAAGGGCGTATCAGGTAGAGACACACAGTTTCCACTCAGTTCGATCTTGTGTCCTTCTTCCACCACTATGACATCAGGATCTTCATGGGCAGTTTGAGTTTTGTCTGTTTGTTTTTGTAGCTGTTAGCGTTTTCTGTTACTGTCTGTGGCTGATGGTCCCACGCACAACCACCATTAGTCGTATTTACAACACGCGAGAAGAGACAGTTTTTAAAAAAATTCTCCGTCGGAAACCACACCAGGAGTAGTGTAGTCTGATGATTATTGACACTGGAAATATATATATATATATATATATATATATACCATACACTTATTTGTGAAGTGCCATTTCCATAGAAAATAGTTGCATGTGGGAAAAAAAAGTTAGCTTCTCATAAACTTGTAAAATAGATTTCTCTCGTTCCATCCTTCTCTCCCACCGTCAAACACCACCACACATACATACACACCCACCCAAATGTGAATAACACACAGTGTTAAGTTCTTCGTAATTATGTCAGCTGACCAGCCCAGTTCTCCCTCCTTCAACGTGAATTTGTTGTGTTCTATGATTTGGAACCCTTTAAAATGTGTTGTATGGTAATCAGGAACAGTGGCGGCTCTTGCTAAGTTTTTGTTGATGGGGCCAGACATATTTTTGTGTGGAAAATCATGGTATTGGGTTAGGTTGTATTTTAATTTATACATGTTACACATTATTTTTGGTGGGGCTCGGCCACACTGGTCCTTAATGATGAGCCGCCACTGATCAGGAACTATTCTGTTTTTGCTCAGAATTCTTGTCTGCTTGTCATCAGGTGACCAATACCCGGACTATATTGTAAGGTCCGCTGTCGATGATGACGATATTCCTTCCTTTCTTATGAGGCAACATCGACCGAGAAAAAGAGGCCACTACCAATGTGAACATTGTTACAAAGTGTTTAACATGCAACAGAGTCTGACACGACATAAATGGAAGTGTGAGGGCACCCGTATCTTGTGTTGTGATTTATGTGGAAAGTCCTTTCATCGGCCAGATCGACTACGAGCCCACCAACTTTCACAGCATCACAGCTTCTTGAATACTCTACATGAACCACCTGTCTCCTAAGAGATTTTGCTTTTCCGCGTGCATATTTCAATACAAAGTGAAATATCTCTTAATAAGTCACAACATATCCGGACACATCATCACACGCAATAGACAACAAACTTTAAAAAGCTCACTCGGATCTAGCGGATGCCAATATTTGATTAAACTACCATATTTTTTGGTATACTTGTTTTGTGTGTTTATTTCATGAGATGCCTTTTATTTTTCGCTGACTTCCATTGTCTATATAATCAGCCTGTTAGTACGCATTCATTTATTCATTACTCTGTCTGGTGCTTGCGAGACTTTCTGGTGCTTGCCAGACTTTTTAACACGTCACCTTGCTTCCTCCTGGGCAGATGTTTTTCTTGATATACCTAGGTATCTAATATTGATCGGCGATTGTCTTAGGCCCCTGTAAGTGAATGAACCACACTGCCCCGTAGCATTTGCGGATCATATGATTTTAAGTGCTCATTCTAAGTTAAAGTATGCAGGAGATAGGCAGGTCAATTCTTTTTCTCACTTGTGGAACGTCGGATGAGAGAAATAAGCTAATGTTTTTCTGTCCGTTTCCAAATGCGAACACTCATCCGCATTTGTTTAATTCATGCTACATGTGCATGAGGGTAGTCCTCTATGTTTACACACGTGTCAGTAGTCTATACTGTTCTGTATATATAGCAACGAGCACTTCGCGTTTATAAACACACAACATACACATTCACTATATTTGTTTCCTTTCTATCCATGTAGTTATGCATTATTTTAATCTGTAGATTATTTATGTGGGCGTCTGTAGCTTAATCGGTAGTGAGATCGATCACTACCCAAGCGTGCCAGGTTCAAACTCCGCGGCTGGCAGGTTGTAAGCAAATTCGTTTCCTATGATTTTTACGAAAGGTAAAAATAGACCTCAATGTTCAGAAAGCAATGGCAAACTACTGACCGTATAAATGATGCCTCCTAGAAAATCAACGACTCGCTTATTGTGGTTAATGGTGACGTCCCGTAAAGGACATGCAACGATTTTCATTTCAGAGTATTTATGACAAAGCCACATACAGAATGTGTGTTTATTTTATCCAGTCATGTAGCTACGCTAAATCCAACTAACTTTCTTTCTGGTCTCAATTGCGTTAACTTGTCCTACAACAATATCCTGCCAAACCTTGGATTTTATTGTTAAGTCGTTGTGCTTGAGGACACAAATGCTTCTTCTACGATGTCATTGACATTTACAGTCCTAGCTAGTTTTGAGAATGTACGACTACGTACAGTCGAGTAAGCATAGCTGATATATTTACCACCTGCCACCAGCATTATTGTGAGGCATTTGTTGAGTAACATGCATTTTATTCTTACTCTTGTCTGTCAGGTGTGTTCAGTGCCATTGCACAGTCCGATCAGAGCTTATACCCGTGTGAACGATGTCATAAAGTGTTCCAGTATAAAGGCAGTCTGAACAGGCACAAATGGAAATGTGAAAGGTTGCGCGTCCTAACTTGTTCATTTTGCGCAAAGGAATTCTTTCGTGTGGATTTGCTAAAAGATCATGTTATGACTGTTCATAGGGTTCCGTGTCCTAAAAATGAACGCTAATGCATGAAGAATGCCTATGTCTGCCATCATGTTGTTGGTTTAGTTTCCATTTTTGTCTTACATTGTCAAGGATATTAAAATATTGATTCTTTTTCCCAAAAAAGTACTGTATATGCCATTTTTAAATAAAGAGCGGGCAAACATTTTCTGATGCGCCCGTCCTTCACTAGGAGGGCGTCTAACGGGGGCGCAATGTTATAGTCATTCTTGGCTAAGATCAATTATATATCACAATAAGAATGATAACATTGGTCGTAAAGAACGAACGCAAACAACAAACAAACGAAGAGCGGAAACAATTTTAGTGAATATTGGAGTACTCTTAGCGTTGTCTGAACTTTCACACCAACTTGTGGTGGTTGGTCTAAGAATTCTGCACTTATATAACAAACACCAAGGACATCTTCAGTTCCATTGTTGTAGTTTGTAAATGCTTCATCTTCTTCTTTGCGTTCGTTCTTTACGACCAATTTTAATCACTCTTGTGATATGTTTGATCTTTGCCAAGAACGTGTATACGTTGCACATTGATTTGGTAGGCCCCTAAACGCATAGATTTCTACAAGTTTAGGACATGTGCATCCGATTTCAGCCAAACCTTCTTTGTCGTCTCTTACGACATGCATGGCAGGTAACAGTGGTTCTATTCTTTACACCCCAAATTTGGGCCCTGGTAACCACTCGGGCGAGGTATAATTTGAAGTTACATGCTTCATCTGAGTTCGCTCTAAATGTCCCATTCCGCGTGGATCTAGATTTAGTTATGCTTTACTTGCAGTAGTAAGATGAACAAGAAGTGATTTCATTTTTATTGTCATTCGTTACATTGCTAGTCACCCTTATGGAACTGAGAGACATACCCAAACATATAACGGGGTGCATGGATGTATATAGTTATGTTCCGGATCCTCAAATTCGCACATTTGACAAGTCCATACCTTTTCCAATCTCCCATACAGCATCACTTTCAATGTTTCCACACTCACTGTACCCAAGTGATATTGGCGGGCAAAACGACATGTTTTCCGGTACTTCTATGTATATTTTATTTGTTCTTTCTCAATTGCGATTATTGTATTATTTTCAGCATCTACAACATAATTTCATTTGTCCCCCAAGCTGAGACACACGAAGTGTATATATTATCTAGCAATACTATTCCGCACTGTAAAACTTTCGATTCCTACAGACATGTACTCTCTCTCTCTCCATATATATAGTATTAGTTACTAGATGGACCGATGTTGTTAAGTGCGTAAATGACTTGGCTTCTCTTATGTTTAAAATGAATCTTGATATTCCTCTTCGTATAGGTTTCTCTCTTCCTGTTTGCATAACATCCTAGGTTTCCTTATCTATATATAGTTGCTTTAGTTTCTGATATTTCTCTGTGCTGACAAAAACATAAATTTCCGTGATATCTCTAGTATCCCCATTTGTTTATAATAGATGCTACTTTAGATATAAACTATCACACAATTAGTTCAACAAATATATCGATGAAATACAATCGATTTATCAATCAGGTAACATCAAGGTGTTAAGTAACGAAAATCCCAAATGTTCCAGGAAGATCATACTGAAACTTATTGCATAAATACATACGTAGACATCATAATCATGACTAGGTATACACTCCACTATTAATTAAGATAATTTGGTGTAGATAACAGTAATGTATATGATGGGCTATCAAATAGTCGATCTAATTACCGAGATAATATTTACATACAAGAAGCAGAATTCTTTTCATAGAATCATACATTCAGGTTTCAAAATCTTACAAATTTGAGACAGTGACAAGACCACCTACTAACTGAGAAATGTAGTCAATCACAAAATGTAGACATACATCATTACCATTTGTTACAGCTTTTTATAACTACCGCCATCTTGTCTTAGAATATAGGCTGTTTTACCACTTGCCAGCAAACTCTTGACTGCATTCGTTGTCCCTATTCCAATTTTCACTGCTTTTCACGCCAGGTATACAGATCTCCCTTCCACGTTACCCTGAACGTGTTTTCATGTGCGAGAGCTGTGACAAGACTTTCATGTACAGTCAAAGCCTTAGTCGTCATAAATGGAAATGTGATCAAACACGAAGTCTTCATTGTTCATATTGTGAAAAAGTGTTTTATAGGGTTGACTACCTTAGAAGACATGAAGGCAATCACCGAAAAGAAATCGGTAGATCAAGTAATCATTTGAGAAATTAACTAGTAATATATACAACATTTGATATTCAGACAAAACAAAATACATTCTTTCAGTGTGTAGTATTCATCCACACATCATAGCTTGTGTAAATCCACGTATTTGCACAAAAGCCCTCTCCATACACTTGCCCTGTACGGATATCAATAAAAATGTACAATTATACACTTTTCCTTACTAGCAGGTCTATGGAATGTCGACGTTTCTCTGTCAAGACAAAGATCTGCACAGCCAGTACACGAACGACAGAGAGGAAAGAGGCGACGATCAGAGAAAGGACATCTTGTTTGTGAGAACTGCAACAAGGTGTATTCCTACATGCAAGGCTTGCGACGGCATAAATGGAAGTGCGAGGGCACACGTGTATGGACATGTTCCTACTGTGATAAATGCTTCTACCGCTCTGATCTGTTAAAACTGCACGAGCGATCTCATCCAGAGCACTATTCTATAGCATAGGAAAGCAGATAGGGCCATAATAGCGTAGCGCTGGTTATTCCTGCAGGTTACAATCGAAGCTGAGAAAAATCTCACCAGATCATTTACTCATATTCGTCCCACTTTGACTACAATATTCAGATAATTTATTAGATCACAGATTTTTTTCAGTGCTTGTTTTTCAATATTCATTCAAGGGTCCACATACTCATATGTGCCTTATATACTCGTATTTAAATGTCTTTACTGTTGACGAGATCTCAGTAGGAATAAAGAATATACATCTTACAGAGAATAAATACATATAAATATGATAGAATGAAACGATTGTTTGTCATTGTTAATACAAGTATAAACATGTTCTTACAAGAAGTTGGTATTTATTTGACGTATATCAGTCTCGGCCATCGTCGCCGCTTCCAAGTACACATGAGACTAGAGACACACCATTTCCATTCAGTTCGTTCATGTGCCTTTACCACTGTGGTACCCAGGTCTTCATGAGCAGTTTAGGTTTTCACAGTGTGGTGTCACCTGACCAACCACAACTTCTCTAACCCACCTTTTATGACGTGCAAGAGGAGATAGTGGTTCTAGTATTCGAAACCCCGGAAACACCCACATAATAGACTAAGTACTAAAATGAATAACTGAACTCTTAACTTTACACATGTTACTATGTTATCAGTGGTGGCTCGTCATTAGGGCCAGGGGCCGGGCCCACCACCAAAATTAAGGTGTAACGTGTATTCATTATTTTATACATTAAAATATAACTAACCGAAACCATGACTATTCCGAAAATTTCTGACTGGCCACACCAAAAAAAAATTATCACGACCCGCCACTGTATGTTATAGTCTTCTTTTGTGCGACCAGTTTCACATGCTGCATATAAATAGAAATGAGTTGCCTCCACGAATCCAGTTGTCAATCGGATGTTCTTGCTGGTGTTCCGCAATTTCGCATTTAAATGAGACCCAAAAGGCCATGTTTAAGCCCCCAAGTTATCGACGAGTGTGTTCGGAAAATCGTGGTGACTATTTTCACGGTGCACTGGTCAGTTTGGACACCTTTCAATTTCTGAAGATGAACTTGGTCTACAATGTCCTGTACGGATACTAAAGATGATGCTTCTATTAGTCAAATCTGAGTATCAGTTCGTAACTCGGGATCAAGCACGTCTATTTTTGAAAAAAATTTTATTGTCTAACTGCGCATACGTGCTTCATTATTGAAATTGATACCGCACATTGACATTAACTTAGAATTTATTTTTCACAAACATGCTCTGATCATTGGTAACTGAACCGACGTCACAGCGTGTCTAGCAGACAGATAGGTGCTCATTCTTCCTCAATAGCTGTAGAAGTATATTCATACTGATGGTGCTGGTTAAACGCACTTCCCATTCTGCCCTCAGTCACCCAGTTCTTCTTGAACAACGTAATTCCAAACACCTTAAATCTCCAAATAAGTTTAATATCAATGTTAGTGTCTTCATGCGGTCGCTGAGAAATCGAAGGACGTCCACCCTATCGATCTTCAACTCCCCGACTATCGATGGTGTTGAAGCAAGCCTGTCCGCTCATTGTCGCGAACACACGCATGTCCCGAATACACGCATGTCCCGGACAGTAGATTCACGCAATCTTCTGAGATTGGTAGCATCAATGGACAACATCCACTCATACCAATATGTATCAACCGGCTATTTTGGACCTTCAGAAACATCGACCGTGAGTCGGACACAACATCGGCCTTGGTAAACGTAGTCCCAGAGAGCCACAGGAGGGCAGCAGTAACGGCCTCAATCTCCGTCATATTGAAAGTAGTTACCTTGTATTCTTCGTTCCGCTTCGCAACGGCCTCACCACGATCGCTAGCTATTAGATCCAGTGGCGGCTTGTGCTCATTTTTGTTGGTGGGGCCAGACAAAAATTTTCGGAAAAATCATGGTATTGGGTTAGGTTATATATTAATTTATAAAGTAATAAGTACACGCTCCACTTTATTTTTGGTGGGGCCGGCCCTCAATGGCCCTTAATGAAGAGCGCCACTGATTAGATTCTAGCCTGACTTCTCACCACAATGCGTAGACCTATCAGTATATAAAACATCTCTTGCGTTATCTACTATCAGAGTTTATATTGCCATACTCTCTACATTCTATTCTAAGAGTGGTAACATTGTAGAAGTTGACGATGCTACCATTTAGGTGCCTACCAAACCAATGTGCAACGTATACACGTTCTTGGCAAAGATCAAACATATCACAAAAAGGGATTAAAATTGGTCGTAAAGAACGAACGCAAAGAAGAAGAAGAAGACGATGCTACCATTTATCGGTATTTATTCTTCCCCTTTCGATAGAGTCGCAGTTGTGGTCACCTGTACCTTTTTCTCGCAGCTTGTGTCTTCCACGATATGCCACGCTCGATTATCTTGCCCGTTACATCATTACCATCTTGAGATCTTCTTTAGTACGGTTCTAAGAAATGTTCTGCAGTAGGCCGCATCTTACATGTTTTTGAGATGCTGATCGCATTACTCATGTTGCATAATTCAGATGTTTGCTATCCATTTTCATTTGTACATTGAGAGTGATGTAGCCAACTGCAGATTACTACGTTTCCTTCTTGTGTTGGAAAAGTTTAGTGATGAGTGGTAACACTAGCCATAAGGCTTGTCTGACGTATGTACAGTTCATTGAAACATTTATCTGAAGAAACAAACAAACAAAAACGCACTCCCACATCCTGTTTATACCAGAACCTGAAGTAACGATATCGCTAACTTTACACCGTTCTAGAACATAGTTTCAAACCTGCATCACTGTTAGTGTCGATGAATTACTGGTTTAGTTTCATGCTTGAGTAGTAACGTGTCTGAGTAGTGCCACTTTATTGCTAGGAATGTGATTGATGCTAGTAATTAACAAAGGTTGAGCTGCAGTGAATTTCCATCCGTTCAACTAGGACTTAATTACACCTTTTCACTTTCTGAGGGAAACAAATATAGCCGTCCATCGCAAGCGATGATGACAACAATCTCAGACGTGTGCTGTTGCACCTCTTTGGTGTGTGCGGAGGTGACTGTAGAGTCCAATTCTAGAACAGAATCCCCGACCACATGTGGGGCATACATGATCAAGGTTAGACATGTGCGTGTTGTGTGCTCTGTCTTTTCGCGCTACTCGTTTTCTCTGTGACTCAACAATACGATGATTCTCAGCTATTCGGGTTCTTCTTTTGTTGTTACAGCGCCACATTTGGCGATCTTGTGCAAGGGATTCCCAACACGTATTGTCTATATCGAAGCATTTCAGAGACACTTTAAGAGTGTAGTTGGGGAAACAATATTGTTAGAGGGATGGGTGTCAAATTATTTAGTTAAACAAAACACAGGTGAATAGACTTCTATCAGTAACTTATTGTTTCTTTTCGTGCTGTGCTCACACACCCAGCCATTTAGGCTTTGGACACAGCATCTGTCTGACTGAACTTGTCTTGATTCTGCAGGTAATAAATCTGATCGGTCATCAGTGCTCCAACCTACTTCAAGTGAATCATTTAACCACAAGTGGAAGCAGACTGGTAGTCCAGGTACCCAGGCTCGGACACCTAGTCAGTATTTTAATGCTGATTTCGTGGATGCCGGTGTGGATGGACTTCGATGCGATGTTTGCGGCAGATCATTCACATTTAAAGGCAATCTGGCTCGTCATAAATGGAAATGTGCAGGAACCAGGCAGCAGCCGTGTCCATTATGTGGTAGAGTATTTCATAGACCAGATAACCTACGTGCACACATAGCAACAAGACATCCCGAGCAATGGATGACAAACGTAGACTAGAGAGTGGAATTGATCACGACAAAGTGAGGTAATTTATTCAAACAGAACATTTTCACTTATATTTAAATTGGTAGAGAAATTCCGTTACATCGTGCGCTAACTTTATGTGCATGTATTAACATAAAACGAATTCACAAATATGAAGAATATAACATTTTAAGACTAGGAACTATGAATAACTCAGATTTTTAGCGAATTCGTCAGAAACACACTGAAATCAGAATACTCTTATTTTATTTTTTATGCAGTATTTCCTTAGTTCTGCTCGCTAAGAAGAACAACAATACCCGAACAACTAGTAGGCTGTACTGTAAATGGGGGAAGGTAATACGAATTGCGAACTCGGGCAAAATTCAACAGAAGCAATTTTAACGTTAGCAGAATCCTAATGGGAGCGGAAAGCGTAGAGATAAATAGCTTATTTCACATCTTCCCTATCAGTAGTTGTAGCAATAAGGGACCATATCAGTGCAGATTTAAATGACATAGGAAGAACATTATACAATCTATGCCAGCAGTTTAAACGAGCCGTGAGACAGTGGATCCATCTTGATGCAATATACCTGGCAACGATGGGGTCGACAGATAGGCAGTGGTGTAGTTGATTCTACCTCAGTCTGATGCAAACATCAATTATGAAGAGGCAAAGAGATTTGTCACATACACACAAAGAATACACGTAGAAGTGGTAAACGTTTGTTATGATCACCAGACAAACGATCCTAGTTTCAACTCAATAGAAAAGTCTAAATGCGAAGAATTGACTTCATATGGGTTTTCACATAACTCAGTCCCTGTCGGCAGAATTGGCACGTCATCTGCCGAGTGTAGCTTCAGCAACAATCCTAGGGATCTCACTAAAAAATTGCACAAGGTTCTGATTCGAATCCATAACCTTCAAAGCGATATGAAACGTCTTAACCATTTCGCTATAGAGACTCCCAGCTCAACAGTAAAGATGAAGTCTTAATATTCAGTCTTTGCACATGGCACAACGGACTTCTGATAATGTCTTATCAACAGGATATGAACTAAAATATGTGGTAACATCATTTGACTATAATAGGTAGATGGTCTAGAGATACTAGTAACATCGTCAAAAGAAAGTCAAAATGGTTTCGTAAGAAAACAAAATTGAAGAGAGCAGAGTATCATAGTGGTACAAAAGCAACAGCTAAACACTATTCTCACGGCGCTTATATAGTTTTGAAGACTAGTACGAAAACACAAACTCCAATCAAATAAGCTGCTTCTCATGACTTCTCGACATTTGTAGTTACATTACAAATAGACATATATCATGTGATACTGTGTGTTTACATACGTCTGTAAGTATGAGATTGAGTATAGCACGAATATCTGCTACTTTTACTGGGAGTCAAATTTAAGCAGTGTTTGCTTGTCTTGAAATCTAGTTCTTATTTTGGTCATTTTTATTCACATCAACAATGATTATGTTAAAATATGTGTGTTATATTTGTATGATGGCTCAAATTGTTCCCCTAATCGGAGTACGATGTCGATTCACTACCTTTGGCTTACTTGCAGGGAGCTTGTGCCAAAGCATTTATGTTCTCCTGCAGTCATATTTTTTTTATTTGACATTAAACAGTTAACTCATTGAACAACTCAATATTTGTCGCTATTTAACAATATGATTTTAGGATGCAGTAAACCTTATATTTACTCCATAATTGATGGGTTTCCTAGACATAAAATAAGGTTTTAACGTGTGTATGTTCGCGCTGGTGTAAAATGATATGTATTTCATTAATGATCTGTTGATGAACATATAACGTTGTTGTACATTAAACATTTTTATATGACACAGTTGAAACAAGAGTTGGTTACCTAATTGTGGTGTTGTACTAGATGTTGTAATAGTCTGAATGTAGTTGTTGAAACTAATACTTGTGTAGAATTGTTACTGACTCTTTTAATGTTATGTGTACGTTGTGATAGTATATGTCAGAAAGCTGTGTTTCAATTCATCAAAGAATGAATGTTAAGAACGCCCAGGAGAAGCGTCGGAGCCAATGAATATATGATCAATAAACAGACAGGGCACAAGTGTATTTAGGGCTCCGAAAAAACACACAAATGACCAAGCATAGGATTCGAACAATCAATCCTTATTTCTTACGGCACACATTGCCTAGTCCTACAGATGAGCGTTTTTATGAACACAACCAGCTAGCTCTCCAAAACATGCTATCGATGTAGGACTTTTGATGATGGTTTACACTGTTTCTAAACATTTCTACTATTTTACTAGTCTTTTTGTCTGATAGTATCTTATTTCTATGTGTTTTTCTGTCTTAAATTTAATCACACATGCACATACTAAACATTGCTACTATTTTACTAGTCTTTTGTCTGATAGATCTTATTTCTATGTGTTTTTCTGTCTTAAATTTCAATCACACATGCACACACTAAACATTTCTACTATTTTACTGGTCCTTTTGTCTGATAGTATCTTATTTCTATGTGTTTACTGGTCTTTTGTCTGATAGTATCTTATTTCTATGTGTTTTTCTGTCTTAAATTTCAACACACATACTAAACATTTCTACTATTTTACTAGTCTTTGTCTGATAGATCTATTTCTATGTGTTTTACTGGTCTTTTGTCTGATAGTATCTTATTTCTATGTGTTTTACTGGTCTTTTTGTCTGATAGTATCTTATTTCTATGTGTTTTACTGGTCTTTTTGTCTGATAGTATCTTATTTCTATGTGTTTTTCTGTCTTAAATTTCAACACACACATGCACATACTAAACGTGATAGAGAAGCACACAAACAGAAAGTTATGGATTGTGTTTAATAATAATAATAATAATAATAATTCCTCTCATACCGTTATACGTTACATAGGGCCTGCAAGTAATTTCTCCATACCGCTCTATCTTGGGCAACTCGCTCAATCTCCTCCATGGATTTGAGACCGATATTTCTTGCCTCTCTCAGCAAATTTCGTTGGATATATGGATTGTGTTTAAGACCAAAATAATGTAGGTTGTACAGACACTGTCATCAAAATCAAACACTTTACTCATATTAGCAAAAGTTACAAACTCATGCTTTCGAATTATTAACAGTAGAAATTAAAGATACTGTACCTATGAAGTCGAAGTAATGCTTGCCTGAATGACGAGGTTCACTGATGTTAAGGAAAGCGACCCGTCACGCAAAATCAGTCAAGAGGTGCCATATTAGGCGCACTGACAATGCGTGAATTCTTAGTGAACGGAAATATGCAGTATTAGATTATCTTTATAACCAATCTTGTTCTTACTAGACTCTACTGTAACGTTATTTACGCACTATCTATCTGACAAAAGTGTTTATAATCATAGTCAGATATTCTACAAATAACCAACAACAAATAACGTAATAGATTTAATGTGAACAGACTGAAGAGAACCAGGTTATGCTACAACTTCAACATCAATCAATTATCTCCCGACAAACCAAGTTTAGACTAACTTTACGTGGACGGTCTGTGAGATAAAACAAGAACAACAAGACGACTAAACACAAACACAATATGCACACGCTACTCTCATCCGAATCCCAATTAAAAGACAATGGCGAAAAACGTAAAACCAAAGTATTGTAGTTTTTAAAAAAAACAATGACAATACACAGCGACGTTTCGAACAAAAAGCCTTTAACAAGCAAAGGATACAACAGAAATAAAGAATTTCACTTCTTTCACAGTACACTACATATAGAATACAGCAATAAATTACTTACGGTCCTAAAATAAATTCTTTATTTCTGTTGTATCCTTTGCTTGATAAAGGCCTTTTGGTTGAAACGTTGCTGTGTATTGTTTTTGTATTTTGTAAAACTATAGTGCTTGGTTTTAACGTGTTTCGTACATAGTTTTACTGCAGTCTTACCTTATATCGAAAATGAAAGACAATGGTGTTGAATATGATCACAGCTTCACTGTACATAATTACATTTCACAAACTTGTCATTGGATTGCTGAGCCGTTGATTGCTCAAATAGATGTGTTTGTTAGTCTATTTCCTTGTCACAATTCACTTCTATTTAATGTGTATCAGAAATGTGTAAGAAGTAGACCAGAAAGATTGCCACAATTAGCCTATGACAGACTCTTGCATTATATGTGAACATTAATCACTGAGGTATTTTTGTACATACTGTATAAAAAACCTCTAAAGGCTGGAGAGGACCATTATGGAAGGAGGCATCCCGAAAAGAGGAGAATAGGAAGACCATGAAGAAAATGGATTCAGGATGTAACAGATAAATTGAACATGACGGCTGCAGAGGTATATGCGAGTGAAAAATTCCGACTTCATGACACAAGTGTTCCCAACTCTGTGCGTGCTGCTTGAGAGTGTAGGATGGCAAATAATATCTTAATGTACAGTTAGTTATTCATTAAGTAATAGTCATCAGTTCTGCTCTTTTTCAATTCTTTTATCTTGTTTTCTTGTGAACATATAAATTCTAGAGATTTTACTGAAATTTTGTGTTTGGAAATTAGGATATCAACTGCAATTTATAGAGTGCGTCTGGTGATGCATATTGTCGCTATTCATAAAAAATAAATGTCATTTTTGGTAAACTCATTTGTTTAGAAAGTATTCTAAAAGTCCCTAGTATTTTTCTGTTACTTTCGCTCGCCAGTTACCAAATATATATATATTGCACGTTAGTACTTTAGAGTTGGTTATCTTGTCGTACCACCTGATGTTCATAATATTGCGGAGACATCGAAGGTGAAAGATGCTAAGTCTCCTCTCGTGTCTTGAGTAGGCTGTCCATGTTTCTGAGCCATATAGTAAAGAACTAACTACACAGGCTCGATACATTTGAATCTTCGTCTGCAATGTCAGTTTTGTGTTGTGAACGCTCGCTTTGAAAGTTTACCGAATGTAGTAGCCGCACTCCCTACACGAGCGTTGATTTCTTCATCAAGAGAAAGGCTGGCAGTGACCATGGGCCCAAGATAGCAGAATTTTTGAACTGGTATTAGATGGTCGCAGCTGCCGAGCGAAAGTAACAGAAAAAAACTAGGGACTTTTAGAATACTTTCTAAACAAATGAGTTTACCACAAATGTCATTTATTTTTTTATACATATATATATATTCCGAATTTTAGTTTACGTTTCACGATAGTCAGCCCTGGCCAGTCCAACCATTAATATCTATTATATTTTGTATTTTTTAAAAAATACTTGCATTGTGCTTACAGATCAGAAAGGTAATACTTTAGCTGTGACTGAACCACGGACGTGTCCTTCAACAGGACATTTTTATTAAGTTTACCGGGCATGCCTGGCAACAAATATTCTCTTCATTAATTTGTAGGAGTTTCCTATAGCTTATACTGAATAGTCACATACGCCCCCTCCTTCCCCGACTCCGACCTTGTGATATAGCCGAGTACATGTATATACATTACGGAATTAACCTAAATAATCCAGATACCACAAGATGTTTCCATCGAGCTTAGTGTCCAATCACCAAAATATATTGTTAAAATTTCAGATAAGCTGTCCAGCAAGAGATACCTGATGGCACGGGGCTGGAATGACACCTTCAATATGTTGAAAACTAATAAACAGCACAAACCGTCCAGGGCTAAGGGTGTGTATGAGTGTGACATCTGTGGCAAGGAATACGCATACGTAAGAGGTTTACAGCGCCACAGGTGGGTCTGTGCTGACATTAAACGCTTCCACTGTGAATTCTGTGACCACGCCTTTCACCTTCGCCAACAGTACAGAAAACACCTGAGGAAGGTACACGATCTGCAGGACTGCATCTAATTGTCTAACAGCTTTCATAAGTTGCAGTAAAATAAGTAATCACATGTGATGTTCTGTGTTTAAAACTATGTCTTTCGTCACAACGTAACCTTCACATGAATTTACTAGACTGTGACGTGCTATTTTTTAATCCTGAGAAATAACCCTGAATACCAAATAAATTTGGTTAACATGTACTCAGATCAAGTGCCATATTTTCACATCGAAAGTTGCCTGTATTTGATCTCCTATTGACGTTCCCACTTTTACCTTTGTCTTTTACTTGCTATTAAACTTTTCATCTGAATTGATTGTCAACATATTGTCGTGTACAAAATTTATAATTTATCGTTTTATAATATCTTTCTACAGCTCTCTTCTATTCTTCCATAATTTTTAGAGATTTAATTTATTTTCTATTGTTTCCGTGTAGTACACAACTTTCTTCTCAGTTCACATCTCAAATCTGTCAATATCATCTTCTGGTTTTGTCTTCATTTGAAGAATTGAAATAGTTCACATCAGTGATGTCTGGACCAATTGTCCCTTATATTCTTCTTAGACTGCGCCATATCGATCACTTGTTAAATCACTCTTTGTGATTTGTATGTGATCTGAGCCTAAGAGCGATTGTACGTTGTGCCAGTTATACGCCTACAAGTAGGCCAGCACATCCAATTTCTGTCATGCTTTTTATTTACTAGGTAGCTTTCCTAGGCCCCTACATCAGTAGCTTCTTACGACACGCCTTATAGTCGCAGTGTTACTATTCTTCGTTCCCCTTAGCGAGCCCTGGCAACACGCTGGCGGGTACCTTATATTAAAGTACGAGCGAGCAACCACATCATTATGTTCTTAATAAATCTCCAGTACTATTCAAGTTTGTACAGGGTGTTCAAGATAATAGCAGCCTGTGAATGGAGTCAATCTGGCATATATGTATGAAATGAGAAGGTTCAGTTATGACGTAGTATAGGTCAAGGTTATGTGACGGTATGTAATTGTAGTGCGGAAGGGGCGATGAACAAGTGTGACGTAAAACGAGCTAGTCAGAACCGGTTTAAATAGTACATAAACATAACGCGATAGATTATCTGGCAACTTTCGATTTGTCAATGGGGCTACTTTAATCTTGAACACCCTGTAGATCAGAAATATCTTTCTTTCTCGAATCCTGTATGCCTCACAGCGTCAGGTCAGGAAGAGATTTCTAAAACGGGCCCTAGTATGCGCTTCGTAGATAGTCTCTTTCGTCGCCTCTGTTATCTCTGAGGTCCATCTTTTGCGTGGCCGGCCTTTTGCTTTGTACCCATTGTATCGGAGCAGCATTGCTCTTTGGGGTGCACTGTCTGATGGTAATCTGCTTACGTGACCGAACCATTTAATTTGTTGTTTCTTGATGAAGTCTAGTACTGATGTTGTACCCACTTTTTCCTGATGTCTTCATTTCTCAACCGGTCTCTTCTCAGAAATATAAGTTGATGATGTAAGTGTAATCAGGAGATTATTGCTGAATGAAATCGTCAAATATCAGCTTGTCACTGAAACAAAAAATAAATGTGTCTGATGAACACTCACTTGTCATGCGGTGCATTTGAGGAGGCTTATACAAATGTCGCAGATACATATGTTTATTACACACAAAACCGTAATATACGAGTTGTCGTATGTCGAGTGTTTTCATCTTTATTGGCAAGCACATAATCTCGAACGCTCATCGTTGTAAACCAAATCTCGAACTCGACGACGGAGGAAAAAGACGCAGAAAGAGTAACGCTCTGAGCATCGTTTGAAAATGTCAGAAATTAATTAACAAACATTCATACAGTAAGCTATATTCCGCCGGAACTGTGCCATCAAAACACATGAGCCATCACTAGTTCATTTTAGGTGCAGCGGTAATTTCTAAAACGCCGCAGGAACATACGCTCAGAACAATATCAATTAGTGATTAGTGAGTATCATCATCATTACACTTCGATATGTCCGATCTATATGTGCTCAGATCTCCTACTCAACATTTCCACCAGCGTAAAGGCACTGATCACTCTAGTTCTGTATTGATTAGTCAAACGACTTGTACCACTAACAAAATGTTCATGCCAGGCAGTCTTTCTTTTTCTTTCTCCAATCTTATTTTGCCTCACAGCGTCAGGATAAGAGATTTCTAGAACGAGCCCTTTGTGTGCGCTTCATAAATAGTGTCTTTCGTCGCCTCTGTTATCGCAGGTCCACCTTTTGAGGGCCGGCCTTTTGCTTTGTATCCACTGTATCGAAGCAACATTGCTCTTTGAGGTGCACTGTCTGTTGGTAATCTGCTTATGTGACCTTAATTTGTTGTTTCTTGATAAAGTTCAGTACTAATGTTGTACGCGCTTTTTTCCTGATGTCTTCATTTCTCAACCGGTCTCTTCTTGTTGGCAGTCAAGATGGCGCAGCAAGCTGGATATGAATTTCAGCCCTCTAACCGAAGTCTATTTTCAGTTTTATTTAGATGGTATTTGTGTATTCTAGTCTGAATGTGATAGACTAGTGCACCGTGTGACCCATCTAGGAGATTTTGAAGCCACTGGGACAGGTCTAACAAGCCGACAGTGTTATAATCTTATTTATACACGTCGAATTATGAAGATATTATGCTAGACAGTTTCATTACATTATACCAGCTGACTAGTTAACAGAACCGACGTCATTGTATTTCTGGCAGTCACGTGGGGGCCTGCTAAATGTCCTTCCACCTATGTTGCGATTGGAAATATGCATGCTCTTGGTGCTATGGTATTTATTAGCCATGTCTTGTCTCACTTCCTAAAGCGCTCTTCTTCTTGTTCTTCATCTTTGCGTTCGTTCTTTACGACCAATTTTAATCACTCTTTGTGATATGTTTGATCTTTGCCAAGAACGTGTATACGTTGACATTGGTTTGGTAGGCTCCTAAACGCGTAGACTTCCACTCGTTTAGGATACATGCATCCGATTTCAGCCAAACCTCCTTTGTCGCCTCTTACGACATGCGTGGCAGATAACAGTGGTTCTATTCTATACGCCCCAAATTTGGGCCCCGGTAACCACTCGGGCGCTAAAGCACTATTTTGCAGACTTTTTGTTGGTTTAAATACATAATATACTTAAACACAGATGTTTTGTGTGCAAATATGGGATCCATTTTTGTCTAGACCAGTTTTGGGAACATCATTATATGTATTTTTTCGGCCACGTGACAGGAAATGGGGCGTGGTGTGTGGGGCGGCGGAGACTGTCTGTGGTCATCCCAAGCGCCACCTGCTTCGTATCATATGATGTACTTTTCTGTAGCGCATTGTGGTTGTGATGTTGCTAACATCAATTATCTCGAGTCGCGCTATATGACATGGGTGGTAAATGGTTGTCTCCCCCTCAATACGTGACAATGAGAGCAGCGATAGCGCAAGTGTTTAGTGCACTCGATTCTTGGGAGTGTGGTGTACGTTCAATTCCACAGTGGGAGTGAACTTCAACGTCTCTCAAATCAACCTCAGTTGGGTACAAGGAAAGCACTGGGAAGTAAAGACCTGATGGTGAGCACATCAACCATCGTGTGCTGATGGTTAGTGCAAAATACGGGTCTAACACCATAATCCCCAATATACTTCTTCATAGTATGACAAAGGGGTTCCTTTACTTGTCACTACATAAACAAGAGATGTCCAGTCGTGTTGAAAAATTCTCAACTGGGATTATATAAGACTAATACAAGACATCAGCGGCGGCTCTTGATCATTTTTCTTGGTGGGGCCAGACACAAATTTTCGGGAAAATCATGGTTTTTGGAGTATTTATTCCGGGAAGGTATTCCCCCTTTCGGTTTTTGGTGGGGCCGGGTCCCACTGGCCCTTAATGACGAGCCGCCCCTGCAAGACATGTCCAGCCGTGATAATATCAAATACATCCATCGGTGATAATCGAAGTGATGTTCAGTCGTGTTAATATTCGCACTGTTCAAAATGTTGTATGCGAAAGGTAGGACATTCTTGTTATTAAAAATTAATCTCTTGATGCTGAAGTAAGATAAATCATGGTCTCAAATACTGTAGTTATTTAGCTATAAATAGTGAAATCATTTAGCAATATATTTGTTACAGTATCATTTTCGGGAAAGAATAGAGGGGACACAATTGATGACTATCTGTGCAGTTACTTTGGCTACGGATGAACTCCCTTGATGATGACACATTTGTTTCTTTGCTAGTCTTTTCTGTTCGTTTCGCTTTCAAACTTCTAGAACAGCGACTCTTAACCAACAAAGCAGTACGATCTACTCACCCGAGATTGTTCTACTACTTTTCATGAAGTGAAAGAAATTTAAGTAAACTTTCACCATCCTTACCATGGGAGTCCATACATAAGGAAAGGTGCACACCACCCCATTCTCTCAATATGACTTTTGATAAAACTGTTTCTATTTCGGCGTAGTAAACACGAATTAATTTTTAAAAATAATTATCTCTTCTTTCTTCCCCTTCTCTCTCTCTCTCCTCCCCCCATCCCCTGTGAAAACGTATGTGGACAACATGAACGTAAATTGAGACATCTAAAGCGAGCGTCACTTTATAAGACAGTATCTGTTCAGGAGTTCAACAGCTGGGATCTATACACCAGCTCAACAGCATATTGCTTATGTTGTAACTATCTGTATTTTATCAATCAAATAATCATGAAGTACCGTATCTGTCGTCGTAGCTCGATCATTTTTAGATCGATCATGTTCTCTAACCTTTCTCTCTCTCTCTTCCCCACCCTTCCATATTCTCTCTGTCTCTCTCTCTCTCTCTTCTTTTATGTCTATTCCGGTGATCAGCTCTATAAGTTCATCGCACCTCCGATATACTGTCATCTGATCATTTTATATACATAACTGTAAGTTAAATTTGATCTCTTTCAAGCGTCTTCTTCTTTGCGATCGGTTCGTTTGCTCGTTTAAACCATGAGATGGGCTTGCTTCTATGAAGCTGTACGTCAGTCGAAGTTTCTCGTTCATGGGGCCATGTTTCGTTTCGTTGGTGTATCTATCAGTGGCGGCTCGTCATTAAGGGCCAGTGGGTCCGGGCCCCACCAAAAATAATGTATAACGTGTAGTTATTATTTTATAAATTAAAATATAGCAACCAAAAACCATGATTTTTTCGGAAAAAAATGTCTGGCCTCACCAACAAAAATTATCACGAGCCGCCACTGGTATCTATGATGCACTTAAACTGCATAGAACGATTTAAAATA
Organism: Arion vulgaris; assembly: GCA_020796225.1. Lineage (NCBI taxonomy): Eukaryota > Metazoa > Mollusca > Gastropoda > Stylommatophora > Arionidae > Arion > Arion vulgaris. The sequence goes on from CM036756.1 coordinate 24,558,288, forward strand.
TTGAATTCTATAGCAGCCGCATACAACAACATTTCTTTCAGTATTGCTTTCATCCGCACCACTATTTAAATTACTGTACAATAATTCCATTTGCAGCCGTAAAACCATAGTGCACTTGGTTAGTAGACGCTTGGTCCCAGAAGCAAATCTCACAGTGAGAGTGGAATTTGTTCCTACCGTACAACTCCCTCTCAGGTCGATGCCGTTTCAATTGGATGCCAGAGAAACAATGTGTGAAGTCAAGTCAGCCTAAGTGATAGTCATCATATCATCCAGCATGTGCCTTTCGTTAAGGATAAATGCGGGCATAACACCTCATTTCACAATATACTTCGTGGTAAGAAAACGAGCGCCCGTGTGCTGCCGGGGCTCGCAAGGGGAGCAAAGAGTAGCAGCACTGCGACCTACAAGGCATGTCGTAAGAGGCGTCTAATGTGGGGTTTGGCGTAGGGCTGACTACCCTATCCAGTAGAAAATTTTAGCCACAAAATCCAACCAACCATGAGCAAACATTCATCAACTGGTGTCTGCGCAGAATAGAGGAATAAGATGGTATGATAGGGTCACAAATGAGGAACTTATGGAGAGAACAAGACAGATTCCAGTGAACGAACAGGTTAAAAAGACGCTGGCGCTGGATAGGACACACTTTGCGAAAACCGGAGGGAATATAACAAGAAGGGTCCTTGCCTGGAACCCGCAGGGACAGCGAAAGAAGGTGAGGCCAAGAAATACATGGAGACGAGATTTGGAGGCGGAGATAAACAATATAAAGAAGAGCTGGAGGGAGCTGCAGGAGATAGCTAGAGATAGGAAGACTTGGCATGAGTTGGTTGAGGGCCTATGCCCCAACCCGGGGTAAAAGGCAAAGAGAGAGAAGAAAACGAGCCAATAACACACACGAAATTGTTGGCTGCTTAAAACAATTTATATAATTATTCACAATATAAATGAGTACTAGCCCAGAAGTTGACAGTTGAACTACTTACATAACAGCTGACACTAAGACTAGGCAAATGATGAACTATTTAAAGATCATATTCTTTAAGGATTTTTTTGTCTTTTAAACTAGACTATCGCCCGTGTGTTGCCGGGGCTGTCAATGGGAGCAAAGAATAGTAACACTGCGACCTACAAGGCATGTCGTAAGCGGCGACTGGAGTAGGGGCCTAGGGAAGCTACCTGAGTAAATAAAAAGCGTCGCAGAAATCGGATGTGCCTACTTGTAGGCGCATAACTGGCACAATGTACAATCGCTATTAGGCTCGGATCACATACAAATCATAGAGAGTGGTTAACAAGTGGTCGATATGAAGAGTTCAAAGAAGAATAACCTAGAATATTTTTTAAAAATTGGTGTCAAATTTAGTTAATTCATACTTTGTTATTAAACTTGTATCACATTCTCAAGCAACTATTTTTATTCTTCTTCTTCTTTGCGTTCGTTCTTTACGACCAATTTTAATCACTCTTTGTGATATGTTTGATCTTTGCCAAGAACGTGTATACGTTGCACATTGGTTTAGTAGGCCCTAAACGCATAGACTTCTACTCGTTTAGGACACATGCATCCGATTTCAGCCAAACCTCCTTAGTCGCCTTTTACGACATGCGTGGCAGGTAACAGTGGTTCTATTCTTTACACCCCAAATTTGGGCCCCGGTAACCACTCGGCGACTATTTTTATTGTATGTAATGCATCAACTGTACATTATGTTGGACACATAGAAAGAAATACATAGATTTTCGTCTTTCAAGTTGTAGAAAGCATTTTCAATTTTTCGCTGCTCCTGTCGTTTTATCTGTCTGATTATCAGTGACTGTGAAACAGCAGATGCGCTTACAAACTAGGGAACAAATAATAAAGCGCGTGGAAAATAGTGGTTAGAGATAGAGATAGAGAGAGAGAGAGAGAGAGATAGATATGAACTACATGGCTAATTCATTGACCGTTGTTTAAATTTCAGCTTTGAGCATGTTTCATATGCGGTCACATCATATATCTGTTGAGCGTCGGGTCACGTCTGTAAATTCTCTTGGTGTTGGTAGAAGAAATGCGGTCTTGACGTTGATAGTTTCGTAGTTCTCTGTAATCACTGAAAACAGTTTTCTAGGTAACAGTTTCTGTCTGTGATGTTATTTGAATTGTAAAAACAAGATATATCGTGAAAGAATGGGTCTCATGTGCCTGTTCCTGTTATGTTGTTTATTTATTTTAGTGCTTGATTAGGAAACACGTTATTTTAAAACGTTATATTAATTTCATCTGGACTCTTTTTATATAAATTCTGGCGTTGTTTCTTGGTGCAAAATGGACGCGCAGATATATGTAAATATTATGTGTGTCTGCTAAATACGATATGGGAATATATACTTGATATCGATATTCAACCATGTGATGTCTATTTTTAGATATTATTCAACGTGCCGAAATGTTTCCAAAACTTCAAAAATTGCCCTGCATCATCTCAACGTTCACGAACGGCAGTAGTTCAAGTTAGTGTACGTTACGATGGAAGGAATTATTGGCTTCGAGCATCAAATCTAAGACGATTCTGCACTGAAAAGACTAAGTTTTCGTGTGTAAGATGTGACGTAGGCCTTCATCCTAAGTGCCACGAAGAATTTCACACTTGTGTATGATACATAATTTGTTGAAATACAACTGAAAATACAATTTGTATATATCTTATGCGGCCAGGTTTACACTGCTAGGTATCCAAATTGTATTTTTATCCCACGGAACTACCGTCCAATTTATAGTGTACAGCTTGTAGTTCAATATTTATTGTCAAGACTTTGATTACATTTAGTTTACAACATATTCTATACAAAACAAACATACTGGTCAAGAATCATCAGAAAATACATTAAAATAAACATTATACAATACTGGGTTTAAATTGTGACCAAGGAAACTATCACAGCGGCACCAACAACTGAGAATAACAGTAAAATATACAATGGAAAAAAAAGCAGCTAGAGACGAACATAAAATATAACTTGATATAGTCCGCGATTATAGATGTAGGATACTTGAGAAAGAAAATATGAAATTCTGATGCTGCTCGTTGTACGTAGAATGATGAAAGAAGTATAATGAAGTCTTGTTAGCTTTTTCTACTGCTTGAATGGCAAATAATTATGGAGTTGTTCTGCAACACTTGATATATTAATTATGGCCCTACTATAGTCGATCTGTTTTGTTTCCAATGTAAAGAGAAAAAATCAAACACGTTCAGATTGCTAACTAGTATGAAAGTCATATTATTATTCCTTGTGTATACTGTCTTTCAGTGGCGGCTCGTGATCAATTTTGTTGGTGGGGCTAGACAGAAATTTTCGGTAAAATCATGGTTTCGGTTAGGATATATTTTAATGTATAAATAATAAATACATGTTACACCTTATTTTTAGTGGGGCCCAGCCCCACTGGCCCTTAATGACGAGCCGCCACTGCTGTCTTTACTGTGTTCAGTAAATTGAAGTAATATATATTTTATATGACCAGCCTTGCCCCTTTCCAGGTCACCATATATTCTGTTGTACACTTTATTATACTATAACTATTTCCAAATTCATGTTTATTCAACATTTGATTGTGGTTTGTTTTCCCCAAATATTCAGATATGTACATATTCTTATCATATATTGTTGAACTTATCAGATTTATTTTCTCAAAACATTATTGATTATTTGTTTGGGGGTATGATAAATCTTGAACTAATTGTACTTGTATGTTTGTGATATGTTGACACGTCCAGCTTGTGCTTTAGTGATTTGATTGTCTGTATCTTCTTATTTGATTAGTCCTTTGCTTCCATGTTTAGCCTGTATCCGACCAACCAGTCAGACGACGACGACGACGACAAGTTACAGATATTACTGCGAGATTTGCTCGGCTGGCTTCAACTATTCTCACAATCTCATTCGTCACAAACGATGCTCGCACGGACTGTCTGACAAGAACGAATGGTTCTACTGTCACACGTGTTGTCAGAGCTTTGCACGCAAGGATGTCTTCAAGAGGCATCTTAGAGCTCAATCCCACGTGTTAAGGAGTACTGGGTTTGAGAAAAACATATAATCTGGTTCAGAATTGTTTCTTCTCTGATTTGTTTTTTAGTTTTTTAATCTGCAATTTAAAAAAATTAACTGTTAACACGATATAGCTGGCACATACAGTTTTAATGTTTTTAGATTAACAATATCGGCCGTGTGCTGTCGGGACCCGCAAGGGAAGCAAAAATAGTACCACTGCGACCTACAAGGCATGTCGTAAGAGGCGAATGATGCAGGCCCTAGGGAAGCTACCATAGTAAATAAAAGCATCGCAGAAATCGGATGTGCTGGCATATTTGTAGGCGCATAACTGGCACAATGTACACTCGCTCTTAGGCTCATATCACATACAAATCACACAGAGTGGTTAACAAGTGGTCGATATGGAGCATTGAAGATGAAGAAAAGAGGATAATATAAATATGCAGAAAATGTTGATTCAACTTTTCCATTGACAGAATCCTGATCTTCAAAGCTATGAGTATAAGAGAACTATAGTCTATCTAAATAGCAACTATCATTAATCAATAAAGTGTTAGAACAATGTGACTAAGTCAGGGTAAAAAAGAAACCCTTTTTATACCACGTGGTTTAAAGGAGTATACGGTGTTATGTCCATACTTCTCATTTACCGTCGGTCGGCACACGCTGAGTGATGTGGACAACATCACGATGTTCGCCTTTACTTCCCAGTGCTTTTCCTGGTACCCAAGTGAGGATGTGTCGACCTGAGAGCTGTTATGATCGGAATAAATTCCACACCTACTGTAGAATTGAACCCGGACCACTAGCACAAGAAGCAAGTTCGCTAACAACTACACTACAGCGGTTCTCGTGACTAAGTAAAGTAACAAATGATGATTCCCAATTTGTTTGTAGCATTCACATGCATCCATAGTACACCTTCATCAGGGTCTCAATCTCACTGAAATGCTCTTAAATACACACAGTATCCTGTAGTCATGTCCATCATACATCATAATCAAATAGCATGTCATGAGCAGAACTTTACCACCCCAACAGTCCTCCGGAACTTCTCTCTCACGTATGCCAGATGTACTGCCTCTGCAGCCGTCATGTTCAGACCATCAGTTACATCCTGAATCCATCTTCTCCGTGGTCTTCCTCTTCTTCTCTTTGCCGGTATGCCTCCTTCCATGATGGTCTTCTCCAGCCTTCATTTCTTTTTATATGTCCAAAATATCTCAATTTTATCTTTCGTATTTATAGCATCAGCAAGTTTTCTTTGATTTTGAGTTTTTTCTGAATAGATCTATTTGTTATCTTTTCTGGCAAAGATATACGGAGAACTCTTCAGTAACACTTATATTCGAAAGTACATATATGTTTTTCCACTGCTTTATTAAATGTCCATGCTTCACACCCATACGTTGCCACTGGGAATATGCATGCTCTTAGTATTCTGATCTTTGTTTTCTTATCAGTTCCATTCCATACTGTTTTTAGTTGTTTAATTTTTAGTAAAGCCATGTTTGTTCTTCTTTTAATTTCCTTCATCCCATTTCCATCTGTTGTTAGCAGTGAACCAAGATATTCAAAACTGTTCACATTTTCTACTTTCTCTCCATTGATAAAAATATAATTTGTCATGTTCGATTTATCTGTTGTCATTATTTTTGTTTTTGCCACATTGAGATATAGATTTTGTTTTTCGCTTTTATCTTTCACTTCTCCTAATAATTTCTCAGTCCCTTTTTGTGATGTTGACAGTAACACTGTATCATCAGCGTATCTTAGTTCAGGTATTTCTCTTCCTCCGATTATAAAAGGATCGTATTGTTCTTTTCCGCTAATTTCTGTAACATTCCTCATGATGTTTTCTGCATATATGTTAAACAGACAAGGCGACAAAATGCAACCTTGTTTAACTCCATGCCTTATGTCAAACCAATCTGGTGTATCATCGCATGTTCTTACAGCTGCCATTTGATCACTATAAAGTTCTCTTATGCTCTGTATTAAATGTAATGGAAATCCCATTTCTCACATAATCTTCCACAATTCCTGATGTTCTACACAATCAAATACCTTTGAGTAGTCAATAAAGCATGAGTATAGATCTACATTGACACCTATGGCAAGTAATGCAGATATCATACTGGAATCTAAAATGATAAAAATAACAGAGCAGTTCACTATTTGGTAGCAATTCCTTTGCGTTCCCGATTTAGGTAGCAATTGTGATTGCACAGAAAATGTTAAAAGAAATTATGATACGAATTGGCAAAGCAACATCAGCTTTTAAAAGTCTAAATAAAATATGGAACTGCAAGTTATATTATAGTATTAAAACTAAATTACGAATTTTCAATTCAAATGTTGTATCAATCCTAACATATGCAGCGAGAGTTGGAAAATGACTAAAGATATAGAAAGCAAGTTGAATACATTTGAAAATAGATGTCTGCGAAAAATAATGAATATAAAATGGAACGAATTCAGAAGTGATGAAATCAGAGACATGTCTGGTCAACCACTAGTGACAACTGTTATAAGAAAGAGAAGATGGAGATATGTTGGGCACACCTTGAGGAGAAATGATCAACGAATATCAAAGCAGGCATTGAAGTGGGATGCAAAGGGTTCAAGAAAGAGGTCGACCTAAAGAGACCCTGAAACGAACTTTGCTGAGAGAGGCAGGAAATATCGGTCTCAGTTCCATGGAGGAGATTGAGCGAGTTGCCCATGATAGAGCGATATGGAGAAATTACTTGCAGGCCCTATGTAACGTATAACGGTACGAGAGGAATTATTATTATTTTATTATTATTATAGATCTACATTATACTTTCTAGATTTTTCTATGATTGTTCCATCATACATACACCAACGAAACGAAACATGGCCTTATGAACCAAGTTTACAGAGCAAGCGATGGGGAGCTCTCCAGGAACTCCAATTGACATGCAGCTTCATAAAGGCAACCCATCTCATGGTTTAGACTAGCATACGAAACCGAACTCAAAGAAGAAGAGATACACACCGTAAACATTTTACTTGCTGCTTTTATTCACTATTCTTCTATTGTTAGTTACTTTCTGAATTATTCACTATTTTCTCAGAGATTTATTGCTTTGAATTATCCACTATTTTTCTAGTTACTTTCTTAGAATTATTCACTATTTTTCTAGTTGCATTTAGTTACTTTGAATTTCACTATTTTTCGAGTTACATTTAGTTACTTTGAATTATTCACTATTTTTCTAGTTACATTTAGTTACTTTGAATTATCCACTATTTTTCTAGTTACATTTAGTTACTTTGAATTATCCACTATTTTTCTAGTTACATTTAGTTACTTTGAATTATTCACTATTTTTCTAGTTACATTTAGTTACTTTGAATTATCCACTATTTTTCTAGTTACATTTCGTTACTTTGAATTATTCACTATTTTTCTAGTTACATTTCGTTACTTTGAATTATCCATCTATTTTTAGTATCATTTCGATTACTTGAAGTCATCCACTATTTTTCAGAGTTGCATTTAGTTACTTTGAATTATCCACTATTTCTAGTTGATTTAGTTACTTTGAATTATTCACTATTTTCTAGTTACATTTAGTTACTTGAATTATCCACTATTTGTCTAGTTACATTTCGTTACTTTGAATTATCCACTATTTTTCTAGTTACATTTAGTTACTTTGAATTATCCACTATTTGTCTAGTTACATTTAGTTACTTTGAATTATCCACTATTTTTCTAGTTACATTTAGTTACTTGAATTATCACTATTTGTCTAGTTACATTTAGTTACTTTGAATTATCCACTATTTGTCTAGTTACATTTAGTTACTGTTTCTTCTTTCTTTAATATTATGTGTTTAGTTGTCAAATCACGCCATTTGTCATACACTCTAACCTTTATAGAACAAATTAATGTCCACGTAGAACAGGAATCCAGACGACTGAACACATACTTCAAGAGTGTCAAGCTTACAATGATGAAAGACGATGGATCTGACCAGAAGGCACAGAGCTGAGACAGAAGCTCTGGGATAACCATGTCGACCTGGAAAAGAAAATGATCTTCGCCCTGGCAACAGACTTGAAGATCCAGTATGACCACATGAACGTAAACAAGAAAAGAATACTTTTCTAAAAATGTTCTCCAGTATTACATCGTAAACGGTCTGTACTCTCAGTCGATGCTTCACAAGATCCAGAAGGGCAGGTTTCGGTATGTATGAGTGGATGTCGTCTATAGAAGTTTCTAACCTCCAGCGGCTTACGTGGATATACTGTCCTGGGCATGCGGGTGTTTACCGTAATGAGAGAGCGGACAGGCTTGCATCAACAGCATCGATTGTTGGGAGTTGAAGATGGATAAGGGGATATTCTTCGGTCTCTTCGCGACTGTCTGTTGGATGAGGACACTAAATTCGATGTTGAATCGATCAAGCGATTTAAGCAGTTTGGAGTTACCCGTTGTTCAAGTCGAACTGGATGCCTGAGAGGCAGAGTGAGAGTTGTGTTTAATCAGCGAGCTACGGGAACCATCAGTATGCATACTCTTCGATATCTGTTGGGGAGACTGAGCACCATGTGTCTGCCCTGGTGCAATGACGTCAGTTTAGTAACCAATAACTCCATTTTCTAGTATTACACATTAAACAGTCTATTCGTTGTTTTCCAGTATTACATTGTAAACTGGCAGTTCTTTCTCACTATTACCAGTGGCGGCTCGTGATCCTTTTGTTGGTGGGGCCAAACACAATTTTAGAAAAATCATGGTTTTGGGTTAGGTTATATTTTAATTTATTAAATAATAAATACACTTTACACATTATTTTTGTGTGGTCCAGCCCCACTGGCCTTAATGACGAGCCGCCCCTGACTATTACACATTCAACGATCTGTTCTTGGTTTTCCAGTAGCACATCTTACGGTCTTTTATCCATTGTTCAGCAGTCTCAAGTATTACACATTAGAGGGCTGGTCTTTGTTTTCCAATATTACACCGTACACCAGTAGTGCCCAACATTTTTAATATATTGGGGCGCATCTGACAAGTGACTGGAGACGCAGCTCAGACGCCGTGTGGCAATTGTAGTAATAGTACTACTACTAATGCTACTAATAATAAAGTAAAATTAATAGTAGCATTACCTTTGAATTCTGAGTTAGGTTGGCTTGAATTGTGAGGTACACTGGTGATAAGTAAAACAAGTCTTCATGCAAAAATCAGTTACATGTGTCATATTAGACGTTCGACTATGCCTACATTCATAACGGGCGAATGAAGAAAAAAAAACAATAGTAATTTTAAAAAATAATAATAACTGATGAAAATGTTATCCTGACTAAACTTTTCTTCTTCTTCTTTGTGTTCGTTCTTTACGACCAATTTTAATCACTTTTGTGATATGTTTGATCTTTGCCAAGAACGTGTATACTTTTGCATTGGTTTGGTAGGCATCTAAAGCATAGACTTCTACACGTTTAGGACATGCATCCGATTTCAGCCAAACTAAATTTTTAATTACAAAAGAAATATATTATGCTTACGAAAAAACTGAAACATGTTATTCAGAGATACTTTTTTCCCTTAAAATTCTAATTAAATTTTAAGGCCGGCAGAGTAAAAAAGGGCGTCAGGGATCTATCACAGAGCGCACACGAACGCGGTGTTGGACAGTGATGCCTTGAACGGTCTGATTGCAATTATCCAGCATTCACACGCGTATAACACCGTAAATATTCTGTTTTTTATTCTCCAGCGTGACTTTTTAACATATAGTTTTTGATTGTTATTAATTCTCTACAATAATGAAAACAAAATAACTTCCGCTTAATATTAACCTTAACTTAATAGTAGACATTGATCAGACCCCCTCCCATGTGTTGTCAGGGCCCACAGTGGGAGTAAAGAATAGTACCACTGCAACCTACAAGGCATGTCTAATATGCGATGTGGTAGGGGCCTAGGAAGCTAACTTAGTAAATAAAAAGCGTGGCATAAATCGGATGTGCTGACCTACACGTAGGCGCATAACTGACACAATGTACACTCGCTCTTATGCTCGGATCACATACAAATCACAAAGAGTGTCAACAAGTGGTCGATATGGAGCGTTTGAAGAAGAAAGTCAGACCATGCTACATTTCACTGACAACTGAATGGCATTGCTCGGAGTAGTGTGACTACTACTATTTTTGAAAAAGTCACTAACGTGAAATTTTGAAATTGGACATAAGAAGTAAGAGGACTTTCTTGTATATTTTCTGTGTAGTAAAATTATCCTGATCAATTATAGCCCGAACTTCCAATATTTTTGTGTCCCATTGTAGCCCGAACTCCCAAGACTAATGTTTTTGTGTCCCATTGCAGCCCGAACTCCCAAGACTAATGTTTTTGTGTCCCATTGCAGCCCAAACTCCCAAGTCTAATATTTTTGTGTCCCATTGCAGCCTGAACTCCCAAGACTAATATTTGTTGCTATATTTTTAAGCTCAATGACATCTGATAATGTAATTACTCTTTGTCCATTTCAGCCCAAACTTCCAAGATATGTTAATTTGTCCATTGAACTTTAACTCTTTTAAAGGACATAATGTTTTTGTGTCCAATTGCAGCTGAACTCCAAACTAATGTTTGTTGCTATATTTAAAAAAAAATGCTGATTAAATTGCTGATCTGCATGTCAATTGTAAGAGATTGCATACTTTAGTCCATTTTTTTCGTTTGTGCATAACAAACTTCCATTATTTAATTTTGTCCATGAATAATTTAATTTTTTTTTAAATGGACATACATTTTGGTATAGAACATATCCCATAAATGTATTTGCTGTTTAACCCTTACATCCTCATATTTATTTCATTCAAAATATATCTGGCTTCTTATTATCATCTTACACATATTTATTCCAGATTTTTCCACTCTAATTTCATCGATTTGCATTGTTTTCATAAACACTGCTGTACCCAGACATTGCAGCATGTGATCACATGACTAAGTATTGTTGCTTAGATTAACAGAATTCATTGCTGTACCCAGACATTGCAGCATGTGATCACATGACTAAGTATTGTTGCTTAGATTATTTCATTCTGTATCTCAGACATTATCATCTTGATCACATATTATCAGATTTTCTTAATTTATCGAGAGTTCATAACTGCTGTACCCAGACATTGCAGCATGTGATCACATACTAAGTATTGTTGCTTAGATTAACAGAATTCAATGCTGAACTATATCACTATTATTTCTTGATGAGATTTTGTGACCTGTTGATGAAACATTCTTGCCTCATGATTTTTATGTTGGTTTCTCTTGTTGAAACTTTAACATGAATAAACTTTGTTAAGTTTGTAAACTTTGAGTTATATCTCTTCATTTATTATATTTCTTCATTTGTTGTGTCTTTCACTCCGTAAATTTTGTTTTAAACTGTAGACTCACTTATCGTGTAATGGATACTGAATTAGCCAGCATATGGACTTTGAGTCATCTTAAAAATACCGGGAGCCAGTGTATCGGAACAGAAGAGCGAAAGGGTTAAAACATACAGCCTACAACCGTTATTCTCTAACTGCTTGATTATCTAATGTGTCAACCATTCTATTGCTTTCTGCTGAAACTCGGATGTGCTGGACCGAAGCCAACCATTCTATTGCTTTCTGCTGAAACTCGGATGTGCGGGGACCACCAAGCTCCAAACCGATTCTGACCGTAGCTTTCTGCTGAAACTCGGATGTGCTGGACCCTAAAGGCACAAAGATCGCAGTCTGTTCGGTTAATTCTGTAAACTAGCATAACGTACCTCCTTCTTTCTTGGGCCAAAAACCGCACACAGGACACAAAGTGTGGCCAACAATTGGTGGTAAGAACGAACGTTGAAGAAAAGAAGGTTTTCTACACTTTGTTTCTCTCCTCACACCTCAATATCTCTCTATCTCCTTCCACGGATCATCTAACAAAATGGGTGCATAAAACATCGCAGGCAGGTAAGTGTCCAATGTAGTTTTTAACATATTTTAAAACAGTATTGGTAAAATGTTACGTTATAAGTTGCAAGACATGCACTGTTTTGGAACCCGCAGGGAAAGAGGAGTATGGGAAGACCTAGATATATCTGGAGAAGAAAGCTGGAGACTGATATTAAATGGATTGGTAGAACATGGAAAGTATTAGAAGGGATGCAAGAGAGAGGAAGAGCTGTGCTCGGTGGTAGCTGAAAGGGAAGAAATTAAGTTATAAACATAATTGAGTATTATATATATTGTCTGTATACAATCTAAGCATAGAGCCTGAAACTACTTTTTAAAAACGACACCAAATTTTAACAGTGACTCATTTCAGACCTCAATTGCATACTATTGTCTATTCCCAGGTGGAAGATGGAGTTGGATGTCCACTCTTGCCGTTAAGTGTAGGGATGTGAGCTTTAATTTGCGTTCTAGGGCTAGATGAGTCGCCTAATTGCTTACTGTATGTTGAAAAGTAAAGTAAATATTCAATACTTGTACCTAACGGTATATGGTGAACGAACGTATATGGTAACGCTTAAATGAAGTTCACTTTCTAAGTTAAACCAACTGTTGAAAATGCGATACTTATTCTATGACATCTCACACAAATTAACCCAAGATGACACACTATCTCGACATATGCATTCTAAACGCAATTTGTTTTGCATGGTCAATTGTCAATGGTTTGTTTATGATAATGTCTGGAAATAACATCGTAGACTTCTAAGCTCATCTAATAGTCAATGTAATTTAGAATGCGTAATTAACATACCTTGCCCAAAATATGGACCTGTTCAAGTCTGCACTGTGCTTTTCTTAAGCTCATTTACGTTAGAGGTGTGTTTCACACAATTATGTTTAGAATATCTTGATTTTAGTCGGGTCAACTCTTTATTACATCACGTGTTTTTGTACTTCGCATAACTATATAAATAGTTCATAAACCACGTGAAGTTCATCACCATCTATTTGAAAGTATAAGAAAGGTCCTACTGATGTATGCACATGTGGTAGCAGTAAAGTGATAAGAGACTCATCCTGTAAGAGTGTCCAACATTCGATGAACAGAACAAACAAGCATTGCCAACCCCACGTCAATCTAAGATCTAAGACCAGCTGTACGAAGATGTACACAGATACCAGCTGTACGACGATGTGCATAGATACCAGCTGTACGACGATGTACACATATTCCAGCTGTACGAAGATGTACACAGATACCAGCTGTACGACGATGTGCATAGATACCAGCTGTACGACGATGTACACAGATACCAGCTGTACGACGATGTACACATATTCCAGCTGTACGACGATGTACACATATTCCAGCTGTACGACGATGTACACAGATACCAGCTGTACGACGATGTACACAGACCACTGTACGACGATGTACCAGATACCACTTCGACGATGTACACAGATACCAGCTTACGACGATTGCACAGATTCCAGCTGTACGACGATGTACCAGATACCAGTTGTACGACGATGTACATATTCCAGCTGTACGACGATGTACACAATTCCAGCTGACCACTAACTACTGCAGAAATATACAAATCGATGTCTGAAAACGCTGGAAGAAGGAAGCATCATAGCAAGCAGAAAGTAAAGAGATTTTGATTGATCTATTATTAACTTCTTCTCTTCCACGATTTACTTTTTATAGAAGTGGGGGGGCGTAGTGATCGTGTGTATGTTGTTTTAAGGCACTTTGTAGCTGATATTCATTTTCGCAAGGCTGTTCTTTATTCCGTCGCTCCATCTTTTGCGTGGTCTTCCTCTTGCTTTATACTCATTATACTTTTTCTGTGTGGTTCTCTGTTGTAGGCGATACCAGGGCATTCTTGTCAGGTGTCCAAACCATTTAATCTGTTGTTCTTTTATGAATTGCATGACTGGTTTCACATCCAGTCTTCTTCTGTTTTCTTCATTTCTAATTTTGTCTCTTATTGTCACACCTGCAGCTCTTCTATGACACCTCATCTCTGTCTTTATGATTTTTCGCTCATTAGCTGCTGTTATTGGCCATGTTTGACACTGGTAACATAGTATTGGCCAGAAAATCGTTCTTATAAGACTGATTAACTGAATCATTATTATCAGTTACGTTTTGTGAATAGCCATATGCGATTTTATCTTTATTACACAGGAAGATCTCAGCAGCAGTGAGCGAACTCTGTAATCGAAATTGAAATGTCTTGCTTGATGTCTACTGAACTCTGTACCTAATTGTCGTTCTTCTCTTAACTCAAACTGTTGTGGTTTAATTCTGCTTCTTTTTCTGCTACGTTCAGTTTCTGAAGTTATTCCTCTCTATCTATCTCGTGCTTGTCAATCTCCTAACATATTGGATATCGCCTAGTTTTTTTTATGTCGAGCTATTCTATCTGATTTCTTATTGTCTCGTCTGGTCTCAAGATATGTTTCCAATATGTTCGATCTTTATTTTAATGTTGCTAACCTCTGCATCGTCAGCTCTAGACGTTGGTTTATATACAGTCGAAGCGTATTTATTTATGTAATTCCAACTCCTATGCATAGAAGAATATTTGTTGTCAGGGCTTTAAGGGAACAGCAAAACTATAACTGCAGGTGTATCCTGTTGGTATAACCGTCGTTCTTCAAGGGTTACAATGTACTGTTCTGTCACTTTTTAGGATTTAGCACGTATTCTAGTAAGACGAGACTTCTCTTCTCAATCTTATTATCCCATCTTCATAATTCAAACAGATATGCTAAATGTGGGGTTTCCAAGACCGTTTGTCCAATTTACTCTAGAACAAGTCTAGATTTGTCTAAAACACGAAAAGGGAATCAAATTACTGATTAGCATCACACTTAGGCTCCAAACTTGATTACTTCAAACTAAGAGATATGTTGGTTGGTCAAAGGTAAGAGTCAGCTAATTCGTCTGTTCGTTCTCTGTGTATGTCTCTATCTCTCCTGCCTTGCCACACCAACAGAATTATAATTTGTTAATAATTTATGGAATACACACGTTCAGAACATATTAGTACCTTAGATAAACACACATACGCGCACAAAACAAAACACCACAGGAATAAACATAATGCACATAATGAAATAAAACACACGCTATCAACATAATTATAGAAGATCCGCAAAATAAAAGAGAACACACGGAAGCCACCATATATCAGAGAACCAACAGTATTAAAATAACCGCTGAATTAAACCCATAGAATTATAAATAGAAGAAGACTGCAGTAAAACTATGTACCAAAGGCGAGATATATAAACAATGTACAAGCGAGATATATAAACAATTAATGGTAGCTTTACAAAGTGCAAAAACTGGGATACAGAAACGTTTCGACCAAAAAGCTCTTTATCAAGCACAGGATATAGAACAAACGGAATGGAGATGTTCCTACACATCAGAGTCAAGCGATAAATTCCTTCCCACCTTGTCCTAAAATGACGTAGGATTTATCTGATAGTAGTAGACTCTACCTGTGTAGGAGGAGTCTCCGCAATACTAAGCATAGCACTACACGCCTTGAGTTGTTGGCGGTTCCTGATTCTTCAAGGAAGCCAGGTATAAGACCCCCAATTCCCACTAATAATCCCTATCCCATAATATCCCATAAATAATCCCATAATTCCTGGATGTTAGAAAACAAACATCTAATAGAAGTATTATATAGTAGAGTGATTGGGCATCTGCCCTTTATATAGAACATTTCAGAGAAAGTCAGATTTAAAAAAAAAGACTTTAGGTTCACATGTGCTTGTCTTTTGCAGCTTCAAGCGGTAGCCTTGTTTCAGTGACAACTCTTGAAAGATATCACGAGCATCACTCCAAGCCTAAAGTAGACTGTGACTACCAATGTGATAACTGTGGCAAGTCCTACAGCCGGTCTCAAGTGTTGTCCCGTCACAAGTGGAAGTGCCAGGGACTCCGTGTAATTGTCTGTCATATTTGTCAAGCTATATTTTACAGATTGGATCACTTGAAAAAACACATGCTTAGACATAAAGTTACATTGTTATAATATGAATGCTTCATTAACAATATAATCCTGTTACACATATATATTTATTGAGAGCCGGGAAAGTATAGTGGTTAGTGCATTTGCTTCTTAGCTGTGTGGTCCCAGGATCAAATTGCACAGTTCTTCTTTTGTCGTCACACTGCTATCGGGTTGTTGCCCAGTGCGTGGTTTTTTTTTTAGTCTTGCGCTGTTTTGGTGGCTTGGGTAATTGTTGCTTTTGCTCTTTGACAGGATTCTGCTTTGTCACCTAACCATCTTGTTCGTGGTCTGCCTCTCGCCTTATTTTCTAATGTTCTGTTGTAGAAGACTCTGTATACCGTGGAGTTTTGATGCATTCTTATCAAGTGGCCAAACCACTTCATTCTTTGTTTCTCAATGTAATTCAAGCAAGGTTCTGATCCAACTTTCTTTCTTATGCTGATGTTGGTGTTGCTGGTAACTTTTGCGGCACCGCATTTCACATGTAGATATTTTTGCAACTGCGCTTTGCTCATTGTCCATGTTTGACTCTTGTAACACAAAGTAGGTATGAAAATGCTGTTGATCATCTGCTGTTTATCTGTCAGTGAGATGTGTGGGTGCCTTAACTTGCACAGTTGAAGGGAAAATATCAAAATACCAATACAGTTTTTACAAAATACAGCTGATTTTCTAATTTGACTTTTCGATGTAATGTTTCAGTTTGAAGTATCATCATTGCAATCCGAACATATCCATAGGTGCTCCGATCACTTTCACAGTATCTCCAACAGCGTCCAGCGACTGATCGTACCAGTTCGATTTTGATTGATGAGCCTACTCATATACCTGTTGTGCTGTTCTTTTCTTGCTACTCCAATCTGCAAACCCAACTCCTGCAATCTAGTAGTTGACGTGGACTGGTTTAAATGAAAATCCTCTCTGCAGTCACACTCTACGAGGGCGTTCAAAATGTCAGCTCTATCCAATGGCTGGCCCCCTTATATAGTGACAGAGCCAGCCATCTTGTCTGTTCTCTCATTGCCAACGACACCCGTGTGCCCGGGAACGAAGATAAGTGAAATTCCGCAAATTATTTTATTGACTCGTAGTGATTCAGTCCATTGCCTGCGCACGAAACCAGTTTCCACCTTTCGGATCATACTCAACGAATCACTTCGAATACACGCATGAGTTCGAGGTGTGTGATTCCAGCTAAAGTAGTGCCTTAGTCACCGCCAGTACCTCCATTGTCATGCTGCTTGTTGTCATACTAAATGTTATGTTATGTTATGCGATCGACGTCATGGCACATTGGACATTCCCATTCGTGCTTTGTCCTCCGCTGTCAAAAAGCCATCCCATGAGAAGTTGATTACTATATCTTCTCTCTCTACCACCAAGAGGACACTTTATACTAAATTCACAACTAATCGATCTAATGTTGTTTGTCGTGCAAAGGATATCAATACATATATTTCAAAATTCTAACGGAAGAGAAGAACACACAGTAACTGAAGTCTAAATTAATGAACAGCTTATCTGTTGAAAAATATTTTTTAATTGAGCTTAGCCTGGGTCATTGGAACGAAAGACGAAAAAACACTGTAACATTTGGAACAAGTAGATAGTAGTACTACGTTTGTGAATCAGATGCATGCAGTGTGTTTTGTTTAAAGACAATAAGTTATCAAAGAAAAAATAGTTATCAGCAACTTATCATAAGTAAAAATACATATCAGCAACTTATCATAAGTAAAAATACATATCAGCAACTTATCATAAGTAAAAATACATATCAGCAACTTATCATAAGTAAAAATACATATCAGCAACTTATCATAAGTAAAAATACATATCAGCACATAGTATCATAAGAAAAAAATATATATCAGCAACTTATAAGTAAAATACATATCAGCAAGTTATCATAAGAGAAAATATAAGAAAATTCACAGAAGAAATCTACTCTATCCACAATTAGATCACTGTGAACTGAAACTTTCGCTGATATGTTTACTTGTACAACTCTCAGAAAGTAACCATGTCTCTCATGTAAATTAAATGTAAATAGAACCGTTTTTATACCATGAGGTTGTCCATGTGTTGTCGGGCTCACAGGGGAACAAAGAATAGTACCACTGTGACCTACAAGCATGTCGTAAGAGGCGACTGAGGTAGGGGACTAAGGAGCTACCATTGTAAATAAAAAGCGTCGAAGAAATAGGATGTGCTGGTCTACTTGTAGGCGCATAACAGGCGCAATGTACAAACCTCTTAGGCTCAGACCACATACAAATCACAACGAGTGGTTTAACAAGTTGTCGATGTCGAGCGTAAGAAGAAGAAGAAGAAGATACCATGAGATATATTCTGAAATGTGGTGTTATGACTTTGTTTTTCTATGACCAACGGTACATGTCTAAATTTATTTTAAATTATATGTTATGATATTTTCATTAATTGAAAGATTAATTATTTTGCAATTCTTCGTCAAATTGTTAATATAATGTTGTTAATATTGTTGAAATACCTGATATTTTATTGTTGATATTAGCAAGAAGTTTAGCACACAGCTTACAGATCTAACGTTTGCGAGACTTTACTTGCATGCGGATAGAGTCGAGCATATGTCTATTCTAATTCGATCAGTGGCGACTCGTCATTAAGGGCCAGAGGGGCCCACCAAAAATAATATATAACGTGTATTTATTATTTAATCACTTAAATATAACATAACCCAGAGCCATGATTTTTCCGAAAATTTGTGTCAGTCCCACTAACAAAAACGATCACGAGCCGCCACTGAATTCGATCGTATGCTAGAGAGAGAGAGAGACAGTGACGTCATGGGACTAAGCTATGTCCTTAGTGACATGTTTGTAAGTGTAATTCCGGAACTCATCTAGACTATGAGACCTGAGACCTTTGTTTTATACTTGAAGAATTGTATATGTTAGTTTATTTACTATTGTTCACATCTTATATTCTATTAGTGTATATAAGGTCAAATATATTGTCAAATACATTTTTAAGTAATATTAAAATGTTACCAGAATTGTATAGTAATAAAAAGAAAACATTAAAATAGATATACTGTGTGGAAGTCATTCTGGGAAACATTAAATTTACAGAGTATTAAATTCTTAGATTTATAGTACAACTTGTTTCAAGGATAACAACGCCACTAGAGAAGTCATCTTCTAGAATTGTAGTTCCACGTGGCTCACGGTCCGTTATCCAAGCTATTCCATATTTCAAACAAGGCAGAGTCATCCAAGAAGTAAGACTCAATGCTGGATTGTTTTCTGTTTAAAAAAACAGAACTGGTTCTACATTATATTTCAACACACTGTGTTAGTCCTGAACACAAGACGACAGATGAGCTGGCAAGGATTGTAAGAAAACTGGAATAGACTTACCTACAGCAAAGCTGCGAAGAAGTAAAAGATACACCATGAAAACCGACTGGAGGAAAGTAAAGACAAGCAAGACAGCATAACCAGGATCATCAAAAATTAGCAAATATGTTCAGGCTCAGAGCGTGACGTAGTTTCAGAGCGCAGCTGCCAAATGGTCTTAAGTTGCCTCTTACGACTATGGAAGACATCCACAGACGCTGTGAGTCGGATATGTGTACATGATACTAATGTATCGGATAGTGATAACTGGATACTAATGTATCGGATATGTGATCCCTGGAACTAATGTATCGGATATTGATACACATGGAGACTAATGTATCGGATATGTGATCCGGAGACAATGTATCGGATATGTGATCCCATGGATACTAATGTATCGGATATGTGATACCCATGGATACTAATGTATCGGATATGTGATACCATGGAACTAATGATCGGATATGTGATACACATGATACTAATGTATCGGATATGTGATACACATGGATACTAATGTATCGGATATGTGATACACATGGATACTAATGTATCGGATATGTGATACACATGGATACTAATGTATCGGATATGTGATACCCATGGATACTAATGTATCGGATATGTGATACCCATGGAGACTAATGTATCGGATATGTGATACACATGGAGACTAATGTATCGGATATGTGATACACATGGATACTAATGTATCGGATATGTGATACACATGGATACTAATGTATCGGATATGTGATACCCATGGAGACTAATGTATCGGATATGTGATACACATGGATACTAATGTATCGGATATGTGATACACATGGAGACTAATATATCGGATATGTGATACCCATGGAGACTAATGTATCAGATATGTGATACCCATGGAGACTAATGTATCAGATATGTGATACCCATGGAGACTAATGTATCAGATATGTGATACCCATGGAGACTAATGTATCGGACATGTGATACACATGGAGACTAATGTATCAGATATGTGATACACATGGAGACTAATGTATCGGATATGTGATACCCATGGAGACTAATATATCGGATATGTGATACCCATGGAGACTAATGTATCGGATATGTGATACCCATGGAGACTAATGTATCAGATATGTGATACACATGGAGACTAATGTATCAGATATGTGATACCCATGGAGACTAATGTATCAGATATGTGATACCCATGGAGACTAATGTATCAGATATGTGATACACATGGAGACTAATGTATCAGATATGTGATACACATGGAGACTAATGTATCAGATATGTGATACACATGGAGACTAATGTATCGGATATGTGATACCCATGTAGACTAATGTATCGGATATGTGATACACATGGAGACTAATGTATCGGATATGTGATACACATGGAGACTAATGTATCGGACATGTGATACGCATGGATACTAACTCTATCACGAAAACTGTACTGAAATCGACACCAGAGGGTAAACGAAAACGCGGAAGACCGAAAACGACCTAGAGGACAACAGTAGATCACAATCTGGAACACAATACAAGGGACGGCCAAAAACAGAGAAGAATTACATGTATTTGTTTCTGCCCTAAGCACCAATGACTTCACAGGCTAGAGAGGGAGAGAATTGAAGCAACTCTTTTCTACTTCAGAACGCTCCATATCGACCACTTTTTGTCATTTGTATGTGACCCGAGCCCAAGAGCGATTGTACATCGTGCCAGTTATGCACCTTCAAATAGGCCAGCACATCCGATTTCTGCGACGCTTTTTTTTACTAGGATAGCTTCCTAGGCCCCTACCTCAGTTGCATCTTATGACATGCTGTGTAGGTCGGTCGCAGTGTTACTATTCTTTGCTCCTCTTGAAAACCCCGCCAACACACGGGCGATGAGAAGCAACTCTAATACATACGACAATCAGAAATATCGTCATGCATGGTGACGCCGTTTTCTACAAAATAGTAGAATGTTTTTTAAAAAGTCTGCAGACTGTACCTAGAAACAAATTGTCGTGTTGACAATAAGCTTAATGATCTATAAAAAAACAACATAATTATCAACCTGAACGTAGAAGAATAATTAATAATTCAACAGCAGATTAGAACATGGGCATTCATTTAGCACAATATTGTCAAGTGAAATAATAAATCTTGTGTATTTTACGGTTACGTCCCTTTGATAGCAAGAAAATAAGAAAACGAGATTTTAAAAAAATGGGAAAATATATTTTATCTAATATTACCAAAACGTAAATCTGTATTCTAGGAGTATAACAGCCAATCTCTTCACCAAGGAAAATCAACCTACCTAGCCCAGAATACGAAACCGCCCAAGTCTACACTTTACGGTTCTCAAACTTGCTTAT
Source organism: Arion vulgaris (assembly GCA_020796225.1). Lineage (NCBI taxonomy): Eukaryota > Metazoa > Mollusca > Gastropoda > Stylommatophora > Arionidae > Arion > Arion vulgaris. Next base: position 24,580,118 of record CM036756.1, read on the forward strand.
TTCCGTTAGAGGTGCAGTCCCCACAATTCTATATCTCTATAGAACATAGAGACGTCTGTAGCTTAGCGGTAGTAAGCTCGATCACAACCCAAGAGGACCTGTTTGAAACTCCGTGGTAGGGTCAAAGGCGCAAAGGGACAACGCCGCGCCAGAATTAGTGAGCTGGCACTAATCAAGATCCTACCCAACCTCCACGTGATGACCCTGGAAACAGACTACTTTCTGTCTAAGCGGGTAGGGATCGACGGAGAGCTACTCTGGTATAAGAAGGATGCAGTGCAGTCGTTGGATGAGATCCGCTCGAAACACAGACGAGCAGAATCTCAAAGTGACCATTAATGCACGTCTATCCTGGCCGATGTGAAAAGCTGAACAAGTAAACATAAAGGAATGATGGTGCATCCAGAGAAAAGACGTGGGCCCACATGAGGCGAAACTCGGAGCCCGTAGGTGGGGACCCCGAGTTGAATTGCACGTGGGCCCACATAGATGAAACTCAGAGCACCGACGCGCAGGCCCGAATTGAGTGTCGTGTCCATACTAAATGTCCATAGGAAACGTCCATAGTAAGTGTCCTTAGGAAATTCGGAGACCGTAGGTGGGGGCCCCGAGTTGAGTTGCACGTGGGCCGGGCAAAACTCGGAGCCCTGAGGTGGGGCCCGAATTGAGTGACGTGTCCATAGTAAATGTGAGCACGGTGAGAAACCTGATAAACACGGTGAGCAGGCACCAAAGTAGAGCGAATACGCATACGGACGATATACAAGTGAGCCCACCGGTGGGGCAGACATGCACGGTGCTGATGATGAATCGACCAAAACATACGTGGCAAACGTAGGGGTGAGTGGACCACCCAAATGTGCAGAAAAACTTGAAAGCATAGCAGAGGTTTGAATCCAGTGCGCTTTTTCCCCGCGCATGGAACTACTAATGCCTTGTAGTTCGATTGGGGACAATCAAAGCCTAGCGGAGCAAACCGTACACAACACTGGAAGGCAGGCAAACCATGTAGTCCAAAAAAGACAGGTAACCTGGGCAGATGACGCTCAACAACCCGGGAGGAAGGTTGTCTAAGGGTAGCTACCCTAAAATAAAATAGCAACCTGCTGCCTTGCAGGTCGGCTGGGGACAGCCAAAGACTGACGGAGAGCGAACCCAATAAACGCTGGCTGAAATCGGATACATCGCCGAAGGATAAGCACCAAAGCTCCAAATGGCGCTTAAGATGTGACGTATCACATCCGTTCTTGGTGTAGGCTGTTATATATCACAATAATAATGATCAAAATGGCCAAAAAGAACGATCAACAAAAGAAGAAATTCCGCGTTGGGCAGTTTGGAAGAAATTGCACATGGAATTTTAATGAACGGTAAAAATAGACCTCACCGTTCAAAAAGCAATGTCAAACTACTGAACGTATACGGGGTACCTAGAAAATCGATGACTTATTGACTGTGATTGATAACGACGTCATATAAAGAATATGCCACAATTTTACATCTCCATAAAATCTAAAAATAGGCATGACCTATTGTGTCAATTTGAGATTAGATTACATGTTTACTGTACCTTACAACAACACAAAACACAGTTGCTTGTACAATCGGCAAATCTATGAGATCAAATGAGTAATGTAGACTACCTTGTTGTTTATCAACTATTCAGTAGTGGGAAACTACCTACGATACTGTAAAACGAACATGACATCAGCGTAGGGTGAAGAAGATTGTATTATATGTAAGTCCTAGTTTTCATCTGTGCTGATGTTTTGTGTGTTATTTACTGTTTCCCTCAATCCATCTGTCTCTATTAGATGTTATAACATCTAAGTCTCATCCAAATACTGATGTACAGTGGCGGCTTGTCATTAAGGGCTAGTGGGGCCGGGCCCCACCAAAAATAATGTTTAACGTGTATTTATTATTTAATAAATTAAAATATAAACTAATCCAAAATCATGATTATTCCAAAAATTTGTGTCTGGCCCCACCAACAAAAATGAACACAAGCCGCCACTGCTGATGTACATATTCCGCTGTTAAAATAAACATCCGCCTGTGTGGGGCCCGCAAGGAAAGCAAAGAATAGTACCACTGCCACCTACAAGGCATGTCGTAAGAGGCGACTGATGTAGGACCTAGGAAGCTACCCTAGTAAATAAAACGCATCGCAGAAATCGGATGTGCTGGCCTACTTGTAGACGCATAACTGGCACAACGTACAATCGTTCTTAGACTCAGATCCCATACAAATCACACAGAGTGGTTAACAAGTTTTCGATATGAACGTTTGACAAGAAGAAGAAACAAAACAGCAATAAAATATCTAACAATTAGCAGTATATTTAAAAAAAGCCCGTCTACCCAGCGTGTTCGTAGCGCGTTGGACTACGGGTGACTATCCCTCTGTGTGTGGGTTCAATTCCGCGGGATGGCAGAAAAAGCCACATATTCCCCAGATTTACGGTGTTCGTGGCACGGAACCGAAGGGTTACGATGTCCATGGCACCGAGCCGAAGAGCTGAAAAGCTCAAGTGCTTCTGGATCGGAAAAAAAGAGATTTACTCAAGACTTTCAGGCTCACTTCTAGAACAAGTCATTACCTTTTTTACATTTTCAGGCAAGATAATGACGCTAAAACAAACAAACCAAGAAAACCCTCAAAATTACCAAGAAGATTTGTCTGTCTAACCTAGAAGAACATGTGATTGACACCAGACAGTGAAATTCCTTCTGTGACCACAAATAGCGCAACAAAGACACAAACCTGTTTAGTCTGAAAATTATCCTCGGAAGTAGTATCTTTTCTAATAACTGTACTTATTCAGAAGTAGCCACATAATTGTAAGTGCTACCTTTAAATAGAATTGTGTCTAACAGAGGTACTAGCAGTGAGAATAGAATTAGGACTGTCTCCAAATGCTTATATCTGAGAGGATGTCATCGATTTTCTTTCTGTGGACAAAATTAGATAAAATCTTGATAATCTTTGTGGTCTATTTTCTTCTTCGTTGAGTTTCTGAATTCTAATTTAATAAGTCTGAACTAAGATATCGACCGACTCTAGTTTACCAACGTTATCGTAAAGGTTTTTGAGAAAGAAGACAGGGTATGTATATACAGGGTGTTTGTAAAGTCTCACAACACTTCACTATCATCATTATCAGGTGCCGTGATGGATGGCGTAGGCGATCATAGATCTCCACAAATCTCTGTCGTTGGTGTTTGCTATCAACTCAGATGTTGACGCTCTACCGTGCCATGAAGTCAGGCTATCCAAAATTTTTCTCTCTGTCTTCCTCTGTCTCGTCTACCCTTGATTTTACCGGTTGTCACAATGTGTTCTAAACCTCCCTCCTCATCACATGCCCGAAAAATGATGACTGCCTCTTTCTTATATTGATGATAAGCTTTCTCTGTGTCTTGATCTCATTCAGCACCTCAACATTAGTCATTTTAGCAGTCCATGGATTCTCATCATTCTTCTGTAAAACCACATTTCTGTGGCCCTCAGAGATTTGTCGATCTGTGTGTTCATTGTCCATGACTCGCATCCGTATGTCAGTATTGTTTCTATGTAGCACTGAATAACTTGCATTCTGATCGCGATTGACAAGGACTTGTTGCAGATAATGCTTCTCATTTTCAGGAACGATGACAACACTTCATATGTAAAACAAATGTGAAAAACAAAGTACATGACGTCATCAAAACATGTGTTCCATGATCAATTGTGGTGCAATATGCAGTGAATGACTTGTCTGCTGAGGTAATTATTTTCACTCAAACCATAATGGTGTTTTCAACTGAAGAAAGAATATTTGACAATATGAAGAAACGTTTACAGACATATCTTGAAGCCTGTGGTGGATATTTCCAACATCTCCTATAATGAATATTTCGTTTGTTCTTTCTAGTATACCAAGAACAACAGTAGACCATAGCAGTAATTATTGTGACTAATTTCTCTCCTTTGTTTTAGCACATTTTTAATGACGTCATGTACATAATTTTTCAAGCTGACCTACATATGAAGTGTTATGAGACTTTACAAACACCATATATATATATATTTATATACAAGTACATCTATGTTTACTTCATAGAGCTGGTTCCACAGGCACAAAATCGGTTGTGTCATTAATTGATTGATTCATTGATATGACCATCATCATTGCACTTTGGTGAGTAACCATGTTGCTCGATCTCTTTCTTACACAGTAGGAAGATCTCAGCCACAGTGCACGAACATGTTGTGTGACAATCTTGTACCTGTTGTATAAATAATATGTCAGTCGTGTGTATATATATAGTATTTATAGCGTATGCTAATCTTACATATGGGGTTTATATAGTGTGTAATATTATATATGTGGTACACATGGGCGTCCACATACATTTTTCCAGGAAGGGCAAAATGAATTGTAAAAATGTTAATTCTTAGTTTACTACACAGAAATGAAAAGACCAGATTGCATAAAGCTGTGTTATCAAAAGCCATTTTGCAGGGGTAGCATTTGCCCCTCTTGTCTTAACGTAGGAAGCCCATATGTGGGTACAGATGTTATCTCAGTTTGTTGTGTTTTGTACATAGCAGGAAAATAATGACATTGTGCTATCTGAAGATAAGCATTATTTGTCCTGGGTTATATTCTTCGCTTAATGATCCAACATCGCATGAACTTTCTCGCCCTATAAACAACCACAGTACTCCTCTATTCAAAGACTGTATATAATACACCAGTGGCGGCTCGTCATTAAGGGCCAGTGGGGCCGGGCCCCACCAAAAATAATGTGTAACTGGTATTTATTATTTAATAAATTAAAATATAACAACCAAAAACCATGATTATTCAAAAAAATTGTGTCTGGCCCCACCAACAAAAGTGAACACGAGCCGCCACTGTAATACACACAGAACAACTTGTGCTGGGTGACAAGTTATGTACAAATTCTCTTGAACGCGTTAGAAAGAGCTAATCTGTTTCCTGGCAGGAAATAACGTCAGATGATATAATTTTTAAAAAGAATTATCACTCAAATTGAAGCACCTCGCCATATTGCCTTATCAGTCCAGCACTATAAACTGTGTTTAGTGCACGCACTCTGCTAGAGTTAGCAAACGGTAATGGATCGTTCTCACAGACATTGGTCGTTCAAATGTTTAGATAGCTCGCGTGTTGCACAAGTGGTTTTATAATTGCGAACAGTTTTACAATACAGACAATATTTCTTTCATTATCACTGAAGTTTAAAATAATGCAGACGAATGCATTCGATGATGTGACAATAGACCAAATGATAACTAGTCTCACTGAACCAGGTTTCCGCATTTGGCTCTGCCCCTCTCGGAAGAAATGGCAATACTAGACGCTCTGGCTACGCCTGAATGCATAGCGGGCGGACGTAAGAAGAAGATTAATAATCTCTCTTGATTAATTTTCTTAACTTGTTTCTTAAAGAAATGAAATGACAAGGATCAGCAACTTTTCAATAGAAAACTGTAGCGTGAATAAACTAACACAATAACTTAGAAGAAAACATGAGAATCGATATTTGATCAGTTCTGTCCCACTTCAACGGTACTTGTTTGCTCATTACTCTCTTGTTGATATTCTTGTCTGATCTTATTGCTCTTGTCTGAAATCTGTACAGAACTAATCTTGCACAAACATAGGATCCGCGATGAAATGTCATCCGAATTTTCAATTACAACCTCACTGACAGTGTCGTTTTATTCTGCGCCTTTAGAATTCTACACCTTTAGAATTCTACACCTTTAGAATTCTACACCTTTAGAATTCTGACCTTAAATTCTACACCTTTAGAATTCTGCATCTATTTAAGGAAGACTACGGTCAAACTTTGTAGCAATGGCAAAACACGTAAAAACAAAGTACTGTAGTTTTACGAAGTACAAAAACTATGTACAACGACGTTTCGACTGAAAACCTTTATCAAACAAAGGATACAAAAGAATCGAAGAACTCAGACTACGTATACGGTAGACATAACATATACAGTCAGAAAATAAACCCCTAACGGCACTAAAATCGTTTATATATCATCTATCAATATAAACATGATGGACGTTATATGTAGTATTACAAGTCTCACAAGGGAACACTTTCTACGTTCGACATTTCAATTCTTTCAGACCAAGATTAAATGTTATATATATATATATATAATATATATATATATATATATATATATATATATATATATATAATAATATGAGTGTATTCAGTTTCAGTTTGGAATATTTTCATTGCACTCCGGAAATGTCCATATTGATTGCTTCGATATCTTCCAATATTTCAGGTTGAATTTAGCTTGGATTCTCGCAAGAGTTGGTTCTATTTTCATGTTGGTTACATACACGTTCTGATATAACAAAAAGACTCGTCCTAGGTTGAATGTGACGTGCCTCTGCCTAAAGAGAGTTTAATACGCTACATAACAAGCAAACAAACAATATCTCCAACAGCTTCCAGCGTCTAACCGTACCAGTTCAATGTTGATTGATGAGCCTACTAATACTTGTTATGCAGCTTTTTGGCCACTCCATTCTTCAATTCAAACTTTTGCATTCTGGCTGTTGACTTGGATTGGTTTCGACGAAAGTCTTCTGTTGAAAGTCACACTCTATGAGGGGGTTCATAATGTCAGCTCTATCCATTAGCTGACCGCTGTCAGTCCATATGTATGTATATGTGGTGAGTGTATGTGGTGTCCCAACTTGCGACATGTATTGTCTATTATAACATACGCCGTTGGTATGGCTGTAATGATGATGCTCTCTTTTCTGAGTTTTTCCTTCTTTGTTTCAATTATTCTTGGTAAATACTATAGACAATTATTGCAGTTTGAGTACTTGCCATGAACTAGGGGCTAAAGTACTACATGTTCTATTGACGTTGTCATTTTTGCAGTAATAATTCGCACGATACTGCTAGTCTCATTACCAGCCATCTTCTTTAATCTCTTTTCACAACATGATTGACAGGGACAGAGATTATATTATCTGTCGTGGAGTGCACATGTCATATTGTATTGATAGTTTGCTCATGGATGTGCCTGATCAGATGTAATAGTGTCGGACCCTGAATACTGCAACTGTCAAATATGTTTTGAAATTGAAGTTAATATTAGAAGATTACAGTAATCAATATATGAGATTGATGAAACTTATGCAATTTCAATAATTGTTCTTAGTTCGATAGAAACAAGGACATTGAATATGTCATCACAACAGCTTGTTGTGATAATACAATCTTTATTATCTGTATGTGAATCGGGAAAGATTGTATATTTTGTGACATTTTTCACAAGTGGCGTAAAGATTAAATAATGATGAAATTTATTTAGATTGCTCTTGTGTGAATTCAGAGTTGACCATCATACAGGATACACAACAAGCCTACGAGTGCATCGTGATTAGTGAAGTCGTCATCACTGTCTATATACTGTAACATACCAGCTAGCCGATTGTTAAAGCACTCAAACATCTCACTGACGCCTAGGCAACAGATGATCAACAGCATTGCCATGCCTCTCTGTGTTACAGGGCCAAACATGGACAATGAGCAAAGCACAGTCGCACAAAATAATTACATATGAAATGCGATGTGTACGAAAAGATACCAACGCCAGAAAATACGGTCCCCAACATCAGCATAAGAAAGAAAGTTGGGAAAGAACCTTCCTTAAACTACATCGAGAAACAAAGAATGAAGTGATTCGGCCACTTAATAAGGATGCAACCAAACTCCACTGTATGCAGAGTCTTCTACAACAGAATATCTGGAAAGAAGGTGATAGGAAGACTACGAAAAATATGGATAGATGGTATAGCATAATCCTGTCAAAAAAGCAAAATAACTATCATCCAAGCCACTAGAGCAAATGCAAGACAAAAACAGAAAACCACGACACTGTGCAACAACACGGTAACTATGTGACGACACTGTGCAACAACACGGTAACTATGTGACGACACTGTGCAACAACACGGTAACTATGTGACGACACGGTGCAACAACCCGGTAACTATGTGACGACACTGTGCAACAACTCGGTAACTATGTGACGACAAAAGAAGAAGAAGATAATAATCACAACACTTCAACAGACTTGTGGATTGATAAATCAAATGTCTCGTGTCTCTAACAGTGTTTTTCTTTGGCAATTTCAACACCCCCATCACCTTCACTTGAGATAGAGATGTAGATGTATAAATCATTTCAAAGTCATCTATACGACTTACTTCTTTTATAGTATTGATGCTGTCTGCACTATCCATTGACTATCTTTCCTCGACCACTGCCGTATCAGCCAGGTGATCGCACGCTCATTGCCTTGTACTGTACTGTACTGTACTGTACTGTTGCATTCCCTGGTACAGCAATAAAGGTTAGTCCTAAACACCGTAACTTCAAGTTTGTCGTTTATCTTGTCAACAACTAGGGATTACTTCAGATCGGCCTATTATTATCATTCATCTTGTAGTGCAATATGCTGAGAACCTTTTTTTTTAGTTTTAGTTTAGTCGTCGGATCACCATCACTGCACGTCGAACAAATTAGTCCATAAGTGCTCCGATCTCTCCCTCAGTATGTCCATCAGCGTATGGCGACTAACGACACCGGTTCTTTGTTGGTTTACAATTCTTCTTTGTCTGTCAGCATAGCGTTCTTGTCGAGCTATACCACACCTAACTTTGAGTTCTTGCAGTCTGGTCAGTGTTGTAGAGTCAGTGTCAGCACATCCGATTTCTACGACACATTTTATTTACTAGGGTAGATTCCATAGGCCCCTACCTCAGTCACCTCTTACGACATGCCTTGTAGGTAGCAGTGTTACTATTCTTTACTCCCTTGCAAGCCCGGGAACACACAGGCGACCCTATTAAATAAAAAGCGTCGCAGAAATCGGATGTACCGGCCTACTTGTAAGTGTATAACGGACACAACGTACAATCGCTCCTATGCTCAGATCACATACAAAGACTACACTATGTCTGCTTTTAGGACAAACATTCTTCCTTTCTTCATTCATCTTGATCATAAAGCAACAACACATTCCCTCCTACCAAATCCAATTTATCTAGTAAATGATAATTTACCACAAAATGTCCTTTCTCCATGGAGCACAGATTCTCAACAAACGCCAGTGTTGGATGCTACTTTTATTAGAGTTAACAATGTGGAAGTCGGAAATGAAACATAGATTGACGTAAATGAACAAGTTTGGCGAATTCTTCCTCCACGTACTCATAAAACATCAATCTGTTTATCGCAAACATTTCTTTCTTCAAATTGTGTCCCATCTCTATCTCAAAAATCGATGACGATTAACGATGACACTCATCTCAACTACATAATAGCCATAGTGTGACGTTTTACTGAAGTACGTGAATTGTCTTCTCATGTTGTTTTTGGATCAAGTGATCAGATAAGGTATCATTGGTTCGATATCCAGAGAATAGTCCACAAAACTTTATCCACAAGCAAAATATCAAAACTAGATGGTTTATACACGTTATCTGCAGCTCATGAAACAACTAACAACTCGTCTGCTTTTCAACACCAGCTCAGCAAAGACCACTGATCGTCTGATGGACAGAATACACATGTCATTAAAACGTTGAAAATATACGTCCACATCGTCATCTGGAAAACTCTGCAAAGTCAACAGTACCGCTCTAACTTAATTGAGACGTAACAAAAGTAGCATTTATGAAAGGAGATAATCGCAGATACCTCCACGATTAGCTTTGACAGAATGTCCACAAATTAGGCACTCATTTTATTCAGCTTAGTCGCTCGTGTGTTGCCGGGGCCTTAAGGGGAGCAAAGAGTAGTAACACTGCAATCTTCAAGGCATGTCGTAAGAGTCGACTAAGGTGAAAGCCTAGGGAAGCAACCTTAGTAAATAAAAAGCATAGCATAAATCGGATGTCCTGGCCTACTTGTAGGCGCATAACTTGTACAGCGCACGATCACTCTTAGGCTCAGATCACATACAGATCACAAATGGTGGTTTTACAAGTGGTCGATATGGAGCGTTAGAAGAAGAAAAATGAACACACTGGAACAATTGACACTAATAGTTCTACATGATATGACGAGACATAATTGGAAAATAAACATCAAGAAGTGGATGTATAGTAGTCTGTCAGAATGTAGCATCAGTATACGGAACAGAATGTGGTGGACATTCAATTAGTAAACCTCCCATTTGATGACAATGGCAAATACTGGTAACCTAGTAGTGATAAAGTAACGAATACTTTTCCTAGGTGCTATTATATTCGTTACTTTTGGATACTGGTAATAACAGATATTCGTACTGATGCAAAATCAGCACTCCAAGCACTTCAGTCCAGAAAATTTCCAGGTCTACAGACCCTACTGTCTAAATTGTCCAAGCATCGCAGGGTCGTCTTGCAGTGGATACCCTCTCACTGTGGAATACCAGGAAATGAAACAGCAGACTGATTGGCCAAGGAAGGTGCTGCAGGAGAGCAGCCGGATGTGCCAGTTACCTACCACCAAAAGAAAACGATGATTAAATCAATGAGAAAGCCACAAATACCAACACAAGATGATTACTATAATATGAGCAGATTGGAACAAGTTGTTATTCTGCGCCTTAGAACAGGACACAATCGGCTCCGCAGCCACATGTATACAAAATTCAAGATTGGCAATTCAGCCATGTGTACATGTGGACGGGCAAACCAGACTGCAGAGCATATACTTCAAGACTACCCCGAATATGATACACTGAGGCAAACTCACTGGCCTAACGAAACAACACTCGACATAAAACTACACGGACCTCTGTGTGAGCTACAAAGACAGTGAAGTTCATACAAGAGACAACATTGAACATATAGACAAATTTCAAGCGAACGAAAGGAAGGAAGGAAGGACAGATATTCGTGTCAGATGTCCATTTTTTTAAATCGTATCTTTCATGTCTTCATGTTTTATAAGACCGTCTTCTTGCATCTAGTGACGTGCTTGTATCCTTTTCTTCATAATGGGGGTTTTTTCTGTAGAAAAGTCGCCGTATCTTGTTTCTATGCTTTATAAACTTACTTTCGCCCTCAGACAGTTAGTAGAAAGGACTATCGAATCCGACAAACATTTACACGTTGCATTTGTAGATCAGGAAAAAGCGTTCGACCGCGTAGATAGGCACAAGTTGTGGAAAATACTAACAACCTATGGGGTTAATGAACACCTAATCAACCTTTGCAAGAACATTTATACTGACAGCCAATGTACGATTAGAACAAATACAGGATTATCAGAAAAGTTTCACGTAGGGTCAGGAGTAAGACAAGGCTGCGTACTATCCCCCTGCTATTCATCACGTACATTGACCACATTTGTAAAATAGCTAACACCAGCGAAGGAAACAACCTCGGAGAACTCTTAAATGAATTTCTTTTTGCAGACGATCAGGCAATCATATCAACAACAGAAGAACAGCTACAACAACACATCAACAGACTCCAGTTAGCATGTAACGAATACAACATGAGAATTAACATCGACAAAACAGAAGTAATGACATTCGCCAGAGAGGAAAACACTACCAACATCTCCATCGATAATCATCTACTAAATCAAGCAAAAGATTTCACATACCTGGGAGCATTTTTTCAGCAAATGGAAGAATAACTAATGAAATTCAACACAGATGCAACAAAGCAAACCAAATGATAGGGCAAATGGCGCCAATTTTAAGATGCAAACACGTCACCATGAACACAAAAAGAGCAATGTTCAACACAATCTTTCTCCCCACATTATGTTACCAGTGCCAAACCTGGACGCTGACAACAAACGATAGAAGAAAACTAGTCACAACAGAGATGAAGTGTCTACGCAGAATGCTGGGTGTAACAAGAAGAGACCGGTTGAGAAATGAAGACATCAGGAAAAAGTGGGTACAACATCAGTACTAGACTTCATCAAGAAACAACAAATTAAATGGTTCGGTCACGTAAGCAGATTACCATCAGACAGTGCACCCCAAATAGCAATGCTGCTCCGATACAATGGGTACAAAGCAAAAGGCCGGCCACGCAAAAGATGGACCTCAGAGATAACAGAGGCGACGAAAGAGACTATCTACGAAGCGCATACTAGGGCCGTTTTAGAAATCTCTTCCTGACCTGACGCTGTGAGGCATACAGGATTCGAGAAAGAAAGAAGAAAATAAACTTACTTGACGTTGTGTTTCGCCTTAAATACGCAGTAGTATATGTAAATACCTCGGAGTCATGATAACGTCAGATGGCAGATCGGAAATAAAGAGCAGAATATGACAGGCTAAAGCAGCGTTCCAGAAAATGAGAAGCATTATATGCAATAAGTCACTATCAATTGAGGTCAGAATGAGAGTTATTCAATGTTACATACAGCCAATACTGACATACCTATGCGAGTCATGGACAGTAAACAAACAGATAGAAAAATGTCTGGAGGCCACAGAGATATGGTTTTACAGAAGAATGATGAGAATACAATGAACTGAAAAAATGACAAATGTGGAGGTGGTGAATGCGGCCAAGACACAGAGAACGCTTATTATCAATATAAGAAGGAGGCAATCATCATTTTTCCAACATGTTGTGAGAAGGGGAGGCTTAAAATACATTGTGACAACCGGTAAAATCGAGGGGAGACGAAAATTTTGGACTTCATCACACGAAGAGCGTCAACATCTGAGATGATAAGAAACACAAGGAACAGAGATTTGTTGAGATAAATGGTTGCCTGCGCCAGCCGGCACGGCACCTGATGATGACGTAGTAGTAACTTGTATTTGTTTGAAAGTAACAAACAGTTACAAATACATAAAAGTAACTGACACGGACGCCACTAATTCAAATGGGAGAGCTATTCCTTTTCTGTGCACACGCAAATTACACGTACATGACAAACATATGGCTTTGTAATGAACTGATTATCATCGCTAGTTGGCATGACACGTGAAGATAACTACATTTGCCATGTCGTCTTAAGAGGAAGCTTGGTCTGGTATCTTTCATTTGTTTTGCTCTAAACATTCAATCAATCAAGTGCCATGCCTGTCGGCGATCACGTATCGCCACAACTCTCTCTCCTTGGTGAAGTTAATCAGTTTTGACTTCGATCTTTTGCTGAACCACGATGTCAGAACACCCAATATCTTCTCTCTCTGCCTTCGACGATCTCTCCTTCTCTTAATTTTACCTGTTGTCACCAAGTGTTCTAAATCTCTTCGCATTAAATGCCCGAAGAACCTTAATTGTCTGATTCTTATTCTTTTTTAACATTTCTTGTGTGCAGGCATGTTTTAAAACCTCATCATTTGTTTTCTTAGCTGTCCTTGGAATTTTCAGCATTCTTCAGTAAAGCCACATCTCTGTGGCTTCCAGCTATCTTATTGATTGCTTGTTCATTATCCTCGATTCTCTGCTAAGCTGCTATACATAATCAAACATTATATTCTCTATTTTCGATGCGCGTTCCTAAAGCAAGGCGAGAACAAGAGAAAGATTACTGGTCTGTACCCAGGTAGCAGTGTCGACAACAGAAGAAAGAAGTTCATATAGCAATGTAATGTAGCATATATCTTCATTACATATTTGCTGTCATTTATATTTAGACGACCATATTCTTCTTTGGAATCCAAGATCAATGGAAAAATAATAAATAACTTAAGATATGCAGATGACACAGTATTGGTAGCAGAAAATGAACAAGATCTACAAGAATTAGTGGACCAATTGGACAGAACTAGCAAGGAATATGGATTAGACATTAACATACAGAAAACAAAAACTATGGTAATCAACAAGGAAATGGAAAAACCTAAAATGAATATAAAAATACATGGAGAATTACTACATCAAGTAAAAGCTACTCCTATCTCGGTCAGATGATAACAGATGATGGCAGATGTATAACTGAAATTAAAAAGAATAGGAATGGCCAAGGATAATTTCAATAGTATGAGAAAGTTACTGACATCCAAACAAATCACAAACAGGCTAAAAATTAGAATGATCAAATGCTATATATATCCTATATTAATGTATGGCTCAGAAACATGGACAATGAACAAGCAGTTAGAAGACAGAATTGATGCATTTGAGATGTGGATATATGAAGAATAGGCAGAGTTTCATGGACAGAAAAACAGACAAATAAACAAGTTTTAGGAAAACTAGGCATGAAGAAACAATTATTAAGAGAAATAAAATTCAGACAAGTAAAGTATTTTGGGCACATAAAAGGCATGACACCATGATAAAACATTTACTAGAGGGGAAAGTTGAGGAGAAGAGCAAGAGGAAGACCGAGAGATAAGTGGGAGGAAACTTTAAGAAATGGACAGGTTACAGTCTGGCAGTGTGCAACACCAAGGCGAAAGACAGAGGATGCTGGAGATTCATTGCAGCCAACCTTCGATGTGGAGACGGCACCTGATGATGATGATGATGATTCTTCTTTATCGTTCTTATGTTTGAATGACCTGATATTCTCTTTTGAAATATTCTAGCAGCATTCTGTTATTTTGAAATTTTTGTGTAGAGACTTTGCTGATTAAATAACAAAGCAACGCATATAAATTATTCCCAAAACAGACATAACTACTGAATGATATAGCACACGTCGCCACGAAATAAATACTGCAACCTTGAACTAGAAAAAAATCGTGCCTCTAGTGCGCATGTCGGTGAACCTTGCGGCGTCGAGGTCAACCAGCAGGTCACAGCCAACGGGCTGTTTAGCTGAAACATTATTGTGTGAAACGGGACAGAAAAGATGTCTTATACTTTCACATAGTTTTCACAAGTTCTGTTAATTTTTATATAATTGGAATCAGATAAACAATTATGTATTCTACTATATTTATTTTTGCTAAATTTGATAACTGAATATTGACTCTCTGTGGTAATAATAAATCTGATAATATAAGAAACGCATCTTGTGAAACTCCCTGGCTACTTTATTTTTAGTCCTGGAGTGGTTAGCTCAGTTTTACGGGCATGAGGGACTGTCCTATAACATACGACGTAAATGATTGGATTCACGTTGTACTATGTTGAATTGTTTGAAAGTTTTTTACATCGAGCAGAAAAAAGTTTGGTGAAGAGCTACAAATTAAGCAGTTTGCTTTCCGGAGTACTTCGTAAGTATTTAAACATTCTTTCTTTGATTTTTCAGTCGTATTGAATCAGCTGTCTGTCGGCGACCTATTTTTAGGACTTGACACATTTTATGAATTTATGTAGCATACTTCTGTTTGTTTCAAACTTTCATCAACTTTAAAATATTGTTTGCTGCATGATATGTGCATACAAGCAATAATTATTTGTCATGTAATGTTTTATTGAGCTTTACTGAAGTATGATGGCAAATCTGAAGTTATGTTGCAACAAACGCCGCGAATATGCATTGCATGTCGTTCGGAGTAGTAGCAGTCGACCAACTAAAGTCGGTAGTAGTTTTTATTTGTATCCAAGCTGTGTGTGTTTTCTTTCAAAGTGGCAAACCTTTGCATACAAGCAGCAGATTTTTAAAAATGAATTAGATCTGATAACTGTTTCTTACCTGTCTTCTTTTCTTTGATTGTTTCGCATTTGTAGACTAGTTAAAATAGTGTAGCATGTATAGATTAATATAGTGTATAGTAAACTATACTTACCTACATGATTATTGCCAGTCATTGTTGTAGTTGTTAGATACTGTTATTAAGTACTACACTACTAGTAAGACCGTTCACGTAGCCTTGTATCATGCGTCAAATGCATGCCATTTGCCGAACGTCACTCTCATCATAGCCCCGCCGAGAGACTCTCAATCTCTAGCCATTACACCATCATCTACCTGTTCAAAGCCTCCTAAATGACTTGTTCTCCTTCCCCATCTTGATCATCACAATATATCAGTTCACGAGACATGAATTTCGGAGCCAATGTCCTTCGTTATTCAGGTTTTGTAGAATGTGTCTATATTCATCCTCATCTTTGTCTAAGGTCTTCTTTAATGTTTGTAGAATAGTTTATGTCAAGCCCATATGTTGCTGCAGGAAAAATGCATGTCCTCAGAGTTTTTACTTTTGTTAACTTGCCTGTTTTATGCCATAGGTGCTTTATACTGTTTCACTTATAAGCCATAATATTTCACTGATATATTTATTTATCTATACTATTCTATTTTAACTAGTCAGTTGAATAAAAACAAATTTTTACACTGATATTACGGTGCTTCAGTAATGTTGTTATTAGGTATGTTGCTGTGCTGACTTTCTGGAATCTTTTGCTTTCTGTCCACTTGCTGTACTTAAAACACACTTTCATTTGCATGCTGCAACATATTCTGTTTTCTTTTTACTGACTGCCCAAAATCGCAGTAGGCATAGGAGAATGTGCATTCTTTGCAGTTCCTTCTATGAGTGTCATAATTACAGCATCCCCCACATACTACAGTTCTCTAATTAATGCCTAACAAAATCCTGCTCGCTTTCAGTCTTTGAACATTGTAGAGACCACCATCTGAACGAGAATGGATGAAAATTCTCCCATCCTGATCTTGAAATGCTTCTTTCAGGAGGAGTGAACATAATATACCAAAGAGTGTGGGATAAGTACACAACCTGCCCGAGTGGTTACCTGGGCCCAAATGTGGGATGTAAAGAATAGAACCACTGTTACCGTCCACGCATGTCATAAGAGGCGACTAAGGGGATTTGGCTGAAATTGGATGCATGTGTCCTAAACGTGTAGAAGTCTATGCATTTAGGGGCCTACCAAACCAATGTGCAACGTATACACGTTCTTGGCAAAGATCAAACATATCGCAAGGAGTGATTAAAATTGGTCATAAAGAGCGAAGAAGAAGTACACAACCTTGCTTTACTTCACTCTTGTTTTCAAATTTCTCTGAGAATGCACCATCAAAATTTATGATGCCTCTCATACGTGTGTGGAATTACTTAATGATACTCAGAAGTGTGCTGATGGACAGCAGATCTTTATTATCACCTGAATCAGATCCTTCCTACTAACCAAATTGAATGCCTCTGTCAGGTCAACATAATAAATATACAGAGATTGATCTGCTCTCTGCATTTTTCTTAAAGCCGTCGCAATGAAAATATCATTTCTTGTGTAGACTGATTCACGTGAAAACC
The DNA here is from genome assembly GCA_020796225.1 of Arion vulgaris. NCBI lineage: Eukaryota > Metazoa > Mollusca > Gastropoda > Stylommatophora > Arionidae > Arion > Arion vulgaris. The sequence continues at coordinate 24,597,323 of CM036756.1, forward strand.
GCACCTCGACACAAGATAGACCTGGTCTTCAAGGACCTGAAGATATGAACAATAAATCTTCTAATTATTTTGCCTAACAGAACTCGGAAGTGATACTTCTTTGAAAGTCGTGGGTTCGAATCCGCGCCGTTCTGTTCACGAGTGCAGTTTTTTCCAGAGCTCCCTAGTATTGTTGCTGGAGCTACAGAGTTCGTGCTTTGTGCAATACTCTCTGGTGGTATGCCATTTCTACAGAGAGGACCAAGCCATATGGGGTAAAACCCGGTGCAATGAAATTAATCCTTCGGCTTTAAAACCCTTTAAACTTCTTTGTAGCTGTTGCAGTTCTTCTGGTTCCCCTCATTTTTGTATAGTGTTATTATGTTTTAATATTTTTAATACTGTGGGACTTGTCCCTGGTTCCAGCAAATGTTATCAGGTGGTGCATGTGTAAAAGTAGCTTTTCCTCTCATAATGATATCAACTGGAATTCCATCCTTGCCATGGCCTTATGTAAATCAAAGTCAGCTATGGTGCAGTTAACCTCTGTTGTATTAGGAAGTGTGGTCAAGACTTGGCAGATTCTCCCTTTCATTAAGTGCATCATCTGAAAATTGTGTTGCACTTGAAATAAAGTAATACTCTACCCATCTATGCAACTGCTTCCTTTTATCAGTGATAATCCTCTCAGATAAAGGTTTTATTGGTGCACATTTTTTCACATGTAGGTCAGTGGCCTTATTTATCCTATCGTACGTACCTATGTATAAACATACAAATGGTGTTTCCCTTATTACTAGCATTTTGAATACTCACTCGTAGTTGGATCCTTCATTTGCACTGTCTAGCTGCTTTTTGTACTTTGATTCTAACTACTCACAAACCAATGAGAGTGCTCATTTCCTTGTTCTTTAGGATGCTATTTTTTATATCAATTAACGCCCGAGTGGTTACCGGGCCCAAATTTGGGGTGTAAAGAATGGAACCACTGTTACCTGCCATGCATGTCGTAGGAGGCGACTAAGGAGGTATGGCTGAAATCGGATGCACATGTCCTAAACGTGTAGAGGTCTATGCGTTTAGGGGCCTACCAAACCAATGTGCAACGTATACACGTTCTTGGCAAAGACCAAACATATCACAAAGAGTGATTAAAATTGGTCGTGAAGAACGAACGCAAAGAAGAAGATATCAATTAGAATCTGGAGTTTCAGAATGTTTTTCTCAAACAAGTCTCGAATCTCAATGTTCTCAAATGCCGTAGACTTTTAATGCTGTTTCGTAGACAGTTTGCTTTAGTTTTTCTCGTTTTATGTTTGTATCAAGCAATCATCTGATAGACAGGTAAACAAAGTCCCTAGTGTTGGTAGTATTTAACCTGTGTATAAGCATGTGTGACTTCGAAAATGTTCTTGGGCTTCAGTTTTTCTTCAGAAACAACCAAATAGTAGTCACAACAAGTGTGCAACAGATAAATGCTATTTCAAATTGTGGAATGTAGTGGCTTTATTTACTGACATCTCATCATTAGTAGGTCATCAGCTTATGTATTCTCCACATCAGAAATTATATTCATTGCCCTGGTGATGCACAAACAGACTGCTGCTTGTCCACCTCTTGATGTTCCCCCTCCTAATTACATGTCAGCCAGGTAGACAAGATTAGTTTTGGTAGTTACAAATACACTGTATCCTTGCGAATACCTGTATGCAGGGGTTTATCGGTACAGTTCCAACTACATTTTACATTGCAGCTATTCGTTACATAGCGACTAATCAGTACATTTCTAATACTCATTACGTGTTGAATATCTGTACATGTAGTCACTAATTGTTAGTTTAACCGTACTTATTATCTTTATAATAATAGATTTGTAATCAATATTCATTACTTTGGGTTATTTCAGTTAGAACACTAGTATCAATTTCTCTCAATAACAATGACCCTATTTCTGTAATTGTATGTTACAGAATGATGGAATGGTTGCCATTATGGTTTTCCATAATCAAATTCCTGAAATTTGTTTCTTCTTCAATTTACTGTCATAATATTTATTTGTCATTGATATGGTTGTATTCTTGTTAAATAGGAGCTACGGTATCATAGTTATTGGTGAACTTGCTTCCTAGGTTAGTGGTCCATGTTCAATTCCACAGTGGGCATGACATTTGTTCCGACCGTAACGTTCTCCCAGACCTAGCCGCAAATAGGTTTCAGGAAAAGCACTGGGAAGTAAAGGCAACCGGCGTGATTTTAACCGCATCACCCTTCGTGTGATGATGATGGTCAATACGGGCCTAACACCATAACAATTGTTCCGTTACTTATTCTTGTTAATATTGTATATTGTACTTTATATTCTATAATAGTTTAAATTACATATTTTTTTTTTATACTTCTTTACTCCTACTATAATACTTACAAACTATTTTAGAAATATCTCATTGAGTGTTATTTCAAATAGCCAACATTTACTAATTAATAAGTACTAAGTACCGAATATCTATTGCAAAAGTAAAGTAACAAATACTTAAAATTAACTTAAACACGTCACTAAAGGATACTACAAGACAGGAAAGAATTGCCTATGTTTGTTGAGAGCATGTGTTCCAGAGGTCGCTGTCAGGATTGTTATTATGTGATTGACTTGAAACGTGGCCAACGTTAATATCAACGATATTACGAAGACCGCGCTTGAAAACACTAGCAAAGATTAAAGTTTACAGACCAAAGAAAAATAGAAAAAGAAGTCAGTTATCAGAAACCTCTTTAGCAGAACTCACGACAGTCCACAATAAGAGCTGGTGGTGACATGTTATATAACTTTGTCATAATTGTGTACCGAAGAGAATGCAGATACAACTGTAAGTCTTAATCTTTATAGCAGGAATATTTTGTACACTCTCTGGGACTGAAGGCGAAGGATTGGCATAAGTGAAGTGGGTACTCTCTCCTTCCCCCTCCATATAGCTTGGCCACTCTCCACAGAAATGAGACTCAACCTGCCGAGAGTATTGCACGACACACCAACTCCGTAATTTCAGCGCAGTAAACAGCTCCAGCCAACTATCCCAAGGGATATCCTGAAAAAAATTCGCTAGTGAACAACCGACTTGTTCATAACATACGCCGACCTGCATAACCAGAGAGATAACCCTTGAAACTATCAAATTGTTTGATGTTTCCTTCCTACTTGTACCACTATATTTTTTTTCCACTTCACATTCCTCCTTTCTTGCATTATTTTTTTCTCTTTTAACAGAAAACTCTTTTTGTAGATCAGAAATATTTAGTTTTTTTTTTTTTTTAAATGTACGTTTATACATTAATGATGAATTACATTTTGAGATGAATAAAATAATATATAATTCACCGTAGCCTTTTCAGATCTTAAGGTATGAAGTCACTTCTCATCTCTTGCCCCTAGTATGCAGGAGAATATATAGATCTATCTAGAAAGAACTGAGAATCAAAGAAAACTGCCTAATGCTACAAATAAGAAAGAGAAAATTGAGGTATTTTGGACATATAAAAAGACACGAAGGGCGGGAGAAGATCATCATGGAAGGAGGCATACCAGCAAAGAGAAGAAGAGGAAGACCACGGAGAAGATGGATTCAGGATGTAATTGATGGTTTGAACATGACGGCTGCAGAGGCAGGACATCTGGCTTATGAGAGAGATAAATTCCGAAGACTTGTGGTGGCAAAGTTATGCTCAGGACACGCTATTTGATGATGAGTGTACAGAAGGTAGAAGGCCCAATTCCTTCCCTCACATGTGAAACGTCGAGTGGTGGTATTGAGCCCACAAGCCTCGTCTTGTGTCCGTGTCGCTAGGTGATCACTTTATACATTACCCTAATCCCGTCGCCTGATATGCATACCAACATGAACGAGATCGAGTTTGTTAGACACCATTAATATCGTTATATTCCTGCTTAGAATTTTACTCAGATTAAAAGGAATTGGATCGTAGCACCACTGAGTATATTATTATTATTATAAGGAAAGCTTGGCTGAAATCGGATGCACGTGTCCTAAACATGTAGAAGTCTATGCGTTTAGGGGCCTACCAAACCAATGTGCAACGTATACACATTCTTGGCAAAGATCAAACATATCACAAAGAGTGATTAAAATTGGTCGTAAAGAACGAACACAAAGAAGAGGAAGATAAGGAAAGCCAGTATTGTCTTCTTCTTCGTATCGACTACTTGTCAACGACTCTTTATGATTTGTATGTGATCTGAATCTAAGAGCGATTGTACGTTGTGCCAGTGCGCCTACAAGTAGGCCAGCACATCCGATTTATGCGCTACTTTTTATTTACTAGGTAGCATCCTAGGGCATACACAAGTCGCCACTTACGACATACATTGTAGGTTGCAGTAGTACTATTCTTTGCTTCCCTTGTTTGCCCCGGCACCACACATTCGCCAGTATTGTCAAAGTTGGACATTCACGCTTGTCATATCATAAGAATAATATCTGCATATGATATTTTTATGTCGTCTGTTCTATGACATACTAATCGTTCTAGTCTAGTTTGTTCGTGTCACGTGCGACACTTATGTAATGTGTACTTGAATTACAAACACAAAATGCTTTCACTGTTGGATAGATTATGTGAACAGTGAACATTAGCCGGACTATTTTTGTAGAGCTTTGAAGTTGGTCCGGATTTGTAGGCTACACTAGTTTACTATTACCATGTCGAGACTGACATAGAAAGTAGGGAGATCAGGTTAAACACGGCACATCTGATTTTAAAACCTTCATAATAAACCCACATGCACTAGTACTAAGGTTGAGAACCGGGATAGTGCAGGGCTTAGTTAGAGCCAACTATAAACTTATTTAAGCTTGCATTCTTCTATCAAACCTCTATATTTTCCGGCCCCCTTTTCTGATCTAGGTCAGGGAACCCGAGTCAGTTGTCTGGCCTAGTTATCTAGAGTTGGCTGTGGCTTAGTACTATTACTTCGTAGACGCGTAGACATATGTTCCAGCAAATGCCCACTCCTCCCCCGGAAAATGACTTTTTGATAACACATTGTGATTGACTGTTGCTAACTAGCGATGACTTAAACATTTATATTAAGTTAATATTTCTATACATGAAGCCTATAATTGAAATCTGATTCTACACTTCTCCATTTTAGTGCAATAAACTAGCAATTTAAAAATGTTATTTCCATTCTCCCCTCTCTCTCTCTCTTCTCTCTCGACACCCTCTCCCGGAAACATATGTGGACCCCCATGTTCGAAATATCTAATTGCAGTGCGGGTTTTCTCGATCACGACGGCTGTCAGATGAACTCAGTCTCAATTGAGTACCAGAGAAAGTACTTGGAAGTAAAGGCGACTTGCATGACGTCTATGACATCGCTCTTTGTGTGTCATCGGTCAAAGAAAATACCGAACATAATACTGTAATCCCCAACATACCAGACGGTATGAAAACGTGTACTTTATACATTTGTTGGCGTATATTTATTTGAACTAAGTAGATTCATGGGAGTCGGGACGTTACTAAACAGAGAGAGAGACCTAACCACATTGCACTGGAAACCACATTGCACTGGAAACCACATTGCACTGGAACCAAAGTACACAACTCCCACCCTGGAAACAGTAGCCGATTGTCGAGGTCTTGTAACTTGGGGCGTGACGAGTCTTTTGATGAACCGTCTGAAACATGGGCGTGACAGACGGTTGATTGGTCTGAGGAATTAGAACTGTGATCTCTACATTGACTGCAGTTTCTTGAATCAATGAAGGCAGTCTACCTGATCTTTACGACAGTTTCTTGCCCACTCCTACCAGGAGCGGAACAGATCATTCTCATGGACAAAAAGAACACAGGTTGATTGGTCAATAGCACGGCAAATTAGTATTTGGAATCTAGAATGAATAGAGAAAACTATGTAATTCATTGTTTTGTACACAAAATCGAAAAGAAAATTGAATAAGAACTGTTCTATTTAACAAATCTTTAGAAAGTATGACATTCAGCTGGAATATTCTCAATGAAAACTGGTTATCGGTAGGCTTGTATCATATAACGTTCGCACAGCGTTTGTCTCATATGATATCGGTTACGACCACATACTTTTTCTATGTTGCTTATATCTGAGGCACTTTGACAGTAGATTCGATGCGGCCATTTTGTCCGTACCACATTACCATTCATCAGAAGTTTTAGTCCTACGCTTATTGTACGAATGTTACTGACGTGTATTTGTTTGTTTGTTTAGTAGGGGATTAAAGCCTCTTTAAGCCGAGGCACGCCCTTTCAACCTAAGGCGAACCTTTATTGGTTATATCAGAGCGTGTAGGCCAACAAACATGAAAAATAAGAATTAACTCCTTTCGGAGAATCCAAGAGGTTTTTTAAAGGCGTGTATTATTAAGCTTGTTATATATATATATAAACACGCACATACCAATAAATAGATGGGCATTGTTTAGAGCTCTATGTCCTTAAACTCGACTTTAGTGTGTCCAATATCTCCTGGTAATAATATGTAGACTTAAGGTAATTAGTCGTGTGTGTTTTTTTAAACACTGGTACAGGGTGTTTGAACTCTAGTCAAGTATCGACGTTATAGTGTTTAATTTAAAACATTTCATTCCGTGACCTTGTCTTGCGGGTTTATTAGGTCAGTGTTACGTCTGTAAAGTTTCATACCATAGAACCCTGATCAATAAATAGACATTGAACAAGTATTAGGGTCTTCTGGAAATACAAATGACCAAACACAGGATTCAAACCACAAACCCTTATTTCTTACGGCTCCCATTGCCTAGCCCTACAGACGAGCGTTTTTAGAACACAACCGTCTTGCTCCTCTTCTTACCATAGAATACTGATTTTTTTTTTCCCCGCTCCAGAAGCACATGAGCTCTTCAGCTCGGTGCCATGGACATCGTAACCCTTCGGTTCGGTGCCACGAACTACGTAAATCTGGAGAACCTGTGGTTTTTTCTGCCAGCCCGCGGAATTGAACCCGCACTCACAGAGGGCTTGTCACCCGCCGTCCAACGCGCTACGAACACGCTGGGCAGGCGGGCATGGAATACTGATACACACAGCTCATCTGCTTGGTTATTGGTTACTAAACTGACATCATTGCACTCCGGACAGACCCATAGGTGCTCAGTCTCTCCCAACAGATATCGAAAAGCATGCTTACTGATGGTTCTCGTGGCTCGCTGGCTAAACACACTCCTCACTCTGCCCCACGGGCATCCAGTTCTCTTAAAGTGATGGTCTGGCTGGAAGACATACTGAGGGAGAGATTGGAGCATTTATGGACTACTAATTGGTTCGACGTGCAGTGATGATGATCCGACGACTAAACCAAACTAACAACTCCTGCTCTGTGCTGGTTGATGTATCTATAGGTTTTCGCCCCTTATTACCGCACCTATTGTATGCATAATTTGCGCAACCGAGATAGAGAATATCCTATACCTTCAGCGCGTATGTTTTCCTAGAGCATTGCTGATATCGCTTTTGTCCATAGAAGGCCCATTCTCGATCGCAGCATTGCTCGCCAGTGCATCCGCTTTTTCGTTGCCCTTTACCCCAGAATGACCTGGAAACAAGTGCTGGGTGTCTGGATTGCTTCCACTGCCTTCGTACATGAACGGTCTTGATCTTCTGTATCATGCTCACCGAGACGCTGAGCATTCATACATAAGTGAATGTTTGCGTCTGTAGTTACTCAGTGAATTTTGTCACCGCTTGATTCGTTTCTATTCTTCCCTACACCAGAAACCACACGGAAGTAATTGCATAGCAATCTACCTAAAATTGAAATCAAATCCAAAGTATGCAAACACTTATATCGAAACAGGCAGTGGCGGTTCGTGATCATTTTTGTTTGTGTGGCAAGACATAAATTTTCAGAAAAATCATGGTTTCGGTTCGTATATATTTTAATGCATAAAATAATAACTACACGCTACACCTTAATTTTGGTGGGTCGGCCCCACTGGCCCTAAATGACGAGCCGCCACTGGAAACAGGTATCAGAACAGTATAAACCTCATTACAAAGTCCAACAGCAGTCAGTAATAGAGAACACGGTTAATTCTATCTCTCATTCATAGTAGTATCAATATCAGTTATTAGATTAGTTTAGTTGACATTACAAAACAACGTGATATTATATTTGTGATTGTTAATACATAAGATATGATCAGTAGAAGCTTGTTGACTTGTATATAGTGTCAGTAGTACATCACGGTGTTAGTGAGTGCTCTTAGAATGCTTATACATGTGTGTGTCTATATTTTATATATGATTACATGACTATATGTCTATATTTTATATAAGATTACATGACTATATGTCTATTTTATATAAGATTACATGACTATATGTCTATATTTTATATAAGATTACATGACTATATGTCTATATTTTATATAAGATTACATGACTATATGTCTATTTTATATAAGATTACATGACTATATGTCTATATTTTATATATGATTATTATTACGTGGCGGTAAGTCTATAGTTTGTATAATATTACATACAGAAATACATGTCTTCATTTAGTTGAACACTATGCATATGTATGACAAGATTAAATATTATGTGTAGATGTCTTGTTTCTGTGTATTTTTAAAAAAATTGCCACAATAGATAAATATGCTGAAAAGACGTATTTATGGAGAGAAAAACAAAACAATTGTACTTCTTTTTCTGTGATCAGTTTCCTATGCTGAGAGATCTAACTAAACAGAGAGATGAGTTGCCTCTATGAATCCATTTGTCAGTAGGAGGTCCTCGCGGGTGCCTCGCAATTTCTCTTTCAGATTTGTCTCACAGGGCCATGTTTGAGATATCAAATCATTGAGGAGGGGCAGGTTTAAATGATGTGTTCATAAGTATGGGATCTGTTTTGACATATGCATTGGTTAGTTTGGGCAGCTCTCATTTAATGGAGATATGCAATAGAACAGAGGTAGTATTGTGAAGATGTTGAGAATTTTTGTCTTCACTAGCTGGGACTCGGTTCATGGCTGGTTACTGTCTAAACGTTGACAAATAACTTGAAGTCAAATTTTGTCATAAGTGTACCATGATATTCTAATCTTCTTCTTCTTTGCGTTCGTTCTTTACGACCAATTTTAATCACTCTTTGTGATATGTTTGATATTTGCCAAGAACGTGTATATGTTGCACATTGGCTTGGTAGGCCCCTAAACGCATAGACTTCTGCACGTTTAGGACACATGCATCCGATTTCAGCCAAATATTGTAATCTAACTAGCCTTGGTAAATTTACCTGATATTTCTACCAGATGTGGACAGGTGCTAATTACAGGTCAAATTTGTACCAGCGGCTGGCCCTTATCACAGTTTTGTTAACATTCTTCTGCGTGTGTACGTCTGTGCTTCACGTGAAGTTTAACTATGATTGAATCTGTTAAATAAAGATAGCAGAATGTGTTGTTTAAAGACTTAAGTCCATGTTACATGGTAGTTCCATATATATATATTCTAGGCTTTCCTCTCTTTCACTGTCTCTGTTGGTTCCACTTCAAGAAAGAAGCACACACATACACACCATAAACAGTCTGGTCACTACAGTTTCATAACTCTTTCTGTCTGTCCGTATACTTTATGTGCAACTTGTAATAGATGTATCTTTCTGTTGTTTGTCGTTCTACAGGGTGTTCAAGATTAAAGCAGCCCCATTGACAAATCGAAAGTTGCCAGATAATCTATCGCGTTATGTTTATGTACTATTTAAACCGGTTCTGACTAGCTCGTTTTACGTCACATTTGTTCATCGCCCCTTCTCGCACTACAATTACATACCGTCACATAACCTTGACCTATACTACGTCATAACTGAACCTTTACATTTTCATACATATATGCCAGATTGACTCCATTCACAGGCTGCTATTATCTTGAACACCCTGTAGTATTTCTATCTGGTATAGTTTCATATGATCACGATGATGTATTGTGGCCAAACAAAGTCAACAAACAGGAACTACTTAACAGGTACAACTATGAGAAAAGACACAAGTGATAAAAGGTAGACATTGGAGCTGCATTGGACAAATAAGAAAGCGATTCTGAAACCATTACAAGAATTGTCATACAGTGGACTGAGTGGGCGATGAAGGAGAGACAGACCAAACACAACCTGCTGAAAACATATGAGACGCATTGCTATTGAGAACTTGTGACACTGTGAAGAATGTTCACTGCCCGAGTAAGGTGCAAGCATGGGTTACTGTGAAGAATGTTCACTGCCCGAGTAAGATGCAAGCATGAGACACTGGAAAGAATGATAACTGCCCGAGTAAGGTGCAGGCATGAGACACTGCAAAGGAATGCTATAACTGCCCAAGTAAGATGCAAGCATATTGCTGTTGATCTACGTATGCCACTTGGCACTTTGACCACTAACTGGTTTGTTGGTCCGTGTAGAATGAAAAGAAGAAGAGGATTACGTTTTTTAGATGCTCCCTAATTTTAGTAGTGGTGGTCAGATCACACTTGAGGATCTAAACTTCAAGTACCCATGAAGTTGGAGAAGGCATGGCGCGCCTGTATGGCAACGGACACCGATAAAAAGGAAAGTGGGCCTTTACACAAAAATCAGTCAGAATCTCTACACCATGCGCCCTGACTACGCATGAACTCATAGCGGGCGAACGTAGAAGTAGTTGTAGTGTAGAGGATTGATATAAATGTGATGAATTCTTCTTTCTCGAATCCTGTATGCCTCACAGCGTCAGGTCAGGAAGAGATTTCTCTGGCGAATGTCATTACTTCTGTTTTGTCGATGTTTATTCTCATGTTGTATTCGTTACATGCTAACTGTGATGAATTAACTGATGTAAATATTTTATTTTTATCTCAACAGATAATTTGTGGGGATTAAGGAATACCACAACTTATCTATTTAAAAGTCTGGATATACATCTTCAGCGCAGTGATTGAATTCATTCAAAACTACAAGAAATATTGTATTGTCCAGTGGTAGCAGATGTCAGTTTTCTGCGATACGTGAAGTTACATATTGTGGAGCCCTTCTTACATTCAGAATACTACATTATGTCCAGTTTCATGGAGGTTTTAACTCAAGACATTTTGGTGACAAGCATCGTGATGAGTCTCATTGCATTAGTGGGACTTGTGGGAAACGTGCTGATGATCCGCTCACTGATACAGTATCGGCAGCTACGTACGGACTTCTATACTGTGTTTGGATGTTTGAGTGTGGTAGACACACTGTTTCTGGTTATTAGTGTACCTGCTCACATTATGGACATGCTGTATATTACTACTGACAACGCAGATGCATGGTGTAAAAGCAGTCACTATCTGATCAGTACATGCGGCTTCATTGCAGCATATCTTATGGTTGTATTAGCAGTACTACGTGCTATCCTGCTCACCAACAGAAACATTGTTCGGCGTCCCCAAGCATGTCATCTGGTTATAGTCTGTGCAGTGGTTTGTGGTATCACCATGCTCTGCTCTATACCTGTAATGTTTATGTTTGAATCATATGAAGGAGTCTGCGATTTTACTGACCCTGTTAATGAAATTGGTCGCCATACTTGGCTTATGAGTTCGTTTTCTGAATTTGTACCTCTAGTCCTGGTGGTAATCATCTATTTCATGACCTACATGCTGGGAAAACGATATTTTGCAGATAGTTATTCACCCAGAGAGAAAGAAAAGTCTAGGCTGGTTTCCTCTATAATTATAGCATTTGCAATTTGTCAAACCCCATACAGAATAGCTTCCATATATGAACTTTACATGGATCAAAGAGACGACGCACAGCTCCTCAAAATGTATACAATAAAGAACTATTTAATGTGCTTGCTCATGGCAGACAAGGCAGTCAGGCCAGTTCTCTACACCAAATTATCTTCAGATCTCAGTGAAGCGTTTGATGAGGTCATCAACTGTGTGTACTGTTCAACACATTATTCGATGACGTCAAGGTTTGCAAGACCGATGGCTGCATACGTCACACCTTCTACTAATCCGTGCGCGGTAACGCTCATTAATTCCACAGACAATCACGTGGTGCGCACGACTGAACGGACAGATTCATCATCATCCACAACGTCTGCTACCTCACAAACACCTCTTGTGCGTAAAGATAATGATGCAGATATGAGAATTGACATCTTACAGGATATGAACCACAATTATAACTAGAATTTGCCACGCCAGTGAAGTTGTTTAATCTGTTTATCCCATTTATCGACATACAAATATAGCGAATAAACAGCTGATATTTATTGTTTATGCCAACACTGCTACCGGTGCCAAACTTTGAACATTGCCTGCATTCGTGAATTTGTCTTCAATATATTTTATAAGTGTTGAAATATGTGTTTACGTAAAACATCAGATAAGACGTGCCTGGACTTATATATATAGGGCAACACAGGACTTCACTTATATTTTCAGACATATATAGAAGGTAACACGGGAATTCACTTGTTTTCAAACACATATAGGGCAACACAGGAATTCACTTTTATTTACAAACATATAGTAGAGCAACACAGAAATTCACTTATATTTTCAGACATATATAGGACAACACACGAATTCACTTTTTTCAAACATATATACGGCAGCACAAAAATTCACTTATATTTTTAAACACCTATATAGGGCCTACACGGGAGTTCACTTATATTTTCATACATATATAAAGCATAAGGCAGCAGAGAAATTCACTTATATTTTCGTTTGCCAAAAGCATAGAAAATTCACTGCATAGCCAGTCTTGACGGAACAGAAAGCTATGCTTAACTCTGCATCCAAGAAAACACGTTAAAAGCAGTCAATGAAAGTGGAATCTCTTGACTGTTATATTGAACAAGACATTTACATAATGCTTGTTCTGCTCACTACTTTCATTTAGCGTGTGTTTGTTCAGATATTCGATGTGTGTAGTCGACGGCGCCAGAAATGAATATGACAGCAACATTGATGGACATTGCTGGTGAATCAAGGTCTGTACTTGGTGATCTTGACATCCTTTAATGGAAGGTATTCTATTATTAAAAAGGTATAACAAACCACGATCTGTAATGTTACTCGTGTGTATGTCATTGAAGGTTATCACTTTTTCATTTTAAGAAGAAAGTATTGTATATGTACATAACCATCATCATGTGCCATGTACGTTGACATTCAATACATTACATCACCATCGGTCATTTCAGGTTTCATGTTGTCATGCTACACCTGACCTTTACCCTCTTGTCTTTCTTCATCTACTATTCTGTATTTTTTAGTTTTCATTTTTCGTTTTAGGATCTGTCTGTTTAAAGTGAAATGTGTACACAATGAATTTGATTTGCCATCTTGTTACTTTATGTAGTATTGATCTGTTAATATGTTCATGTCATTTTCATTTGATTTCCAAACTGTCTAGAGCAGCATTGTCAAGCGCAGCGCCCCTCTGGGGCGCCATGACACGTTTCATACGTTAATGGCGCCCTAATGTACTTCACCGGTTTTAGCGATAATCAGATTTCCAGTAAAATATTTCTCAGTTTTTTTCTAGCATTTCCATGAACACGATTTTCTCGCTTTTACTTTCTGGTTTTATTTTGTAACCATTCTAATACCCGCCCTTTCCTTTAATCACCGCCCTTTCCTTTAAGCCCCGCCCTTTCTTTTAACCTCCATCCTTTCCTTTAACCTCTGCCCTTTCCTTTAACCTCCGCCCTTTCCTTTAATCTCGGCCCTTTCCTTTAACCTCCTCCCTTTCCGTTAACCTCCGCCCTTTCCTTTAATCTCGGCCCTTTCCTTTAATCTCGGCCCTTTCTTTTAATCTCGGCCCTTTCTTTTAATCTCGGCCCTTTCTTTTAATCTCGGCCCTTTCTTTTAATCTCGGCCCTTTCTTTTAATCTCGGCCCTTTCTTTTAATGCTTCTTAATCTGCCTTCTTAATCGCCCTTTCCTTTAACCTCCGCCCTTTCCTTTAATCTCGGCCCTTTCTTTAATCTCGGCCTTTCTTTTAATCTCGGCCCTTTCTTTTAATCTCGGCCCTTTCTTTTAATCTCGGCCCTTTCTTTTAATCTCGGCCTTCTTTTCTCTTTTTAATCTCGCCCTTTCTTTTAATCGCAGCCCTTTCTTTAACCTCCGCCCTTTCCTTTAATCTCGCCTTTCTTTAACTTCATCCTTTCCATTTTCAATGGAAAAGCGTTAACATCACCATCTTCTTTTGTCGTCACACTGCTACCGGGTTGTTACCCAGTGTTGTGGTTTTCTTTTTTTGTCTTGCGCTGTTCTGGTGGCTTGGGTGATTGATATTTTTGCTGTTATTTTTGCTCTTTGACAGGATTCTGCTATGCCATCTAACCATCTTTTTCGTGGTCTTCCTCTCGCCTTCTTTCCTAATGTTCTGTTGTAGAAGACTCTGTATACTGTGGAGTTTGGATGCATTCTTATTAAGTGGTCAAACCATTTCATTCTTTGTTGACATCTTAACTTTATTAATATTATCAGTAGTAGTAGTAGTAGTAGTATTGCAATCATAACATGGCGCCCCCGCCTTCACAACCACCAGTCAGGAGCGCTCCAATATATAAGAGCGTTGGACAGCACTTGGTCGTGTAGAGTATGTTATAACATTCTGCTCAGAAATTACACTTCTTCTATGTTGCATGCAGCAAGTAATTTGTCTGGTTGTTTATTCAGTGCCTATATGTCAACTCTATAAGAGGTAGCATTAATTCTACATAAACATTGCAAACTTCATTTCACTTCTATTCTCAGCGACAAGGCAGACGCTGAGTGTATTATTTTTTGTCATTAAGAAACACTTATATCAAATTAGTGTTGTAGTCATATATCATTTTCATGTTTTCCCTGGCTGCTTCTTCAAATAGGTATCTCACTTATTCTATCATTTATAACAATGCTGTATTGATTGTGGGGTTAGTTCTAGCAAATATGATGAACAAACCAAGGTGTGGATAAGTCAGTTTAACTCTCTACATGGGGGCAGAGGTCAGCTGTGATGGCCTCTCATGTGTCCTATGAGAACTTTAAACATTTTTCCTGTGTGCAGGTTTGATCCGTTTGTAATATTTCGTTCATTTTGGACCCAGTTTAAGATGACAAAGAAACAATATCATTGGACCACATACGATAAGGAAAGCGATAAAATATCAGAAAACATGTAATCGGGCAGGTCGGGACTTGGCATATCCTTAAAATGTCTTATATAACAGTTTTATGTGGATCTGGTTTTCTCCATTTTCCACGTAGTAAACTATCAATTAAAATTAATTGTTCTTATTCATTTTACACCACTCCTTCCGAATAAAAAATATGTGGACACTAAACTTTGCAGAACAATACTTCAGTCGTGCACATGGTGGAGAATGCGAAGCTCATTTATTGAGTGGTATATCCCTCGCCCAGTGTTTGTTTTTCTTCTTTGCGATCGCCCTTAGACTGATGTACCAGATTTCCCATAAATCTCATTCATGTGGAAATCTGATTCATGCAGGTTTAGCATGAGTGTTATTTTCGTCACATCTTCAGCGCCATTTGGAGCTGTGGTGCTTATCCTTCGGCAATGTGTCCGGTTTCAGCCAGCGTTTACTGGGTTCTCTCTCCGTCAGCCTTTGACTGTCCCCAGCCGACCTGTGAGGCAGAATTATTTTTTTTCTAGTATGTTTATATAACATTACTTGAAATATGGAACGACAAACTAAGACCAGCAGCCACTTGTACTGGTAGTAGCGTGACCTGTTAGCTGAAATGTAAGTCATTTTCAAGTGGTCGCGGACACAACAGATGTACTTTTTTTAAAACAAGGTTATGGTGAAGTTATATTTAATACTAGTACTCTCAATGAAATACAACATATATCAAATGACAGGATCATTAGGTCACATAGTCGCTATAAGCTCTGTACACAGGGAAGGAAACATCGGTACACAAGTCAAATATTTACTATGTAAAGACAATGAGAAACAACCCAGAGAGAAATCACAACCCGGTCTACCTTAGACGGGGTGTTTTAGCTACGGCGCAGAAAGCTGAATGAACGCAGAGATATAGACATACGATAATGTGATGTATCGTCGGGACGTCACAACTTGGTCCTAGTGACAGCCTTGATGATAAGCGTGACTTAACTGATCACGGAATAAGTAGAGTAATATTAAACGTGAGCGTCTGTACCTCAAGCGGTAGTGACAGTAAAATGGGCTCGATCACGAACCCAGGCGTACCTGGTTCAAACCCCACAGTGGGCAAGTTTGGAAGCAAATTGGTTTCCGTGGGATTTTTACAAAAGGTAAAAATAGGGCGCCAGCACCGTGCAGAAATCAGTGGGCAAACTATTGAACGTATAAGTGGTGCCTAGAAAACTCAATGACTCTTTTACTGTGGTTGATGGCTACGTTCTTTAGGATATGCCACGATTTTCATTTCCAATATTAAACGACGTCTGAACGACCGACCGATCAGTCTTCGTCACACCCAAAGGGACATAAGACAAAGACAATATAAAGCCCAACCTGTTGTTATCTGCATGCTCCGTGACAACAGGCATAACGAGCTGCCTTACATCATCATCATCATCCTATACTAGCTATCCTCGTAACTTGGAATAAGCTATAGGAAAGTATGATGGTAGCTTCAACCAATTGATTGACATGACCCCATTTCTAAACCACACACATAATCCACTTTAGTTGTTGTAAACTTCTCTTCTTTGAACGCTCCATAACGACCACTTGTTAAGCCACTCTATGTGATCTGAGCCTAAGAGTGATTGTACATTGTGCCAGTTACGCACCTTCACGTAGGGTAACTACTAGGACAGCTTCCCTAGGCCCCTACCTCAATCACCTCTTACAATATGCCTTGTAGATCGCATTGTTACTATTCTTTGCTCCCCTTGTGAGCACCAGCAACACACATGGGCGTTTGATGTGGATCTATTCTGTTCTCTCCTACGAAGCCTTCTGAATCTATACATGATGTAGTGTGTACATGTGAGTACATTCATGCCCATTTCTTGTAATTGGTTGATAATAAGCAGCCTCATTCCGTACATAAATTCAAATATACACCCACCATTTAATTTGCTGCAATATGATTGAGTGCACGAAGTGTTTAAATTGAGAATTTAAGAAATCAATATGTTTGATCAATTCTCTGGGTATTCCCGATCACCATTCTGATTAATACATTCTTCACTGTAATTAAATTATGTTTCATTTGTTGTCCAAATTTTAAAAATGGCATTTTATACATACATTTTGTAAAAAAAATATCATAATTTTCTTGTATTGGGCTTTCATTGTTTGCTTCTTGAATTATTTTATGAGTTCAGTTCATTATTTTTGTTGAATCTGTATTTAGGTTAAGGTAGCATTATATGTCATTGAAATCAAATTTAATCAAAAACTTTAGCAATATTTTAATTCTGGATTATTGGAGATGGATTAAGTATGCACGCTAAGAAATTCTAACTACAGAAATGTATTCTGTTTAAACTATCAACATTCTTCTGTTTGTTGCAGCTAAGGTATAGAGTCACAACTGTAGATTATTGTTTCCTTGCAGAAATTCTGTATAAGCATTTATGTGCTGTTTATGTTGGTGGTTTCTACTGCAATTTTGTTGTTAGCATAAGACTGATAGAACCACTGATACACTGATAGAACCTCTGAGAACCACTGATACACTGTTAGAACCACTGATACACTGTTAGAACCTCTGATACACTGTTAGAACCACTGATACTCTGTTAGAACCACTGATACACTGTTAGAACCTCTGATACTCTGTTAGAACCACTGATACACTGTTAGAACCTCTGATACTCTGAGAACCACTGATACACTGTTAGAACCACTGATACACTGTTAGAACCACTGATACACTGTTAGAACCACTGATACACTGTTAGAACCACTGATACACTGTTAGAACCACTGATACACTGTTAGAACCTCTGATACACTGTTAGAACCTCTGATACTCTGAGAACCACTGATACACTGTTAGAACCACTGATACACTGTTAGAACCACTGATACACTGTTAGAACCACTGATACACTGTTAGAACCACTGATACACTGTTAGAACCTCTGATACACTGTTAGAACCTCTGATACTCTGAGAACCACTGATACACTGTTAGAACCACTGATACACTGTTAGAACCACTGATACACTGTTAGAACCACTGATTCACTGTTAGAGCCATTGATACTCTGAGAACCACTGATACACTGTTAGAACCTCTGATACACTGTTAGAACCTCTGATACTCTGAGAACCACTGATACACTGTTAGAACCACTGATACTCTGTTAGAACCACTGATACACTGATAGAACCACTGATACACTGTTAGAACCACTGATACACTGTTAGAACCACTGATACACTGTTAGAACCACTGATACACTGTTAGAACCACTGATACACTGTTAGAACCTCTGATACACTGTTAGAACCTCTGATACTCTGAGAACCACTGATACACTGTTAGAACCACTGATACACTGTTAGAACCACTGATACACTGTTAGAACCACTGATACACTGTTAGAACCACTGATACACTGTTAGAACCTCTGATACACTGTTAGAACCTCTGATACTCTGAGAACCACTGATACACTGTTAGAACCACTGATACACTGTTAGAACCACTGATTCACTGTTAGAGCCATTGATACTCTGAGAACCACTGATACACTGTTAGAACCTCTGATACACTGTTAGAACCTCTGATACTCTGAGAACCACTGATACACTGTTAGAACCACTGATACTCTGTTAGAACCACTGATACACTGTTAGAATCTCTGAGAACCACTGATACACTGTTAGAACCTCTGATACTCTGAGAACCACTGATACACTGTTAGAACCTCTGATACTCTGAGAACCACTGATACACTGTTAGAACCTCTGATACTCTGAGAACCACTGATACACTGTTAGAACCTCTGATACTCTGAGAACCACTGATGCTCTGTTAGAACCACTGATACTCTGTTAGAACCACTGATACTCTGAGAACCACTGATGCTCTGTTAGAACCACTGATACTCTGTTAGAACCACTGATACACTGTTAGAACCTCTGATACTCTGAGAACCACTGATACACTGTTAGAACCTCTGATACTCTGAGAACCACTGATACTCTGAGAACCACTGATACACTGTTAGAACCTCTGATACTCTGAGAACCACTGATGCTCTGTTAGAACCACTGATACACTGTTAGAACCTCTGATACTCTGAGAACCACTGATGCTCTGTTAGAACCACTGATAGCCAACTATAATCTTGTGGTATGCTTGGTGGAGCGCACTTGTGAATATTATTTGCGAAATAAGATACAGTGAATTGATATAAACATCAGGGGAGGTAAAAACTACTTTAGAACTAGAGATAAACACTTATAATAGAAATATACTGCGTACAATCTGAGAGTCCATTTTATATGTTCACATTACCTCCCCTTATTTTTACTCCGGTGTCTCCAATTTATTTACCTATCATGTACTATTTTTGTGCCTTCAATTTCTCTTTGTCACTGATAAATGAGACTTAGCAAATGTTTCATTGAATCTCTAGACATGGAGCTAATTAAATGTAATGTTTATAAAGTATGTAATGTATTATGTATATAATGTCTTATGCACCATCATCATCAGGTGCCGTGCCGGCTGACGTAGGCGATCATGGATCTCTACAAATCTCTGTCGCTTGTATTTGTTGACGCTCTTCCGTGCTATGAAGTCAGGCTGTCTAAAATGTTCTCTCTCTATCTTGTCTCCTTTCGATTTTAAAGGGTTGTCACAATGTGTTATAAACTTCCCCCTCTCATCACATGTCCGAAAAATGATGACTGCCACTATCTTATACTGATAATACGTTTTCTCAGTATCTTGCCCTGATTCAACATCTCCACATTCGTCATACTAGCAGTCCATTGGATTCTCATCATTCTTCTGTAAAACCACATCTCTATGGCCTCCAGAGATGTAATTGTATTATGTGTGTAATGTGTTCTATATATAATATATATGTGTATGTGTCGCCCCAGATAAGATCTATAATTACTAGATAAGATTGCTGACAACCAGTGTTAGACATAGTTCGAGTATCTAACGTCAAACACATTTATCTCTTGAGGTACAAGTGTAAGACATCTGGTGGTAGGTAGGACGTTCAACTTTCAACCATATTGTGATTGTGATTATATTAGGGCATTTATTGACATTTACAGCGCCCGTGTGGTGCCGGGACCCACAAGGGAAGCAAAGAATAGTACCACTGCAATCTACAAGGCATGTCGTAAGAGGCGACTGATGTAGGACCTAGGTAAGCTACCTAGTAAGTAAAAGCATCGCAGAAATCGGATGTGCTGGTCTACTTATAGGCGCATAACTGGCACAACGTACAATCCCTCTTAGGCTCAGATCACTTAAAATCACACAGAGGGGTTAACAAGTGATCGATATGGAGCGTTCGCAAAAAGAAGAAGACATTCTTAGAATAAACGCTAATTCGTTCCCGAACTCACCAGCCTGAAATATCAGTCAGGTTTTATTGAAGGAAAAACAGTCTGGTACATTGAACAGCAAACTTCATTGTTATAGATATCCATGACTGAAACATTTACAACCTTTACTGGGTTCGAAAATTAGATAATATACGTGAGAACCAGTGACGACTCGTCATTAAGGGCCTGTAAGGCCGGGCCCAACCAAAATTAATGTGTAACGTGTATTTATTATTTTATAAATTAAAATATAACCTAATCCAAAACCATGATTTCCCCGACAATTTGTGTCTGGCCCCACCAACAAAAATGATCACGAGCCGCCACTGGTGAGAACAATATGTTGATAGCGAGCACTTGTGTTGTGGTACCAATGCCAGATTTAATTATTATGTATTTTTTTTAAAAACAATTAAACTATCATTATATACAGTTTGCTATAAGGGACATTCATATATTCAAAATGAGGGGGCAAACAGCGGTAGGTGGAGGTAATCTCATAGTTAGAAGAACTAGTGGGATCTAAGAGGCAGTGATTCTCAGAGTTAGAAACTAGTGGGATCTAAGAGGCAACGATTCTCATAGTTAGAAGAACTAGTGGGATCTAAGAGACAGCGATTCTCATATTTAGAAACTAGTGGGATCTAAGAGACAGTGATTCTCATAGTTAGAAGAACTAGTGGGATCTAAGAGGCAGTGATTCTCAGAGTTAGAAACTAGTGGGATCTAAGAGACAGCGATTCTCATAGTTAGAAACTAGTGGGATCTAAGAGACAGCGATTCTCATAGTTAGAAACTAGTGGGATCTAAGAGACAGCGATTCTCATAGTTAGAAACTAATGGGATCTAAGAGACAGCGATTCTCATAGTTAGAAACTAGTGGTATCTAAGAGACAGCGATTCTCATAGTTAGAAACTAGTGGGATCTAAGAGACAGCGATTCTCATAGTTAGAAACTAATGGGATCTAAGAGGCAGCGATTCTCATAGTTAGAAACTAGTGGTATCTAAGAGACAGCGATTCTCATAGTTAGAAACTAGTGGGATCTAAGAGGCAGCGATTCTCATAGTTAGAAACTAGTGGGATCTAAGAGACAGCGATTCTCATAGTTAGAAACTAGTGGTATCTAAGAGACAGCGATTCTCATAGTTAGAAACTAGTGGGATCTAAGAGACAGTGATTCTCATAGTTAGAAACTAGTGGTATCTAAGAGACAGCGATTCTCATAGTTAGAAACTAATGGGATCTAAGAGACAGCGATTCTCATAGTTAGAAACTAGTGGTATCTAAGAGACAGCGATTCTCATAGTTAGAAACTAGTGGGATCTAAGAGACAGTGATTCTCATAGTTAGAAGAACTAGTGGGATCTAAGAGGCAGTGATTCTCAGAGTTAGAAACTAGTGGGATCTAAGAGGCAGCGATTCTCATAGTTAGAAACTAGTGGGATCTAAGAGGCAGCGATTCTCATAGAAACTAGTGGGATCTAAGAGGCAGCGATTCTCATAGTTAGAAACTAGTGGTATCTAAGAGGCAGCGATTCTCATAGTTAGAAACTATTGGTATCTAAGAGGCAGCGATTCTCATAGTTAGAAACTAGTGGGATCTAAGAGGCAGCGATTCTCATAGAAACTAGTGGTATCTAAGAGGCAGCGATTCTCATAGTTAGAAACTAGTGGGATCTAAGAGGCAGCGATTCTCAGTTAGAAACTAGTGGGATCTAAGAGGCAGCGATTCTCATAGTTAGAAGCTAGTCCGACCTAAGAGGCAGCTTTTCTCATAGTTAGAAACTAGTCCGGCCTAAGAGGCAGCGATTCTCATAGTTAGAAACTAGTGGTATCTAAGAGAGCGATTCTCATAGAAACTAGTGGGATCTAAGAGGCAGCGATTCTCATAGTTAGAAACTAGTGGGATTTTTTTTTTCGATCCAGAAGAGCTTTTAAACTCTTCGACTCGGTGCCATGGACATCGTAACCCTTCGGTTCCGTGCCACGAACACCGTAAATCTGGGGAATCTGTGGATTTTTCTGCCATCCCGCGGAATTGAACCCGCACACACATAGGGATAGTCACCCGTAGTCCAACGCGCTACGAACACGCTAGGCAGACGGGCTCTATTGGGATCTAAGAGGCAACGATTCTCATAATTAGAAACTAATAAGTTTTACTCTACCCTACCTCCAAATAGTGACAGTGGTAATATCACAGTGACTTGATCACTGCAGTCTGGCTAAGAAAGTAGGAATCAAAGAATGAAAACACTCAAATTTTTAAAAGTTAAAATCAAATGGACATTTTGTGTCAAAAGACACACATATTGTAACCTCGCTCTGAACTATATATAGGCAGTGACCGGTGACGTAACAAACGTCCTTGTCAACGCGCACAAAGAAAACCAAAGGAGAATTGAGAGTATCGAAGACATACAAGAACATACTTCATGTCATGAAACGAGTGTGAATGTACCAATAGAAGTTGTATGATGTGACAGGATACTAGACAAGTTGTCTGCACACTTTGCGCTGCTGAGACATAAACAACCGTTTGTGACCGTTGCCTGGCAACGACGACATAAACGAAACAACAAACTAATTTCATTGATCTGTTGTCAAACATTTGAACTATCAATTAGATGTTTGCTTCAAGACAAATACATATTGATTGTATTATCATAACATTTGTGGATATCTCTTGTTTTCTCTTCAATTTTCTCATGTGCAATATATGTATACAGTACTTGTTATCAAATGACATTATTCAGTTGAAAACAGTTGATCTTTATCTGCTTCTTTTTTGTTTAAATGAAAGTTTAAATATAAACTAAAATAATACTGGTGAAGTGACTCATTAAAGAAGATCGGTAATCGATCCTCTTCTGTTTTTTTCCTTCTCTAATCTTGTTTTGTCTCACAGCGTCAGGATAATTTCTTTTCTCTAATCTTGTTTTGTCTCACAGCGTCAGGATAATTTCTTTTCTCTAATCTTGTTTTGCCTCACAGCGTCAGGATAATTTCTTTTCTCTAATCTTGTTTTGCCTCACAGCGTCAGGATAATTTCTTTTCTCTAATCTTGTTTTGTCTCACAGCGTCAGGATAATT
Source organism: Arion vulgaris (assembly GCA_020796225.1). NCBI lineage: Eukaryota > Metazoa > Mollusca > Gastropoda > Stylommatophora > Arionidae > Arion > Arion vulgaris. The sequence goes on from CM036756.1 coordinate 24,620,979, forward strand.
TCTTTTCTCTAATCTTGTTTTGTCTCACAGCGTCAGGATAATTTCTTTTCTCTAATCTTGTTTTGCCTCACAGCGTCAGGATAATTTCTTTTCTCTAATCTTGTTTTGTCTCACAGCGTCAGGATAAGAAGACTTTTCTCTAATCTTGTTTTGTCTCACAGCGTCAGGATAAGAAGACTTTTCTCTAATCTTGTTTTGTCTCACAGCGTCAGGATAATTTTCTTTCTCAAATTTCTTGTTTCCTACAGCGTCAGGATAAGAAGACTTTTCTTGAACTGGCTCTTGTGTGTGCTTTATAAATAGTGGCATTCACTGCCTCTGTTATTTCTGTGGGCCAGTTTTTGCTTTGTATCCACTGTAACGAATTTAAATTGGTAATCAATCTGCTTATGGTGCCGAACCATTTAGTTTGTTGTTTCTTGATTATGCTCAGTATTGATATTGTATCAATTTCTTTTCTGATGTCTTCATTTCTAAACAGGTCTTTTCTTGATACTCCCTGCAGTCTGCCTAGACACGTCCTAACTAGTTGTCTTCTATCGTTTGATGTCAGAGTCCAGGTTTGGCACTGATAGCATAATGTTGGCAGAAAGATTGTCAAGAGATATAAATAATTAGTTTTTTTTGGAACAATAAGAAAATAGCTTAGTCTCAATGAACATGGCAGGTACAACCAAAACATTCACTCTAGCTACAGTGGGGTGACATGGCAGGCAACATATGGATGTCATTTTTTTGTACTTTCAGAAAATAATCAATAATATATCCCTCCTACATTCAGTGATGTCTGCATTGTCTACATGTTTCTGCTGACATTGTCAGTGATCCTGTAAGCGACATGTAAACTGTCAATTTCAAAAATGTATGCTGACATTGTCAGTGATCCTGTAAGTGACATGTAAACGATCAATTTCAAAAATGTATGCTAACATTGTCAGTGATTCTGTAAGTGACATGTAAACGATCAATTTCAAAAATGTATGCTAACATTGTCAGTGATTATGTAAGCGACATGTAAACGATCAATTTCAAAACTGAACTCCTGAAATACTGCTTGTAAAGTTCCATGTAAGAAAAGTAGCAGATCGACTTGGCAATGTTGTCAATGAAAGTGTTCCAATAAGCTTGACACTTCAAACATGATGGATATTTCTGTGCAAGAAAATGCAGAAACGAACACTATATGATTCTTCGTTTAGACTGTAAACTCTCATTCCATTGGCTACCTGATTTATGTTGCATGCAACAGCAGTTATTTTTCCGTTTGAATAAAATTAAAGTGACACAGACACACCACTGAAGCTCTCAACAAGAACCAACAAGAACATTGTTATGCCACCGACTTCTGAGTATTGACATTACTCTAGAACATAGATTCCCAAACTTTTTCGGCCTACCGCCAACTTTGCACGACATAAACTTTGTAGCGCCCTCCTCCACATTATAACAGCCAACGCCCCCCCCCTCCCTCCATACATATATACATGCTCTATTTTCTCTTTGACATAGAAAATTGATATATGTTTCTGTTATACGTGGTCAATTTTCAAATGATTATATACATGAAATAGAAAATTGATGAAAACATGGATCGTGTAAGATAAGCATAAGATGAATTAAAATGCCGAATTAACATTTTTAATGATTATTCAATGGCAAAATCACACAAAAAAACTCTCCCCACATGCTTCTGAACCCACTATCGCCCCTGGAAGGCTTCAACGCCCACAGGGGGCAGTACCGCCACATTGGAAAACGCTGCTCTAGAACATTAGAAACGCCTTGTCTAGGTGAACCCATACACAAGTTATTGCACACACACAAATGTATTTAATAAATTGTTCCATATATATATACAAAATGACCACATGCTGGATTCGAAACAAAGATTACAAATATATTTTAAATTATAAAAAGCTGTTGCAATGCTTACACAATTAAAAGTGATTTGTTAATGATTTAATGTCACTAATCAGGGCAGACCTATATATACCAAGTCTCCTCCTCTATAGGTGGAAGCGCATGTATGTTAGTAGTTTCTATGGCTCACTGGTAAAACACACTACTCACTTTCTTCCTTCAGTTGTCCCCCCACACTTATTCGTATAATGTTTCTTCTTCAATAACCCAGCTTCTTCTTCTGCGATCAACTTCTACTATGTGACTACTCCGGTATGTGCCATAAACAGGGCGGTGCGCTTGAGGTCTTCACTGGTCCCCCTTCTTTTGTAGTGTTGTTTCTTTTTACCAGATTTCCATTCTCACACTGCTCCAATGATCCAGCATCGCCTGGGTTCTTGCCCATCAGATCAATATATTGTAGTGGTACCTACATTTGTTTGTAAGTTGTTGCTTTGTTCCATATAATATGTTCCATTTATGCAGCCTTGTAGAAAAAAAATCTTCCTAGACGTCATCAAACGCTTGTCACCCGAAGAAGTGACTGTCAAAATGTTCAATAATGATGTATACACATCTGGTAATCTGAAGTGTTTTGTGATTAAGATTCTGTTGATGTCATTATGAAATGTCAACAAAAATTTGAACATACAATATATCATCAATAGAATCGTCATGAAAGATAGAGAAGATTTGTAAGTAATACATCACATTTTACTCTGCCTTGTCTTCATTACTTCTGTAACAGATTGTCAAATTGACTTATTTTTGTGAACATTGATCAGAAGAAATATTGTTTTTATTTTTGATATCTTTTAACTACTGTCAATAACTCTCTATTGTTCTTATTGTAAACTTAATATATATTCATATGTCACAATGTTATATGTTTCTTAAGTAAACATATTCATATATATGTACTATATGTATAATGCAGTGATTGTTAATAAACTTCAGCATAATGTTTTACAATTATTTTTTTATGTAGCCACAATGAAAGATCTACCAAAGTATTTCTGGATCTAACCACAATATGTGATACATACATAGTATGTAGTTATGTAATCATTATTTTATCAGAGGTGAGAGAAATTCAAAATTCTGATTCAGTCATGAAAAAAAGTACCTTCACCCAAACAACACCTCCGTTGTTGACAATGATTGTATTATTCTTTCACTGGGAAAAATAATATTGTACTATCTCTGTCAAAAAGTTGTAGTTTTTGTATACCCTTGTCTTGGTTATTGTCTGTCTCTGTTCTTGTTTATTGTATATCCCTGAATTTGAATATTATCTACTCTTGACTTTAGTTCTTGTCAACCCTTGAATAGTACATTGTCTACCCCTGACTTTAGATATTGTCTGACCCTGACTTTGACTATTGTCTGCCCCTGACTTTGGTTATTGTCTACCCCTGACTTTGACTATTATCTACCCCTGACTTTGGTTATTATCTACCTAATTTGAATATTATCTACTCCTGACTTTAGTTCTTGTCTACCCTTGAATAGTGCATTGTCTACCCCTGACTTTTGGTTATTTTCTACCCCTGATTTTAGTTATTGTCTACCCCTGTTCTGTTTTTATTATCTACCCCTGACTTTGGTTATTGTCTACCCCTATTCTGTGTTTATTATCTACCCCTGATTTTAGTTGTCTAACCCTGTTCTATGTTTATTATCTACCCCTGATTTTGTTCTAACCCTGTTCTATGTTTATTTCTACCCCTGCTGCACTTTCTGACCATATAAAGAAGTAGTATCTATAATTTGACCAAAGATTGTATATACTTGTACTAATATAAACATCTATGAAATCAGCTAACATCATGTATTTGAGAGCTCAATATGCTGGAACTCTGTTATGTTGAGTATAATCATCATTCACATTTATATGTTTGTATAACTGTATGATTTATATGAAAGATGATTGTTCCTTTCTGTTCCTCTACATCTTCTTGTTTGTAATAACTACTTGTTATTTTAACACCTTCCTCTATGTAACGTCTACTTGTTATTCGAATACCTTCCTCTATGTAACGTCTACTTGTTATTCGAATACCTTCCTCTATGTAACGTCTACTTGTTATTCGAATACCTTCCTCTATGTACCAACTACTTGTTATTTTAATACCTTCCTCTATGTAACAATTACTTATTTTAATACCTACTGCTATGTAACAATTACTTGTCATTTTAATACCTTCCTCTATGTAACAATTACTTGTTATTCTAATATTTTCCTCTATGTAACAATTACTTGTTATTTTAATACCTTCCTCTATGTAACAATTACTTGTTATTTTAATACCTTCCTCTATGTAACAATTACTTGTTATTACAACTCTAAGTGTAATTATTTCTTGTTGGTCTCGGATTTAACATGGTCATGCAATATTGTATATATATATATAAGTATGAAATGTATGTGCAAAAATGGCATTCTCTCAAATGTTCTTGTGTTGGAAATTGATATTGAGTTCATGTTTGTCAAATCATTATTTGCTCAAGTGTCTAGATTATCTATACTCCTTATTTGTTTCTATAATATGATCATTTATGCATGCTTAAGGAGAATCTCCATGGGCGTCCACGCGTTAAGGCAAAGGGAGGGTGGGGGTCCTATTTCCTGTCCTTGGAAAATGGCTTTTTGATAAAAGTTGTATGCGAATCTGGTCATCTTTATTTCAGTGTTGTAAACTACCAAATACCGAGGCAGGAAATATCGGTCTCAGTTCCATGGAGGAGATTGAGCGAGTTGCCCAGGATAGAGCGGTATGGAGAAATTACTTGCAGGCCCTATGTAACTTTAACGGTACGAGAGGAATTATTATTATAAACTACCAACATTTTTTTTTAATTCATTTACCCCTCCCGTTCCACTCACCTAAAAATGGCGTGGACACCCATGAGCATCTCCTATTGTACCACCTGACAACATGAACGTACATGCGCAGTTCATGCAACGTGTGTGACAGAACATCATTTAAAATTAAAATATGAATATTTGTAAGTCTTGAATTTCTTGTTATTTCTTTGTATGACTGTTACAGACAATACTGGAATGTCAAATGCTACAGAGAATACTGGAATGTCAAATGCTACAGACAATACTGGAATGTCAAATGCTACAGACAATACTGGAATGTCAAATGCTACAGACAATACTGGAATGTCAAATGCTACAGACAATACTGGAATGTCAAATGCTACAGACAATACTGGAATGTCAAATGTTACAGACAATACTGGAATGTCAAATGTTACAGACAATACTGGAATGTCAGAGTTAGTAAATGTATGAACATTTTGATTCTTATTTATGACAACTTGAGAGATTATGACTGATTAAGAGATTATGACTGATTGAGAGATTATGACTGATTGATTAATTAATAGAACCATCATCATTGTACTTGGGTGGATACCCATGTGTGCTCCGATCTTTTTCTTACACATCGAAATATCAGCGACATTGCACGAACTACGTAGCACCGACGAGGGACCCGATGTAATTTAGAAGATGGTATAACTATTTTGTAGGAATTTTTTTGTGTAATCTTGGCATGAGTTGGTTGAGGGCATATGCCCTAATCGGGGTTAAAAGGTTAAAGAAAGTGGAGATCAGTAGAGATCATTCAGAGACAGAATCGAATTCAAACTAATATCATTCATATGTACCTGGCCACTAAGATCTCGACCAACCGAGTTTCTGTAAAATAGATGTTCCTGCCCTTAGCCACAGCCAACTCTAGATAACTAGGCCAGACAACTGACTGGGAATTCCCTGACCTAGATCAGAAAAGGGGGCTGGAAAATATAGATGTTTGATAAAACACTGCAAGCTTTTTGCAATTTTACTCAATTCTGTGAGTCTATGGTTATTTATTGGTGAAAAATATTCATAATATTGATATTCCTTATTGTTAAACTTTAACTTGTTGCATAATATAACTTCGATTTAGCATTTTGTGTTGATTTTTAAATGAATTCGTCTATGTACAACAATACTGGAATGCGAGGTCACTTAGTATAGTTGTGGTCTGATTTCCCATAATTCTTACCCGAGTTCGAGGGCACCATAAGTTTATAGTTGGCTCTACCTTAGCCACGTCTATCACACTTTGATGAAGTCGGAGAAGGCCCGCCTCTATGGCGAGGAAATCATTAAAACGGTAAGCAGGCGTTCACGCAAAAATCAGTCAGAAGCGCAACACCAGGCGCCATGGCTACACCTGAATTCATAGCGAGCGAGCGAAGAAGAAGAAGAAGACACTTTGATCAGGTAACTAATGGAATTTGGACCTAACTAATCGAGATATTCTTTCTATTTTTTTGGTTGCAATTCTTATGTGAATGAAATCATACCACGGGTTCGCTGATATGGACGTTGATAACACGCATCACTAGTGGCTTCGTGTCTTGTCTGTTCAAAAATAAAAATGACACACAATTCCCTCAGTGTTGGTATTGAGAAATGTGCCGGCCAGCTTGACCGAAAAATCTGTGCTGGACTTCAGGATGTAAAAAAGGAGGAACCCTTTCATACCTCGTGGTGTATAGGTCAATACAGTGTTAGGCCTGTATTTTTCATTGACCGTCGGCACACGATGGCTAATCTGGTCAGCATCACACCGGCCGCCTTTACTTTCCCAGAGCATGTCTGGTACCCAGTTGAGGCTGGGTCGACCTGAGAGAGGGCGGGAAAAATTCCACGCGCACTGCGGGAGTTGAACCCAGACCACCAGCCTTGAGAAGCGAGTTCACTAACAACTACGCTACCGCGGCTCTCAGGATGTACTGTTCCTTTACTTGGAGATCTAAATTACAAGTACCAATTAAGTCGGATTAAGGCTCGTTTGATTGACGATGGCCACTTGTGATATGGAATGCAAGACTTAACGCAAAAATCAGTCTTAGACGCAATGACTAGGACTGAATTTATAGCGGGTGAATGAAAGAACAATCACATTACTAATAACTGTAATGAACTCTATGAGGTCATCCATAGAGTCCCTTGCGCAGGTTCATAAGTGACTCCGTCTCTGTAGGTTATATATATATTCTTCCATGTAGCCAACATCTAAGAAGGATGTATTCTGCAGTCAGTATTGCCTGTAGCGCCGCTTTTTAGGCGATGTAAGACAGGGGAGGGCGCCTGTGGAATTTAATAGCTAGTGCAGTCGTCACGAAACCTGTTCAGGTTATGATTTTTCTTTATGCCCCCGACAGAAAACTCATTGGCCTTACCAGGGATTGAACCTGGGTCTCCCATACTCTAATACATTCTGACATACTCTCCACTCTGCAGTCTTTGGCTTGGTGTTATTAATATTTAACAATATGACATTTATGACAAGTAGCATCATTGAATTAAGGCAACGACAGCTGTCACTTTGTATTAGGCTCATGCGATTACCCGCTGATGTAATTTGTATATAATAAAACATAGCCTCATAAATATTGGCCTTCTGATGTAAATTGATATGATAAGCCTGTAGGATTTTGGCAGAGATAAACAGGTCATGCTATAAGTGGTTTAATACCAAGTTGATTCTCTCTTGTCATAAACTGTCAGTTGACGTTTATGTTTAAAGTAAGACCATACTTGAAAGTTATCTCGGGTCAACTGTGACTTGTGTTGTGAGAATCATTGCAATTATCAAATACAAACAGAGATTAAACGAATCGATTTCAAATATATGATCTGGTTGAAAGAGTGATAGAAATCAATCACGCGTGTCCATATGTATAATGCTCGTTTGAGATTTGTACAATGCGATCTTTATAAAAGAAACTCATTGAAAACTAGCCTTATACAATTCGATTGTTATCCCAACTTTGTTATATCAATGTCCAAATTTAACATTTACATCAAATGAAAAAAAAAAGAAGAAAAATATAACTGAGATATAAATGTCTGCGGAAAATAGCGGGATTAACAAGGAGAATGATATTTTGTTTAAACTAAACTTTAAGGGACTTGGTAGGAACAACATCAAGATAGAATCATATACATACTTGTTGGGGGTAAGTGGTTAAGTCATTTGCCGTGAGTCGAAGATCGTGGGTTCGAATCCGGACCGCGCTGTTCTGTTCACGAGTGCAATTTTGTGCAATACTTTCTGCAGGTGGCGTGCCATTTCTGCGGAGAGGGACCGATCCATATGGGGTAAAAATTGGGTGCAATGAAGTCAATCCTTCGGCTTTAAAATCCCATTTAAACATACTTGGGAAGTAATGTAGACAAAGAGAGTGGGACATATAAAGATATGAAAATACAGACGGCAAGAGAAGCTTTCTTCGCACTATGAAATCTATGGAAGTCTAAAGAAATAAAATCCAATTGAGGTATCAACCGGTCCTCCATAGTTTGTTCTGAAGGATTGTTTCTGTTGGTCAGATTTCCATTATCGCACTGGAGCAGTCTTGCAGGATGTGCTCCTGGGACTGCTTTGGTACTCCATGGGTTCAAGCAGCTGAGTCCCTAAGACCTATTCGATGGATGTGTACTCTGAGACTGCAGTGTCCCGTTCTAAGTATGAAGCCTGGTCTGCGCTTTAACCCCTCTTTGTGATCTACGTGGCTTGTGCCGAGAACGCACGTACATTGCGCGTCTGCTAGATTCCTACGGAGTGTATAATATGAAAATCGTGGCATATCCTTTACATGACGTAGCCATCAACCACAGTAAACAAGTCGTTGATTTTCTAGGCACCACTTATACGTTCAGTAGTTTGCCATTGCTTTCTGAACGGTGAGGTCTACTTTTAATTTTTGTAAAAATCCCACGGAAACGAATTTGCTTCCAAACTTGCCCACCGTGGGGTTTGAACCAGGTACGCTTGGGTTTGTGATCGATCTCACTACCGCTTGAGCTACATACGCTCACAGTGTATAATAAGCACATTCGAATGTCTGACAGTACAATACGGGAAATTGTTGTAGATCTAATAGGGCTCCATTTGTAAGAAACATATTACTATAGTTTTGTCATATTCAATAATTTGTTTAGTTTTGAGTATATGATCTATTTACAGCTGATTCTGTAACTTACTTCAGTCTGTGCAGTTTTTCGCATACAGAACTTCAACATTGACGATATACAGGATGTTTGTAAAGTCTCACAGCACTTCATATGTAGAACAAATGTGAAAAACAAAGTACATAACTTCATCAAAAAATGTGTTCCATAGTCAATTGTGGTGCAACATGCAGTGAATGACTGGGGTTAAAGTGCAGACTGTTGTCTGCTGTGGTAATTCTTTTCACTCAAACCATAATGGTGTTTTCAACTGAAGACAGAATAGTTGACAATATGAAGAAACGTGTACAGACATATCTTGAAGCCCGTGGTGAATATTTCCAACACTTGTTATAATGAATATTTCATTTGTTCCTTTTAGTTTACCAAGAACAACAGTAGAACATAGCAGGAACTATTGAGACTAATTTCACTACTTTGTTTTAGCACATTTTTTGATGACGTCATATACTACAGTTTTTTCCCGCTGACCTACATATGAAGTGTTGTGAGACTTTACAAACATCCTGTATATTCTTCCCTCACTTACGTTGCCTTAAATATGCCTAATCGATCCTCGCCGGAGCTACGGAATACGTGCATCTGTGCTGAGAACCGATGCAGCAGAACCACCAAAGAAAAAAAGGAAAAGAGAACAACATGGAAGGTAAATCAACTTCTCATGGGTACGGTGAGCAAATGGACTGTGGGATGGCTGCTGCAGCGGAGGACAGAGCATGCATGGGAATGCCAATGTGCCATGACGTTAATCGCATAACATAACATAACATAACATGCTTAACGGCTGCTTAAGGTTATAAAGATATCAAAAGAGTTTGTTTTGCAATATCACTGCACTAACGACCATATCAGGCTACTCTATTTCTCATACAGTGGAAACCATTGTAAACACTATCACCTGAAACCAACATCATGTAGAACACATGTGTAATAAACATCGTGCATACGTTTCCATTATCCAAATTCACGTTATTCTTATTACTATTAAATGTATTAGATACTACAATCATTGAGTGGTATTACCCTCATCAGAAATGTAATTAGTTTACTTTCATTACTGATTATATCATTATTTTCCCACTTTTATATCCTTCGTTTATCTTACAATTCTGTACAATTTCTTCATTTGATGTGGTGCCTCTGTTTTCATAAAAACACAGAACTAAAGCCTGCTTTCTGGAATGTATCCTACCTGCTGCTGAATGTTTTTTTAAGATGCTATCAGTGCAAGTAGGTTAAGTCTTACGACTTCTATAGCATAACATTTCCTACGAGGTTATTTTATCATTGTGTTTTCCAAACGTTTTCTATGTTTGTTTCTAACATTGTTTTTACCTTCTAGTCCCATATTAAGTACAGTGAACTGTTAGTTGATTTGGTAATAATTAAATTCACTAATATATAATTACCACTAAGAAGATGGATTCAGGATGTAACTGGTGGTTTAAACATGACGACTGCAGAGGACATCTGGCCTATGAGGGAGAGAAATTCTGAAGGACTGTTGGGGTGGCAAAGTTCTGCTCAGGACAAGCTATTTGATGTTGAATATATAATTATTATAAACCCGATAGTTGTTTTCTCTCCCCCACTCTCTCTCTCTCGACTATTTGGAGCTCTAGAGCTTGTCCTTCAGTGACGCGTCCGATTTTAACAAGCGTTTACTGGGTTCGCTCTCCGTTTGACTTTGGCTGTCTCCAGCCGACCTGCAAGGCAGCAGGTTGCTATTTTCTTTTAGGGCAGCGACCCTTAGATACCCTGCCCTCCCAGGTTGTTGAGCGTCATCTGCCCAGGTTACCTGTCTTTTTTGGACTACTTGGTTTGCTTACCGTCCCGTTTCGCTCCTCGTCGCTCCACCATCAGCGCCGTGCACGTCTGCCCCACCGGTGGCCCCACCCGTACATCGTCCGCATGCGTGTTCGCTCTGCTTTGGTGACTGCTCATCGTGTCTATTGGTTCTCACCGTGCTCACATTTACTATGGACATGCCACTCTATTTGGGCCCCCAGCTCAGGGCTCCGAGTTTCACCCATGTGGGCCCACGCGCAACTCAACTCAGGGTCTTCACCTGCGGGCTCCGGGTTTCCCCCATGTGGGTTGCGTCTCTTCTCTGAATGCACCTCTCATCCCTTGATGTTTATCCGTTCAGCTTTTTCCCATCGGAGAGAAGTGCATTAATAGTCACTCTGGGATCCCGCTTGTAGGTTGCGAGCGGATCTCATTCAACGTTACTACGTCTGCATCACTACTTATACCAGAGCAGCTATACCTCGATCCCTACCCGCTTAGCCAGATAGGAACCAATGTCTGTTTCCAGGGTCACCGCGTGGAGGTGGGGTAGGACCTTGATTAGTGCCAGCTCACTGATCCTGGCGCGACGTTGTCCCTATGCGCCTTTGACCCCACCCGGTAGCCTTATTAGTCGATGATTTGTTTGTTAACGCTCTATATAAGTTTGAATGTTTTTCAATAACAATCTTGTATTTATCTCTAATATATTCTGTTCCCGCTGTAATAGATTTGTCCACATCTGGGTTGTGCGTCTGCAAACTGTGCCTCCCCGTTTTGAAAATAACCGGACGGGCGAGCCAGTCAGCGAACGCGGTTCCCCAGTGTCGATAACCAATTGCGTGCATAGTCTCTAACGGCTGCGCGTGCCTCCTCGCTTTTCACGCGAACGAGGCTCCCAGCGAATAAGGGACAAGGTAGCGTTTGCTATTAAGACTCGCTCGCTCGCGCGCGCGGTCTTATTGGTGGGGTGTGTGTGTCCGTATATCGGAGTTTCTCGGTCGCGGTGTGATGCAGTCAGTCTAAAATTTTAAACGCTCGACGGTGGTCTCGTTAAAAGGCCCGGCTCTCGCAACAAGCTTGTGGGTCCGCAGGTAGTAACATGGTGTCGTTCTTTGCTTGGCGAGGCGCAAGTCTTGCCGGCAAAACTGTGGGAAGCGAGCGCTCGGTCGTTTCGCTTCAATTTCGCATTTTCGCCGGGGACGTCGGGATCCGCTCTGCACAGAGCGCTGTCTCCTACCCCGAGCATTGTCGGTCCGGTCTCGTCCATGACAGCTATCTGGTTGATCCTGCCAGTAGTCATATGCTTGTCTCAAAGATTAAGCCATGCATGTCTAAGTTCACACTGTCTCACGGTGAAACCGCGAATGGCTCATTAAATCAGTCGAGGTTTAATGGATGACACGATCCAGGGTCAAAGGCTCACGTTTCACGGCGGAAAATGAGCCAGGGTTAGCGAAGGGGCGCGCTAACCAAGACCCTGCCTCTAAATCACCACGCGGTGACCCTGGAAAAAGACTTAGGTTCCGGTCTGGCTAAAGGGGGCAGGGATCGGGGAGACCGTGAAAGCAAAACAGGGGCCGAAAATCCCTGGAGAATTCACACATCTCCTGGCCGATTGTCCTCCGAAATAGGCACGAAACAGCAGCGTGCAAAGTTATCTGTGGTGATAGTGTGAGCTTAGAGACGCAACGCATAAAAGGAAATCCTGAAAATAACACACATTTTCTGGTCGAAGTCCGCAAAATGTATGTCCATACTCAGAAAGAACTGTGAGATAGCAGAGAACGAACGCCTCGCAAACAAAATCGTGGTCACTGCAACGTAGAGACTGGAAATCCCTGAAAATACACACATTTCCTGGCCAAAGACCGCAAAAATACGCTTGAGCTCCAAAAGTACGAAACAGTAGAGTACGTGAGTCCGCGCACAAAATAGTGGTCACTGCAATGCAGAAGACTGGAAGTCCCTGAAAATACACACACATTTCCTGACCAAAGACCGCAAACAAAACGTCTTACGAAAGCGTCCCATGAAACATAGCTCTGTTCTCTCGCAGGGAACTGCCGCTGCCTTGTGGTGTCATGGTTGGGTACAACCAAAGGCTAGCGGAGCAAACCGTAAACAAACCTGAACGAGTGACGAACCAATGTGTTCAGTAAAACGACCGGTTCGTTGGGAAGATGGCGCTCATAAGCCCGGGAGGGCAGGTCATCTAAGGATAGCAGCCCTGAAAGAAAATGGCAACTCACTGCCTTGTGAGTTTTGGCTGGGGACAGTCGAAGGCTAACGGAGAGCGAACCGTACAAACGCTGGTTGAAAACGGATACACGTCCGAAAGATAAGCACCAGAGCTCAAAACGGCACTGAAAGTGTAACGTAGCTACCCATGCTGACGCTGCATGGACTAAGTTTTATCATGAATATGTTTATTAATAATGAAAATCGATATGGTGCTACGCCTGAGAAGTCCCGCCGGGCAGGACGAGTGCCGGGCCTCATGCCTCGAAGGGGCCCGCTTTATGCTACCGACGGTCCCCTCCCTCCAACTCGACACAGCAGCGAACGAGGTAACCGGGTTAAAGCTACTGGTTCGATACGGTCGAGTATTGACCATAAGAAATTAAATATCACCTAATGGAATGCGGAAGGTATCCACCACAAGAAGCAAGCACTTGCAATAAGACTTGCAGAAGACGATATAGACGTTGCGTGCATACAAGAAACGCACCTAAATCCCAGACATAAGTTCGAGATCAAAGGTTACCAGACCTTCAGAACAGACAGAGAAGGACACAAGGGTGGAGTCCTCACCCTAGTCAGAAATGGCATTCCAACCAAGCAGATGGAAGGAACAAAGGAAAACCCCGGAGCAGTTGAGATCATAGGTGTTCAAATTACGTGCAAAGACACACAGATCATTCTGTACAATCTTTACTGTCCAAGTTATACGCCGCTGTCACTCGAAACAATGAATATCAGTGAAAACTCATGTATTGTGGTCGGTGATTTCAACAGCCGCTCGGAGAGATGGGGGTACTCCGAAACAAACAGTAGAGGAGTAGAGGTGGAAGACTGGGAGATCGAGAACAATCTGTTCCTCATCAACGCTCCAGACGATCCACCAACTTTCTACTCGAGAACGTGGCACACAACGAGTACCCCTGATTTGGCCTTTGCAACAAGCGATATATCCACCAAAGTAGTCCGTACGGTTACCCACCAACTAGGGATAGTGACCATAGACCAGTCAAATTGCAAGTAGACCTCAATTTCGTACCTGAGCCCAAAATGTGGTTGCCACGGTGGAACTATAAGAGAGCCAATTGGAAACAGTATGGAGCACTGACTGATGCAAATGTTGAACGAATCAACATGCATGAAAAAAAAAACGTGCGAATCGTGCGAGGGAACTGTCAGAAGCAATCCTGAAAGCGGCACGGGAAACCATCCCCAGAGGCGCACGAAAGGATTACAAGCCATACTGGACAGCAGAGGTTCAGAAGCTTGAAAAGACCTTGAGAAGACAAGGAGTGAGGCAGAGCAGGCACAGTCAGTGGAGACAAATACTGTCTACAAGGCGACAGCAGCAAAATACAGAAGAAAGGTCAAACGAGCGGCGAGACAGAGTTGGGTCAAAACAACCGAATCCCTGAACCTCGATAGGGACGGCCATAAACTGTGGAAGCTGGCCAAAGCGCTGAGTGATGAAAACACCAGCAGACCACCTATAGTCCTCGAACAAGACAAGAAGATGGCTTCGGATAGGGAAGCAGCAAACATCCTGATGCAACAATATGCCGAAGTCAGCAGAGTAAGCATAGCAAAGGAAAAGTTGATGCCACCAAGAGAAAGCTCGGCTCCAAGGCGAGCCAAGAAAGCAGATAGTAACCTAACGGACACATTCACCAGTAACGAGCTGGAAGAGGCTTTAAGGGACCTGAAACCCAGAAAGTCGCCCGGAAAGATGGGATCACCAATGAGATGCTTAAAAACTTGGGAAACAGAGCAAAGGTCGCTCTACTGTCCGTTCTCAGCATGTCGTGGAGAACAGGCATAGTACCGCAAGAATGGAAAGAAGCAATCATGGTACCCATCCTAAAACCAGGCAAAAATAAACTCGACCCAGTGAGTTACAGACCAATAAGCCTCCTAAGCTGCACGGGCAAACTTATGGAGCGCATGGTGAACAAACGCTTATCCTGGCACTTGGAAAGCAAAGGGCTGCTTATGGCACAACAAGGCGGTTTTCGGAGATACAGATCCACAGAGGATCAAGTAACCTACATTGTCCAGGGAATCGAGGACGGTTTCAAAGAAAAGAAACAGACACTGGCGGTCTTGGTAGATATGGAGAAGGCATTTGACACAGTCTGGAAAGAAGGATTAAGGCTAAAACTGCTCACCCTCGGCGTAAAGGGAAGAATGTACAATTGGCTCGATAGATACCTAGAGAACAGAACAGCAAGAGTTCAGGTTCAGGGGTACAAAAGTGTGAAGGCCACACTGGAGCAAGGAGTCCCCCAGGAGGAGGTGCTCACCGACTTCTTTCTAGTCTTCGTCAATGACATTGCAACATGCCTCCCAGAACGAGTTCACTCTGCCATGTATGCCGACGACTTGGCAATATGGGCGAGAGAAGAGTCAATGCCCACAGCAGAAAATCGACTGCAAGCTACGTTAAATAACCTTGAAGTGTGGTCAGCAAAGTGGAATATGAAAATAAATCCTTCAAAGACCACTTACACTGTGTTCTCCCAGAATAACAAGGATTACAAGATAACGCTTAAAGTCAATGGGCAGAACCTTCCAGAAAATAAAAGCCCAACGTACCTAGGAGTCACACTCGACAGAAAGCTGACTTGGTGCACCCAGATCGAGAATGCTACGTCAAAAGCGAGACACAGGCTAACAATGATGCGTAAACTCGCAGGTTCCACATGGGAAGCAAACACCAGAATTCTCAAGACACTTTACTCTGGTAGAGTGCGACCGGTCCTAGAGTACGGTATGGCAGCGTGGAGCAATGCATCGAACAAGCAATTCGCAAAAGTGAGCAGCAGTCAAAACCGGGCCCTACGCATTATCACTGGAGCCATAAAGTCCACGCCCATCAAGGCGATGGAGACCATCACAGGCATCCAACCAATGACTGACCGCAGGGACAAGAAAGTAGTAGTACTTGCGGAAAAACTCAAACGGCTCAAATCTCACCCAATGCATGAAAGAATGTATGAATCCGGAAAGTGGAGAATACAGAGATCTAACTTCGTTAGAATCTCTAACGCACTGACCACAGACCATCCAGTCCTGTCCAAATGCACAGCCAAACCAATCCCGACAATAGACAAGTGTCCGCCATGGAAAACAAAAATGCCAGAACTAAGGGAATCAATCCCAGGCATACTGAGCAAAAGGGATCAAACAAACCTCGACAGAAAAACTGCAGCAGAAGAACACATAGAATCAGAGTACCCTGAAAATGAGTGGACGCACGTCTACACGGACGGATCGGCAAATAACGCAATAAGCGATGGCGGAGGAGGAATAGTGCTTAAAATCTCAAAGAAAGTCACGGTCAAGAAAGCGATTGCAACTGGCAAATACTGAATAACTACCGAGCAGAGGCAGAGGCAATCAAAGAGGCGGCCGAAATGATCTTGGAGAGAAGAAACACTACACGCAACAAGGTCGTGATATTCACCGATGCTCTATCGGTCATCACGGCACTCAAATGCGTCGGCAAAACTGAGATGAATGAGCTCAAAACGTCCATCGCTGAACTAACGAGTTCACTCAAACGCACCGTCATCCAGTGGATACCGTCACACTGCAACATTAGGGGAAACGAAACGGCCGACAAGCTAGCCAAAGAGGGCGGGCGATCACTCCAGACTGATCTCGAGATCAGCTTTTGAGGAAGTCAAACAACCATCGGTTCGCACTATCGAAGCAAGTGGGCAAAAGACCACCCGCAGTACACAGACAGTGACGGATACTATGGTCTCTCGCAGTGAACAAGTTGCCATATTTCGCCTCCGTACCGGCCACAACAAGCTCAGAGCCCACATGTTCCATAAATTTAAAATTGGCACAACTAGCCTGTGCCCATGCAATATGGCAGACATGACGGCAAAACACGTCTTGCAAGACTGTCCACGTTTAGCAGGTATACGAAAAGAGTACTGGCCACAACACACAGAGCTTCGAGAAAAGCTGTACGGAGGAACGGAGTCCCCAAAAACAACAGTAAAATTCATTATAGAAGTTGGTCCATCAGGCTAGGCCGGGAACGCAAAGGAAGGAAGATTTGTCCACGATCCACTCTGAGTTGGAGCTTCTATCTTACGATATTACAAACTTCACTAAGAGTGAAAATCTTCTGGGTCTTATGGAAACAGTTACAGACACCACATCAACGGAGAGTCTGTGTGAGAGAGAGAGAGAGAGAGAGAGAAAATATAGCGCCTCTGACCGATTTGTGTGCAAAGGCTTGTTTTCCGTATCACCAGTATCACTCGCCATTCTGGCAAATCTCACTCCTACTTCAGAGGTGCTTGTAAGTTAGGGTCCCCAAGTCAAGGAAAAGAGATTCATGTAGTCCAGTCACGTGATGTGTACTTGTTATCTCTTACATGTATCTGGATTAATTTTTTTTTATCACTGCTCTGCTCTTTCTTCTTCAATTCTGTAAAATTCAATGCTCATTATATTCCTGCAAAGATAACCTGCTCAGTATGATATTCCTGCAAAAATAACCTGCTCAGTACGATATTCCTGCAAAGATAACTTGCTCAGTATGATATTCCTGCAAAGATAACTTGCTCAGTATTTTATTCCTGCAAAGATAACTTGCTTAGTATTATATTCCTGCAAAGATAACCTGCTCAATATGATATTCCTGCAAAAATAACCTGCTCAGTACGATATTCCTGCAAAGATAACTTGCTCAGTATGATATTCCTGCAAAAAAGACCTGCTCAATATGATATTCTTGCAAAGATAACCGGCTCAGTATGATATTCCTGCAAAAAGGACCTGCTCAGTATGATATTCCTGCAAAGATAACCTGTTCAGTATGATATTCCTGCAAAGATAACCTGCTCAGTATGATATTCCTGCAAAAAGGATCTGCTGAGTATGATATTCCTGCAAAAATAACCTGCTCAATATGAAAGTCCTGCAAAAATCACCTGCTCAGTATGGTATTCTTGTATGATAATCCTGCAAGGATAGCTAGCTTATCCATATATTGATATTATTTGATTATGTAAGGCATGTCACTAGAACTTGCACTGAAATACAAGTCCATGCAGCATTCCTGTCCATGACCTGAACAAAACACAAGTACACCCTTCCCCATCTCCTCTCCAGCAAGGCACAGTAGAACCACAGCCAACTCTAAGTTTATAGTTGTCTCTAGTAGAACAGACCATGGATTATATTATAATATTATTGTAGGTCAATGCTGCAATGCCCGGACGGGTAATAAACAACATAGCGCGAGGCGTACATAAATTGCACAGTCAATACTGTTTAGCACGTGGAAGATATTATATTGTTCACTTCGTCACGCATATACATTTCATGTTGTCCTCTACATTAGACATGAATTTTTTTCTCAGTAGACGTGTGTTAGTCGATGTGTGTTAGAGATGTGTAGTAGATGTTGAGATTAGAATGCGAACAATCTACTGGATACCAAGCCACAGAACGCGTAACCTGGTTGGTTGATTCTACAGGGTGTTGTAGGCTTACAGCCGCTTCCTATATGAGCATGTGCCAGGTGACAGCTGCCATAACCTTGATACCAGTTTACAGCGCGCAAAGTACGCGCACAGCGTTAGAAACAAATTTACCAGCAAGTCTTGAGCTTTCCAATTTATTAACAAAGCTAGTGCACAAAGGGGATCGATACCCCATAATTTGGTAGGAGGTATATGTGACGAAGCGGTCAAGGCGTTTGTCTTGCGTCGTGGGTTCGAATTCACACCTCGTGTTTCGGTTCACTGGTGCATTTTCCTGGAGATTCATAGATTGTTGCTGGAGCTATGAAGTTCATGCTTTTTGTAATGCTTCTGCAGATATCTTGCCATTTCTGCGGAGAGTGATCGAGCCACATGTGGAAAACACGGTACAATGAAGAAAATCCCTCGCCTTTACACCCCCTTTTTTTTAAAGGTAACCCTGCTTGGATAAGACTTAAAAATTGAAGAAAACAAAGAAGTTTAGATAGGTCTTAACCTGCCGCCTTGCAGGTCGGCTGAGGACAGTCAAAGGCTGACGGAGAGCGAACCAAGTAAACGCTGGGTGAAATCTGATACGTCGCCGAAGGGACAAGCACCAGAGCTCCAAATGGTACTGAAGATGTGACGTAAAACAAACGTTCTTGGCAAAGGCTGTTTATATATAACAATAAGAATGATCAAAATGGCCGAAAAGAAGGACCGAGAGAGAAAAGAGATGGGTCATGAGACTAACCGGAAGAGAGGTTTTAGACATTTAAAGTAAAGAAGAACATTTTTCATATCTTTTGTTAGTATGTTGGGCACGTATTTCCCATTGACTTTCAGAAACACTACCAATACTTCTCAAAATAGAGGAAGACTGGTAAAACTTGATAAATAGTGAAACACTACAAACAAAGTACTATAGTTTTACAAAATACATAAACAGTGACGATAAACAGCAACGTTTCGACCAACAAGGCCTTTATCAACAAACGAACAAACAGGAGTGACAAATTAAAATGAAACACAAATGGACGACCAAATACCAACGTATCTAAGGAAAATCTGGAATAAAAAAGAATAACGAAATAAATGTAACACAAAAACACACATAAAAACTAGAAATAGAAAAGAAACAATGAAACATCTAGTAAATATATAACTTGAATACATGCAACATATACCCATATAGATTATAAAGCATGGGAAGAGAAAGTACTAAGAAGCATAAGAATGTAATACATGCAACATATACCCATAGAGATTACAAAGCATTGGAAGAGAAAGTACTAAGAAGCATAAGAATGTAATACGTTGAGCCCGCGTGGTCGCAAGGTACCATACAAAGAAATCAACCGATTCTCCAGAGCAAATCGACTACGATCATCAGAGGAACATGATCGGATGGCTGTGACCTGGACATCGCAAGCTCCTGAATGGCCAGTATCATTGAAATGGGTAGCTACAGGGTCACAGAGCATTGGCGTATATCGCGCAAGTGTTGGGCGAATCGGTCACTGAGTCTCCTGCCGGTTTCCCCAATATAGGCCTTGTTGCACCGCTTGCAGATAATGGCATAGATAATTTACGGACTCGCAGTGAAACTGTCTTCAACAACGAACGTGGCTTTTGGAAAAGACACCGTGCGGGTCTGTATTACATAAGCACAAGTGTTACAGCGCCGACGGCCACACTGGATGGTGCCAAAATGACTCTGGATGTTTGGCTTGAGGCGACTGTGAACTAACATATCCTTAAGGCTTCTGTCCCGTCTGTACGCCACCAAAGGATAGTGTTGGAAGATTGAACGTGTATCAGGATCAGACTGAAGAATGGAGAGATGACGGAATAAGACTTTCTTCAAAGGAACTATGAGGTGGAAAGTGAAGACAAGTTTCACCCTGTCAGAATTGGAAGTTCTATGCTGGTTAGAGAAGGCCTCCTGGCGAGAAATTTGCTGAACGCGCCGCATAGCAGAAGCAAGCACCTTATCCGGGTATAGCGCTTACGAAAGAAATCCAGCATCTCGTGAGCTCTATCGAGGAAATCGTCGTCCTCGCTACAGAGGCGACGAAGGCGCAAGTTGAGAGAATGGTGAAGAATCACGACAAGCCTGGGAATGGGAAGAGGTATAAAGAAGAAAACTATTTGCATCAGTAGGCTTGTAGTATACTGATGTAGTGATGGTGGATAGGCTGATAGTGATAGTGATGTCAAGAAGTTGACACAAGAGGTAGAGATGTGAGATGTAAACCGAATAGCCGGATTGAAGACATTAATGAAATTAATGAAGCGTGACAAATCGGCTTCAGGCATATCGGTAATGCCAATACAATCATCAATGTATCTATGATACACAGACGGAAGAAGGCCATCATAGGAATTCCATACTAGGTGCTCAAGATGACCCATGAATAGACAAGCATAACTGGGTCCCATTTTAGTACCCATGGCGACCCCACTGATCTGCTCAAAGAACTGGTCATTGAACTGAAAGGAGTTGAGAGTTAGAACTAGTTCTGCAAGACGAAGGAGAGCCGAGGTGGAGACAAGTGGGTTAGTTCTCCTGTCGAGAAAGAACTGGAGAGCTTGAAGTCCGTCGGAATGAGGTATGGAGGTGTACAATGAGCACACATCAAGGAGGAAGAGACAGTAAGTCCTGCCAGGCAACAACTCAATAGACGAAAAAACAGACAAGGTGTGGTTCGTATCTTTCAAGAATGAAGGTAGTGTGGTGACTATAGGATTGAAGATACTATCAAGAAATTCGGAGATATGTTCCGTAGGACAAGAGCAAGCAGAAACGATGGGCCTACCGGGATTGTTCAGTTTATGAATTTTGGGGAGCATATAAAAGGCGGGTTTTCCTAAACAGCTATCGATGACACAAAGTGATGATGCGCCTGTAGGAAGGTCGTTAGAGGCAATTAAGTTCTTAATTACTGTACGGACTTTACTATTGTTAGATAGTGTGACATCAGAAGAACTAGTTCTATAGAATTGGGTGTCAAGTAAGTGGTTGCGGCCTTCCTGAAGGTATAGTTCTTTGCTCCATACCACTATTGCACCGCCTTTATCGGCGGGTTTGATAACAATGTCATCACGTCGACGGAGGTGTGATAGAGCACGAAACTCGGACGGAGACATGTTAGAATGCCCTAGGCGTTTGGGGTGGAGCAGTCCAATATCGTGTAAAGTATTCTTGATGTAGAGATCAAGAGCGTTGGAGACACCAGGGTTGGGTGTCCAATCATGTTTGCGAGTAGAATATTTAGCGAACATACTCGTGTCATGACATTGGTCAGTGTCAACCTGGTTCAAAAAATGAAATTTCAGCCGTAAGCCACGGTGAAAGGTGCACATCTTGAAGAGTAGAGTAGTGGTCAATGGTGGGTCGGAGGAACAAACTTGAGACCCTTACTTAAAACACATCTCTCGCTGTCCGATAAGGAAAGGTCTGGAGGGATGCAAACCACCTGTGTGGGAGGAGAAGATCGTAGTGGACAATTGGAAGGAGTGGTAGAAGGTACAGGGCGAAGAAGGTTAAGTTTTTGTTGGTGATGGGTGCACATAAATTCATGTAGTTGTCTGTTAAGAACATGGATAATAAAACGAATAAGGGAGTAAAGGAGCATACTTCTCAGTGCTTTTCTGGTACTCAACTGCGACTGTCTCGACCTGGAGCCTTTAAGGTAGGGATAAAATTCAATCTCCACTGTGGACTGGAACCTTGACTATTCGCATAAGAAGCGAGTGAACTACCACCCCCTTCCTGCCTCTAAGTAATATCACCAAGACACCCGTATGGTGCCAGAGTCCGCAAAGGAAGCAAAGAATAGTACCACTGCAACCTACAAGGCATGTCGAAAGAGGCGACTGATGAAGGACCTAGGGAAGCTACCTAGTAAATAAAAGTATAGCAGAAATCGGATGTGTTTCCCTACATGTAGACGCATAACTGGCACAGTGGACAATCGCTCTTAGGCTCACATCCCATACAAATCACACAGAGTGGTTAACAAGTTGTCGATATGGAGCGTTCGAAGAAGAAGAAGAAGATATCACCAAGAAAGACATAATAGCCATTATCCTTATCTTATCTTAACCACATTTGCCGTGAAGCTCACGTGGGAGAGTTAGTTTTCTATCTTATGTCAGGTGTGTTGCGCTTGACGTTGTCAGTCCATGCTTTCGCAGGACTCTGAGATGTTATCTATCCATCGTGTTCTTGGCCTGCCTCGTGCTCTGCGCCCTGAGTGTCGATTATTATAGGCACGCGATGGTAGTAAATATGGTTCCATTCTCATTAGATGGCCGAACTACTGGATTCTTTGCTTCTCGATGTACTGTATGCATGGTATAGTACCAACGATGCTTCTGATATTTTCGTTTCTCACTCTATCTCTCCTTGTAACGTTGACAGCTTTTCGTAGACATCTCATTTCACATGTTGTAATCTTTCTTTCTTGTGTCTTAGTCAGGGGCCATGTTTGGCACTGATAGCAGAGAGTTGGAATAAATATGCAGTTTATCAGTTGTCGTTTGACTGCCATGTTAATGCTTGGATGTTTTAATAGTGGTGATAGTTGGTATGTCACTGCATTTGCCTTCTGGCATCTAGTCTCGATTTCTCTGTCCATCTTTCCATCTGCTGTGAATATACTCCCGAGATATTTGAATTCTGGAGTCTGTTGTATTTTGACATTATTCACGTGTATATTTAGTTGACCTGTTGACCTACTTATTGTCATGACTTCTGTTTTGGAGATGTTAATTTTCATGTCATATTTTTCGCATGTCGCTTTCAGTGCATTTATTGTGTTGTTGAAGTTTGTGTTCGTTGTTGTAAATTATACTCTGATCATCTGTAAAGAGTAGTTCGTTTATTAAATTGTAGTTGTTATCGAGGTTGTTATCTGTCTTGGTTTCTTACGTTATCCTGTCTATGTAAATATTGAAAGTATAGGCGAAAGCACACATCCCTGCCTTACTCCTGATGATAATTCAAATTCGTCTGTCAGGCCGTCGCTTGTTCGTACTATGCTTGAGCATTTTTGGTATAGCGCTCTAATATTGTCTAATAGTTGGCCCTGAATTCCGTATTCACTTAGTATGGCCCATAGTTTATTTCTGTTTATTCTATCAAAGGCATTTTCTTGGTCTATGAATGCTAAGTTGAGCTGTTTGTCATATTCTATGGTGTTTACGCTGAGTTACCTTAGTGTGAACAGGGCATCGGTGCAACTCTTTCCCTTTCTGAATCCGAATTGAGCGATTTTCAGCTTGTGGTTCTATTATAGGTTTGATTCTAGATTCCACAATTGTAGCATATAATATCCCAACATGACTTAATAACGATATGCCTCATGGAAGGAGGCATACCAGCGAAGAGAAGAAGAGGAAGACCACGGAGAAGATGGATTCCGGATGTAACTGATGGTTTGAACATGACAGCTGCAGAGGCAGGACATCCGGCCTATGAGAGAGAATTCGGAGGACTGTTAGGGTGACAGAGTTCTGCTCAGGACAAGCTATTAGAACAGGACACAATCGGCTCCGCAGCCACATATATACAAAATTCAAGATTGGCAATTCAGCCATGCGTACATGTGGACAGGCAAACCAGACTGCAGAGCACATACTTCAAGACTGCCCCGAATATGATACACTGAGGCAAACTCACTGGCCTAACGAAACAACACTCGACATAAAACTACACGGACCTCTGTGTGAGCTACAGAAGACAGTGAAGTTCATACAAGAGACAACATTGAATATATAGACATATTTCAAGCGAACGAAAGGAAGGAAGGAAGCAAGAGACAACATTGAATATATAGACATATTTCAAGCGAACGAAAGGAAGGAAGGATACAGAGACAACATTGAATATATAGACATATTTCAAGCCAACGAAAGGAAGGAGAAAGAAAGGACAAGCTATTTGATGATTGAAAGAATATAACACGTGACGAGTCGTGTAAATTTGGCAAAAACAAAAGGCTGGTATAGTTATTTCTTCAATGAAATTGTCAGAACTGATATAGTGACTTATCACTATCATCTTGTATTATGAAGACCTGCCATAACTCTCTCTATGTTTCACTTGCTATTTTAATCGTTAGTGGCTTTGTGTCGGACACATATTTCTTGGTCGTTACTTTCAGACGAAGTGCTTGTGTATCCTGGGACATATTGCACCATTTAATGTTAGATCTAAAACAGTGGCGGCTCTTGCTAAGTTTTGTTGGTGGGGCCAGACATATTTTTGTGTGGAAAATCATGGTATTGGGTTAGGTTATATTTTAATTTATACATGTTACACATTATTTTTGGTGGGGCTCGGCCCTACTGGCCCTTAATGACGAGCCGCCACTAATCTAAAACAATCCCCAGTATTCTATTGTCCGCGGATGTGCGTATTCTACATGCCGTATGGATCTAACGGGAGCATAATGTACGTACGTTCTCGGCACAAGTCACATATAGATCACAAATAGTAATTAAAGCGCAGACCACGGTCTTCAGACTTAGAATAGGACACCTGTCCCAGTAATGATCAAACTACAGAGACATGTTTTCCTGTGTACAGCGGTTGAATAATACAACATTTTGTAGTTGTTTCAATAGTAACTCTCGGTACATACGCACTCCAGCTACACATAGGATGTAGTTACGACAAGTTGTTGTAGTTGTTACAGAAGTTTTAACGGTGTTTTAAAGCTGAAGGATTGACATCATTGCACCGAGTTTTAACCAATATCGCTCGGCCCCTCTCCACAGAGTATGCCACTTGCCGAGAGTAGTGCACAAAGCACGGCCTCCGTAGCTTTGACAACAATCCTCTTGAAAAAATCTCTAGAAAAATGCACTCGTGAACAGAACGGCGCGGTCTGGATTCAACCCACGACATTCGACTCGCAAACCATTTAGCCACAAAGACCACCGTGTTACAAAAGTAACTCTCAATACATACTCTAGGCTACAAAGGGCCCGTCTGCCCAGCGTGTTCGTAGCGCGTTGGACTACAGGTGACTATCCCTCTGTGTGTGCGGGTTCAATTCCGCGGGATGGCAGAAAAAGCCACAGATTCCCCAGATTTACGGTGTTCGTCGCACCGAACCGAAGGGTTACGATGTCCATGGCACCGAGCCGAAGAGCTGAAAAGCTCAAGTGCTTCTGGATCGGGAAAAAAAAAAGCTACACATAAGATGTCGTTACTTTTATTCTTCTCCTTCTCATCAATATCGAACATCGGAACTCAAACTATAGATCGTGCTAAATTTCCAACAGCTCTCAAAGCAGATAACGATCCCAGTAATAACTGTATTTATCTGGCATTCATTTGCGAGACAGAAACTTAGTTTCGTGGCTACTTGCTTTGCAAACTGAATGATAGAGTTTTTAAACCACTCATGGACTACTACTTTTAGGATCATGACTAGACATGTATAATAAATGTCACAGACTGAAGAAATGGCATCCTGCACATTATCATGCGACTCGATCTGGCAAGCAGCCATTGTTATCGGATGTGATATCTCCATAATTGATCAATGTTATATCATTTTCTATCATTATATCAGAGATTATTACATTTATGAATAAAAGAGAAGAGCATGGTGGCACTTGACAAGATTATATCGTCTAGTTCTGTAAACAAATCTAGCCATGTCTTCATTAAACTGTTACTCTATTTTATGGACAGAGTCAGCATTTTCTTAGACGTTGGGTGGTTGTTTGTTAATCTTGAATAACTACAGAGGATACAAACATGAGAAAACAACCCCTTGGGTAAGGACTGTAAGGAAAACTAATTCAAGATCCGGACTATCAGGAAAACGAAGCATATTGATAACTAAAAAAAGAACAAATCCTAATCTTTGGATTCTTCTTCGTACGCTCTGTGTGACTTGTATGTGATCTGAGCCTAAGAACGATTATACGTTGGGCCAGTTATGCACCTACAAATAGGCCAGCAAATCCGATTTCTGCAATGCTTTTTATTTACTAGGATAGCTTCCTAGGCCCTACATCAGTCGCCTCTTACGACATGCCTAGTAGGTTGCAGTGGTACTATTCTTTGCTTCCCTTGCGAACCCCGGCACAACACGGTGTAGAGCCGAACAACAGGCAATCGTCGATGCCATGAAAATACTGCAACAAAGAAACATACAAAACAACAAGCTAGTCTTCCTTTTGCGACTGCATGCCAGTCATGCAGGCCACACAAAGGGAACCTCAAGATAATATGGACAGAGAGCTGACACTACCACTAACCAAGCTCTCAGAACACAACCAAATTATTCTCCAGGGAATACCCGCTTACTGTGGCGTACCAGGAAATGAGAGAGCAGACAGGATGGCTAAGGAGGGAACAAAACTGTTACAACACAAACACCCAGTGGCATTACCAGAATTCAAGACACATATCAAGCTAAAATACAAAAAGTTGTGGCGGCAACAAGCCAGCAGCAAACACCCACAAGATCCCATCAGCAGACTAAACAGAAAACAGCACACAACAATTATTCGCCTAAGAACAGATCACTGCAGGCTCAACCATCACATGTACAGAATAAAGCCTGCTTAGACTGCACAGTGTGCATGCCAGACAAAAACACAGACACCAGAGCACACCTTTCAGTCATGTCCATCATACATACACCAGCGAAACGAAACATGACCTCATGAACGAAGATTACAGAGCAAGCTATGTGGAACTCACGAGGAACTCCAACTGACATACAGCTTCATAGAGGCAACCCACCTCATGATTTAGACGAGCATAAGAAACCGAACGCAAAGAAGACGAAGAAGAAGAATCCACACCCACTGTTCCAACATACATAAACTATCACATATTGTTTGTATCACAAGCTGTACAAGCAGAACTAGACGTTTAATGTATAGAATGAGGAATGTGTTTAACCAGCGTACTGCAGGTACAATTAACATTCATGCCCGTCCACATCTGCTGGGGTAGACTGAGCCATTATGGGTCTGACCGCAGTGGTAGAACAGCGTTTCAGTAACCAATAAACGAACCACCACATATTGGTCTGCAAATGTTAGACCTCCAGGTCATTGTGTATTACCTGACTTCTTTTAAGTAGTGTTCTTATGGCAATGCGTTCAATATGATACTATATTCTCATGCAGCAAAAGCACATCATGATTACATAAATACCTCTGAAGTCAGAGAAGGCTCGCATGAATGGTGAGGGACACTGATGATGGGGGAAAGCAAGTTTTCACGCAAAAATCAGCCAGAAGCACTATACTGGACACACTGACTACACCTGAATTCATTGCGGGCCAACGAGAAGAAGATTACATAAATTATTGTTTGTTACTAATATGTTTCTCCGATACAGTGGATACAAAGCAAAAGGCCGTTCAAGCAAAAGGTGGACCTCAGAGATAACAGAGATGACGAAAAAAGACTAAATGAAGCGCACACGAAAGCCCGTTCTAGAAATCTCTTATTATCCTGACGCTGTGAGGCAATACATAATTAGAGAAACTAATAAGAAGACTAATATGTTTGCATTTCTTCTGATCTCTCTCTCTCTCTCTCTCTCTCTCTCGCGCGATCGTTCTTATGCTGTTTTTATCATTCTATTGTGACATATAAGTAGCCAGAGCCGGATTAGCATAGTAGCAGAAGTAGCAAATGCTGCCGCGCTTTGGGGGGGGGCCCCGCGCCTCTGGAGCTAAGTTGTCACTAGTCATAAACAAGGAACCAAGTTTGGGAGGTGGGTAATAATTTCCCCTTTCATTTTTTTTTTATTGAGGTTAGGGCCATGGTCATGTTTACTCAATTTCGGACTCAATTGGGCGGTCACACTGAGCTCATTAACAACGTAACAGTTTTTTTGTATAGGAGTGTCTCTTGTGTGCACACGCTTCTAATAAACGAAAACTTGAAAGCTTGAACAAAAGAACAATTAAATTTGACTCATAACCCAGTTCAAGTCTCTGTTCGTTCAGTAGTTTTTGCGCGCGAAACTTAGTTTAAAATAAATGCAAGTGGGCGTATGAAATATTGTTCTAAGACATGAGCAGATCTGGCACTCCTAAATAAATTTCATGTCATTCACGTTTTTTGTGAGAAACTGTTTTGCACTCGACTAAATGTCCCAGAAAATAATGCGAGGGAGGGCCAAATGATTAAACAGAAAACTTGGACACACTTGAAGGAGCCGCAACAAGACCGCAACACAGAGCTGCATAATTTTACAGAGAAGCACACAAACGGACACAGAGAGTAATTTTTATTTGTTCTGCTAACTTTGAATGTATTTAAATCCTCCCATCTTGTTATTTTATTATTATTTTATTTTAAATAGCTAATTTTATGTTTCAGTGAGAAATTAATTTTTAAAAATAGTTTCTATCATTTTCGTTTTCAATGAATTCAAATGTTTTAAATCAGAGTTATAGTCATGTTAAGTGGTTAAATTACGAAGCACCCTGTATATAATATATCATCATGAGTAAATTGTTATATCATAAAACGCTGTCCAAACTTTCACATTTATATGTTATATTAGTAGAAAGTAGAAGAATTACATTTATTTGTAAATTCATTTTCTCTTCCCAGATTGAGATAGACATCATGAGCAGCAGAGCCAGAGATACGGGTCGACATTACGCTTCTGGAAGTGCAAAGCGTAAAGCACAAGATGAAAAGGAAAAATATAACCAAGTTCTTGTATCAAAAACACGCAAGCTGTCTGAATTTTTAATGTCGTGTGTAATGGTGCTGAATCCAAAGAAATCGAAGCAGAAAATATAGAAGTCGCGTCTCACAGTATAGTAGATGAAGATAGTGATATAGAACAATCATCATTACCAATATTAAGATCAGCAACTCTTCACGATTTAGCCACATTTTCCACAAGACAAACTGAAGTCAAATGTACAGCAAGTCCTTCCAATTTAGCCGTATCATTTTCAAGCCAAAGAGAGGCAGAAAGCACAGCACATGCTTCCAATGTAGCAACATCTTCTACAAGCCAAAAGCACAACGAAAATAAAATGTACTCAAACGATATTGGTGAATGGCCAATCAACTTCAATCGAGATTATTGGATTGCGAAAGGAAGCAGCGAAGTGCAACATATGAACAGTGATTTCTTGTCTTAAAAAAAACATACGATAAAGAAAACAATCCACGAATTTGTCGAAAATCGTTTTTCACATATACACATAAACCAACAAACAAAACTCATGTGAGAGATTGGTTGTGTTATTTAGAAACTAAAGGACAACTTTTCTGTTTTGTTTGCAAAGTTACTGATTCAGACTGTTCGTCACGGTTTACGAAAGAAGGATTTGACGACTGAAAAACGCAAATAATTTGTTGAAAAGACATGAAAAGCACCTCCCATAGACAAGCGATAATTTCTCTGTTAGTTTGCAAAAAGAAAGATGCTCGTGTCGATTCTCAACTTGTAAGCCAAATTGAGACCGAACAAACATATTGGCGGACACTTTTGGAGTGAATTACTTCAGTAATCCAATTTTAGCAGAACGAGGTCTTGCATTTCGGGGTAGGGATGAAATTATTGGTTCACCTAATAATGGAAATTATTTAGGTTTGTTGGAATTAATAGCGAAATTTGACATTTTCTGGCTCAGCATATAAATACTTATGCAAATAAAGGAAAGGGACATACATCATACTTATCAAAAACAACATGTGAGGAATTTATCCATCTAATTGCATCAAGCTTACTGGATCATATTATTTGCGAAATTAAGAAATGCAAGTACTATTCCGTATCACTGGACTCTACTCCAGACATTTCGCATGTGGACCAACTCACTCTAATAGTGCGCTATGTGTTACCATCTGGACCAGTGGAAAGGTTTGTGAAGTTCTTGGATATGGAAGGTCATACTGCTGAACAACTCGCCCAAGTTTACTTGATTTTTAAAGGAAAATGGCATTGATATCAAAGACTGTCGCGGTCAAAGCTATGACAATGCCAGCAACATGAGTGGGAAATACAACGGCTTACAAGCACGCATTAAGGAGATAAATAAGTACGCAGAATACATTCCCTGCTTTGCACATTCACTGAATTTGGTTGCGAAGTGTGCTGCAGAATGTTGTATAGAAGCATCCATTTTTCGATTTTGTTGAAAGTCTCTATACATTCTTTTCCGCTTCTACCTATCGATGGGGCATTCTTACAAAAGCACTGGAAGATACAGGTTCAAAACTCCCGACTTTGAAGAGACTGTCGGACACCAGGTGGTCTTCCCGAGCTGATGCGACAAAAGCACTTTTATGTGGTTTTACCATTATCAAACAAGTTTTGGATGACATCTCAAATAACATGGATCAAAAGGTAGAGTGTCGTAATCAAGCGTATGGGCTAGTTTTGGAGATGAGTAAGTTGGAAACGGAATAGTTAGCATTTTATGGAACGGAATTCTAGAACGCTTGCAAGCGTCTGGCGCTTCATTACAGTCACCTGATCAAGACCTTAACACGGGATATGCTCTTTATGAATCGTTACACGGGTACGTTCAAGCAATGCGGCCTACATTTTCAGATATTGAGGCCAAAGCCAAAATCCTGACTCACTGTCAAGAATATCAGCAACAAACTTCACAACGACGCAAGCGAAATACTAAGTACGACGATTTTAGTGGCTCTACTACGCTCGATGAAGTTGTAGAAAATCAAACACCCAAACAAAAATTTGAAAGTCAGGTGTTTATTGTCATAATTGATAATGTACTCTCTGCCTTAGCTAAACGCATGGAAGCGTACCATAGAGTGACTGATGTATTTGGAACATTTCGGCAGTTAAAATCTCTTACAGCAGAAGAGATCTTGAAAAGAACTCCAAATATTGTCAGCTCTTACCAAGAGGATTTGGAAGAAAGCCTAGGCGACGAACTTGTGCAGTTCGCTGAACTTCTAAAACTAATGTAGCTGCTGCTATTAGCAACGAAAAGAATGAGGCCCTTGAACTGCAATTTTATAAACTTATAATGGAAAATTCATTAGAGTCGTGTTTCCCAAATGTAGAAATAGTCTTACGAATTTACTTGTCTTTAATGATTACTAACTGCAGCGGAGAACGTTCTTTTTCAACATTAAAGCGTATAAAAAGTGAGTTAAGAAACATGATGGGACAAGATCGTCTAAATAACCTCACCTTAATGAACATTGAATGTAATTTACTTAGAGAAATTGATTTGTCTAGTATTATCTCTAAATTTGCTCACATTAAATGGAGACAAGTTTGTTTGTAAAATTTATGTTTTATTATTTATTATCATACAAAACTTAGGGCCCCGCTCTAAAATTTGCTACAGGGCCCGCGCTGGTCTAATCCGGCTCTGTAAGTAGCCAAACATCAAGAACGGATGTACGTGCACAGCCTTCAGTACCTATTGGAGCTCAGGTTGTTATCCTTTGGTGGTGTGTTCGATTTCAACCAGCGTTCTTCTGATCTGAAGCAGCATCCCTTTCGACAATGTCGCTACCAGCATTATATTAAGTTTACAAAATCTGACTGCCTTAAAAAATATCTTATAATTTACATATACTTATTTAACAAAATCAGGTTATTCAACAAAAGTGCATTTTTGTAAATGATCAAAGAAAATCAGCACAAGAAAGATTATGATGATAAAACACGATCACAAAATCTGATTGACAAAAAAATAGAAGAAAAATCTCATGGAACAGAAGAAAAGAGAAGGAATTATGACGTTGAAGATGAAGCAGTAAAATGAAAAAGAAAAGTTCGAAAGAGAAGGCAATGTATGATCTGAGAAATGGATAAAGCATCAGCTTACCTCATTGATGTCTTATCTTCTTGACAGTAATGATTTTCTATAAAACTCTTGAAATGTTATTATATTGGAACAGTGTACAAATACTGGCATATTATCAAAGTGGAAGCACGTTCGTGCAAACATAACAGATATTCTAAGATAAACAAAACAAGCGTACTTTGATATGCCCACTGATGATATTGTATACTCTATTATTTTTATTACTTTGATCATTTACTACTCTGGGTCACCGATGTGTTCGCAAGGGGAGCAAAGAATAGTAACACTGTGACCAACAAAGCATGTCGTAAGAGGCGAATGAGGTAGGGGCCTAGGAAAGCTACCTTAGTAAATATAAAGCATCGCAGAAATCGGATGTGCGGGCCTACTTGTAGGAGCATAACTGGCACAACGTACAATCGCTCTTAGGCTCGGATCACATACAAATCACAAAGCTTGGTTTAACAAGTGGTCGATATGGAGCGTTCAAAGAGGAAGACTACATATTATTGTTCGATCAAATAGAATTTGTAATCTTTCAGAAAGGTCAAGTCACGTCGACACATGTCCTTGTACAGTGGTGACGGTTGCTAATGTAATTTAGTTTACATGCTGAGATTGCACAGAAGCCCCTTAGTTGCTTTTACAATTAAGTTCAGTTGGAAGCTAGATAAATAGTTTCATTTTATGTTCCCAAGTGTGAAATCCCGCAGACGCAATAACGTAGGATATAAAATGGCGCCAGGGACAGTGAGGTGGCACTAACCAAGACCCTACCCCACCTCCACGGGGTGGCTAAGTGGGTAGGGATCAAGGAAACTACTCTGGTATAAGCAGAAAGGTAGGTGCATCCATGTTCGATTCGAGATCTGATCGCAATACAGACGATGAGAATCTCAGAAAATGTGCTTACACGTCTCTCCTGTCCGATAGTCAAAGAAAACTATTCAAAGTGACGCCCGTGTAGTTGCCGGGGTACGAAATCGGGGTAAAAATAGAACCACTACTACCTACCATATGATGTTTACAGTGAAAGTGACGGTTTGACGGGGGACTAGCTACCCCACCCTGTAAAAACACTTAGCTTTAAATAACCGCGACCAAGTGCATGAGAGCTTGCTGTACCTTGCTTGTGGACCTATGCCTCCTTGGGGTTGAAAAGGTAAAGAAAGAAAACGTGTGAAACCATACAGAGCGATTTCCCCAGTATGACTACGTATGAAACTGCGACTCACACAAGCAATTTTTATTTTTCCATAACGCCCGTTATGAATTCAAGCGTAGTCATGTTGCCTGAGATGTCGCATCTGGCTGATTTTTGCATGAAGGATTGCTGTCTGTACAAACGTGTTCACAGGTCCGCTGGGTAATTGGCATCTATGTACGTTTCTATAACACGCCTCCTCTCCGGATCTGTTTCTCTTTTCTCTACTGCTTCTATCTTCACTTGGACAGAGAGACAGACAGAGAGAGAGAGAGAGACAGAGAGAGAGAGAGAGAGAGAGAGAGAGAGAGACAGAGAGAGAGACAGAGAGAGAGAGAGAGACAGAGAGAGACACAGAGAGAGAGAGACAGAGAGAGAGACATAGAGAGAGAGAGAGACAGAGAGAGACAGAGAGAGAGAGAACGGAGAGAGACAGAGAGAGAGAGAGAGACAGAGAGAGAGAGACAGAGAGAGAGAGAGACAGAGAGAGAGAGAGAGAGACAGAGAGAGAGAGAAGAGAGACAAGAGACAGAGAGAGAGAGAGAGAGAGAGAGAGACTGAGAGAGAGAGAGCAGAGAAGAGACAGGCAGAGAGAGAGAGAACAGAGAGAGAGAGAGAGAGAGAGAGAGAGAGAGAGAGAAGAGAGAGAGACAGAGAGAGAGAGAGAGAGACAGAGAGAGAGAGAGAGAGAGAGAGGAGAGAGAGAGAGAGAGAGAGAGAGAGAGCACAGAGAGAGAGCAGAAGAGAGAGAGCAGAGAGAGAGACAGAGAGAGAGAGAGAGAGAGAGAGAGAGAGAGACAAGAGAGAGAGACAGAGAGAGAGCAGAGAGAGAGAGACAGAGAGAGAGACAGCAGAGAGAGAAAGAGAGAGAGAGAGAGAGACATGGCAAAATGGTAAAACCTGGTACAATGAAGTCAACTATTCTTATTTTATGATTCATTTACTCGACTATTTAACCTACGGAATAAGATATAACAAGAGAGCCATAACATTGCCTATTGTTGCATACACCATAACATTGCCTATTGTTGCATACACCATAACCTGGTTATAGTCTGGTACTATGTCACATATGCTAATTTTCACAACGTACTCTTTTTTTTTTTGGGTCGTCTGCTGATTCCTGCAATAAACCTGGGACTTCCGAGCGAGTGTGAACTTAACCGACATTCACGCAGTTCTGCAAGGAGTACCACGCTTATCTAAGTTCTGAGATCACATTTCGATAATATATGCCACGGTCTGGTAAATATTCATAAGTTACTTCCTGCCCCTAACTAGAACATAATGGATCTACAACTAACAACTGTATGATTAAAGCTCCTTCTCCCCCATCCTTCCCTGACTTCTCCAACGTCAAATTACCCCTATCATCCGTTTCTCCTTGTAGTTTATGTTGAACAGTTTAGTCTATCCAGGATTGAGGACATAAAAGCGAATGTGGTATGTGTGTGTTTTATGTGTGTGTGTGTTTTGTGTGTGTGTGTGTATCTGGAAAATGGGAGGGCTCATAGCATATTTGTCTTCCTCTTCGTTCGCTTTCATACTTCCATGTTAGTCCCTCTGACACAGCAGCAGTCATCACTAGGTCACCAGTATTGCTGTCAAGTCTTTCGTGAAAGGAAAACATGACCATGTGTTTCTCTGTTGGTTATCATATGCTAATGAAGAATACCTACAAGATCGCTTGGTCCTAGTATACGTGGATGGGTCATCCATCAGAAAGCGCAGTCAAGAATGGAGAAGCAGGAGTGTACAAAGAGTACCCAAATAACGTTAGAGATATGATCAGAGAACCAACGAGGAAATTCTGTTATAACTATGATGCAGAAATCCAGGCAACCAATGTGGCATCTGAGAAATTGCTGAAGACCAAGCTTGATACACAATCTTTCCTATTTTTTACATGCAAAATCAGCACTTCTAGCACTTTAGTCCAGAAAATTGCCATGTCCACAAGCCCTGTTGTCTGGGCTGTGTAACCAGCGCAAAGTCGCCATGCAAAACTAACACGGGTCGAATATCAAAATATAAGTCGACTTCAGCAAGTTGTCATTCTATGCCACAGAGCAACAATCGAAATCTGATCTGAATCTTGGTCTTCTCCATTTTCGCGTAAGAAAGTAAC
The DNA here is from genome assembly GCA_020796225.1 of Arion vulgaris. NCBI lineage: Eukaryota > Metazoa > Mollusca > Gastropoda > Stylommatophora > Arionidae > Arion > Arion vulgaris. Next base: position 24,656,579 of record CM036756.1, read on the forward strand.
AATTAAGACTATTTTAATTCACAACCCTCCCTCTCTCCCCCTCTCCCCACCCCTCCCTGCCCTATTATCCACCATCCCTCCTGGAAAAAGTTATGTAAACGCCTATGTTTGTGAAGAGCCTCAAATAAGTACGAATGTTCACTCTTCTCCTATATAGAGCTAGGAGTATGTATCTAGATATTTCAAAGGAGTGACGTCTCCGCTGGCTGAGCCATATATCGTGTAAAGAAGATGATCGATATCTCAAGGATCACATTTATGGATAGAAACCGGAAATAAACCGACTGGTATGACCCCAAATACGATATAAAAATAACAGTTGCTGTGTATTGTCACTGTTTTTGTATTTTGTAAAACTACAGTACTTTGTTATTACGTGTTTCGCTATAAAAAATATAAGAATACATGTAAGTAAGATTTGAAGGCACTTGACATTGATTGATTGATAGATTGATTGATTGATAGAGCCATCATCATTGCACTTCCCCATGTGTGCTCCGATCTCTTTCTTACACATGAATATCTCTGCAACAGTGCCCGAACTCATTGATAAACATATTTTATAAAAATTTAACATTTTTTACATTTTTCTAATGAATTATGCACATGAATCGGCTTTTCAGTCTGCTCTTCTGGAATTTAAACTGCCACGGGTTCTTTTATGTGCTCTTGATATAAATACATGTAACTGACTCATCATTAATGAGACAAAAATGACATATTCATCTTGACATGCCACTGTTCAGATTCGTATTGTTAGTGGCCGTCTATCGACTTGACAAGTCATGTTCAGCTTGTTTCGCTATTGGCCGTCTATTAAACTAGACTCGATATTCAGAGCTGTATTGTTATTGACCGTCTGGAGGGAAGGGGCACTAAGGCAGACAACTCAATCAATCAATCAAGTGCCGTGCCTGCCGGCGTAGGCGATCATGTTTCTCCACAACTCTCTTTGCTTGGTGCATGTAATCAGTTCTGACGTCGATATTGTGTCGAACCATGATGTCAGGCCATCCAACATCTTCCCCCTCTGTCTTCCACGATCTCTCCTTCCCTGAATTTTACCTGTAGTCACCAAATGTTCTAAACCTTCTCTTCGCATTATTTGCCCAAAGAACCTTGATTGTCGGATTCTTATTCTTTTCATAAGGTTTCTTTGTGTGCAGGCCTGATTTAAAACCTCCACATTTGTTTTCTTTGAAGTCCATGGAATTTTCAACATTCTTCTGTAAAACCACATCTCTGTGGCTTCGAATGATCGTATTGATTGTTTGTTCATTGTCCATGATTCGCTACCATACATAAGTATTGGTTCAATATAGCACTGCAGTACTCGTTTTCGCAATGTCATTGGTAGTGAGTTCACGCATAGTGTGTTCTTTATTTTCATAAAAGCTGCTTTCGTTTGAGCTATTCTACTCTATTCTCTAGTGTACATCTTCCATCTGATGTTAGGAATGTTCCCAGATACTTGAATCGATGGACTTGAATCGAGCAGACAACTGCTCAGATATAAAGATGTCTGCAAGGCCTCAATTAATAACTTTTCTATCGGTCCCAGCAAATGGGAAAAATTAGCTGATGATCGAGTTATATGGAAAACAACATTACACAAAGGTGCAGAATCTTTTCAAAAGAAACTTAAGGTTGAGCTGAAAGACGAGAGACAAGCGAAAATTCATAAGTTGTCACAGTAAAGCAATTGCCAATTGACCGTCTGTAAAGACAAAAGAGCCATATACAATATACATTCAACTAGACAAGCTTCTGATTAAAGTTGTGCAGCAAGTCTACTAATGCTACTTTGCCATTTTATGCAACAACAAAAACCACTTTACATGTAACTAAATAAAGGGAAAAAAATCGAAAATTATCTCCCGAAATCCAAGATACATTTTTTTACAAATAAATAGAGCAAGGGAAATAACTACATATAACCTGGACAGAACGTATTTCTAGCTCGGTGATGAGACCTGAAAGTGCATGCAGAGCTCGCCTGAGTGGTTACCGGGACCCAAAATTGGGGTGTAAAGACGCATGTCGTAAGAGGCGACTAAGGAGGTTTGGCTGAAATCGGATGCACGTGTCCAAAACATGTACAAGTCTATGCGTTTAGGGGCCTACGAAACCAATGTGCAACGTATACACGTTCTTGGCAAAGATCAAACATATCACAAAGAGTGATTAAAAATTGATCGTAAAGAACGAAAGCAAAGAAGAAGAAGGAGGAGGAGCATGCAGAGCGCTAGTCTGTTTGTGTTTGTAAGGAAATGAAGGACTCTTTCTTCTTCTTCGAACGCTCCATATCGACCACTTGTTAATCACTCTGTGTGATTTGTATGTGATCTGAGCCTAAGAGCGATTGTACGTTGTGCCAGATTTGCGCCTACAAGTAGGCCAGGACATCCGATTTCTGCATTGTTTTTTAGTTACTAGGGTAGCTTCCCTAGGGCCTGCATCAGTCGGCTCTTACGACAGGCATTGTAGGTTGCAGTGGTACTATTCTTTTGCTTTCCTTGCGTGTCCCGATACCACACGGGCGATTTATTAGTAGTGATTAAAATCACATTATTTGCTAATCAAACTTAATTTGAGCTCTTATACTACGACTCATGGGCGTCCACGCGTTACGGCAAAGGGAGTGTGCCCCTCCCCTTTCCTCGCACTGAAATTGATTTCTTGATACAACAGTTTCAACGAGTCTGATTTCTCCTACATAGTAAACTGTATAAGTAAACAACCAACTAAATGTGTTGTTGTTCATTGTGCCCATCCCTGGAAAAATGTATGTAGACGCCCATGCTACAACCACTACTACTCCCACAACTCCTCCTCCTCCTACTACTATTACTACTACTATTAATATTACCCCCTTGTTTCTGTTAGAACATAGGCTGCAACTGTAGCGCTCCGCCTATTTCTTCTTCTTCTTCTTCTTCCAACGTTTTCAGACATCGATTTGTATACTTTTAAAGTAGTTAGTGGTCAACCGGAGTCCATGTACATCTCCGTATAGCTTGTCTTGGACTGATATGGGGATTGGCCATGTGTTTTCTCTCTGTTCCGTGTATGTTGAACATTCTTGCAGTATGTGTGTCTCTGTCAGCTTGCTGGTGCCACATGTACATATGTCATCTGGGCCTATTTTATACTTGTTAAACGGATGGTACCTCGGCTTATTGTGCCCTGTTCGTAGACGGAAAATGACAACCTGTTCTTCTCTACTTAATTGCTGGTATGCATCGTCCTTTTCATGCCCTGGGAGATCTCTCAACCATTTGTTCTTGTAGGCCATTCTTATACGTACTTTTTCTTCCTCATATGTCATACTGGTGTCTGTCTGTGGTAGCCTGCTTCCTGCTTCCTTATATGTCATACTGGTGTCTGTCTGTGGTAGCCTGCTTCCTGCTTTTGCCAATATATCCGCAGTCTCATTGCCAGGTATTCCGCAGTGAGACGGTATCCACTGTCCACCTATTTCAATTACGTACATCTTTCTTCACCCATCAGTTTGTGCATTCTTATTTCACAATTGAGAATCTCAGTGGCAAAGTGGTTAAGTCCTTAAATACTGAAGAATGTGGGTTCGAATCCGGACACATATGAGCAATTCTTTTCATGAGATCCCTAGGATTGTTGCCGGAGCTACGGAATTCGTGCTTTGTGCAATGCTCTCGACATATGGCAGGCCATCTCTAGATATGGTTTATAGTTTAGATATGAAGCCTACACATTCTTCTGTGAAAAACTAAATGATAGGATTAGGGAGCAGTAGAATGGTTTCAAAATAAAACATTCTTTACACCCCAAATGTGGGCCCCTGTAACCGCTCGGGCGATGGCACATTCGAAGAAGAAGAGTGGATGTCGTCTAAAGAGGTTTCCAACATCCATAGGTTTACCATGATCTACTGTCCTGGGCATACGAGTGCTCTCGGCAATCTTCTTCTTCTTTGCGTTCGTTCTTTACGACCAATTTTAATCACTCTTTGTGATATGTTTGATCTTTGCCAAGAACATGTATACGTTGCACATTGGTTTGGTAGGCCCCTAAACGCATAGACTTCTACACGTCTAGGACATGTGCATCCGATTTCACCCAAACCTCCTTAGTCGCCTCTTACGACATGCGTGGCAGGTAGCAATGGTTCTATTCTTTACACCCCAAATGTAGGCCCCGGTAACCACTCGGGCGATGGCACATTCGAAGAAGAAGAGTGGATGTCGTCTAAAGAGGTTTCCAACTTCCATAGGTTTACCATGATCTACTGTCCTGGGCATACGAGTGCTCTCGGCAATGAGAGAGCGAACATGCTTACATCAACAACATCGATCATCGAGACTTCAAGAAGTGGGGAAGGGGGTTGGGAGGGGGCGTAACGCAAAGGAAGGGAGGGGGTATGTTTTTTGTTTTATCGGCTACCTCCTTTTGGATGAGGATACTAAACTTTATGCTGAATCTGTCCATCGATTTAAGGAGTTTGGGATTGAGCGTTGTACAAGCAGAACTGGAGGCCTGTATGACAGAGTGATGAGTGGGTTTAACCAGCAAGCAAATGGAATATCAGTATGCATACCTATTAGGGAGACCGAACATCTGAGTCTTCGCGAAGACTGGTGTCAGTTCAATAACCAATAATAAAGCAATGAGTTTATGATTTTTAAGATTAACTTGTATGTTTCGTTGCAATTTTTATGCATACCTGTTGGCAAAGACAGGGCACCTAAGCTTTGGGTCTAGGCCAGGGGTCGGCAACCTTTTGAGACGGAAGAGCCAAAAGTTATAATTTGTTTGTTTGTTTGTTTGTTTGTTTAGTAGGGATTAAAGCCTCTTTAAGCCGAGGCACGCCCCTTTCAACTTAAGGCGAACCTTTTATTGGTTATATCAGAGCGTGTAGGCCAACAAACATGAAAAATAAGAATTAACTCCTTTCGGAGAATCCAAGTTTTTTTTAAAAGTTATAATTTACAAAATTTCTCAGTTTTTAAAGAGCCACTAAAATTGGTGTTTCAATATTATGGTATTTGATTAGGATTAGGTATATAAATTTGATTCTTGATTTAAAATAAATGGCTTTAAATACGAAATAATATTTATTCATATAACAAATTTAAACCTTAAATAAATGATTTTAATAGATTGCTACGAGTTTTGAAAATAAAATAATATAATTATTATTTTTGCGCATGGAACTGGAAGGCCGCAATTTGACATCGAAAGAGACACAACTTGACATCGAAAGAGCCGTATGCGGCTCGCGAGCCGCAGGTTGCCGACCCCTGGTCTAGGCGTATAGCTGTGACGTCATTCAGTAACCAACCAATGAGTTTATGATTGCAAAACTAACATTTTTGTTTCGTTGCAATTTACACAACTTTTAACTAACAATACAATCTCTAAGCTAAATATGTTTTATTGTACATTTAACTGTTATTTATATATAGTACTACTTATATATTCGTTTTTCAATATAAATAATATTATAAAATCTCAGAGGGATAGTTACGGTTTCAGTTTCTGATTGGAACTTTGAAGAATATTGTTTAGAAGTTTGCTTTAGAGACTTTGCGCATGTGCACTGACGTCCTGCCCTCTGTCGTCCCTGTCTGCCATTTAGCAACGACTGTAGAAGTGAAAACCTTATACAAGACAACATGCTGACCGCTAGATTGGCATCCTCCCTGGTGAGGCAAATTCCAAGAGCCTTGCCTAGAGTAAGTATTTGCTAACTGTCTGATTTATATGATTTTGTGGGACAGATTTAATTATTCCAATACAGTCAGCCTTTTTAGTTGTCTTTCGCCGGATTTAGCGTGCATGACGGCGGTCTCGATCTGCAGGCTAAGCCTAAGGTCATAAAGGACTTCGACAAAACATCATTTGTGTAGCTTTCTAAAATTATTTGTGCGTTAATTTTGACAAGTCGTTAACTTTATTGTTAGTTATATGTACTCTAAACTGATATTTGTATTTCATCAAGATCATTAAATTATAATTTAGTTTGCAATAGGCTCGGCTATAATAGCAATTCATGACATAAGTACTTTTTATTAATTTATTTTATTATTTATTTAGTACATATCTGATATCATTATTATATATATATGATTAATCAATTCCACTAACAAAGTAACTTGTACATTATATAGCCACTGCATCATCACTTCAGTCTATTATTACCAGTTCTTCATTAACAGCACAATAATATTAACACAACCAAAAAAAGAGGCCCTTGGAAATTGTTCATAACACAAATTTCATGGTTACTTCCTAAAGTACAAAGTTCCTTAATCCCTTACAAATCCATGGTACTTATCAGCTCACAAGCAGTACGAAGTAAAATATACACCTGTTAAAGTTACAATCTGTCCACAGCAGCAAGCAACTTCAGATCTTAGTGCAAAATATTATGCAAGACTGACAATGCTTCAGTTGTGCAATGAATGTAATGGACGCAGGTGACCAACAGCTAGAACACTTCATTATCTAGTTAATAATGTAAGACATTGCGGTCACATTATTAGCATCCTTCTGCAACCGAGGAAAGACTTCAATCTACCACAGAACAATAATGATCCTTTAGATCTGAGTTGGGCAACCATTTACAATTACATGCTAGAATAGTTTGAAAATAAGATGAAACTGGAGGAGAGAAAATAATCTACAATAAATTAGGATGTGAAGCTTACAGACTTATAAAAAAACTTCCCACAAGCCTATCCAAATCTGGTGGTGTTTTATTAACTGCATATTTATCAAGATTAACACATACACAGGTGTATTACTATTGGGGTAGAAAAAAAAGTAATAGTATGCAGCATCTTTCCTAAAAAAGTAGGACATTCTTTGTCCACGTTTGTTTATTTTTTATATTGTCTTATGATAAATCTGGTACATCAGTCTAAGTGGTGATCACAAGAGAGAGAGAGATATTATCTTATGATAAAAAAAAAATTCAAATTTTGGACATCTTCCTTGTCATCCATAATCCATACTGATGGCCTTGGTGGAAATCCAACATTCACTGAAAATAATAGGAAGACCAGCTGACGATGTTTTTCAGACATCTTTATCCAGCTGGAAAACAAGAAAATACCATATTCCACTAGAGAAGCTGTATAGAGAATATATATAGGAAACCTTAGGGATCTTTACAATATCACTAGAAAGCTAGCAGGAAAATACAGACCATCAAATGGGTTGATCAAAAATAGTAGCGGGGAAACTATCACTAATGTTAGAGACCAAATGGAAAGATGGATGGAATACTTCAAGGAACTCCTGAACAGACCAGCACCTACAAACCCCCAGATATCCAACCGGCAGAAATTGACTTGGACATCAACTGTGAGAAACCATCCAAGGAGATTAGTAAAGCCATTAAACTTTTAAAAGATGGGAAAGCAGCCGGTCCAGATGGTATTCCAGCGGAGGCGGTTAAAGCCAACATAAACAAATCCACAGAAATACTGTATAAATTATTTAGCAGAATCTGGGAGACCAAAGAAACATTCATCAACTGGTGTCTGCGCAGAATAGTTTTAGTCGTATGATGGTATGATAGGGTCACAAATGAGGAACTTATGGAGAGAACAAGACAGATTCCAGTGAGCGAACAGGTTAAAAAAAGACGCTGGCGCTGGATAGGTCACCCTTTCCGAAAACTGGAGGGGAATATAACAAGAAGAGTCCTTGCCTGCAACCAGTAGGGACAGCAAAAGAAGGGAGGCCGAGAATACACGGAGACGCGATTTGGAGGCGATCAACAATATAAAGAGCTGCAGGAGATAGCTAGAGATAGGAAGACTTGGCATGAGTTGGTTGAGGGCCTATGCCCCAATCCGGGTAAAAAGGCAAAGAGAGAGAGAGATAAAATATGGAACTGCAAGTTATATAGTATTAAAACTAAATTACGAATTTTCAATTCAAATGTATCAATCTTAACATATGCCAGCTAGAGTTGGAAAATGACTAAAGATATAGAAAGCAAGTTGAATGCATTTGAAAATAGATGTCTCGAAAAATAATGAATATAAAATGGAACGAATTCAGAAGTGATGAAATGAAGTCTGGTCAACCACTAGTGACAACTGTTATAAGAAAGAGAAGATGGAGATATGTTGGGCACACCTTGAGGAGAAATGATCAAAGCAGGCATTGAAGTGGGATGCAAAGAGTTCAAGAAAGAGAGGTCGACCTAAGGAGACCCTGAAATGAACTTTGCTGAGAGAGGCAGGAAATATCGGTCTCAGTTCCATGGAGGAGATTGAGCGAATTGCCCAGGATAGAGCGGTATGGGGAAATTACTTGCAGGCCCTATATACGTACGAGAGGAATTATTTTATATTATATTATATATACTATATATATATACTATATTCAAACCAGTATATATATATATATATATATATATATATATATAAATAAAAACACTAAGTAATAAAGCAGAATGTGTTAAGAAGATAAAATGAAAATCAAATATTTTATTTATATATATATAGTAACGTTTCAGAAAATTAAAACTTACTGGAATCATATTAAAGTTAAGTGGAATCAATTAGTTTTGGTGTCAAAATGTTCTCTTATTGCAGACGTTTCTATTTTAATGACATGTTTTTGGTAATTTGTTTTCATAATTGTGGTTTGTTTAATAAGCTGCTTTATTTATTCTTGCCGTACAGATTTACCAAAATGCAATTGCTGCAGGATGTGTATCTGCAAGACACATTTCACTTGCACCCAGAACTTTTGCTGCAGGTATTATTTTGCTAGTTTTTTCAATTAATATTTAGTTCAATCTTTAGATTCATAGCCTCAAATTTGGTACTAGAGAAACACTGGGAAGTAAATTTGACTGACTTGATATTGACCACATCATACCGTGTACCATTGGTCAAAATGACATACAGCCATAACACTGTATTCCCCAATATACGTCATGGTATGAAAACTTTACTTATGTTTGCGTAGGGTTTAATAAAGTACAATTTTGTCTAAATGTAGATCATAATAATTATAAAACATTTAAAAGTTTACACCATTTATCATGAAGACTGAAAAATAAATTGACATGATTTTTCCCGGAGAAGACGGGGCAAGAAATTCATACCATTTATATTTTTTTTAAGGACTGAACAAATTGACGTTTTTTTACTAGTTGTAACAGGTAATGTGAACATATTACAATATATTTTGTCAGGCCCCAGTGGTGCAGAGGTTTCTTCTATTTTGGAGGACAGAATTCTTGGTCAGTCATCAGAAGTTAATTTAGAAGAGACTGGACGTGTGTTGTCTATTGGTGATGGTATTGCCCGTGTATATGGTCTTAAAAACATCCAAGCAGAGGAGATGGTGGAGTTTTCCAGTGGTCTTAAGGCAAGTTTAAGTATTAAAATAGTATGTAGTTCCTTAACTGGTTTGAATTGTCAGTTTTTACCAAACCTAGTTGCAACACAAATAATATGAACACATTGTTGGTATTATGCTTTATTTAAAAAAAAAAGGGCATGCAAATAATAAAAAAGTGCACATTACAATTTGGGAAGTGCTGGCTTCTTCTCGTTCGCTGATGTTCAATGTCTACACAATGAGTCCGGTTCTCTGGATGTATGTCGTATTTGTTAGTTCATCAAGGCTTTCAAACAGCTTTGTGCTGTCTGTCTGTTGGCCAGAGTGCTGGCTTCAAACAATGAACAAATAGTTTAGCAATTTTTCTTTGAGCGCTCCATATTGACCAGTTGTCAACCATGCTGTGCGATTTGAGCTGAGCCTAAGAGCGATTGTATGTTGTGCCAGTTATGCGCCTACAAGTAGGCCAACACATCCGATTTCTGCACTGTTTTTTTTATTTACTAGTAAATAGTAATATAGTTATTTACTAGTTATAAGTAAATAGGTAGCATCCCCAGGGCCTACATCAGTCGCCTCTTATGACATGCATTGTAGGTTGCAGTGGTACTATTCTTTGCTTCCTTGCGGGCCCCGGCAGCACACAGGCGAGTTTAGCAATAATATTACTAGATTGATCGCTTTAAAAATTTGTTTCTCTTTTAATGCTTTCTATCTATATTTGTTAAAATGCAATATGTTTTTGTTATATTTTATGATCCACATTTTTAAATCTCATATTAACAATTTCAGGGCATGGCCTTAAACTTGGAACCTGACAATGTTGGTGTGGTAGTCTTTGGTAATGACAAACTTATCAAGGAGGGAGATATTGTGAAGAGAACTGGAGCTATTGTGGATGTTCCTGTTGGCATTGAGCTGCTTGGAAGAGTTGTGGATGCTTTGGGAAACCCAATTGATGCAAAAGTAAGTTTGACAACAGTTAAAATGTCTTAATATTAGACTTTCGTTAGTAATAAGTAAACCATTGTAGAAATGCATTCGATAGTTTATCATTTATTATAACAACTAGTTTTCTGCTTGTTCAATCTACAGGGCCCCTTAGGCTCTAAAACCAGAGCTCGAGTGGGTATTAAAGCTCCAGGAATCATCCCCCGTACTTCAGTGAAAGAGCCCATGCAGACTGGCATCAAGGCAGTAGACAGCTTGGTACCAATTGGAAGAGGACAACGTGAGCTGATCATTGGTGATAGACAAACTGGGTCAGTTATATTTTCTTAGTAAAGTTTGCACCAGATAATGTTAAGAGCAATAAAAACTGGCAGCTATCATACATGTAACCATGGAATAGATCTGACTCCTTGATGTCAGCTTTATTTTTACTTTATGTGCCTCTTCTTAATCTTGTTTTTAGACCTACTTGATCAATTAAGCATATAAATTTAAATGTGGCTAAGAATATGATAATAAAATAGTACCCCCATATAGATCTGTGAAGAGATTTAGTTTTTATTTTATATAGGATTATCATATCCTTTCAATTTACCCTGAGATCTGTAGATTTGCTTATAACATTGTCTCATGAACACTTTCATTAACAGTAAAACTGCAATTGCCATTGACACCATAATCAACCAGAAGAGATTCAATGATGCTGGTGAGGATAAGAAGAAACTGTACTGCATCTACGTTGCTATTGGACAGAAGAGGTCCACTGTTGCCCAACTTGTCAAGAGACTCACTGATGCTGGTCAGTGATAGTTTTTTTCCCAGTATTCTTTTGGTTGTTCTGTAATAGTTGTTTAAAACCTAACATATTAAGTGCCATATAGTTAGTTAACCACTATCTTGTCACTTTTATCCGGTTAACGTTTTGAGCTCCATAATGGCGAAAGCGCCGCTACCAATTTAATCCCATAATGGCCTGCTACGGTATATGTTTTTAAAAGAATTTTTTCAGTGCAAGTAGGCACGCTAAATTTAGCCCTGATGTCATTACCAATAATAGCTGCCGCCATCGTAGTAGATCACAAGTTTCTGACATCTATGGTACAATATCAGCAAATTGTTTAGAAAGGCCTTACATTTTCTGGAAAACTTGAGATGGAGTGCATCTCAAATGCATCTGCTTGTATGAAAATTCTAGAAAAACCAGATCCTTCAGGACACTTGTTTCTTCTGATTCGATCACGATCTTTCTTTATGTAAACTATATGTGTGCAGATACCTTACTGCAGAATGCTATGGTTTACTGATAAAACTTTTGATTGAATGTGCCTGCTTTGTCAAATATAGTGTCAAGCAATAGATTTAAAGTATCAGCAAATATTTGTACTGCAGCAGTAATTCCAAATTCGTTACCACAAAGGCAATATGGATGTGTGCAACGTTGGACCTCTGAACTTGTCTTGATTGTATGAGGGCCCTCATGTCCAGACAAACATGCAGGTGGTCAAGACAACACCCAGCAACTACAGGGCTGATAAACTCCATTTAGGCCAACCATCAACCAACTCGCCTGCTTGTCAGAAAACTGACCTGCAGTTGGTGTTTCTAAATGACTTGCATCACGAAAGTGTGTGGAAACCAGTAGTGACTGCACCACCATTAAAGTCAACATCTGTAAGGGAGACTGCTTTGCAGTCTTTCAATTTACATTTTATCATCAATAAAACGGACACTTGTGGATGAAACATAGTGAGGGAAACATTTTCAATATTGTCATTCATTTTTATTTCTTGTATAATCTTTTACATCCAGATTGCAAGATATTGACAACATACATGTTCACAAATTAGTACCTCATTTATTTAATTGTAAAATGAACTTTAAATCACATGATTGAGATATATTGTTTCTTCCTTTAATATTGTAGATGCTATGAAGTACACCATTGTTGTGTCTGCAACTGCTTCTGATGCTGCCCCACTGCAATACCTGGCTCCCTACTCTGGATGTGCTATGGGAGAATTCTTCCGTGACAACGGCATGCATGCTCTAATCATTTATGATGACTTATCCAAACAGGTCAGTTGTTCAGAATCTATCGGGCCTGTGTAATTTGTTTACTTTATGGCTCAGAAACACAAGACAACCTACACAAGGATGAAAGGAGGCGTAGCCTCAACACAATTATGACCTACTCTAAAGTACTGCAACATGCAAACCTGCCTTTCATTATGATCAGTAGTAGAAGACTAAGATCGCTAGGATATGGGAGAGTGGACAATAGCCGCATACCCCAACATATGTTTTGTGAACTTTCGGAAGGGAAGAAACTCCAAATCGGATTACTCCTCAGATATAAGGATGTCTCTCTCTCTCTTTGCCTTTTACCGGATTGGGGCATAGGCCCTCAACCAACTCATGCCAAGTCTTCCTATCTTCTGCAGCTCCCTCCAGCTCTTCTTTATATTGTTGATCTCCGCCTCCAAATCTCGTCTCCATGTATTTCTGGCCTCCCCTTCTTTCACTGTCCCTGTGGGTTCCAGGCAAGGACTCTTCTTATTATATTCCCCTCCGGTTTTCGCAAAGTGTGTCCTATCCAGCGCCAGCGTCTTTTAACCTGTTCGTTCACTGGAATCTGTCTTGTTCTCTCCATAAGTTCCTCATTTATGACTCTATCATACCATCTTATTCCCTCTATTCTGCGCAGACACCAGTTGATGAATGTTTGCAATTTATGCAGTTCTCCATGTTTCTGACCCATACAGTAGAACTGCTTTAACAGAGTTAAATATCCGAATTTTTGTTCTAGATTTGACTTCTTTAGACTTCCAAATGTTTCCCAGTGCAATTAAAGCTCCTCTTGCCTTCTGTATTCTTATTTTAACATCTCTATCTGTTTCACCCTCTTTGTCTACGTTGCTGCCCAAATATGTGTATGATTCTACCTCTTGAAGTGGGATTTCCCACAGGGAGATCGAGTTGTCGTTTGCGTGGTTAATTCTCAATATCTTTGTCTTTCCCTTATGAATGTTCAGCCCTAGTTGCTGGGACCTTTGATTCAATGTGTTTAGCTTATCCTGCATCTGATTTCGTGTATGTGACAGAAGGGCTATATCATCAGCGAAGTCCAGATCATCTAGTTGCTCTGTCAGAGTCCATTGGATTCCATTTCTGGTGTTAGTTACTGTGGTCTTCATAATTCAGTCTGTTGTCAGTAAGAACAACAAAGGTGATAGAAGACATCCCTGACGCACTCCTGTTTCTATTCCAAAAGTGTCTGTTAGTTTACCTTCATGAAGAACTCTACATTTCATTTCTGTATATGTTGCTTTTATTAGGTTATCCGATATAAAGTGGGGATTTCCATTCAATACTTTGCTCTATTATTATGCATAATGTGGCTATCTGGTCAGCACAGGATCTATTTGGTCGGAAGCCTGCCTGTTAATCTCTTAGCTTTGTATCGATGGCATCTCTGTCTCTCCAGGATGATTCTGCTTAGTATTTTCCCAGGTACTGACAACAGCATTATTCCCCTATAGTTTTCACACTTCTGAAGGTTCCCTTTCTTTGGTAGCTTCACCAGGTATCCTTCTTTCCAGTTTGCTGGTATTTCTTTGGTCTCCCAGATTCTGCTAAATAATTTATACAGTATTTCTGTGGATGTGTTTGTTGGCTTTAACCGCCCCTGCTGGAATACCATCTGGACCGGCTGCTTTCCCATCTTTTAAAAGTTTAATGTCTTTACTAATCTCCTCTTTGGATGGTTTCTCACAGTTGATGTCCAAGTCAATTTCTGCCGGTTAGATATCTGGGGGATTTGTAGGTGCTGGTCTATTCAGGAGTTCCTTGGAGTATTCCATCCATCTTTCCATTTGGTCTCTAACATTAGTGATAGTTTCCCACTACTATTTTTGATCAACCCATTTGATGGACTGTATTTTCCTGCTAGCTTTCTAGTGATGTTGTAAAGATCCCTAAGGTTTCCTTTTCCTACTGCTAGATCTTCTACGTATTGTCTTTTATCTAACTTTATTTGTTTCTTCACTTTCTTGCTAGCTTCTGTGTACTTTTCCTGGGCTATGGCTTTGGCAGTTCTAGTTTTGCTATTATTTAAATCTGCTTTCCTCTTTTCCTTTCTTCTATTTCCTTGAGAGTTTCTGGAGTTATCCATGCCTTATGATTCGCTCCTTCTTTCCTAATACCTCTGTGCATGTTTCATTCCAAATATTTTTGGCTTGCTGCCAGCATTCTTCCGCACTCACCTCATCTTCTAATTGCCACAAAACCTCATACTTATTAGAGACTGTGAACTGTTCCTTTGTTTCTTGACTTCTGAGGTATCCTACATTATATTGGTGTCTATGTTCATGGAATGTTATGTATCGCTTCAGTTTAATTTTACTTAATCAGCAAATGGTGATCCGAATCTACATCTGCCCCCTTAGAACCCTTACATCTTGTAGAGATTACCTGAATTTCTTGTTTATGCATATGTGGTCAATTTGATTTTCTGTTCTGTGATCTGGTGATACCCAGGTTGCTTTATGTATTCTTTTATGTGGAAAGACACTTCCACCTATGACGTATTAATTCGCTGCACAGAAATTAGTGAATAGTTCTCCATTTTCGTTCATTATCCCTAGTCTGTGTTTCCCATGATCTCCTCGTAGCCTATGTTGTCCGAACCTATTTTGGCATTGAGGTCACCCATCAGAATTTTGATGTTCCCATTTCTCTGATTACTTATAGTATTTTGAAGTTTTATGTAAAATTCCTTTTACCTTTTCCTCTTTATCATTGGTAAGTGCATAACACTGGGTCACATTCAAGAATACTTTCTTTTGGTGGTTCTGAATGTTGCTGTGATTATCCTAGGACTCACTGCTTCCCATTTTATTAGTGCATTCTCCGCTTCTTTAGATAGCATTAAAGCCACTCCTTCACTATGGGGGCATTTTCTTCCATATGGCTTGAGAGCAGTATTGTTTCTCCTGTGTTTAGACGTTGTTTGTCTGCACCATTCCACCTAGTTTCACATAATCCCAAGATGCCAATCCGTGAAATTTCATCTCATTTACAACCTGTGCTGTCTTTCCCATTTCATACATACTTCTAACATTCCAGGTACCAATTCTGGAGCTTTTCCTAGGTGAAAGGAAGATACTCTACGGTGTAGACTCCTTGCGGCTTTCTCTTCATCGCTTCATACCTCTTCTAGAAGAGCTACTTTCCTCTTGGTTGGCACAGTTATTATTTTTATGTGACTTGTTCATCGTTGGTTTGATTTTGTGGCTAAAATTTTCTACTGGATAGGGTAGCCAGCCCTACGCCAAACCCCACCCTAGTCGCCTCTTACGACATGCCTTGTAGGTCGCAGTGCTACTACTCTTTGCTCCCCTTGCGAGCCCCGACAACACACAGGCGATAAGGATGTCTGCATTGCATCAATGAAGAACTTTTCTATCTGTCCCAAACTAATGGGAAAAACTAGCTGATGACCAAGTTATGTGGGAAAACATTACCCAAAGGTGCAAAATCTTTTAAAAAGAGAGACATGGGAATACGCTGTAATAGTAAATAACTTGCTAATTGACCGTCTGTAAAGATGAAAAAATGCCATATACATACATACATGTCAAATCAATCAGTGTTTGTATGTTTATTTTTAAAAAAATAAGTATATCTTGATTCTTAAGGATGTAAATTTGTATATCTGCATATATTTTTGTATGAATTTGTTTTCTTGTTCTTTCAGGCAGTAGCATACCGTCAGATGTCACTTCTGTTGCGTCGTCCTCCTGGCCGTGAAGCTTACCCTGGTGATGTTTTCTACCTTCACTCTCGTCTGTTGGAACGAGCTGCCAAGATGAATGACACCCATGGTGGGGGCTCACTGACTGCTCTCCCAGTTATTGAAACCCAGGCTGGAGATGTGTCTGCATACATCCCAACTAATGTCATCTCCATCACTGATGGCCAGATATTCTTGGAGACTGAGTTGTTCTTCAAGGGTATTCGACCCGCTATTAACGTTGGTCTGTCTGTCAGCCGTGTGGGATCTGCTGCTCAGACTCGAGCAATGAAACAGGTTAGTACAGTTTATAAACTTATATATGCAACAGTGACTACTTTTGCTGAAAGTAATAAAACATGATTTTAGTCTTCTGTTGTGTTTATCAGAGTATTTTTTATCATTTCCATTAGTGTCCGTAGTCTCTTTCTATAATTTTGAAGCTGTCTCATTGTGGTACAGCCTACCTCTTAAAAAATTTGCATGTGCTGTTATACCAACTCTTTACTGTATTCAGGTGGCTGGTTCCATGAAACTGGAGTTGGCTCAGTACCGTGAGGTTGCTGCTTTTGCACAGTTTGGCTCTGATTTGGACCAGGCTACCCAGAACTTGCTGAGGAGAGGTGTCAGACTTACAGAAATCTTGAAACAGGGCCAGTATGGTGAGTGAAACATTTATACTTCTGTTATTGTTGAGTTAAAAAAAAAGTAATAACTTGTGACTATCACAGCATTATACTGGAATGAAAGTACAATTCAAGCAGGTATACTGACACACATTAACACTTGCTGACTGAAATAACTTGAGCAAATAACTCAGTGTTCTTTCCTTTTGTTCGCTTGAAATATTGTTTATATATTCAATGTTGTCTCTTGTATAAATTTCACACAACCTGATCAAAACTACCACAACCTGATATAGACATAAACTATGAATACACATATTTGTCATGAGAAAATAAATGAAGGAAACAAAACATCCGGGTCACCAGACATTGATTCATATTACCAGCTCAACAGAAAAGAGCGCCTGAGTGGTCACCGGAGCCCATATTTGGGGTGTAAAGAATAGAACCACTGTTACCTGCCACACGTCGTAAGAGGCGACTAAGGAGGTTTGGCTGAAATTGGATGCACATGTCATAAATGTGTAAAAGTATGCTTTAGGGGCCTACCAAACCAATGTGCAACGTATACACGTTCTTGGCAAATATCAAACATATCACAAAGAGTGATTAAAATTGGTTGTAAAGAGCGAACGCAAAGAAGAACAGAAAAGAGCAAGTCATATTATTCAGACTCTGCACAGTCAACAGCAGACTGAGATACCATCTTTTCTACAACCTGCATTGGTAAAAATGACTTTGGAACACCTTGTACAAATATGACAGTGTATGGGGTAGCAGAGATGATTCAATGCATCTTTCATGGGTGTCATTATATGACAAAGCTGTTCATAGAACTTTGACTGCCTGAAGCGGACCACTGCTTTCTGTTGGCATGTGATGCTGACGTCTATAGACTTAGCATTCAAAATGTTTTTTAGTTACTAAAATGCTGTTGTAAAAGTTAAACTAATATATGTGTATGCATGTTCTCAGTACCCATGGCCATTGAGGAGCAAGTCTGTGTCATCTACTCTGGTGTGCGTGGATATTTGGACAAACTAGATCCATCCAAGATCACACACTTTGAGGCAGAGTTCTTGAAACATTTGCGCAGTTCCCAGCAAGAGCTTCTTAAGACCATTGCCAAAGAAGGCAAAATCAATGAGCAGTCTGATGAAAAATTGAAACAAGTGGTGACCAGCTTCTTGGTTGGATTCCAAAGTTCATAGTCGTCTTTTCAAATTCAGTTCATTGTAACAGATGTTCAGAAAACTCAGTTTCTGACATAAATGTATTCTCTCTAGATAATTGTGATTACAAAAAGCTAGTACTTGTTGGTGATATTCATATCCTGTAGTTTAACATGTGAAACTGGTCTATTCTATAGACCTTTTTGCAAATTGAAGGGAACCACCTTTTTCGAACTTGTTTTGGTTATGAATGTATTATTGTTTTCTATAGAGCAATATGTGCGTGCATACATATGGGGTACTGATGTTTTTTCATTACACCAATTGATGTAAAGTATGATTGTTTAATGCTTGAGTGAAAAGAAACAGTTTAAGATATAATAAAATTAATTATTAATATCCTGTTGTCATTTTTATTTTGTTTGCTTACATATAGAAAAAAACAATTTGTATATCGACATACGAATGTTATCTTCATCTGCGTTCTCACTAGATTCAGATTCTCGAATAAAGGCAGCCGTCTGCCTCAGATTATCAGCCACACCATACAGTTTGTCTTGGATGCTGGTGTAAGTGGGCCACCTCTTTTAGTCTGCGTACTGGGGGCAGTTCTGTAGGATATAATTCCTATGATTTCTGCTTCCCGTTTGTGCCGACCTCTCCTCGCAGTAAGTTTTGGCCACCCTCAAGATGGTAGGTCTGACATTCTTACTGCGCTGCTAAATCTCCAAGGCAGATTGGCGACCGTATAATCAGTTAATCCCATTCCTCATTGTGAGTGGTCGTTGCACCATGTTATGCACCTTACGGCCTGGTGCATGTTTTCTGCAAGAATTTGTTAGCATTCCCTAGCGGATACGTGCATCCGATTTCAGCGAAACCTTCTTAGTCGCCATGCATGACAGGTAACAGTGGTTCTATTCTTTACACCTCAAATTTGGGCCCGGTAACCACTCGGGCGGAATGTTATTAAATATGATCAAACTATTGCAGTTATGTAAGTACAAAATACTTGGACAAGACAACCACAGAAATTTGAGACAACACTTCAATCATGAGCAAAAGGGAGTGATTATTCTTCCACAAGGAATTCAGAGTTGCATCAAATTGTGTGAACATTAATTAGTTCAACTTAGCTGTGAAGATATGTGAACAGTATATTTACAAATGGCAGGACAATATGGGCAAGGATAAGGAGGTATTTCTAAAAATTCTGCTAAGAAAACCTTACCTGGAACACATTTTAAAACAAGAATTTAGGAAACCATATCCATGGGAAACTTGGACAAAAAATACTTTGTTTCGATAAAGAACATTTAAAAACAATGGGAAGAATGTTAAAACACCAAGGAGCATATATCAACTCTGATAATAACCACCTCTGAAGTCAAAAGAAGGCAGGCCTGTATGGCGGAGGACACTGATAATAAGGAAAACATGCCTTCACGCACAAATCAGTCAGAAGCACCACACCAGGTGCCCTGACTATGCTTGAATTCATAGCGGGTGGATGCAAGAAGAAGAAAATAACCCTGTGGTGATAAAAAAAAGTTTTTAAAAAGGTAGAACACACAAAAACAAGGAGAAAGCGCTGAAACAGCCAGACATACAATAGAAGTATCGTAGAATGAGTGCATGGAACAATAAAGAAGAGACAATTCATAGGAAAAAGTAGCCAACAAGTGGGACTGCCTGAAAATCAGCATCGATGCAGCAAGAACCTGCCTACCAGGAAAAGTAAAATGTGGATGACATGAGATCCTAAACAAGTGATTTAAAGTAGAATATGTAGCAGTATTGAATAATCACCAAATGAACAATAAACTTAGAATACAGAACAATGACTGCCCAAGCATTGAAGTCAAGTGGAGAGAGCAATGAAATGCAGAAAACCAGCAGGATTGGACTATAACTGTGGACGTAATTAAAACATAAATAAATAAAAAGGGTTTACCTATTTCAGTAGCAATTTTGTATGCATGTGCAAAACTAAAAAATGAATTTTGCTACTGTCAATGCAAACATCAGCTTTTAAAGTAACTAAAATATGGAACTCTCAAGTTATATACTTTTAAAACTAAATTACTATTTAATTCCAATGTATGCCAGCATGAGTTGGAAAATGCTATTGTCTATCTCCAGGTGGAAGATGGAATTGGTTGTCCACTCTTGTCGTTAAGCGTAGAGGTGGGAGCTTTAATTTGCGTTCTAGGGCCAGATAGTCACCCTTGTGTTATATCCGTGATTATGTAGTGTGGTCTTGATATTGTCTATCCATCTTTTTCTTGATCTTTGTTCTAGTACCTGATTTTTTCTTGTATGCTGTTAGTGGTGGTTGGTTGTATCCCATTCTCATTAAATGTCCAAACCACTGCATTTGTTGTCTTTCGATGTATTCGTGCATGAAATTATGTCAACTCTGCTTTGGATGACCTCATTTCGTAGTCTATCTTTCCTGGTGACCCCACTGCCTTCCTCAAGCATTTCATTTCACATGTGGTGAGCTTTCATGGAAAATACTAATAGAAAGTTGCATTTCTTCTGCGTTCTCACTAGATTGGGATTTGGATTCTCTAATAAAGGCAGCCGTCTGTCTCAGATTATCAGCCACGCCATACAGTTTGTCTTGGACACTAGTGTAAGTGGGACACCTCTTTCTTCTCAAGTCTGCATACTGGGGGCAGTTCTGTAGGATATCATTCCTATGATTTCTGCTTCCCCGTTTGTGCCGACCTCTTCCTGCAGTAAGTTTTGGCCACCCTCGTGATGATGGATCTGACATTCTTACCGTCTGTGAAAAATATGGAACATAAAGTAGGAAAAATTCAGAAGTGCTAAAATAAGAAATGTCTATTCTAAGTAAGAACATTGGACATACTCTGAAAAGAAATGATCAAGGAATCATAAAATGGGCATTGACATGATAGGCAAAGAGTTCAAGAAAGAAGACACCCTAGGAAACCCTGAAACAAACTTTACTGAGAGGAGCGAGAAATATCTGACTCAATTCCATAGACGAGCTTGAGCAGATCCAGTATAATTGCGGCATGGAGATATTGCTTACAGGGACTATGTAACATAATGGTATTCTTCCTCGAACGCTCCATATCGACAACTTGTTAACCACTCTCGTGATTTATATATTATCTGAGCCTAAGTGATTGTAAGTTATACGCCTACAAGTAGGCCAGCACATCCGATTTCTGCAACGCTTTGTACTTACTAGGGTAGTTTCCCTAGACCCCTACCTCAGTCGTCTTTTGTAGGTCGCAGTGTTACTGTTCTTTGCTCCCCTTGAGAGCCACTGCATTCTGTTGATTAGCCTCGCTTAGTTCGTAAGAACACATGATGAGCGATCACAAGAAGTGATATGAACAAGCAATTGGAATGCATGTGGATATACAGAACAAAAAATCATATAAAGAAGTTCTAGAAAACTGGCAATGAAGAAATCAAACATAAAATATTTCAGACACATAAAGAGACATGACACATTGATCAAAACTGTATACAGGAAAGTTGGAGGAAGACCAAGACACAAGTGGGAGGTAAACGTCAAGAGGACAAATTACAACCTGGCAGTGATAACATGTAGGCAAGAGACGTAGGTGTGTAGATGATGATATTTTAACAGCAATGTGTGAGGGAGTTAGAACAAAATTGATGGCTTATACCATAGAATGTCGATGTAAGAAGGCACCTATCTATATATATATATATCTATAAACACGTAATCACAAAGTACTGTAGTTTTACAATGACAAAATACAGCAACGTTTCGACCAACAAGGCCTTCATCAAGCAAACAAACAGGAGTGACGAATTTAAAAACACATTCCTGGACATTTCTATTTAAAATATACAAGTATGGGATGAGGAATTGAAGAAATGTGTAATCACATTATGACACCTCAGTGATTTATGTTCAATCATTCAAAAGTAGAGGAAAAGGGGTCAGTGTATATATATATATATATATATATAAAATCACAATATAGAGGAGACTGCAGTAAAACTATTTGATTGGCAAAACACATAATCACAAAGTACTGTAGTTTTACAAATTACAAAAACAATGACAAAATACAGCAATGTTTCGACCAACAAGGCCTTTATCAAACGAACAATAGGAGTGACGAATTTAAAAAAACAACAAAAACTTATGGACAACTACATACAAACGTTTCTAATGAAAATCTGGGAATAAAAACGAAATAAATGTAACACAAAAAGCACACATAAAAACTAGAAATAGAAAAGAGAAACAATAACAAATAAAGTGAATGTATAACCTGAATACATGCAACATATAGATAATGAGGTATGAGAAGAGAAAATACTAAGAAGCATAGGAATGTAATACATTGAGCCCACGTGGTCGCAACCTGGACAGTGGCCGTCGGCGTTGCAACACGTGTGCTGTATCTTTTCCTTTAGCCATGTTCATAGTTCATAAGTACGGTTCCAACTTCACTGCAACGGGTCACCCCATAATTGCTCCGCTCCTGTGCCAATGAATACCCACTGAAATGCTAACACCTGTGAAAAGTTTCCTGTGTGAACTAATTCCAGAATGAAACAGCCGCGTACCGCCACAAAAAGCAACCTGCACTGCATAATATGCATATGGCCGTCGCGAATGTAGCAACACAAAACTGTTCATCACTTGAATAGCAATTCTTGTCGAAGGGGACATCAATCACGGCAAAATCCAGCTTTCTGCACTCGCAATATAACTGCATACGGCAGATTGAGCTTTCGTCATAACCACTGTCCGCCATTTTCTGAATACACACAACAAACGCACGGTTGACACAGCAAAAGCATTCCATGTAACAGTCACAGCGTCGCTCAAGCACTAACTCAGTAGCTCGGCAACGAAACCGGAAAATACCCGACCAAACATGGCGGGAATGCGCTAGCAAAGTCGTGTTCAGAATCAAACCGTTCTGACTCTGAATGGTCCTCCCGCCATTGTTGGCCAGATTTTTCTGTTAGCCATGTTTGTTATTGAAGATGGTTTCACATGCCAGTCCCGTAACCTTATCTATGCCATTATCTGTAAGCGGTGTAACAAGGCTTATATCGGCGAGACAGACAAGAGGCTCAGTGACCGATTCGCCCAAGACACGCCAATGCTCTGTGACCCCTGTAGCCACCCATTTCAATGATACTGGCCATTTAGGAGCTCACGATGTCCCGGTCACAGCCATCCGATCATGTTCCTTGGATGATTGCAATTGATTTCGTTGTATGGTACCTTGCGACCATGTGGGCTCAACGTATTACATTCCTATGCTTCTTAGTACTTTCTCTTCTCATGCCTCATTGTCTATATGTTGCATGTATTCAAGTTATACACTCACTTCACTTTTTATTGTTTCTTTTCTATTTCTAGTTTTTATGTGTGCTTTTTGTGTTACATTTATTTGTTTTTATTTCCAGATTTTCATAGAAACGTTTGTATGTAGTCGTCCATAAGTTTTTGTTGTTCTTTTAATATAAGAGAATACAATACTGCAGTAAAATTATGTAGCAATGGCGAAATACAAAGTACTGTAGTTTTACAAAAACAATAAACAGCAATGTTGCAACCAAAAGGCCTTTATCAAGCAAAGGATACAACAGAAGTAAAAAAAATACAGACCTCCTAGACGCAGACATAACATATACAGTCAAAACACTTCTTTACAATAAAACAAGACTTAAAGCAGAGTTTGAAAAATAAATTTATTTGCTGGTTTCTGTACACATGTATGGTTTATGAAACTGCCGTAACTAATTACATTTACTGCACTGTTTATTTTAATTTAGCATCTAAGATGTACCAAGTCCATATATACAATTTAATGAAGAACTTGGAGGGCGGAAAATATCATTTGCGATTTGTCAATAAAGGCAATATTTTTTGTACATTGAAACCAGCTAAACAAAATATAGTGGCAACAAATTCTATTTTAATGGCACAGTTTTCATTATCCACCTTCAACAGAGCTGTACTAAGTCTACTTCTTCCAGTCATCTTGCAAAGCACAATATCTTTTGGTCTATCAAATTGTCACAAAGCAGTACATAAAAATACCAAATTTATGGCTGAATATTGTGACAAATATGTGCAGAACTCACAACATGTAATTTATGCATAGATGATTGCTATGCTACAAAAGTCGCACCTATAGTGACTTATTGCTCATTTGATATGAATGTTTTATCTTTATTGGTAGACTAGTCCTCATACTGTGTGTGAATTTCACCTCGAATAGTGGTATTATCGCATGCCGTTTTATGCCTGGCGGTAGATTTCCCCAAAAATAGAAATATGCTGCTAGTTAACAAAATTCACAACAAATTTGAGGTAATGTCCGCTAGTATAAACAATATCAGTTGACTTCATCACATGTGTACTATTCCATATGATCTGTAACTTTGCATTTATCAAAATCATGGCAAACTCAATGCCACTACATCTAAATGCCCAGCAGTGAAACTAAATTGTTTCTTGGGTGTTCACTGTAATGACTTCTTTCTTGCTGCCTCGTATCACTGTAACCTGGAGATGGTCTGCTTTTTCAACGCAATCATACACATCTGCAGCTGACTTGATTGGAGAGTCGCCGATGCTGACAATTATATCACCGGCTAAAATTCCTCCACTGTAATGTAAAAATGAAAACTAATTAGTGTTAGCTTCATTTAATAACACAGGTAAAGATTACAAAATTAATGTTGATAAGAACAAATTTGATCGCAAATCCAACAATTAAAAGAAGTGAAAGATTTCTTTTTGGGAAGCATGATATCAGCAAATGGAAGGAAGAATCAATACTGAAATGCAACAAAGCAAGTCAAATCATTCGCCAAATAACACTGATATTTATGATATTTAATTGCAACCAGAGTTGGACATAACGCGCTCTGCAATTACCCTACCATGCACGCTAGCTAGAAAACCCCAACCTGACTTCTCACCTTGATGCCCAAGATTCATCGGTGTATATACAACATCCATCATATGCATTATCTGCTACCAGCTGCTTCTTTGCAAGATCAGCCTTCATATTCCCCCAATCAAATTATCCTTTCAAGAGTAATGACAACATTATGGAAGTTGGTCATGCTACCATCTATTGGGATACATTATTCCCCTTTCAGCAGTCACAACTGTGGTCATTTGTTCTCTCAACTTACGCTATCCACGACATGTCGCACTTGATTCTAGCGTCCTAACATCATCAGCATTCTTGTGCAGTGGGTGTCTCTGATCAACAGTAATCCGCATAAGAAATATGACCTGCTGAAATGCTACTGCTTCCAAAAACGAGGGGCTTTATGAAGTGATTGTACCAGTGCTATGCTAAAAGAATATAATATTGTTAATAAACCAACTTACATATATGCCGGAGAACCTGGAATAACTTTGTAAACAAACACACCTCCATCTATGTCAGGAAAGTTTGGCATTTTGATGTTACTCTTCAGATCACGCATGACATTTTCTGTCAGTGTAAGCATAGTAATTCCCATATATCTTCGTTTTAGGAATCCATTATCTGTCTTACCTGAAAAGTATTGAACAGAAATAACTACATCTTATAAAATAAATAAAGACAAGTTAGCAGAATAAAGAAATGTCCTTTTACAAAACAAATAGATTGAAAATATGGATATTATATTGTATAGATTAGGATGAGAAAGACAGGCTTGACATGCAATGCAACCATCACCATACATTCACCATAGGAACAGCGGGGGAAAATAAAGGCATAGGGGGGTAAAAGATGACAGGTAGGCGCCTAGGTAAGCTACCCTAATAAATAAAAAGTGTTGCAGAAATTGGATGTGCTGGCCTACTTGTAGGCGCATAACTGGCACAACATACAATCGCTCTTAGGCTCAGATCATATAAAATCACAAAGAGTGGTTAACAAGTGGTCGATATGGAGCATAAGAAGAAGATACTTAATAGTAATTAGAGAGGATAATAGTGATTAGAGATCCACATCGGATTAAAGACACTTGTGAGAATGGCGATAAGGAGAAAATCTAGCGACTTTGAGAAGAAGCAAAAGTATACTGTGACAAGCAGAAATGTTGCGAAATGCTAAAAAAAAAGATACTGTGTGGTTTTAACATTGCATGGAGAAAGTGTCAGTTGATAAACAGATGTTGAGAGAAATGATTGTGTATACCAGTTAGCTGTCAATAAGACCAGGCTATAAAGTTGCTGCTCGAACCAAATAAATAATAATTCTACCAAATTATCCTCAATAAATACTATATTCACCACAAGCATCCATCCTCTGTGAGAAAGAACCCTGGTTGGGCAGGACAATTATATTTAATTAGGTAGCCATGGGAACCATCATCATGCATACCTTCAACAATGCCTGCGGAGACTGAGCACCCCCCAGTGCAATGTCATTAGTCTAGCAACCAATATTGGGCATCAGCAAGTCCAGAATTTGGGCAAGTGAGAACAGGCACAGGGGAACATGTATTCGGGAAGAGATGACAACTAACACTCTGCTGAAGTTGTACTTATTTCAAGAAAGCTGCAGTGCAGACATTTCCTAAATGGCACCCAATAAATGAATGATCATGACAGCAAGATTAAATGTGAAACATTCAAAACTCATCATCATATAATGTTATGCACCCAAAATGAGACTGAAGAGGAAGATATCTACTAAAAATTACAGGCAGTTGTGTGTAAAGTACCAGCTTACCATGTCTTGTGTATTATTTGAGACTTAAATGTCAAGTTAGGAAACAGCAATAGAAAATTGGCAATAGGAAAGATGTGATGTGACAGTATGAATGAAAAATGCCAGAGTGGTTACTGGGGCCCAAATTTGGGGTGTAAATAATAGAACCACTGTTACCTGCCACACATGTCGTAAGAGGCGACTAAGGAGGCTTGACTGAAATCGGATGCATGTGTCCTAAGCGTGTAGAAGTCTATGTGTTTAGAGGCCTACGCAAACCAATGTGCAACCTATACACGTTCTTGGCAAAGATTAAACATATCACAAAGAGTGATTAAAATTAGTCGTAAGAACGAATGTGAAGAAGAATGAGAAAGAGAATCGTTAAGCGATTTTTGTCTAAGAAAACCTACTTGTCAGAGGAGGTACCTTATTCCCCTATAGAAATACATACACTCTTACATGGCTATCTCCAAATAGAAGCATTCATAGAGACAGTTTCTGGAAGATACTAACTAAGACACTATGGTATACCACAGAAAATGGTCAACACCTAAGCCCTCTTCTACAAGGACTTCTGTAGTCTAAAACGTTCAAACCAGACATTTCAAGTGAAATCTAGTGTACGACTGGGGGGTGTGTGTCTCTTTTGTTTAATCTGACGATTGAATATTGAAGGACACACTCAAACTGTAAAAAAAAAGGGGTATTAGATGGACATTGAAAGACCTGAACTTTGCAGATGACATTGCCCACTGGAATATGTAGAGCAGTTCAATTGGAAGTGTAATAACACTCCAGGGTGAAGCTGAGGAAGACATAAAAAACACATTTGAGTAAGGTCAGAGCTGTCTTTGCAAGTATGAAACCTATCTGGACAGCATAATATTCAAGCTATTATTATATCAAAGTACTATCTTACCAGTTCTACTATACACATCAAAATGCTGGAGAATGACCAAGAAAGATGCCCACATTTCCTCACCCATGTCTGCGTACAATACAAACAATTCTCTGGTCCGACATAGTATCCTACAGTAAACTTCTTTTAGACACAAGTTTAGAAAGTATGGGAATATCCTTAAAGAAAATGGCTGAGGCATATCATGAGAATTAACTCTGACATACATGTGAGAACATCGATGACTTGGACGCTCAAAGAAAATGGCTGAGGCATATCATGAGAATTAACCCTGACATACATGTGAGAACATCGATGACTTGGACGCTCAAAGAAAATGGCTGAGGCATATCATGAGAATTAACCCTGACATACATGTGAGAACATCGATGACTTGGACGCTCAAAGAAAATGGCTGAGGCATATCATGAGAATTAACTCTGACATACATGTGAGAACATCGATGACTTGGACGCTCAAAGAAAATGAGGGGAAAGTAAAACAAAGTAGCTTGCTAGTGCGCAATGCAAGATGAAATGCATGGAGTTTCTTTACATACAATACTGTTTTGAAGGTCACACAAAAACAAGAGTATGGAAAAGTCCTTGAATACGTCTGATGTGTCACATGGAATGGTGAGAAGAAACTATTATATGTTATTCTTACAATTCATAGTTTATCTTCTTCTTCTGTCGTTACACTGCTACCAAGTTGTTGCCCAGTGTCGTGGTTTTCTGTTTTTGTCTTGCGCTGTTCTGGTGGCTTGTTATTTTTGCTCTTTCACAGGATTCTGCTACGCCATCTAACCATCTTTTCCGTGGTCTTCCTCTTGCCTTCTTTCCCAATGTTCTGTTGTAGAAGACTCTGTATACTGTGGAGTTTGGATGCATTCTTATTAAGTGGCCAAACCACTTCATTCTTTGTTTATCTATGTAATTCAAGCACGGTTTTGTGCCAACTTTCTTTCTTATGCTGATGATTCTGTCTTTTCTTGTGTTGTTGGTAATTTTTCTCAGGCAACGCATTTCACATGTAGTTATTTTTGTGACTGCGCTGTGCTCAATGTCCATGTTTGGCTCTGGTAACACAAAGTAGGTATAAAAATGTTGTTGATCATCTGTTGCTTAGCTGCCTGTGAAATTTTGGGTGCCTTAACAATGGGGCTAGCTGGTAGGTTACAGCATTTGCTTTTGCACTCTAGCCTCTATCTCTCTATCTAGTTTTCCGTCTTCTGTGAATATGCTTCCTAAGTATTTGAATTCTTTCACTTGGTTTATTTTAGTGCCATTGACATGGATGTCTAGTTTATTATGTTTTCTTCCCATATTCATTATTTCTGTTTTAGTGTTGTTGATTTTCATGTCATGTTTTACACAATTTTTGTTCAAGGTGTCAATATCATGTTGTAGATCTTGTTCATTTTGATGTATCAGGCACTGATCATCTGCAAACAACAGTTCATTTATTTCATCATTATCTCCTTCTTCTTTGCGTTCGTTCTTTGACCAATTTTAATCACTCTTTGTGATATGTTTGATCTTTGCCAAGAACGTGTATATGTTGCACATTGGTTTGGTAGGCCCCTAAACATATAGACTTCTACATGTTTAGGACATGTGCATCCGATTTCAGCCAAACATCCTTAGTCGCCTCTTACGACATGCGTGGTAGGTAACAGTGGTTCTATTCTTTACATCCCAAATTTGGGCCCGGTAACCACTCGGGCGTCATCATTATCTGAATTTGACTAGTTATTTTATCCATATATGCAATTTTTTTTTTTCAAATCCAGAAGCACTTGAGCTTTTCAGCTCTTGGCTCGGTGCCATGGACATCGTAACCCTTCGGTTTGGTGCCACGAACACCGTAAATTTGGGATAATCTGTGGCTTTTTCTGCCATCCCGCGGAATTGAACCAGCGCACACAGAGGGATAGTCACCCGTAGTCCAACGCGCTACGAACACGCTGGGCAGACGGGCGTCCATATATGCAATAAAGAGTAGTGGTGAGAGGACACAATAGTTTATCATCAAAGTCTATTCCAAAATATACATTATTTATCAGAAATTCTGATAAATCAATAATTTTACACTACAAAAGAAATGTCAGTGGCTTACAGTATCACATATACTTCTTCTTCTGCGTTCGCCCACTAAAGGAGTCAGACATCAGAGGTAACATATACTACTGATTTATCGTTGTTTGAGTTATTCCCCCAAAATTTGCAATAATATCTTCCCTCCACCCACATACAAGTGCATATATAGATCAATCATCTGTTTGCCGTAAAACCTAATTTCAAGAAATAATAATTCAAAATCAAACAGATCATAAAGGTGACAAACTGGCATTGACAACTTTCTGTGATTTACAGAATACAAGATGCCAAATGAAAAGAAAGAAGAGGTGGTGAAGGAAATGATGAAAGCCAAATTTGAAATCATTTGATGAAGACAAAGGGATAGGTTCTAAAGTTCAACGGAATCATTAATTTATAGCAGAATTTAAATGACTGGGAGCTAAAGAAGTTGGGTGCATTGTGACTAAAAACAAGATAAGTAACACCAAAAGCTAAAACTCGTATAACAGAGCATTATGCTAGTCAAGATACAAGTAGAAGCAGTTTCGCCCGAGTGGTTATCGGGGCCCAAATTTGGGGTGTAAAGAATAGAACCACTGTTACCTGCCACGCATGTCGTAGAGGCGACTAAGGAGGTTTGGCTGAAATCTGATGCATGTGTCCGCTAAGGAATGCTAACCCGAAACAAATGCTTGCATAAAACAGATGCACCAGGCCATAAAGGTGCATAACATGGTGCAACGACCCCTCACAATGGGGAATGGGATAACCGATTCTACGGTCACCAATCTGCCTCGGAGATTTAGCCACGCAGTAAGAATGTCAGACTTACCATCACTAGGGTGGCCAAAACTTACTGCGGGAAGAGGTCGGCACAAACAGGGAAGCAGAAATCATAGGAATGATATCCTACAGAACTGCCCCCAGTATGTCCTACAGAACTGCCCCCAGTATGCAGACTTGAGAAGAAAGAGGTGGCCCACTTATACTAGCATCCAAGACAAACTGTATGGCGTGGCTGATAATCTGAGACAGACGGCTGCTTTTATTAGAGAATCCAAGTCCCAATCTAGTGAGACGCAAAGAAGAAGTAGAAGCAGTTTTGGTCATTGTCTACAGACCAACAGAAAACAACTGAGCAGATACCAAGAAGAATTCTTTCAGCAGGTTACAAAGTCAATGAATGCCATGTTTAAATTATTCTTATTGAAGATTTTAATATCAGGGAGATGATTATACCAAATGGGATGAAGTCATTGCTAGATATTATTTCAACAAGGTACTAAATGCAAACAGAATATGCATGCAAAGATTGAGCAAAGTATTGTTCTTATCAATACAGAGTTCTCCCCACAAGCACATACACATGACCTATAAACTAAGAAATAAAACAATAAATCATCAAATATATCATGAAAGATGCTAGAGTAATCAAAAGTGAAAATAGTGTCTTATGTTTAGTTGACATGTCTATTAACATTTTTTTAAATATATGTTGTATGTATGGACATAAGTCTCTGAACTCCTTGTGGACCAAATGCCACACTAAAGGGCATTTTTATTCTAAAAGCAAATGTGCCCTGGTCCACTAAGAGTTAATTGTCAATCAATAGCAAGCAAAAATGGAGTTAACAAATGTAATATAAATTACACAAAATGAGTATATATATATATTTTTAAAACACAACATACAAAAGCTAAATGACACGAGTCAGCTCCGATGGCCTCTATGACCAGTCAAATCCGATACCATGCTACAGCATAACTCCAGAAGTGGTACTTTAAAGGGATGTTTTTCAGCTTATAAAATCTTAGTTACCCATCTCTATAAATTTGTGACCTATTGGATAATATGCATACACTTTATCCCAGATTTGAATGTGTCTGTCCTGCATATTATATGGGCCTAACAAGAGGAAAGCGTTCTCTGCACTAACATAACAGATCACAAAGAGTGGTTAACTTGTTGACAAGAGCAAACGCAAACAACAGCAAAAGCTATACAATGACCCTGTACATTATGAAATTCAAACAAGAACATTGTCAATATTTACAAGATATCACTTTGAGCAGCATCGAGCTAACACACATAAGAATGTTTACTTTAACAATGTATTAAGTTCAAGAATGTTTCTTTTTACATCTTGAACATGTAGAATCAACAGCTGTAACTACCTTGAAACACAATGTTTTTCTGACTATGTTTTAAAAAAATAGTTTCTAGCAGTAAAATTCATTCCGTGGTGTAATGTCCCAACAACGAAGCTCTCAGCTGTTTATGCAACTTACCATTTTTCATCAAAGCCTCTGCTTTATTCAGGAATTTTATAGCATAATCTGCTGGAATGGCAAAGGAGATACCAGTGGTTACTTTCATTGTGTTAATACCAATTGCTTTACCATCCTGTAAACAAGTTCATTAAATGTAAGAAAACTGACTTGAAAAGGCAAAGAAACTTTCTTACAGATTACATAATAGAAGAGCTGGAACAAAAGAAATCTTAACTATACAATCATGTATGTATGGACAAATAACTACAATCTTGCAGATGACAAACAAAAAATGTTATATTAGAAAATAGAATATTAGTATAGAGAAAATAGCAGTCTTCTTCTTCTTCAAACACTTCATATCGGCCACTTGTAGACCACTCTGTGATTTGTATGTGATCTGAGCCTAAGAGCGATTGCACGTTGTGCCAGCCATGCACCTACAAGTAGGCCAGCACATCCGATTTCTGCACTACTTTTTATTTACTAGGGTAGCATCCCAGGGCCTACATCAGTCGCCTCTTATGACATGCATTATAGGTTGCAGTGGTACTATTCTTTGCCTCCCTTACGGGTCACGGCGCCACACGGGCGGATAGCGAGATGTAACAGATACATATGTAATTACTTAACATTGACTCGCCCATGTGGTGCCATTTCAATGATACTGGCCATTTAGGAGCTCATGATGTCCAGGTCACAGCCATCCGATCATGTTCCTCGGATGATCGCAGTCGATTTGCTCTGGAGAATCGGTTGATTTAGTTGTTTGGTACCTTGCGACCACGTGGGCTCAACATATTACATTCCTATGCTTCTTAGTACTTTCTCTTCTCATGCCTTGTAATCTATATGTTGCATGTATTCAAGTTAAATATTTACTTGATTTTTATTGTTTCTCTTCTTTTCTATTTCTAGTTTTTATGTGTGTTTTTGTGTTACACTTATTTCGTTATTCGTTTTTATTCCAAGATTTTCATTAGAAATGTTTGAATGTTTCCGTATGTAGTTGTCCATATGTTTTTGTTTTTTTAAATTCGTCATTCCTGTTGTTCGTTTGCTTGATAAAGGCCTTGTTGGTCGAAACGATGCTGTATATTGTCATTGTTTTTGTAATTTGTAAAACTACAGTACTTTGTGATTACGTATTTCGCCAATCAAATAGTTTTACTGCAGTTTCATCTTTATTGTGAATCAATTCAGCGATTTAAGGATTTTGAAGTTACCCATTGTACAAGTAGAACTGAATGTCTATGAGGCAGAGTGAGTAACCAGGGAGTCACAGGAACCATAAGTATGCATACTCTTCTACATCTGTTTGGGGAGACTGAGCATCTATGGGTCTGCCCAGAGTGTAATGATGTTGAGCAATGATGTTCAGTAACCAATAAGCAGCATATTGCTGTACTTTGTTAAACTTATCTTACTTTGTGTTTTGAGCTTAAGCCTTCCATTTACTCACCATGTTCACTAGGGGTCCACCTGAATTTCCAAACTGAAAAGAACATTGTTAGATACAATATGGCAACAACACTAGAAAACTTGTAATCTAAATAGTACATAGGCAATACTTCATGCAATACATAAATATTATTCTACAGTACCTACACACAAAATAAAACTATGCTGTAACAAAAGTATGACATGCATGCACTCTAGACCAACTACTTATAAAACACTCTATGTCATCTGAGCATCTTTTTCTTCTAACCAGGGCTGCGAGTTTTCACTCTTGGGCAGCCAATGCCAATTTGTAGAATCTGCATGTGTTCTGTAATTGTGGAAGACTAGTGTAAAGGGTATTATGAACAGATGGGTGTGGTGGGAGGAGTTCTTGTCTAGCTTTATGCAGTCCAGGACATTCAAGCAAGATATGATGTACTGTCTCACATGAATGACTGCACTTTCTACAGTGTGGTAGGTGTGTGGGGTTTATTCTGTGTAGGTGGTAATTCAGTCCAACATGTCCTGTTCTTAACTGAAAGATAGTGCTTTGATCTTTTCGTTGTAGCAGATTTATATTGTCCTTGGGGTTTGGTCTATTCATCTCTGCATACATGTCCCGACCAGTCGTCCCCATAGCCCATCAGTCATCTGAACATAAGTATGTTGTGCTGCTAGTTTACAAGCTGTGATGTTTATGTATTTCAGTCCAGCTCATTTGTTTTCAGCATGAGTTTTGTTTGGGTCTGCTCTCCCTAGTCCATGACAGTTTCTACAATATCTACAGCATGGTCAGTCGCAGAGACGTTTTGCTATGTGAAAGTGTTTCGGTACATATGACAACCATATTCATAGCTTGCGTCTTATAGTATAGCAAATTTCTTCTTCTGCGTTCTCATTAGATTGGAATTTCAGTTTCCCCTAATAAAGGCAACCGTCTGCTTCAGATTATCAGCCACGCCATACAGTTTGTCTTGGACGCTAGTGTAAGTGGGTCACCTCTTTCTTCTTAAGTCTGCATACTAGGGGCAGTTCTGTAGGATATAATTCCTATGATTTCTGCTTCCCGTTTGTGCCAACCTCTTCCAGCAGTAAGTTTTGGCCACCCTCGTGATGGTAGGTCTGACATTCTTACTGCATGGCTAAATCTCCGAGGCAGACTGACGACCGTAGAATCCGTTATCCCATTTCTCATTGTGAGGTTTCGTTGCACCATGTTATGCGCCTTACGGCCTGGTGCATCCGTTTTCTGCAAGTATTTGTTTCGGATTAGCATTCCCTAGCGGACATATGCATCCTATTTCATCCAAACCTCCTTAGTGGCCTCTTACGACATGCGTGGCAGGTAACAGTGGTTATATTCTTTACACCCCAAATTTGGGTCCCGCTAACCCCTCGGGCGGTATAGCAAATTTCATTAAAAATGTTTAATACTTCTTCTTCTTTGCGTTCGTTCTTCAGACCAATTGTAATCACTTTTTGTGATATGTTTGATCTTTGCCAAGACGTGTATACGTTGCACATTGGTTTGGTAGGCCCCTAAACGCATAGACTTCTACACGTTTAGGACACATGCATCCGATTTCAGCCAAACCTCCTTAGTCGCCTCTTTCGACATGCGTGGCAGGTAACAGTGGTTCTATTCTTTACACCCCAAATTTGGGCCCGGTAACCACCTCATTCTTCCTCTTTGAACGCTCCATATCGACTACTTGTTAACCACTCTGTGTGATTTGTATGTGATCTGAGCCTAAGAACGATTATACGTTATGCCAGTTATGCGCCTACAAGTAGGCCAGTACATCCGATTTCTGCAATGTTTTTATTTACTAGGGTAGCTTCTCTAGGTCCTACATCAGTTGCATCTTACAACATGCCTTGGAGGTTGCAGTTGTACTATTCTTTGCTTCCCTTACGAGTCCGGTACAACACAGGCGATACTTTCATCAAATATATATTTTTTTTTCTTTTTATTTCTTTTCTTTTTTTTTCTTTCGTCCGCTTTCAACTCAGATGAAGTTTCATCCCTGAAACTGATTTTTGCGTGAAAATCCGTTTTTTCCAATTTCTTACAATGGCAGCAGCGTGCACATTGTAAATTACTTTACACTGGCAGCCGTGTGCTCAATGTACTCGTAATTAGTGTTCCCTCGCCATACAGGCAGATTTTCTCAGACTTCAGAGGTACTCCCGTTATCGTCCTGAGTAAGACCAGGGGACTCGAACAAATGCCGGACAGTAGGTTCGAACCCGAGCTATGAGGCGTCTCACAGCTAGCAGGCCGAGCTACTATCAACTACTCTAGGCAGTTCCCCATCAATCAAATATATATGATTCACATGTGTGTCAATCTCTTTAGTCTTCTGTTGCAAATTAGATACTGTTGTTAAGGATTCAGTAAACCTGGAAACTTTTGCCTCACACAGTGTATTGCTCGGGAAACCTGTGGATTTCCAGCCCCACAGTTTTCGTTGCTTACAACATACTGTGAATATTTTATTAAATGGAGAATATTTTTTAGGAATTATAATTTATTTTGACATTTTGCACAGACAGCAGTTTTACAGCCTACTCTTTTTTATTTTCATGTGCCAATGGCTCTTTTCCATGCTCAACTTGACCATGGGACCTAAATGTTATCATTTGCCACCTGCATAACTAGACACTTAACTTAAAACACACTGAGATTATGGATCAATGAAATAAATCTGATCTCTGTACATGGGACAAAAATCAAGTATTATTGGAGCATGAGCATACCTCAAATCCACAGAAATTGCTTTCCAGTAATTTGATTCATTTCTTTTGTTTTCATAATTTATTTGCCATGAGGACTACCTGGCATGTTGTTGTTGTAATTATGAAAAATGATGTTATGTATTGTCTTTATCTTATTAACCACTATATTCAATAATGTTATAAAAACTACCTCATCTATTTCAAAATATAATCAACATTTCTTCTTACATTAATAACAGCATCAGTTTGGATGTAGTCCATATCCTTGTTTCGAAGACCCAGCTCCCTACTTGCACGTTATCGCTGCTAACAATGCCGCACGTCACTGTGTTGCTCAATGACAGAGGGCTTCCCATTGCTATCACCCATTCACCAGGACGGATATCTGAAGAATCCCCTAACGGGATTACTGGAAGATCTTTCTGAAATTGTAATTGACATTTTTAGTTATACATTATTTTAAAAAATAGGTAAAAGAATCATAACAGACTGAACAAACACCTACACAGGATACTATTGTCTCCATCCCCTCTGTGTCCCTGTGGCACTGCTGATCAAACCACAGAACATGTTCTGCAAAACTGTCCCCTGTATGTTCTCCCTAGAAAGGAGTGCTGGCCCTTCAACACAACACTACATTCAAAACTACATGGCACTAGTGATGAGCTCCAGACAACAGTCGACTTCATCATAAGAATGCATCTAACGGTATAATCATCAAAATAGTACAAAAAAAAGAATAAAAACTACACAAAAAATGTGGGTGCAGCTTGCAACATGGGAGACATCAAGGAAAATACTATACGTATTATCTTTAATTATACTATCCCTACAACACTGAGCTATGAAGCAAAACACAGACAATTGGTCAGTCCACACAAAACATAATCACATTTATATAATTCTCTTTTGCATTTCACCATGCAACATCTACAAAATGCAATGTACTGAGTTTACATTTAGGTGTGAAAGAGCAACCAACTCAGTTCTAGCCATAAACAACGATTCACTTTTATAGAGTAGACTTGTTCTACATAACAATTAATTAAAAATTAAGAGGGTTTTTAGTTGTATAAATGATAAGTCAGTTATTTCGATAAAATTTTGCATGAATTTAATGTAATTAACTCTTCACAAATGAGAAATTATAGTTTTTTATGTGTTTCAATCGTTCTTCTCGACCATTCACGCCCATGTGGTGTCAGGACCAGCAAGGGAAGCAAAGAATAGTACCACTGCGACCTACAATGCATGTTGTAAAAGGCGACTGATGA
Organism: Arion vulgaris; assembly: GCA_020796225.1. Classification (NCBI taxonomy): domain Eukaryota; kingdom Metazoa; phylum Mollusca; class Gastropoda; order Stylommatophora; family Arionidae; genus Arion; species Arion vulgaris. Next base: position 24,693,881 of record CM036756.1, read on the forward strand.
CGGCCCTAGGGATGCTCCCTAGTAAATAAAAGTAGCGCAGAAATTGGATGTGCTGGCCTACTTGTAGGCACATAACTGGCAAAGCGTACAATCGCTCTTAGGCTCAGATCACATACAAATCACAGAGTGGTTGACAAGTGGTCGATATGGGGTGTTCGAAGAAGATCATTCTTATTGTGATATATAAACAGTCTTTGACAAGCACAAATAGAACGCTGCGCCCCAGTTAAGCCCCTACTAGTGTAGGGCGAGCGCATCCGAGATTTCGGCCTTCGAAAATGTTCGAGTCTGCCATGTCAGCAATCAAACATTTTCCAGGTGTCGTGAGTGTATTTCTCTTTAATGACCCGTTTAACGCTGTATATTTGGGCTTGGATCTACGCCAAAGAGCCTTTTGTACTTTGGAACCTTTTCTGACTATAAGTGCGGCGTTCCTTTTGCATCGTATGTTAAACACTCTTTATTATTTTTTTAATGCCATATATTTTGGCTTGGATCTACGCCAAAGAGCATATACTACTTTGAAAATTTTCTGACTGGGTGTGGTCGTTCCGGTTTCAGAACATTTACAACCCTACTAGAACTGGTCATAGGAACAGTCACTTTTCGGCTGCTTCATGTGTTCATTGCTCTTTAACAATCATTTTTCGCCATATATTTGAGCTTTATGATCGTCTAAGAGTATGTTATGTCTACACTATGCGTCCTTTCTGACTAGGTGAAGTCGTTCCAGATTAGGAACATTTTCAGAGATTAGGGACACATAAGCTTGTCACGCGCTACGGCACCCTACCCATATGTCACCGTGAAAAGTGTTGGCCTTCGCCAATGTTTGAATTTGGACGACCTGTCAAACCTTTACACTGTTTGCCTTTCTTTTCAGCCACTGTGAGTTTATCCCAGAGCAGGAACATTTCCAGCCTTTTCCAGACGCGTGTCAGCACTTGGCAATTTACAGTTTGTACTCTGCATTTTCTCTGGCCCCTGGAAACACAGGACTGGGGTTGCCACAGATAATTTAGATCCCAGAAACTATAGTAATCTTATTTATAATTATGAAATAAATCTAATAAATATAAACTGTACCACAAGAACACAGTAACAGACCAATTTTTCAATAATGACAAGTTATAATAAACTTCCATTACCGCTGCAATTTTTACAGCAGCCAAGTCAGATATTGGATCTACCGCCGTCACTTGACCTTCCATAACACGACCATCTTGAAGTTTCACACTCACTGTTGACTTGTTTGCCACAACATGGGCATTGGTAATAATGATTCCATAGCTTCTCACTATAAAACCAGATCCATTGGACAAAGTGACTGGTCGACCAGTAAGAGGATGTCTGAAAGAATACCAGGATTTAAGTCAAGACATAAATATATACTTTTTTTCTAAAATTATAGATGAATAATACCCATATGGCATTCTTAATCTTGGAATTGGGAGGGAAGTATACAGCCTATCCTCAGAAATATTTTAATATTTATTACAAGATCAGGGGTGAATTGCAACACTGACCATGTGCCAGTATAAAAAATGTATAATGAAACCAGACAAAGTATTGTTTTTAAAATAAGCTAAATGTAACTTTAATTAAACCCCAGATATGAATCAAGAATGCTACATTACCATTCAGAATCAACACAATGTTAAAGAAATAATATTGGGTACATATGATCAGTGAAAGCAGCGATAGATTAGGGAGGTTCAGTTCTTCACCAGATATTCCACCCAGTGCTTGTATACTTCGCCCGTGTGCTGCCGGGGCTCGCAAGGGGAGCAAAGAGTAGCAGCACTGCGACCTACAAGGCATGTCGTAAGAGGCGACTAAGGTGGGGTTTGGCGTAGGGCTGGCTACCCTATCTAGTAGAAAATTTTAGCCACAAAATCCAACCAACCATGAACAAGTCACATAAAAATAAAATAAAAACTGTGCCAACCAAGAGGAAAGGAAGCTCTTCTAGAAGAGGTATGAAGCGATGCAGAGAAAGCCGCAAGGAGTCTACACCGCAGATTATCTTCCTTTCACCTAGGAAAAGCTCCAGAATTGGCACCTGGAATGTTAGAAGTATGTATCAAATGGGAAAGACAGCACAGGTTGTAAATGAGATGAAATTTCACGGGATTGGCATCTTGGGATTATGTGAAACTAGGTGGAATGGTGCAGGCAAACAACGTCTAAACACAGGAGAAACAATGCTGTTCTCAGGCCATATGGAAGAAAATGTCCCCCATAGTGAAGGAGTGGCTTTAATGCTATCTAAAGAAGCGGAGAAGGCACTAATAAAATGGGAAGCAGTGAGTCCTAGGATAATCACAGCAACATTCAGAACCACCAAAAGAAAGTATTCTTGAATGTGACCCAGTGTTATGCACCTACCAATGATAAAGAGGAAAAAGTAAAGAGGAATTTTACATAAAACTTCAAAATACTATAGGTAATCAGAGAAATGGGAACATCAAAATTCTGATGGGTGACCTCAATGCCAAAATAGGTTCGGACAACATAGGCTACGAGGAGATCATGGGAAACACGGACTAGGGATAATGAACGAAAATGGAGAACTATTCACTAATTTCTATGCAGCGAATCAATACGTCATAGGTGGAAGTGTCTTTCCACATAAAAGAATACATAAAGCAACCTGGTTATCACCAGATCACAGAACAGAAAATCAAATTGACCACATATGCATAAACAAGAAATTCAGGTCATCTCTACAAGATGTAAGGGTCCTAAGGGGTGCAGATGTAGATTCGGATCACCATTTGCTGATAAGTAAAATTAAACTGAAGCTTAAGCGATACATAACATCCCATGAACATAGACACCAATATAATGTAGGATACCTCAGAAGTCAAGAAACAAAGGAACAGTTCACGGTCACAGTCTCTAATAAGTATGAGGTGTTGCGGCAATTAGAAGATGAGGTGAGTGCGGAAGAATGCTGGCAGCAAGCCAAAAATATTTGGAATGAAACTTGCACAGAGGTATTAGGAAAGAAGGAGCGGAATCATAAGGCATGGATAACTCCAGAAACTCTCAAGGAAATAGAAGAAAGGAAAAAGAGGAAAGCAGATTTAAATAATAGCAAAACTAGAACTGCCAAAGCCATAGCCCATGAAAAGTACACAGAAGCTAGCAAGAAAGTGAAGAAACAAATAAAGTTAGATAAAAGACAATACGTAGAAGATCTAGCAAGAGAAGCAGAGGTAGCTGCAGGAAAAGGAAACCTTAGGGATCTTTACAATATCACTAGAAAGCTAGCAGGAAAATACAGACCATCAAATGGGTTGATCAAAAATAGTAGCGGGAAACTATCACTAATGTTAGAGACCAAATGGAAAGATGGATGGAATACTTCAAGGAACTCCTGAACAGACCAGCACCTACAAACCCCCAGATATCCAACCGGCAGAAATTGACTTGGACATCAACTGTGAGAAACCATCCAAGGAGGAGATTAGTAAAGCCATTAAACTTTTAAAAGATGGAAAGCGGCCGGTCCAGATGGTATTCCAGCGGAGGCGGTTAAAGCCAACATAAACACATCCACAGAAATACTGTATAAATTATTTAGCAGAATCTGGGAGACCGAAGAAATACCAGCAAACTGGAGAGAAGGATACCTGGTGAAGCTACCAAAGAAAGGGGACCTTCAGAAGTGTGAAAACTATAGGGAATAATGCTGTTGTCAGTACCTGGGAAAATACTAAGCACAGTCATCCTGGAGAGATTGAGAGATGCCATCGATATAAAGCTAAGAGATGAACAGGCAGGCTTCCGACCAAATAGATCCTGTGCTGACCAGATAGCCACATTACGTATAATAATAGAGCAAAGTATTGAATGGAAATCCCCACTTTATATCGGATTTGTTGATTATGAGAAGGCTTTTGACAGTATTGATAGGAAAACCCTTTGGAAATTAATGAGGCATTATGGAATCCCACAGAAAATTATTAACCTAATAAAAGCAACATATACAGATATGAAATGTAGAGTTCTTCATGAAGGTAAACTAACAGATACTTTCGGGAAAAGAAACAGGAGTGCGTCAGGGATGTCTTCTATCACCTTTGTTGTTCTTACTGACAATAGACTGGATTATGAAGACCACAGTAACTAACACCAGAAATGGAATCCAATGGACTCTGACAGAGCAACTAGATGATCTGGACTTCGCTGATGATATAGCCCTTCTGTCACATACACGAAATCAGATGCAGGATAAGCTAAACACATTGAATCAAAGGTCCCAGCAACTAGGGCTGAACATTCATAAGGGAAAGACAAAGATATTGAGAATTAACCAAGCAACGACAACTCGATCTCCCTGGGGAAATCCCACTTCAAGAGGTAGAATCATACACATATTTGGGCAGCAACGTAGACAAAGAGGGTGGAACAGATAGAGATGTTAAAATAAGAATACAGAAGGCAAGAGGAGCTTTCATTGCACTGGGAAACATTTGGAAGTCCAAAGAAATCAAATCTAGAACAAAAATTTGGATATTTAACTCTAATGTTAAAGCAGTTCTACTGTATGGGTCAGGACATGGAGAACAACTAAAACAATAGCGCATAAATTGCAAACATTCATCAACTGGTGTCTGCGCAGAATAGAGAGAATAAGATGGTATGATAGGGTCACAAATGAGGAACTTATGGAGAGAACAAGACAGATTCCAGTGAACAAACAGGTTAAAAAAGACGCTGGCGCTGGATAGGACACACTTTGCGAAAACCGGAGGGAATATAACAAGAAGGGTCCTTGCCTGGAACCCGCAAGGGACAGCGAAAGAAGGGGGCCGAGAAATACATGGAGACGAGATTTGGAGGCGGAGATCAACAATATAAAGAAGAGCTGGAGGGAGCTGCAGGAGATAGCTAGAGATAGGAAGACTTGGCATGAGTTGGTTGAGGGCCTATGCCCCAACCCGGGTAAAAAAAGGCAAAGAGAGAGAGAGAGAGAGCTTGTATACTTGTTTATTGACAACAATACAACAAACAGGCAAATTGGGAAGGCATCCACTGCTATGTTCAAATTAGCAAAGCATGTATGGGAAAATAGGGCACTCACATGAAACAACAAGACACAGGTATCTATAGCATGTGTTCTCAGCACTTTGCTGTATGGTAATCAGATTTTTTTTTTTCTGATCCAGAAGCACTTGAGCTTTCAGCTCTTCGGCTCGGTGCCTTGGACATCGTAACCCTTCGGTTCGGTGCCATGAACACCATGAATCTGGGGAACCTGTGGCTTTTCTGCCAGCCCGTGGAATTGAACCCGCACTCACAGAGGACTAGTCACCCGCAGTCCAATGTGCTACGAACACGTTGGGCAGGCGGGCATGGTAATCAGATGTGGACCACATGTCAGACAAGAACATTGCCTTAACACCTTCCACATGCTCTGTCTAAGGTGAATATTCAACATTCGATGGCAAGACCACATCTCCAATACAGAAATCCTGGACAGTGCTGGCATTTCAAGCATGTGAACTTTGCTGAGTCCGCGATGTCTGGGACATGTGAGCCGGATGAGTGATGGTAGAATTCCAAAGGTCATTCTATATGACCAACTCGCAATAGGTACTAGACAATTCTATGCCCATTTCTATGCTTCATTGACACCTGTAAGTGTGATCTAACTTATGCAGCATAGACAAAGAAAATTGGGAGCTGTTGACGAAAGACAGCCAAGCATGGTGAGTGGCATTGAGGGATGTCTCAAAAAGAAAATCACAATCACCTATGGAGACAAAAGCGAGTGCATAAAGATCATGCTATGTATCAGCTTCAGTTTCACCTGCAGCAAGGATTGCCACTCCAGAATTGGCCATTTCAGCCACAACAGACATTGTGATTCAGTACAGAACAAACTAGTATATCTATGTACCGGTTGGAAGAAATTAATTGATGACATCACTCAAACCGCAGCCTGTCATTTTAAATCTTACGAAGTATGAAGTCAGAAATCACTCCTAAGTTATTTGGTTAGTTACCAGTGTGAAGCGACTAGGATATTTTTCCGGAGATCCCTGATCCCAATGTAGGTGAAATTTAGTTCCTAGTCCTATCAGAGACAAATAATAAAATGTAGTCTCTATGTTCAAGCAAAGAATGTTAAAACCGTGGTAGTTGAAAATCATAAAAGTAGGCTTCAAAATTTCTTCGCTGCCAAAATTAATTAAAAAGATCAAATCAACATTTAGACATTTTCATCATTTTAAAATTACACCGGGGATGCTGCGGTGCCATGAAGTTTGTGAAATAAGATCTTCATGTGCAAGAAAGATCAGAGCACACATGGTTATTCAACAATGTTCAATGTTGAAGGTCCTAGCATTTAATCAATCAAGAACTGAGAGTCTTGTGAATATCTGTCTCCATCAAAAAAATCTAGAGGCATTGAAGGGCAGCAGTAAATGCCTCAACATCCATCTTCCTACTAAACAGTTGTCCTGTATTAGGAGTGTATTCTCCACTCTGTTCGACAACAACCTACCATGTAAGCTGGCAACAAAACTCCAGCGTGATTTTTTACCATCTGTACATACATTATTATAATTATTTATATACAGATTGAGATTAAAAAAGATTCATAAAATGTTGTGAAAGTTAACATACTTTCCTTTGATTTCTAAGAACACAACAGCTGGTCCTGCTTGTTCAACAACATCTGCCATAAAGTTATTTTTATTTCGACTGTCAGCATGAACTGGTGTACTCATTACTCGAGAAAGTTGGAAGGAGTTACATAAATAGTAGACTCCACAAGAAATTACTGATAAGATAAATGCAGATTTTCCTAAAAGTTTTCCTCCAGTCAACGATAATACCCATAACTTTTGTTTTGTGTGACCGTTGATGCCATATTTATGAATGTTACGCTTTATTTTAAAATTTTGATTCACTTCATTAAACAGAAACTGGACTCGATGAATTTGAGTACAGAATCTATGTCCTTGAATAACTTCACAATTGGGCTGAGGATTTTGAAGCAGAGCCCACGGCACATTTTTGATTGCATAAACGTTTTCGACCAAAACACCACTGCCTTTGCTTCTTAGGCAAATAATTCCTAGAAAAGGCCTGGATAACGATCGACTGATGCCTCTAACAAACATCTTCAATGAGATGGGACCGTAATTTGTTTAAAAAAACGTCATGAGCTGCGTTATTGTTGCTAACAACGTCCAATTAAATCAAATACACAACGAGACTCCATGATGGATATTGAATAGAGCTGATGTATGGAATTGGAAAAAGTTTCGAATGCAACTTTACATAAAATGTCACTAACAAAAGATACGGAATACGTAGCGTTTTGTTCAACCTTTCATACCCCAATGTCAGTGGCGGCTCGTGATCATTTTTGTTGGTGGGGCCAGACAGATATTTTGGGAAAAATCCTGGTTTCGGTTAGGATATATTTTAATGTGAAAATCGTGGCATATCCCAAAGGACGTAGCCATCAACCACAGTAAACAAGTAGTTGATTTTCTAGGCACCACTTATACGTTCAGTAGTTTGCCATTGCTTTCTGAACGGGTGGCGCCATCGTCCTTTCTGTGGCCTAGGGGTTAGTGACTCGGTCTATTAACCCCGACGTTCTGAGTTCGAATCACGCTGCGGACAGTTTGCTTGCAAATTGTTTCCGTTGATTTTAACAAAGGACGATGGCGCCACCCGTTCAGAAAGCAATGGCAAACTACTGAACGTATAAGTGGTGCCTAGAAAATCAACTACTTGTTTACTGTGGTTGATGGCTACGTCCTTTGGGATATGCCACGATTTTCATTTTCATATTTTAATGTATAAAATAATAAATACACGTTACACATTATTTTTGGTGGGGCCCGGCCGCACTGGCGCCTAATGACGAGCCGCCACTGTCCAATGTAATGAGTGTTTCATATTTTGAATGCACAAAAATAACAGCAAAAATTCGGTATATTCGTGGGGAAAATATGCACCTCACTACAAATTGACTGGCTATTATAATAACATCGTATCAATGTTATGATCATCAAATAAACAGTGTATATGTATTAAGAGCTTCCGAAAAAACAAATAGACAAATACGGGATTCGAACCACTTACCCTAATTTCTTACGACACACATCGCCTAGCCTAGCAATACGAGCGTCCGTATGAACACAACCAGCGAGCCATTCGAAAAAAATGACTCACGGGGAGTGTCTTTCTCAAACGCTTCGTTACAACTAGACACAGGATAATCAGGTACGGTTCGATCGAACAGTGCTTGCATAAACACATGTTATAAGCTTATTGTGTTTGTATATATTTGAGACGATACAATATCATACATACACACATGTACACATATAACAAACATGCACACATCAACATTCAAAGTAGCTTCAAATTTATTATAAGATGAGAACAGGAAGACACTCCCCCGTGAATGGCTCGCTCGATGGCGTGTTCGTAGGGACGCTCGTATTGCTAGGCTAAGCGATGGGTGTTGTAAGAAATGAGGGTAAGTGGTTCGAGTCCCGTGTTTGTCTATTTGTTTTTACGGAAGCTCTTAATACATGTACACTGTTTATTTGATGATCATATTCGTTACTTCCGTTGCTTCCTCTGGGATTCTTGCAAAAAACTCCTTGTTCTCATCATATCAATGTCATACACTTTGTAACATAGTAAAATAATAATTCCTCTCGTACCGTATAAGTTAAATGGGGCCTGCAAGCAATTTCTCCATACCACTCTATCCTGGGCAACTCGCTCAATCTCTTCCATGGAACTGAGACCTATATTTCTTGTCTCTCTTAGCAAAGTTCGTTTCAGGGTCTCCTTAGGTCGTCCTCTCTTCTTGAGCCCTCTGCATCCCAGTCAATGCCTGCTTTGGTATTCTTTGATATTCTAACATAACATGTTAACATAACCCATGGTGGATTTTATTTCTGCTTTCTTCTGGCATATTTTATGCATTAAAAGATGCATATACTAAAATACAAGGAAGTGAAAAGAGCGGCTAGAAGAGATAAAAGAGCATATGTCAATCGACTGGCTGAAGAAGGGAAAAGGCAGCTAAGACTGGAAACAGTAAAATGCTATATAACACACTAAAACAACTTACTGGTTCATTTGTTTCAAAGGGTGGCCCAATCAAGAGTAAAGATGGTAAAGTTCTAACATCAGATACCGAGCAGAAGAAAAGATGGGCAGAACATTTTGAAGAAATATTAAATAGACCTGATCCACCAGTACTACTCAAGTTTGACGAAGAGGCAAGAAACAGCTCCCTACCAATTAACGAAGAAATGATAAGTGTAGCTGAGGTCAAGGAGGCAATCAATTCCTTGATAAACAATAAGGCAGCGGGTGATGACAACATTACTGCAGAAATGCTCAAAGCGGCTGATGATACAACTATTAGCTAGGTGCAAGAACTATTTAATAAAGTATGGGAAGAAGAAACTGTCCCAGATCAATGGAAAAAGGGAATAATTGTTAAGATCCCCAAAAAGGTGATCTTAAAGATTGCAACAACTGGAGAGGGATCACCCTATTATCAGTAATGACCAAGACTTTCTGCAAAATCATTCTTAATAGAATCAAAGGAGCAGTGGACACAACCCTGAGAGAAGAACAAGCTGGTTTTAGACCTGGGAGAAGCTGCTTAGACCAAATAATTACCCTACGACTAATTTTGGAGGAACATATTGAGAAGCAACAACCACTCATACTAAATTTCATCGATTTTAAAAAAGCCTTTGATAGTCTACACAGAATCTCTCTGTGGAATATTCTGAGATGCTATGGAATACCAGACAAAATAATAAACATTATAAAGAGCCTCTATGATGGTTCACAGTGTGCAGTTCGCACTGATGGTGGACACAGCGACTGGTTTATGGTTGAAACCGGAGTAAAGCAAGGATGTATTCTATCTCCGCTATTGTTTGGAGTGGCCATTGACTGGGTGATGTGAAAATGTTGCAGGGGCGAAACTGGCATCGATTGGGTAGAAAATAGTCAACTAGAAGATTTGGATTTTGCAGATGATATTGCCTTGTTAAGTAGAAACAACCAAGATATGCAAAGAAAATCAGACAACTTGTCATCTATAGCATCAAAAGTTGGACTGCAGATAAGCTATGAAAAACAAATATAATGAAGACACCTATGGCAAGTAATGCAGATATCACACTGGAATCTAAAATGATAAAAATAACAGAGCAGTTCACCTATTTAGGTAGGAATTTTGATTGCACAGGAAATGTTAAAAAGAAATTATGATACGAATTGGCAAAGCAACATCAGCTTTTAAAAGTCTAAATAAAATATGGAACTGCAAGTTATATACGAATTTTCAATTCAAATGTTGTATCAATCCTAACATATGCCAGCGAGAGTTGGAAAATGACTAAAGATATAGAAAGCAAGTTGAATGCATTTGAAAATAGATGTCTGCGAAAAATAATGAATATAAAATGAAACGAATTCAGGAGAAGTGATGAAATCAGAGACATGTCTGGTCAACCACTAGTGACAACTGTTATATGAAAGAGAAGGTGGAGATATGTTGGGCACACCTTGAGGAGAAATGATCAACGAATATCAAAGCAGGCATTGAAGTGGGATGCAAAGGGTTCAAGAAAGAGAGGTCGACCTAAAGAGACCCTGAAACGAACTTTGCTGAGAGAGACAAGAAATATAGGTCTCAGTTCCATGGAGGAGATTGAGCGAATTGTCCAGGATAGAGCGGTATGGAGAAATTACTTGCAGGCCCCATGTAACGTATAACGGTACGAGAGGAATTATTATTATTATTATATATTTGATACCACACATGTTAGTTGTGAAATATATCTATTTGTAACATTCTGTAATGCTTCAAGTCTCTTTTCCAAAATAGTACTAATATGACGTTTAGCCAATCTTCAAGGGCTTTTCTCTCTCGGTAAAACACTGAAGTTTCTATTCAAACCAGTTGACTGCTGTCTCCGAGAGTGCCTTCATTGATTATTTTTATATATGAGACTGCAGTAAAACTATTTGATTGGCAAAACACATAATCACAAAGTACTGTAGTTTTACAAAAACAATGACAAAATACAGCAACGTTTCGACCAACAAGGCCTTTATCAAGCAAACGAACAACATGTGTGACAAATTTAAAAACACAAATGGACGACCAAATACAAACATTTCTAATGAAAATCTGGGAATAAAAACGAATAACGAAATAAATGTAACACATTTACTCGATTTTTTTGTTAACACGTTCTTGGCAAAGATCAAACATATCACAAAGAGTGATTAAAATTGGTCGTAAAGAACGAACGCAAAGAAGAAGAAGGCGACTGATGTAGGACCTAGGGAAGCTACCCTAGTAAATAAAAGCGTCGCATAAATCGGATGTGCTGGCCTACTTGTCGGCGCATAACTGGCACAAAGCACAATTGCTCTTAGACTAAGATCACATACAAATCACACAGAGCGGTTAACAAGTAGTCGATATATATATATATATATATATCGTTTGAAGAAGAAGAAGAAGAATATATTTGGTACGATTTCATACGTACCTGGTTAGTTAGGTAGTGGCTGTCCTTTATAATTTATTTATTATTTTGAAATAATATACCTGTTTCTTCCTGTTCTTTATATCTCGAAATGTTTCATGTATCATTTCATTGATCCCTAACTTGATTTAGTGTGATCTTTGGGGTTGGCCTAAATTCAGATGTATCTGTCCTACATATATGCCTTATGGGCCTAACAATGGTGAGACGTATGCATGTTCTCTGCGCAAACCGCACAGATCACAAAGAGTCTTTCCCTTGATTCATTCACTAACACAAAGAAGTAAACATTTCCATTAGGTGTTGCGTTGTTTATCACTTTATGTTGATTTTTCGTTTCGATTATTTATAATAGTAGTAGAATGAGCGGCGGAGAAGATCATTAATGCCGTTGAATGCAAATGCTACATGAGAGTACTTAGAATATCATCGACAGAAACAAGACAACTGCTTCTGTTCTGCAACAGCTTGATATTAGAGAGAGATGGCTATTAAAGAGCATAACATCAAGGAAAATTAAATATTTCGGACACATCAAATGACATGAATACTTAGAGAATATAATTTTGGAGGGAATGATGCAAGGAAGAAGAATTAGAGGAAGACCCAGAAGACAATGGATACAAGATGTCACTGATGATCTGAGAATGTCTGCTGCTGACGCCAGTCAATTTGCACAGAACAGAGCTTTTCAGGACTGCTGTCATGGGAGCCAAGTTCCGGAAGGGATAAACTACTTGATGATGATGAACAGATTGAAATTTTCATCTCTATCTCTCATTACCTTGATACTTTTGTAATTATCTATTGGTCTTCTTATTTTTTTTACATTTGCAGGTGATCTGTTCTCCATATTTACACCACGTGTCTTCTTTTGCTTCATTTAATTATTAGTTTAACATTCTTGCTTTCAAACCGTTATAGAATGTAGCCATACTGTACTTTTACTTGTTTATTAATTGACTCTCTTGGAGATTAAAGTCTCTTGAAGCCGATGGAGTCCCCTTTCAATATAATAATAAGCCTTGTTTAGTTATATCAGAACGTGTTGACCAACAAACATAAACATAAGAATGAACTCCTCACAGAGAACGTGTTGACCAACAAACATAAACATAAGAATGAACTCCTCACAGAGAACGTGTTGACCAACAAACATAAACATAAGAATGAACTCCTCACAGAGAACGTGTTGACCAACAAACATAAACATAAGAATGAACTCCTCACAGAGAACGTGTTGACCAACAAACATAAACATAAGAATGAACTCCTCACAGAGAACGTGTTGACCAACAAACATAAACATAAGAATGAACTCCTCACAGAGAACGTGTTGACCAACAAACATAAACATAAGAATGAACTCCTCACAGAGAACGTGTATCCGCCCGTGTAGTGCCGGGGCCAACAAGGGAAGCAAAGAATAGTACCACTGCCATCTACAAGGCATGTCGTAAGTGGCGTCTGATGTAGGGGCCTAGGGAAGCTACCCTAGTAAATAAAAAGTATCGCAGACATCGGATTTGCGGGCCTACTTGTAGGCGCATGACTGGCGCAACGTATAATCGATCTAAGGCTCAGATCACATACAGATCACAAAGAGTGGTTTAACAGAGGGTCGAAATGGAGCGTTTGAAGAAGAAGATTATAAGTGTTACAGAAGTCCTCCGCATACCATGGACAAAGAATAAAACAAATAGATATATCAAGAAAGAACTCAAAATGAAATAAAACTGGCTAATGCAATACGTATAACAATAATTGAAGTGTTTTGGACAAATAAAAAGGCATGAAGAGTTGGAAAAGATAACTAGGGAACGAGGCATCCCGACAAAGAGGAAAAGAGAAAGACCACACAAAAAAATAGATTACTTCTTCTTCTTCTTCTTTGCGTTCGGTTTCGTATGTTCGTCTAAATCATGAGATGGGTTGCCTTTATGAAGCTGCATGTCAGTTGGAGTTCTTCGAGAGTTCCCATAGCTTGGTCTGTAAGCTTTGTTCATGAGGCCATGTTTCATTTCGTTGGTGTATGTATAATGGACATGACTGCAGGATCTGCTCTGGAGTCTGTGTTTCTGTCTGGCATGCACACTGTGCAGTCTGAGCAGGCTTTATTCTGTGCATGTGGCGGTTGAGCCTGCAGTGACCTGTTCTTAGGCGAAAGATTGTTGTGTGCTGTTTTCTGTTTAGTCTGCTGATGGGAAAAAAATAGATTAAAAATTTAACTTATGATCTGAGCGTGACAGTAGTTGAAGCCGGGCATCTGGCCTATGAGATAAATTTAGAAGACTCCTAGGGTGGCACATTTCTGTTGAAGGCGAACTATTGGATGATGATAAATAGTTGCATCTTTATCTTCTGCTCGTTTCAGTCACTGAATGATCACTACTACTGGTAGATGGTAAGTATATATGGATGACTGACTTGTCTAATGTTTCCCTCTGCGTTCCTCTTGTGAATGCTTGTACGTACGTATGTAATCCATTTGAAATTACACATTTGTGTTGTTCCATCATGATTTAGTTTGTCTATGTTGGAAATGGGCGTTCATGTTCTGGAATTACGTAGCTAGAATTTATCTTCTCTTATCAAGAATGCTGATCTCGACCGAAATGTGAAGTGATCAAGATTATATTGCCATAATATAATCGTCGGAGCTTGTAAATAATATCGTAATTGCTGCAAGTTTCGGGCGGATCATCAAGAGGAAAGGGCAGACCAAGAAAAGATGGGTTGATGGAGTTACAGACATCTTAAAACTCCACAATACCACACCATATCAAGCGACCGAGCGAGCATTATCTCGGAAACCGATCATCAGTTAAACCTGCTACGCCTAGCGGCAAAAAAGCAGAGAAGGACAAAGAAAGAAGGTTACGACTACGAATCGACTACAATTTATTTAAGGACATATTTTGGCCTGGTAAAGTGTGTTGGGAGATCTATCTATATCCTCTTCCTGTCCCGATTGACACATAAGGCTTCCACAAGAGACTTCCACTGTTACCGTTCTGCTGCCTTTCTACCAACCGTCTCCCACGCCAGGTCACACTCCTTCAACTTTCTCTCTACAGTTCTTCTCCATATTTTCTTTGGACGTCCAGGCCTTCTCTTCCCATCCGCTGTCCATGTGTTGGGAGATATATTTGAATTTATATTTATTGATATAATTACTTTACATTGCAATGGTTACGGGAACTACTTGACATTACATATTTCAATTTTTAGGGAGTCGTCGATAGCGAAATTGAGAACACATTGCGCTAATGAGCACGTGCAGTGAAAATTACAGGGTTCAAGGCCAAGTTAGTGTCAACATTCCCGGTGTGCACACTATACGCGGTTGAACTACATACCGTAATCCTTTACTTAGGAATCTAAATTACAAGTGCCCCTGATATACGAGTAAGGCCTGTCTGAATAGCGAGGGACACTGTGAGAAGAAAAGCAAACCTTTACGCAAAAATCAGTCAGATACGACATATTAAGAGCCATGACTACGCTTGAATTCATACAAGGCGTAAAAGAAATTCTTACGGTTTAGTCACAACCTGGTGAGGTAAGTGTTACATTTTCCCCTTCCCCTATGCGGACGCCGGCCATATAATATAGCCTAATGAATATTAAGATCTTTTGTCCATGATCGTTTCTGAAGAGGTTTTACTTTTGTGACTGCAAATTTGGTAGTTTCATGTTCAATTACAGACAAGTTACTATTATTTCATCATTGCACTCTTACTCATTAACTTCAATAATATAAACAGAAATAGTTTGAAGTTCCTGTGACAGTTCTTTTAAATGTTGTTTACCGATAGATTCTTGTTTTTTGTTATTGTTTTTTTTTTTAAGGAATCCAAAGGATGCCAACTATGTGAATTACGACCCTTTCACTATAGGCGGAAAACAGTGCCGGATTAAGCCAGCGGGGACATGTAGCAAATGTTACCAAGAGGAACTAGATTTTGTTGATAATAAAATAATACACAAAATAGATGAGACTGCAGTCGATTTGCTCTGGAGAATCGGTTGATTTCGTTGTATGGTACCTTGCGACCACGTGGGCTCAACGTATTACATTCCTATGCTTCTTAGTACTTTCTCTTCTCCTGTCTTGTAATCTATATGGGTATATGTTGCATGTATTCAAGTTATATATTCACTTCATTTTTTATTGTTTCTCTTCTTTTTTATTTCTAGTTTTTATGTGTACTTTTTGTGTTACATTTATTTCGTTATTCGTTTTTATTCCCAGATTTTCATTAGAAACGTCTGTATATAGTTGTCCATATGTTTTTGTTTTTTAAATTCGTCACTCCTGTTGTTCGTTTGCTTGATAAAGGCCTTGTTGGTCGAAACGTACTGTATTTTGTCATCGTTTTTGTAATTTGTAAAACTACAGTACTTTGTGATTACGTGTAAAATAATACACAACTTTTACAAACAACAGTTTTTCGATTTAATGTGAGCAAATTTAGAGATAACATTCTACAGCACACTTAGCAACCAAATTCAGTGAATGTACAAAGCAGGGAATGTATCCGGCGTACTTATTTATCTCCTTAATGCGTGCTTGTAAGCTTGTAATTTTACAAGCTAAAAATGTCTGCTCTAGGAGCGGTGCCCCAGAAACGCGGGCCAGTAGCATTTGCTACTTCTGCTATAGGGCTAATCTGTCACTTGCGGCAAATCCATACCAGAGCTTAGATACGCAGACGATACAGATTATTATCCACCAGCAAAGAGGGTTTGAAAAACCTAATCATCACGATCAAGAAATATAGTGAAGATCAACATCTATATTTGAATACACAAAAAAAAAAATAATGTGAACTGACAAAGCAAAAAGCTCGCACAACATCCAAATAAACAATGAAGAACTCCAATGTGTAGAGAGCTACGAATACCTGGGCTCAACAGTTAACAATAACGGCGACTGCTCCATAGAGATCTCAAGAAGATTGGCATTAGCAATAAAGAAGTTAAACACAATGAAGAACATGTGGCAGCGCACAAACAAAATATTTAAATTAAAAATATTTAGAGCCTGCATTTTTCCAATGGCTACTTATGGTTGTGAATCATGGACCATTACACAAACAAGAACGAAAATCCAGTCCTTCGAAACGAAATGCTACAGAAAGATCCTACGAATACAATGGACAGAAAAAATAAAGAACACTGATGTCCTCAAAGAACTGAATGTTAAAGGCAATTGCCTGATAAACAACATACTATATAGAAAAATTAGATACTTTGGTCACATCAAGCGTCACGATGGCATGGAGAGAACAATATTAGAGGGCAGGGTCCCAGGACGCAGAGGCAGACCAAGAAGAAGATGGCTACAAGATATTAAAGAAACCATGAATATGACCATCGGCGAAGTGAGTGAACTGGCAAGAGACAGAATGAATTTCAGATGTGCTGCAAAGAGAGTAAAGTCTTATAAAGGAAACGCACCTTGATGATGAAGGGATCCAATCGAGACACATTTCTTCACCATAAACAGTCATGTTTTGGTTATATAAGGGCGTGTTTCTAGCCATACTTCTTCTTCTTTCTTTTTTCTTTGGTCGTCATACTGCTAGCAGGTTGCTGCCGAGTGTCGTGGTTTTCTGTTTTTGTCTTGCGCTGTTCTGGTGGCTTGGGTGATTGTTATTTTTGCTCTTTGACAGGATTAGCCAAACAAACATGAAAAATAAGAATTCATTTTTTGCGGAGAACAAAAAATATGTATCTGATTGTTTCGTGCCCTCTCGATTCTTATACATTATTACACACGCACAGCCGGACAGCAAAGAACGATGGCAATGAGTAAAGCAATTTACCCGAAACTAGATCGAGAATATATGATGATAAGAAAATATAGCTTCTTCAAAGTGCATCTGAAAGTCTATTGCTCCAGGGACACGAAGACGTCATTAATAATCTGATCTGCTAGCTATGAGCGATGTAGCACACACCATGAATACATAGGGTGGACATAATATAAATCTTCTTCTTTCCTTCCTTTCTATAGTCCTGTGTCAGGATAAGAAGAGATTTCAAGAATGGGCTTTTGTGTGCGCTTCATTAACAGTGTTTTTTTTCGCCACCTCTGTTATCTCTGAGGTTCACCTTTTGAGTGGACGACATTTTGATTTGTATCCCCTAATCGGAGTAACATTTCTATTTGAGGCGCACTGTCTGTTGGTAATATGCTTATGTGGTCGAACCATTTCATCTGTTGTTTCTTGATGAAGTTTAGTACTGATGTTGCGCCCGAGTGGTTACCATGGCCCAAATTTGGGGTGTAAAGAATAGAACCACTGTTACTTGCCATGCATGTCGTAAGAGGCGACTAAGGAGGTTAGGCTGAAATCGGATGCACATATCCTAAACGTGTACAAGTCTATGCGTTTAGGGGCCTACCAAACCAATGTGCATCGTATACACGTTCTTGGCAAAGATCAAACATATCACAAAGAGTGATTAAAATTGGTCGTAAAGAACGAACGCAAAGAAGAAGAAGAATACTGATGTTGTACATACTTGTATCATCAACGCCTGTTAAATGAGTGTCATTGAAGTCCTTATGAAAGGTACTCATCCAAGTCAAAGGAATTTAATGATCCATTTGGGAAACTATAGTAGTACAGAAGCTCATGGCAAGTTAGGTCTTCTTTCCTATCGAACGCTTGATATTGACGCCTTGTTAACCGCTCTTTGTGATTTGTATATGATCTAAGCCTAAGAGCGATTGTACGTTGTGCCGGCTAGGTGCTGCTTTTTATTTACTAGGGTAGCATCACTAGGCCCCTACCTATAATTACGATCAACAATTAAACAGGGTACAGGTATTAAGAGCTTCCGAAAAAACAAATAGACAAACACGGGACTCGAACCACCATTTGAATGGCTCATTGATTGTGTTCGTAAAAAACGCTCGTATTGCTAGTCTAGGCGATTGCTGTCGTAAGGACTAGGGTAAGTGGTTCGAGTCCCGTGTTTGTCTATTTGTTTTTCGGAAGCTCTTAATACCTGTACCCTGTTTAATTGTTGATCATATTCGTTACTTCCGTTGCTTCCTCTGGGGTTCTTGATAAAAACTCCGTGTGCTTAACTATAATTACTTAATTTTGTTTACGCATTTTAATATTATTAAAAAATTAATTATTTTAGAATTATTTATGTCAAATGTTATGGATTATACAATTTATATTCAAGAATGTAAATCTCTGACGAAATTGGGTAATAATGTTAGTTTGACAATACAAAGAAAAACCACATCTACATTGCAGTTTGGAATCATCATTGTGCTAGCAGAACTAAGTGCAGAATGAAAAATTTTGTTAACCAGCGAGCTACTGTACCAGGGGACACTTCAGCTAGTTATAGCTAAAGACACAAGCAAACAATCGACATACGTTTGATTCTACCCTGTGTTGAGTTTAACAATAGAACAATATTATGATTTGATTAAATTAGAAAATTAGTGGTTAAGAGATATTCTGGAAAGTCGATTGAAATCCATCACTGTGTACGTGCTTGCGCCCGTGTGGTGCCGGAGCCCGCAAGGAAGCAAAGAATAGTACCACTGCGACCTACAGTGCATGTCGTAAAAGGCGACTGATGTAGACCATAGGGAAGCTACCCTAGTAAATAAAAAAGCAGCACAGAAATCGGATGTGCTGGCCTACTTGTAGGCGTATAACTGGCACAACGTGTCACTCTTAGACTCAGATCACATACAAATCACACAGAGCGGTTGACAAGTGGTCGATATGGAGCGTTCGAAGAGAAAGAAGTGCGTGCTTAACCCTTTCATACCGTGATATTGTTTTACTTTTAAAAACATTTATAATGCAATGTTTACTAAATCGGCCAGTAGACTTATGGTGACTTTGCGTCGTCTTCAAAAATATCGGTGGCGTAGAGGTAAGGCGCTCGCCTCTTGTTCCACGGGTACTCGGTTCGCTCCCTCGTGTAGCCATTGGAATATTTTTCCAGAGACCTCTGATCTCAGTGTAGGTGAGATCAAGTTCCTAGTCCTATAGGAGACGAACGACAAAACGTAGGTCCTGTTTTCAAGTTAAGCACGTAAAAGAACCCTTGGCAGCTCAAAATCGAGAAGAGTAGGCTGGAAACAAAATTCATTAGAAAGATTTATAAATAAAATTCCTACAGAACATTTTCATCATCTTCTAAATTACATCGGGACCCTCTCCGATGCTACGGAGTTCGTGCACTGCAGCTGAGATCTTCCTGTGTAAGAAAGAGATCGGAGCACATATTGCTACTCACCGAAGTGCAAGGACGATGGTACAATCAATCAATCAATCAATCAATCAATCAATCAATCAATCAATCAATCAATCAATCAAATCAATCAATCGACCAATCAACCAATCAATCAACCAATCAATCAACGAACCAATAAATAAATAAATAAATCGATCAATAAATCAATCAATCAATCAAGTCAAAAAATATCGCGAGTTAGTATATCGGTTCAGAAGTGCTATGTGGTTAAACAGACTAGTTCTAGAATAATAGGCAGACAACTTCCAGAATAATTTGTAATAATCCGGTTGGAGAAACCCAAAGACTAACTCAAGTTTTAAATTAGGAGGAAGATTATTGACGTGAGACTGGAAATCGTTTAAACAAAAATAATAGATAGTAAATCAATAGAAGGCGTCAAGGACGTGATGTTTCAGCTTGAAAGCAAGATTGTTAGTTAGGAACATTTGTATTACATTACTATTAGGAACAATAGTAAGGAACATTTGTATTACATTACTATTAAGAAAAATAGTAAGGAACATTTGTATTACATTACTATTAGGAACAATAGTTAGGAACATTTGTACTACATTACTATTAGGAACCGCCCGTATGGTGCCAGGGCCCGCAAGGAAGCAAAGAATAGTACCACTGCAACCTACAATGCATGTCGTAAGAGGAGAATGATTTATGCCCTAGGGATGCTACCGTAATAAATAAAAACAGAGCAGAAATTGGATGTGCTGGCCTACTTGTAGGCGCATAACTGGCACATCGTACAATCGCTCTTAGGCTCAGATCACATACAAATCCCACAGAGTGGTCGATATGGAGCGTTCGAAGAAGAAGACTATTAGGAATAATAGTAAGGAACATTTGTACTAAAAGGACATCACTAGTTTCAACTGAATGTTCCCAGGACCATAAGTTTAGGACAATGCAGGTAGTTTTTAAGTGTGGGAGAATGTAGTTTGGAAGGTTAAGATTTTGTAGTATAAAAGCCAAGGACAATGCAGGTAGTTTTTAAGTGTGGGAGAATGTAGTTTGGAAGGTTAAGATTTTGTAGTATAAAAGCCAAGGACAATGCAGGTAGTATTTAAGTGTGGGAGAATGTAGTTTGGAAGGTTAAGATTTTGTAGTATAAAAGCCAAGGACAATGCAGGTAGTATTTAAGTGTGGGAGAATGTAGTTTGGAAGGTTAAGATTTTGTAGTATAAAAGCCAAGGACTATGCAGGTAGTTTTTAAGCGTGGGAGAATGTAGTTTGGAAGGTTAAGATTTTGTAGTATAAAAGCCAAGGACTATGGTTAACAAGAGGACATAAATCGATATAGGAAAGATACTAGACCAGACAACTCAGAACAGAAGACGCATTAAAAACAGAGTGTCATGATAAAACAAAGATACAAAAGAAGAACTAGCAGAAGACTTTGTGAATTAGAACAAAATTTCATAAAGAGAACTCATTAGTTTATACTACCGGATAGAACTTCATCAAATAGCTTGCCCTTAGGAAAACTTTGCCACCTTAAAAGTCCTTCGAAATGTCTTTATCTCTCTCTCTCTCTCTCTCATAAGTCAGATGTCCCGTCCCTGCAGCCGTCCTGCTCAAATCATCAGTTAAACCTGCATTCATCTTCTCCTTGCTCTTCCTCTTTGCCGTGATGCCTCCTGTCATAATGATCTTTTCCAACCCTATTTAACTGTTTCCAGACATAATTCATAGAGAACATTTAGACTGAGAAGTTTGGAATAAGTAGACAGTGAGTAATACTTTTCAACGCCATGAGTGATCTCAGTGTACACATTAGAGAGCTGGAAGTACAATTCTCATGTAATCCACATAATAAAAAAAGGTACTATTGTTTACCACGTTGTTGACTGTTCGTGTGAATGAAAGATAGTGGCTGGAGGACTCGGGATAAAAAAGAGGTGCTGACTATTCTATACCTGAACCTTTTATACCTGAACCACTTAAACGAGCCTGATATTCCTGGTGTTACGACCAAGATACACATTCTTTTACCAGTTGTTATGACCCTGCTACACATAGCAGTCTTAACCAGCTTGCTACACAGCAGTCTTAACCAGCTTGCTACACATACTGTCTTTGACCAACCAATGATCTTCATTATATGTATTGTTGTAGGGACATTACCAAACAACGGAAAATAACAGGCATGCATACCATTCGACGCGTGCTGGAGGAGAATGAGCACATATGGATCTGCTCAGAATGCAATAGAACTCAGTAACCAATAACACAGTTACACTGTGAGCGCAATTGTTCATAAAACGAAGCGAGAACACGATATACGTATGTGCAATCGATTTTTCTTCTCACGAATCGCTTGTTTCTTCAGTATTAACGCTTCTTTGAAAGGAGCAATATACATATATATCACCAACCCCATTCCCCCCAAACAACTACAAATTAAAATCATTAGCATACATATCATAACTCACTTATGCAAGTGTAACAAAAATAAATACACACATTATTAATTTATTATTGTCACGATGTTACCCTGTTAAAATTTGACAAAATCCAAATAGACGTTTTGGTCTTCCCCACCACTTCTGCGCCGGCAAACTCGAAACCGCTCACTCTGGGCAAACATTTCTTCTTGCAGACGTGACTAACACGCTTGACTGGGAAAGTGCACTTGTTTGGCGTGGTCGAATTACTTTGAAAATGATTATTTCAGGCATAGTATAACTTGAAGCAGTTAGGTTGTTAGCTGATATAGTTGTGCATTAAAAAAAATCTATATCAGATTGCTATTATTCAATGATTTTCAATTGTGTTTTAGCAATATTGACTGGACAGGTCAACGCTGCTAGGCAGCTAGTTCTACACATTTGCTACACTCGACATTGATATGGAATGATGTTGATTGTTGAGTGATGGGCAGAGACCAGAATTCGGCTAACCGGTTCATTTTGATCACATTTAAATAATATGCATGTTTGTGATAGTGAAGCCTGTCATCATAATTAAGGTAAGAATTGTAAAATATTACTAATTTTAATGTTTTTGTTTTGGGTACTATGACCACTGGGGACTGGCTGTCTTAACTGTCTAATAATAATACTTTAACTTTACACTTCACTTACTTAACAAAACGGGTATTGACAACAACATACAATGTCATTTGGCAAGCGCTTTTTACTGATGGAAATTTGCTTTATATATATTATATATCTTATCTATTCTAAACTATGCTTGGAGTTGGAGCAGAAGTGGGTGCGGGGATAAAAGTAGTAGATGGTGGTAGTATGTATTATTGAACAGGTATTGCCATTGGTAGTACCATTCTCTTAGTTAAGTTAGTCATATGATATTATCGATTGTGTGAATCTTTATGTAAATAATTATGCATCTTGATGATGATCATATCTGCACAATAATGTTTTATCAGTACACATCATCATGTGTAAAATTAAATAATATTTATTATTGTCAAGTTCATTTATAAGCTGGTAGCAATGTCATTGTCAGTAAAGTTAACATTTAATAACTAATGGATTTTTCAGTTCATATTATATGTATTTGGCACTGGCTTATTACTTATTTCCGTAAAGTTTAGATTTTAATTCAGTGTGTATGTAGGGTGTAGGCCTACTATGTGATATGTAACAAGAAAACCAGTAACGGCATTTTGTTGGATTTTCTCATGTCTTTGTGTTGGTAAAACTACCAGTTGTACATATTTCCATATTTATTTTTTATTCCTAAGCAGCGGTTGCTAACTCTTTTTATATACCATAATCCCTTAGCATATAAACAATAGATCTAGGGGCAATTGTTTTGGTGGGACACTAGAATTTAGTCACACAATGGTTTGTGTTGTAGGTATTTGCATAATGTATGTCATCCAATGTATTATTTCAAAGATGAGGATAACAATAATAATAATAAATTAAAAAAAATACATGAAAGGTGGATTAATGGAGTGAAAGTAAACACGAACTGCAAAAATTTAAGTTTAGTTATCAAAAATACTTTTCAACTTACACCTCCGTCTCTTGCAGCTGTTAACATTCAAATGCAATTGATTTTATGTGGTGGTCTATACAATTGTTTTCAAGAAAATACATTGACAGTTTCAGCACAAGCAAATAAATAAATAGTTTGTTTATGTGGGGATTTAAGCTGATGCATGCTCTTTCAACCTATGAACAAAACTTGTTTTGGTTACATCAGATAGTGTAGGCTAACAAACATGAAAAATCAGAATTAACTCCTTTTGGAGAATCCAAGTTATTATAACTAAATAAATTGCTAAATATTTCATCATCATCAGGTGCTGTCTCCACATCGAAGGTTGGCTGCAATGAATCTCCAGCATCCTCTGTCTTTCACCTTGGTGTTGCACTCTGCCAGACTGTAACCTGTCCATTTCTTAAAGTTTCCTCCCACTTATCTCTTGGTCTTCCTCTTGCTCTTCGCCCTCAACTCTAGTAAAGATTTTATCAATGTGTCATGTCTTTTTATGTGTCCAAAATACTTTATTTGTCTGAATTTTATTTCTCTTAATAATTGTTTCTTCATGCCTAGTTTTCCCAAAACTTGTTTATTTGTATGTTTTTCTGTCCATAAAACTCTGCCTATTCTTCTATATATCCACATCTCAAATGCATCAATTCTGTCTTCTAACTGCTTGTTCATTGTCCATGTTTCTGAGCCATACATTAATATAGGATATATATATAGCATTTGATCATTCTCAATCATGCTAAACATTTACAAGTACTTATAATATGTCAAGTAAAATCAAAGTTACTGCTATGTTATTTTAAAATATGCACGCTTTCTTTTGCTAGGTGAAATTTTTAATTTAGTGTAATGCAGATAGTAGTTTTTTTTTACTAAACTGTCCCTTAGAGGAGAAACTATTGCAATAATAATTTGTACTGTCATTTGTTTTTTTTTTTGGTATGCTGCAGTACATGCACCGAACATCTGCTCCATCAAAATCAATGAGGTACTAGTTTTCCTGTAATTTCTCACTGAGTAAGCCTTCCATTTATCTCCCTGGTTGTGGAATGAAAATCTCATGAGAGGTAGCATTGGCTGTCATAGCATATATATATACACTCAGTTAAGATTTGAAATTAAAGAAGGTAATTTCTTTGCTTTATCTTGGTGAGACATGATCAAATTGATGTCAACATTCATCTGCATAACTTTCACAATCAAAACAAGTACCTTTACTCACAGTTTTCTTGTTTTCCTTTTGAGTAATAAATA
This sequence comes from Arion vulgaris, assembly GCA_020796225.1. Lineage (NCBI taxonomy): Eukaryota > Metazoa > Mollusca > Gastropoda > Stylommatophora > Arionidae > Arion > Arion vulgaris. Next base: position 24,718,978 of record CM036756.1, read on the forward strand.
AATCTCCAACATTCATGTTCAGTTAGTAGTGGTTGCTTCGCAGGTTTGATGACAGTGTGCAAGCTTTTCTCCACATCACTCAAAGTTGGTGGAAAACAAGAATCAGGATTTCTTGGTCTTCTCATCTCACAAGAAAGACAATGCTACATGGATATTTATTTTCTACATTATGGAAATTTAGCTTTTCTTGGTGATCTAACACCATGTTCCTTGTGCTGTGGAGGTAGGGAAGTTGTGCAGGTTGGTGTTGAGTGTGATCTGTATCCTCTTCATGCTATAGTTAACACATAAAACTTTTACAAGTAATCCCCATTGCTACCGGTTTGCTACCTGTATTCCATACCAGCCCACACCCTTTCATTTTTCTTTCCACCATTCTTATCAAGGTTTCCTTTTGTCTGTCCATTCTCCTTCTTACACCTGCTGTCAATAGGAAAACTCAAAGGTGGCATTCTACATATATGTCCAAGCCATCTCCATTTTCTTCCTGTGATCATGGTTGTCATTGATGTACAGTTAGTTTTCTTTTAGAGTTCCTCATTTGTGATCTTTGATATCCAAAATATTAGCATACTTCTCCAAAGGCGTATGTATATTTTTGTAAGGTCTCTAATTTATGTGTAATGCCTGAAGTAATTTTCCAGCATTCACATTTATACAGCAATATTCTGAGAATGTTACTTTGACATATTCTGAGTTTGGTCTTGAAACCAAGTCCTTTTGATTTCCATATATTTTTTTCTACCAAGGATTGCCTTGGCTTATGTTGCTTATTTTTTATGTTACATTCTTTTCAGTCATCCTTGTTTAAACTTTATCTGCAAGGTTAGCAAATTCATTAACTTATTCTATTGCTCAATTCTTTAAAATCTTCTTTGCGTTCGTTCTTTACAACCAATTTTAATCACTCTTTGTGATATGTTTGACCTTTGCCAAGAACATGTATACGTTGCACATTGGTTTGCTAGGCCCTAAACGCATAGACTTCTACATTTTTAGTACATGTGCATCCAATTCCACCCAAACCTCCTTAGTCACCTCTTACGACATGCGTGGCAGGTAACAGTGGTTCTATTCTTTACATCCCAAATTTGGGCCCGGTAACCACTCGGACGTCTTTACCGTAGTTTGTTGGCTTTCTTATTTCTCATTAGTTTGGTTTTGTTGGCATAAATCTTTTCAACTGTTTCTGATAGTTTCGCTGTTGTTTCCTGCGCATTAATATAGTGACTAACTAAAAGATTAAGGTCATCTGATTAGTCCATATTCTCCAGGACGGAGATAACTCAATCTAATATCTATATTTCTTATATTTGTGGCTACCATTATCAACTAGTTAACAATCATTAATTCCAAATGGTGATAGTAGACATCCTTACCTGACCCTTGTGCGAAGCAAAAAACTTTAACTTGTGCGAGTGTCCCAATTTACCATATGTTATAATTCTATATATAAAGCTTTGACCCGACTCACCATTTTCTGTGGTTTAACATAACGTCAGATCCTCCACATAGATTTCCTGTGTAGCTGTAAAAAACTTTCAAAATTAGGAAAGACCATATAAACTACTATTTCATTATTTGTTTTGTTCAAGTATTTTGGCATAGTTTGAAGATGTGATAGATACATGATTTCTCTTTTCTGAAACTTACTGTTCTTGTCTGATTTTATTGTCTAGTGTTAGTCGTTCTCTTGAGAATGACAGGGATTAAGATCATACTCGTTACTGATGGGATGGTAATACCTTTCTAGTTCTCACAACTTCACAGATACCGTTTCCTTGGTAGTTTGATAATGTTTGTTTATTCATGCAATTCACCATACTAAAAAAAGAACAACTGCGAATAGACAGTCAAAGCCTTCAATATAAAGAAGTAAAAGAGGAATATCAGCTCGAACTTAAGAATAGGTTCGAGTTACTCAATGGTGAAAATGAACAGAACATTGAAGACTAAGATAAAGGACACACTATTGGGGGCAGCAAATAGTAGCGCAGGATTAAAGACAAAAGACAGAAAACCCTGGATAAGTGATGACACCTGGAAATGTATTCCAGGAAAGAAGAAAGATGAAACTAGTGATATTAATACTAAGGATGCAATAGATGAAATCCAAGCTAAAGAGGAATATAGACTAAAAGACAAGGAAGTGAAAAGAGTGGCTAGAAGAGATAAAAGAGCATATTTCAATCGACTGGCTGAAGAAGGGGAAAAGGCAGCTAAGACTGGAAACAGTAAAATGCTATACAATACACTAAAACAACTTACTGGAACTTTTGTTTCAAAGGGTGGCCCAATCAAGAGTAAAGATGGTAAAGCTCTAACATCGGATGCAGAGCAGAAGAAATGATGGGTAGAACATTTTGAAGAAATATTAAATAGACCTGATCCACCAGTACTACTCAAGTTTGACGAAGAGGCAAGAAACAGCTCCCTACCAATTAACGAAGAAATGATAAGTGTAGCTGAGGTCAAGGAGGCAATCCATTCCTTGATAAACAATAAGGCAGCGGATGATGACAACATTACTGCAGAAATGCTCAAAGCGGCTGATGATACAACTATTAGCCAGGTGCAAGAACTATTTAATAAAGTATGGGAAGAAGAAACTGTCCCAGATCGATGGAAGAAGGGAATAATTGTTAAGATCCCCAAGAAAGGTGATCTCAAAGATTGCAACAACTGGAGAGGGATCACCCTATTGTCAGTAATGACCAAGACTTTCTGCAAAATCATTCTTAATATAATCAAAGAAGCAGTGGACACAACCTGAGAGAAGAACAAGCTGGTTTTAGACCTGGGAGAAGTTACTTAGACCAAATAATTACCCTACGACTAATTTTGGAGGAATATATTGAGAAGCAACAACCACTCATACTAAATTTCATCGATTTTTAAAAAAGCCTTTGATAGTCTACACAGAATCTCTCTGTGGAATATTCTGAGATGCTATGGAATACCAGACAAAATAATAAACATTATAAAGAGCCTCTATGATGGTTCACAGTGTGCAGTTCGCACTGATGGTGGACACAGCGACTGGTTTATGGTTGAAACCGGAGTAAAGCAAGGCTGTATTCTATCTCCGCTATTGTTTGGAGTGGCCATTGACTGGGTGATGTGAAAATGTTGCAGGGGCGAAACTGGCATCGATTGGGTAGAAAATAGTCAACTAGAAGATTTGGATTTTGCAGATGGTATTGCCTTGTTAAGTAGAAACAACCAAGATATGCAAAGAAAATCAGACAACTTGTCATCTATAGCATCAAAAGTTGAACTGCAGATAAGCTATGAAAAAACAAATATAATGAAGACACCTATGGCAAGTAATGCAGATATCACACTGAAATCTAAAATGATAAAAATAACAGAGCAGTTCACCTATTTAGGTAGCAATTTTGATTGCACAGGAAATGTTAAAAAGAAATTATGATACGAATTGGCAAAGCAACATCAGCTTTTAAAAGTCTAAATAAAATATGGAACTGCAAATTATATAGTATTAAAACTAAATTACGAATATTAAATTCAAATGTTGTATCAATCCTAACATATGCCAGCGAGAGTTGGAAAATGACTAAAGATATAGAAAGCAAGTTGAATGCATTTGAAAATAGATGTCTGTGAAAAATAATGAATATAAAATGGAACGAATTCAGAAGAAGTGATGAAATCAGAGACATGTCTGGTCAACCAATAGTGACAACTGTTATAAGAAAGAGAAGAAGGAGATATGTTGGGCACACCTTGAGGAGAAATGATCAACGAATATCAAAGCAGGCATTGAAGTGGGATGCAAAGGGTTCAAGAAAGAGAGGTCGACCTAAATAGACCCTGAAACGAACTTTGCTGAGAGATGCAGGAAATATCGGTCTCAGTTCCATGGAGGAGATTGAGCGAGTTGCCACGATAGAGCGATATGGAGAAATTACTTGCAGGCCCTATGTAACAGTATACGGTATGAGAGGAATTATTATTATTTATTATTCATGCTTCTGGAACTTCATCTATCCAGACATCTTGACAAATCTTGCAGAGATGTCTTGCTGTTTCTTTTTCTACTACTTGCAACATCTCTGAACAGATACCATCCTTCTCTAGTGCATTGTTTATCTTTTGAGTCTTTATAGCATCTTTCCCATACTGTTTATGAGATGGGCTGAAGGTTTATTTACAAATCCTCCTCTTATTTGTTACTATATTTGCAAGTATATTTAGCAGCTCTTGGAAATGTTATCACCATTGTTTCAGATTTCTTTTCAGCAACAAATTCTTGCATTTGTTATTTTTAAGTCAAGTTTTGAAAAGAGAATACAATTTCTTTCAGTTTGTTAGTAATGTTATACAACATCCTCTTCTTCTACTTTTACTACCAGCGTTTCCATATATCTGCTTTTATCAGTCCTTCTCCTATTTTAACTATTTAATCTTTATATCTGGCTGATTTAGCTATTGCTTTTTTTTTAATTTCTTTCTACTGCACTATTTGTCCCAAATTTTCTCAGAAACCCATTCTACTTTTTTGGATCTCCAATATCCCAATGTTTTTTCCAGTCAGCTTTTCTGCTTGATAGAATTTGTTGATTATCAATTAAGTCTCCTCTTGTAAAATGCTGAAGTTGTTTTTTAAAACTAGTTGGAGCTGCTGTAATTTTTTATTTGTGTATTCTGTAGATTTGCCTAACCCCATGTCGAAAACAGATGTGTTTATTCTTTGTTCAAATTATAGCAGTTTAACTGATCTAGCACAAAATTTATGCTTCATGGTGCTAATCACATACCGATCACAAAGAGTTATCAAGTAGTTTTTCTGGAGTGAACACAGAAGAGGAAGAAGAATATGCAACTTAAACAAATGTAATGCAATTGTATATCTTACCTTCCATTACTAGTTTTTAAATGTGTAACAAGCCCGTCTGCCCAGCGTGTTCGTAGCGCGTTGGACTACGGTGACTATCCCTCTGTGTGTGCGGGTTCAATTTTGCGGGATGGCAGAAAAAGCCACATATTCCCCAGATTTACGATGTTCGTGGCACCGAACCGAAAGGTTTACGATGTCCATGGCACCGAGCCGAAGAGCTGAAAAGCTCAAGTGCTTCTGGATCGGAAAAAAATGTGTAACAAAATTGTGTAAAGTTTAAGAATATCTGAAAAATATGTCTCGATATCCAGGATTCTTAATCACTGGGGCCACACCTACAAGGGATGTGAGAGATATTCAAAGTAAATTGCAAAACCAATAGAAGCAGAACTGCTGTCAGTTTTGTGGCAGCGGCAGCGATCGTCACATGAATATGGGAGAAGCAACATCATCACTTTAGTTTCTGACATCTTTCTTAGATGATACTGTCATAGATCATCTTGTGACATAAATAGACTAGTATGTCCCTTGTACGAGATGAAGAGAATACATATGACAAAGGATATGACAAAGGTCACAACATTGTCATCATGGGCGCCCATACTTCTTCTTGTTACTTCCATTGAAGCATAAGGCATCAACAAACTTTCTCCAACTAGATATGTCTTCAACAAGTCAGTGACATTTGTTTCCAGGTCTTTCACACCTCTTCACTTTCTCTGTCTGTAGTTTGTCTCCACGTCTCTCTAGGTCTTTTCCTAACCCTCTTGACTCCCAGATTCCAATTCAGAGCCACATGTCTTTCTTCTGCATTCTTAATGTATATCCCAACCACTTTCATCTCCTTTTTATTTTCTTCTTGATATTGTTGATGCAGCTGTGTGCAGTGTGATCTCCGTATTAGGTATTCTTTGATCCCAAGGAATTAGGAGAATTCTTCTGAAACATCATCCCTCAAAGCCCCGTATGCAACGGTCTGTCTTGGTAGTTGTTTTCCATGTCTCTGATTCATACAACAAGACTGAGCACACATTTGATTTGTATATATTGAGTTTAGTCTGTGTCCTGTAAGCTGATGACTTCCATATGTGGTCAAATTATCTGAATGTTGCAGCCGCCATTCCAATTCTTGCATTGATTTCTTTTCCTACTTCCCCATTTATGCGTATATAGGTGCTGAACTATTTAAACTCCTCCCACTACTTTTTATCTTTATTCCCTTTATCAAAATCTTCGTTGTGTTTTTAAAATTTATTCTCATGAATTTTCTTTTATTAGTATTCACTTTTATACATACTGATTTGGCCAATCAACTTGCTCTTATTTGTTCATCTGTCCGAGAGGTGTATAAATGTATTGCTGTGCTAATCACTATCTACATGGATCACCATTACAACATACCAGATTACTGTAAGTTAAACAGGCAGCTCAATTCGCCATGGTATGTTCAATTGTTCCCTAGGCAACATTGTCAACCGTTCTTCTACAATATGGAGCATGTGTGGGAATCAAACGCAGAAATCAAAAGCCAAGATTGAACGATTTATCAAATTTCTGCTGGCTCGGTTCCAGGTAATCTTCTACTCTTGAGAAAACTTCAGCATCAACGAGATGGTGATTTATGCTTTGGCAGAAATACCTCTTATGTCCCTCAACTGAACTTTGCAGGCTCGCAAGTTGTCAAAGTATTTAGTACATTCACCACCTATTTGTAGATACTAAACTTCAGCAGTACTTATCAACCACTTTACTACACATAAACACCTCACTACACATATATACTATACAGGAGGAACACTCTATTCCATGGTGCTAGTACTGTGTGTGTGACAGGATGGCTTGAGTGCTCAAATGATCCTCAGAGCTATGTTAGTGGGAGAGTAAACGTCAATGGTTGCAGAGTTAAAATACTTGAGAAACCTTAATACTTAGGATATCAGATTTGCTAGAGAAATCGAAAGAGTATATCATAAAACCAACGGAGTGACATATTGATTGACAATTATTGAAGCACTCGAACAAAAGCAATAAAGTTAAATACATTTTCTAAATATCATATTCGTACAACCCTCTGCTATGAATGACAAACATGGGCACTATCTAAGAGATAGAAGTGAAGAATCATAGTGTGTGAGTTGAAGTGCTCGAGAGCGCCATCAACTTTCCTAAAAGAAATAGAATGAGAGGTACATACAGCAGCAAAATTGTAAAAACTACATCTTCTATAATATGTATGGAGAGGTAGAGAACAAATTTGTTCAGCTATCTTATCAAGATGAACAGTCATTTGTCAATTGTGATTACAACAGTAGGAGACCAGTGATGTGAACAGGAGAAAATGAAAAGTACATGTATAAACGTCAAAGAACTACTATAGCAACATGTGCTCACAGCTTCTGCAACAAACTTGGAGTCAAGAGAAATTAAACTGCCTACATCTCATTTTATAAGTGACTAGATACGATATGCACAGTTCTTAAAGAAAAGTATACTATATGTAACTTTATTTTATGTATGGTCAGATATTGAAAATAGATGTCTGCGAAAAATAATGAATATAAAATGGAACGAATTCAGAAGAAGTGATGAAATCAGAGACATGTCTGGTCAACCACTAGTGACAACTGTTATAAGAAAGAGAAGATGGAGATATGTTGGGCACACCTTGAGGAGAAATAATCAACGAATATCAAAGCAGGCATTGAAGTGGGATGCAAAGGGTTCAAGAAGAGAGGTCGACCTAAAGAGACCCTGAAACGAACTTTGCTGAGAGAGGCAGGAAATATCGGTCTCAGTTCCATGGAGGAGATTGAGCGAGTTGCCCACGATAGAGCGGTATGGAGAAATTACTTGCAGGCCCTATGTAACGTATAACGGTACGAGAGGAATTATTATTATTTATGGCCAGATATGAGCACCATCGAAATTATAGCAAAGTCTATTAAGTATACTTTAATATAATTCAAAATAGTCTGTGCACGGAGGTGAGATGGCTCCATTAATGCAGTTTTCAGCAGAAGATTCTCACCGGTGCCCCAGTTTCTCTTACAAACTCGTATCCTGGGAACAAGTTTAGAGCCGTAAAGTCTTTGATAGTTCCTTCAAGCTTGAGGTTTGGTACTATTCCTGTCTTGGGGATAATAAACATTAGTAGCCCCATATTGTGTGCCCCCCATCCCCAATCCAGGTATGAGCGCATTCATTAACCGTATTCTGCTTACGTTCTCTTTCCATTACTGGATAACCATGTCTGTTAGGGCTGACATGTGCCGCGTTTGTGTGGAAATGTTGCCAACACTTCATCCTATTCATGGTCTTTGACTACCTAACACTGCCCGAAAGACATCAGGGTTTTTTAGAGCAGCCGTCTCTGATTTTTGAGCTATGTGTGCTTCCCCGACAAGGCTTGTGTTAATGAGAATCAGCGACCTTTTACCACGCCGGTATTTCCAGCATCGGCCGCATCTATTGAAGGATATGCTTTACTAAAGGTTTCTGTATTTTACTTATTTAACTCACCCATATGTTAGAGTTTAGCCCAAGTAGACTTCGAGGGTCTGATTTGGTGGCACCAGATGCTCGTCAGAACCATCTGAGTAGAAACAGGGGGCACCGGATTTAATAATTGAAACACTGGAGAATTATCTTGGTTACAGACATTTCTACATTTTTTAAAGATACCACCGTAAGCCTCATTTACTCTCCACATGATGAGCTTAATGAGCAGGTATGGCAGTGTAATTTGGTTTCATCATATACTGTATCAACTTTGGTCGACTGAAAAAAATAAAATTAGTTCATTAGAATTTAAAAAATAACACATCATTTAAGATACTTCAAGAAAATTAATGGGCGGTCTAAGGATATGTCGCTGCAGAATAATATATTATATTAAACTGGTTAATACCAATCCAAACTTCAAAATATAGTCTTATATAAGCATGCTTATATAATTAGACTGCCAGTTTCTGTTTGTGTCAGATTCTGTTGTGCCAGAACCAGCTGAACATTACTATGTTAATCTTGTTACAGCTACACATCATATTCGTTACTGTCTGCTGCGGCGGAGCGTCACACCGACTAGGGGTATAAGGATTAAATGGTGTTAATTATCACTAGTCGATAATGTTGGTGTATGACTCACGCTTGACTGGTCTTTATCTGTTCAGTCAAGTGGGGAAAAACCACCGTTGCTGTTCTTGTAAGTCTCACTAAATAACGTACGAACCTTATAAGTGGTTATTGAATACCCGGTTATGAGCCGTGTTATATGAAGGTGTTCTTTTTAATGGGAAGGCGTTACATGGGATACACCGTATAATGTAAGCTAAGCTAGGCTTAACGTGGCTATCTAAATGTTTAATGCGGCTGTGCTGTGACATGCACGGTAAGCTAGACTTGGTATGGTCAGTTGCAAGTGTAATGTGGCTGTGACATGTACACTAAGGCTAGACTTAGTATGGCCAGTTGCAAGTGTAATGTGGCTGTGACATGCACAGTAAGCTAGACTCAGTGTAGTCAGTTGCAAGTTTAATGTGGCAGTGACATGAAAAAAAGCATCTACATCATTCTTATTGAGTGTTTAACTGATTCTGATCTAGGGTATATTTCATGGATTTATTGTTGTATAAGATATTCGGTATCGTTTATTGTATCTCACTGTCCAAACAGTCTGATCATCGTCAACACTAGTCATTGGTTCTTATACTGTAAAATCGATATACTGTATAACCGTCGAAATGACAGGTTCCCATGCTCAAATTCTATTGGTCTTTTTTCTAAATTCAGGTTACTGGGAACAAATGAACTATCCACATGTTCTCATTTCGCACAGATGTTCGTTACGCAGATCTTGTTCCAAGACGTTTGTAGTCACATCTCTAAATTTATTAATTATTCTACAATGAGGATATCCGGTCTCACCTCTATTCCTTCCCTAATTTAAAAAGTTTGTTAATCGTTGGGGTTTCCCAACCATCATCTGCTTAATTTATTCTGGAATATTTCTACTTGATCTGTCTACAGCACGTTTTACCATCTCTATACTGTACTCTTGTAGTTCTGCTGTATTACATGGTCTGTATAGTCATTTCAGCACTGAACTTCATTTTACTGACATCATCTTATGTACTTGTCTTTTGTTAGACTTTCTCGCTCCGTAAACGATGCGGGTACTGGGCAACTGCAAAGTGCAGTTTCAATGTTAGTAGTATGTGTAATACTGTCTGACCTATTGTCATGCTTTATCTATTATTTCAGTAATACCGTCTACCCATTTTTCTTTACTCGCTTCTACTATTTTATATCAACATCCCAAAAACCGATATAGCGCGGTGGTCATTACACTTGCTTTGCAGACATGTGGTCCTAGCTTTAAAATCCTCAGATGGAGTGGGATTTTTCTCCTCTCTCAGAACGAACCAGCAACACTTGGGTACAAGAGATACATGTACAGGTAAAGACTACCGACGTGAACTCGACCACATCACTCATCAGGTGTTGTTGACCAAAGAAAAATACATACCCAACTCCATATTCCCTAATATAGTTAGTTAGTTTGTTCCTTTCGTGCCAAAGGCGGCACATAGGGCAGAGGTTTTAGATCTCCACGTGATGCGGTTCTTTGCTAGCAGTTGCAGATCTTGTATAGTTTTACATCCCAATAGTTTACTTTCTTGTTGGATGGTTCTTCAAAGAGTGGTCTTTGGTCTTCCACGTTTTCTTTTCCCAACTGGTGACCACATAAGGACTTGTCGATTTAGTCTCTTTTCGTCTGATCTAAGAACATGACCTAAATATTTCCACCTTCGTTTCCTTATAATATTTGATATGGGTTGTTGGTATGTTCTATCTCTCACTGTGTTGTTAGAAACGAAATCACTCCATTTGACTTTTAATAATTTTCGTAGACATTTATTCTCAAAGCTGTCCAGTTTCTTATCAATTTTCTTTGTTGATTTCAACTTTCACAACCGTAGGTCAGTACAGGAATCACACATGACCTAAATAATTTAACTTTTGTGCATATACTAAAGTCTTGAGATTGCCAGATATTCGTTAATTTAGTGAAGGCACTAGCTGCTATAGCAATACGAGAGTTTATTTCTTTCATCGTGTCTCCGTTGTTTGACACTTTACTACCCAAATATGTAAAATGTTCAACTTTCTCAAGTGTTTGGCCATTTATTACGATGTTGTCTGTCGAGTTTGTGAGGTCCATAATTTTGGTCTTGGCAGAATTGATCTCGAGACCAACCTGTTCTGCAAGTGTGCAAAGATTGCTCGTTAGTTTGTGGGTTGCTTGTGTAGTTGAATTCAATATGGCCACGCCATCGGCAAAGTCAAGATCAAATAGTCTGCTGTTATTAAGCCATTTGATACCTAGTTGATCATCTTGGGTGCATTTGCGCATGATCCAGTCTATAGCTATCCCAAAAAACATAGGTGACATAACGCAGCCCTGCTTCACACCCGAATTGACTGTGAACCAGTCTGAGTTTCCTGCATCTGTTCTTACACAGCAGGATGCTTCAGAATAGAAGGCTTTTATAATATTGATGTACTTTTCCTGGAAGCCACAGGTCTTAAGAATCTCCCAGAGAGTAGAACGATGAAGACTGTCAAACGCTTTCTGAAAGTCTATAAAATGTATTACTAGTGGTGACTGGAATTCAATTGATTCTTCTATAATGGATCTCAGCGTGAAGATATGATCGGTACAAGAACGATGTGACGAAAGCCAGCTTGTTCTTCTCTTAGCCTTGCGTCGACGGCTTTTTCAGCCTCTCCATCAAAATACTGCAGAATAGCTTGCCAGGTGTTGATAGCAGAGTTATTCCTCTCCAGTTGTTGCAATTTGACAAATCGCCTTTTTTTGGGAGCTTATGATATAAAACTGGTACATCACTTACTTTTATCAACATCCATTAACCAATTATAGTATTCCATTTGAATGTTTTGCTATTAATACATGATTGACTATATACTACAAAATATGGAGGACTCTTCAAAGATGATTATATATTCGTCTTAAATAACCCAGCATACAGAGATTGAGTAGTTCTTGCTTTTCGACTCTATAGTGACATGTAGTATTTATGTTGTTCATAGCAATGAAGAGCTGTCTTTGGGATTTATTTTTACCCACTCCGAACAAAAACCAGAATTGAACTGTCCTCGCACTATGGGACGAGGTGGCTCTATGCACTTCTCAGTGATACCGTAGTCACAGTAAGGTTCACTGTGCCCATTCCTCACCACCAGATTGTCTGCTGGGGATGCCCATCTCTACTATGTCCTATGCATGTATCCAAATGTTTATAAGAGAATCATTACGTTCTGATTCACTGCACCTTTACCATTGGCGTAAGTCGTCAGAAAACTACACATGTTGATTATCTATCCACAGTCTAGTCAATATAATTCTGGATTTTTCCCAACCACATTGTCCATTAGAAGAAACACATTTGTATAGATGGACCACTGGTAAAATTCAAGTAAAATAAAACATCACTTTACATTACCACATCTACTGAGTTACACTATATCTGTTCGAGATTTGATTGTTCATAGGGTAGGCCGTCAGAGCTGACTCATACCCAAGATTATATATATATATATATATATATATATAATTTCACTAGTTGGTTGTCAATGAAACGTCACTGTATTCCTGTTTTCACTAATCTGATAACACATGTAGTGTGCATTGACAACCGAATTGAACGTGGTGACGTTAAAGCTAGTTTATCTCCGCGGAGCCTTTGCATTATTGATGTCTCACCATCTCTATCGTCGGCGTTTCCTATGGTAACAGCGGCCATATGGCCTTACATTACAGGCAACGTGCGTCATAAATGTATAGTTTATTACTCTGTGATCTGATAATTTACCCATAATACCTTACGTTAGTCTGGATTTTTTAAGTGCGTGAATTAATAGTATATTTTCCCCCGTCAATTATTTCATGCCACGAGGAACAAAATCCAGTTTGTGGCCGTCTCAAGCAATCGCATCAATATCTTATGTGAGTGTAATTGCTGTCTTTCGAAGTATGACGCGCGTGGATGAATTCTGAACATACTGACGACAAAGTACATGTGCGGATAATAACACTTGCTGACGTCATTTGAGAGGTCAGAAATAAACTTGAATACACATTATTCTCAATCACGATAGCAGCAGCAGCAGTTATCTCGTTCTCTCCCACTACCTTCACAATGTAGGATACAATACTATGCGACGAGCACATCAATATGTACAAATGATAGTTGTTAATCTATGACAAAGTACAACTCTGAATCTACCGAGTTTTGTCATCTCACTTTAGTTGTTGATATTGTTATTTGCTTGTTTCATTGTTCAATTAAATGATTTGTGATGCTCTCTGTGTGGAGGGTTCCTCTGGAGCTGAGGTACGGTGCTCGCCTCATGCTCCAAAGTACTCGATTCCTTTCTCACGTGTTACGATCGAACTGTTTGCCAGTATTCTCTGATCTCAATATAGATGATACCTAATTCCTAGTCCATGTACGTTTAAACGTCAGTTCCATGTTCAAGTTAAACATCTAAAAGAACCATTGACAGTTGGAAATCGATAAAGTGTAAGCTGGAAAGCCGCTGCCTGGACAACAATCATTAGTACCAATTAAAAATCAAATTTAACAAATTTTCGCTATCTTGTATCGGGGATCCTTGTAGATACTACGGAGTTCGTGCATAGTCGCTGTGACCTTCGTGTGTAAGAAAGAGATAAAAGCACACACAGTTATACTCAGAAGTGCAATGACGATAGACCAATAAATGAATCATTTGAAACTGGTAATCAAGAGAATCTTTATTTTCAACATTGTAAACATCTCCACTACTACCTTTTATCTTCAATCTACATAAGTGACTACACATGTTTTCTAATGTCCTGCTATTGGACTAGTAATAATGGATTGTAGACAGTTATTAAGGAATGATAAAATCCACCAAAATAGAATAAATTCTGTTAAATCAATCAGTTTTCTTGGCGATTGTTTTTCTACTCAAGTCAGCACATGACTCTTTCCTCAGACTTCCCCCCTAAATCTCAGACTTGACAGTATTTTCCAATCTCAACTGTACGGTTCACCAAGCTACAGACAGTAAACATTCATTCATTCCTTATGCGTTTGAAAGATGATGAAAAGCTGATTTATAGCAACTAGATAGGCTGCGGTAAGATTGCAAATGAAAGACATTACCTTTGAATATATTTTTTTTTCGCCCGAGTGGTTACCGGGGCCCAAATTTGGGGTGTAAAGAATAGAACAACTGTTGCCTGCCAAGCATGTCGTAAGAGGCGACTAAGGAGGTTTGGATGAAATCGGATACACGTGTCCTAAACGTGTAGAAGTCAATGCGTTTAGGGGCCTACCAAACCTATGTGCAACGTATGCACGTTCTTGGCAAAGGTCAAACATATCACAAGAAGTGATGAAAATTGGTCGTAAAGAATGAACGCAAAGAAGAAGAAGAATATGTTTTAAATGCAGTTTTTGTAAGGGCAAACACAAAATAGTCAACAGAATTGACATGTCGGTAAATAGACCTTCGTCTAGGAAACAAGACACATACTTGACATACACACATCACCATTTCGGTGAATATGTCACATACACACATTTAACTAAACACTAACCACGATACATGAAGGGAAATGTGACATGCACGTATATGCTAATTTTCAGCATGGTAACATTGGCGAAATCCGGAATGAGGAAATGGTTTGGTTGTGTTTGATTGACAGTTCGTGAAGATAATGAGAATATTGTTTATGGTGGTTTTTCTTTCTTTCTTTCAAGAGTATTTCAATTTGTACATATTCAGACTTATCCTTATTTCTGTCATCCTTGACCTATTACAGTTATATGCTAAATTCGCGTGAATCCTTTATTGCTCCAGAAACCGCTTCAGAAACCGCGATATAACAGTAGTTAGTGCACTGGCTTCATAGACACCGCTTTTACAACATACAGTGTTACAAAAAAGCTGATTGTTTGGCCAAATACAGAGGAAAAGTGACAATAAAAGATTACGAGAAAGATTAAAACTATCCCAGAAGGACAATGTAATGAGTGTAAGACCACACAAATTAGAGGATGAATATTACCAACTGACCAGCAGAGACTTTGCCTCAACAGGCCACAACAAAATGAGACACCTCTTGTGTAATAAATTCAAGATAGGCATCTCTTGCCGCTGTCATTGGGAATTGACAAATGTTGCGACAGAACGTGTTCTACAAAAAAAAAAAAAAAAAATGTTCGCCGCAGGTAGACCTTAGAAAATTAGTATGGTTCACAACTACCTTTAAAAAAAACTCTATTGTAATTTAAATGCGGATATAGACAGCAGACTATAAAAGAAAATAAGGAAAGAATCTCAACTGAGTAATGATCCAGTGTCTAATATGATTAATAATATACATTCTAATATGATTAATGATATACATTCTAATATGATTAATGATATACATTCTAATATGATTAATGATATACATTCTAATATGATTAATGATATACATTCTAAAATGATTAATGATCCACAGTCTAAAATGAGTATTGATACATAGTCTAAACTGATTAATGATACACAGTCTAAAATGATTATGATCCACAGTCTAAAATGAGTATTGATACATAGTCTAAACTGATTAATGATACACAGTCTAAAATGATTATGATCCACAGTCTAAAATGAGTATTGATACATAGTCTAAAATGAGTATTGATACATAGTCTAAAATGAGTATTGATATACAGTTTAAAACGAGTAATAACCCACAATAATGACCATGAAATGATGTGTCTGTAATCTACATAAAAAATATAGTAAGATCGCTGTGATCAAGTGTTTGATATAAACGGTGAAGTTATTTCAGAAGTAGGGATTATAAATTAGTCTACTGTACATGACAGCACACTCACTATAATTTGTCGACATGCTTAAACGAGCAAAAAAAACAACCTCGTAGAGGTTGACAGGTAATTTGAGGCATTTAGTGGCAGGTAAATAAATATACGTTGTACTATTTTGCTATGTTCACCTATCTATCTTGAGAATGTAAGTGCGAAAGAGAGATAAAAAGAACACCGTGCGCTGGGAACCAGAGGTGCATCTATGACACCAATGGTGGGACCTTTCGTTGATACTCCCCACCTATTTTCTTTTTGTCGTTGATTATTTTATTTATTATTTTTCCGATCCAGAAGCACTAGAGCTGAAAGCTCTTCGGCTCGGTGTCATGGACATCGTAACCCTTCGGCTCGGTGCCACGAACACCGTAAAGGGAACCTGTAGCTTTTCTGCCAGTCCGCGGAGTTGAACCCGCACTTACAGAGGACTAGTCACCGTAGTCCAACGCGCTACGAACACGCGGGCTTCGTCGTTGATTAAAGACCGAGAAGCAATTCATGACCATCGAGGGCGGCAACAAACTTCCTGAACATATTTGATTTGTAATAGACTAAAGGGAATAGAAAGATCAAGTATGACGCAGAATAAGAGAGTGATATATATATATATATATATATATATATATATATAATGTGTGTAGGTGTGTTTGTGACGGTGTTGATAATGCAGGCTTCGTAAATGCACTTAAAGATATACATCATTTACCACCGCCTATTGTGGCCAAATTTAGGTTGTGTGCCCTTTTGATGTTCGTGCGCAGACGACTGAGCTGTGTGGTGGGTAGGAAAATCCTGATGTAAAGAGTTACCTTGAAAGTTGCTGTAGTTGCGTTCTGCTGCTGCAGTTGCACCTGTATTTACGTTCTGTGTTTAAAACATGTGCTAGTGATGCCGTGTTTCATGTGTGGTGTTGCACACTCTCACCTTTCAGATCACAGCTTTATCAGCAGAATTATAATAAACGCAGTTTACCAGAACATTTAGAATTTGGTGTGTACATTATGTTAGATAAACAGTAGAATACCAAAATATCTCCTTCTCTATGGAGAATCTGCTGCACTGACGGGTAGGAAATCTCGGCACATTAGCATTATTAATATTTGTACATCAATTTAAGATAGAAAGAAATGAACATATTGAATCTTAGTCTTCTTCTTCGAACGCTCCATATCGACCACTTATCAACCACTCTGTGTGATCTGAGCCTAAGAGCGATTGTACGTTGTGCCAGTTATGCGCCTAACAGTAGGCCAGCACATCCGATTTCTGCGCTGCTTTTTATTTACTAGGGTAGCATCCCTAGGGCCTACATCAGTGGCCTCTTACGACACGCATTGTAGGTCGCATTGGTACTATTCTTTGCTTACCTTACGGGCCCCACACCCCACAGGCGATTGAATCCTAATAATCTAGTTCTTAACTTCTATTGCTTATCGTTTAGCACATCTATCATTCTGCAGACATCAGACCACGGCGGCCGTGGTTGTTCTTTCATTCTTGTCTAAATGGACTAGACCTCGAAGTCATTGACTGATTTCGAATAGTGTCTCTTGTTGCTCAGCCAATCTTTCGTAAATATTTAATTACTAATGTTTCAAGTTGACCTTTGTGGATTTTTATCATTGCGCGGGACTCAATTTCATAGGTCAGTACTATTACATGCTTGACTTCAGGTTCATCACGAGGGATAGTCAAAACCGCATTCAGCAATATGCCAGATACCAATATCTAAATAAAAATACAAGTGTAGTCACTGGATGCTGTTTATATTATCTATTTCTCTATGAAATATGGGTATGGAGTAAACAACTAAAGGAAAAATGACAACCGTTGAGATGTTAATTTACAAAAGATTTGTCGTATTTCATAGACACAGAACCAATAACCAATTGATGAAGTCTGGAAAAGTTAGGGACACAGAGGAAATTGTTAAAGAGAGACATTGCACTTGGCAGAAAATCAACATTTAGGGAAACTTTGTGGACAAAAGGAAGACGGGGATATATAATTGGGTGAGAAATATTAAGAGATGGACACAAAACAGTTTGACTGAATACACCATCCCGACAAGAGACAGGAAATATTGGAGATCATTGCAGCATACCTTCGTTTTTGATACGACACATATTCAGTTAATTAATCAATTAATAAAATGTGTACTTGATAATTATACATATAAGACACATTATGCTCGTAATAACGGATACACGACACTCTGACAATAGCTATCAACATAAGCAGTTCATTGTAAATTTCACTCAGCAATAATATTCTGTATTTTGGTATTTTGCAGGTGTTCAGTGTTTCATTGCAGCTCAAGTATGTTAGTCATTGCTGGAATGCGGTAAATCGGATGTATGAATTCCCAGTTAAATTTCTTTAGCAACAGAAGTGGATATTGTACTTCTAAACTGCAACTTCAGCGACATTTAAAACATGTAAGTAATTAATGTTATCAGTATATATCTGGGGTGGTAATATGACGGACTGGTCTTTCGTGTGCATTATAATGTGTTTTATTTTTACTAATAGTCCAAAAATCACAGCATTGTTCTAACTCTACACCGACTGTTTATGCAGATGCTCTTGCATAGATTAAGTAAGTGGTCATTAACTCATATGTTGACACTACTTTCCACAACTTATTCCTATCTACTTGGTGGATCTTTTTTCCGGATTCACGAACGCAACGTGTAGGTGTTTATCCGATTCTACAGTCCTTTCGACTAACTGCCGGAGCCTGAAAAGTTTGTCTATGTTGCGTCTGTTCTTCCAGAATCCTATTGGTGAGTCGTTAAGTTGGTTCGATGGTAATGTGCAACCTTTTTTCAAGTATTTTACAGAATATTTTTCCGGTGTGACTCAGTAGCGCGATTCCTCTAGCGCTATTCCCCTATATTTCCTAACTCGTTTTGCTACCTTTCTTCTTCCAGATGGGAACTATTATTACATTCCTACAATCTTTTAGTGTTTCTTGTGTGAATAGTATGTGTAGCCAGCTTATTTCGACCTTCTTAGCTGCTTTGAGTAGGTCGACATGGATATTGTCTTGGTCTGGTGTTTTGTGAGACGAAGACATATTTACAGCATTTCTAATCTCGGAAAGTGTATACTTGGTTATAGATCTGTTCTTATGTTTATTGCGTTTTCTTTAGTTTTAAAAATTCCTTGTGGGCTTTAATAAAAACAATTTATGTCCCATGTGGTTGAAAAAGGGAGGAGAAAGGAAGAACCCTTCACAAATACTATACCATCATTCATTGTTCAAAGTATGCAATATAACCACATTGGTCAGTGTAATACCGCGGGTAGTGCGCTTAATTCAAAACATCAGATGTATAGGGTTTCAAATCCCAGTACTGTCGACATATAGCTAGCTGAAAATGCGTACCCGACATTCACATTTTTCCTTCTGATACTACACTTTTAAATGCTCTGATGCTGGTACTGTAGGCAGACTTGAAGGATCTGAGCACCTTATGGAAGCAATCTGAAGACAGAGACATAGATTTTAATAAGTTTACCGTCCCCGATCAAGAAGCACTTTAGCTTTTTCAGCTCTTCGGCTCGATGCCATGGACATCGTAACCCTTCGTTTCGGTGCCATGAACACCGTAAATCTGGAGAACCTGTGACTTTTTTTGTCAACCCGCGGAATTGAACCGCACTCACAGTGGGCTTTTCACCCGTCGTCTAACGCACTACGAACACGCTGGGCAGACGGACAAGTTCACCGTTTAAAAAAAAAATCTTACCATCTGTGGATAGGTCAGCTCTCTTGACTTGAACTGTTGAGTGATGCTATTATTTCAAAATGATTGTCAAGTTTAGTTGCTTTTTCTAGAATATTGTTAACTTTGTGGATATTATACGGATCTACATCCCCAGAGTCGCCATCCACACTTGGGAACTGAATAGAACAGAATAACTGAATAAAGTCGAATAACTGAATAGTTATTATCATCAGACCTTCTTGTTGCCAGTGGTTTACAGGACAGCAAATGTCTCTCTACGCCGAATTCTATTCTGGGCTGTATTCTTCAGCTTTTTCCATGAGACTTCAGCATCTCTGATCCCCATTACTGTTTTACCGTTCTTTGTCATGAATCCTTTGGCCTCTGCACACTTCTCTTCTCCTGCACACTTCTCTTCTCCATGGGTTCTAGTCAGGTGTTTATTTGGTTATGTTATGGACATAAATTGAAGATGTACTTTGTAGTACGATGCCAGTTAGATCCCGAAACCGTTGTTTCTGATTTATGTAATACATACTGTGACAATCATACTTAGAAGTCACAAACGTTCAGATAACAAGGTTAATTTCAGGTGTCAGAGTTGTACCAGAGACATATTCAGAAATCAGATATTCAGCAAGAGTTTGTGAATACAAAAGACTGGATCAGTTTGTAGAATCTAAGATGACAACAGTAAATAGAGAAGTCATATTTAAACACAGTAATGTAGGTGAAGATATTTATAGAGCTATAAACCGCACAAGACCTTAACGATTGTTGCTGAATACCAATTTCAGACCACAAAAATTTCGATAGACAACGTACAGTTCACTTCAAAACACAACGTAGCACATAACCGTACAACATGTAGAATGATGGACAGAACATAGGAGAAAATTGATACAAGGACCCAGTGTCTAAACAAAATTAGTTTTAGAAACGTATTATTGTGTAAAAGTGTTACATTTTGTCTATCTGACACCAACGTTGGGAAGGTCGATCGTTCGTCACTAAACATGAACTGCTATTGTCGTTTTTATTTGACATGTCTCTGTCTAGGACATAAAACATTTTTATATTGAATAACTCATTTGGTGTGTTGTTCTATATGTTTAAAACACTATTTTGTATTGTAGTTAACAATCGTAAACTGTGCTAGAAAAAAATACAACAGAACTACTGTACATCATTATTCATTTCTCTATATATAACAATTATTCGAAGTCACTGGAGTATTTTATGCACATTTTATGTGACATGCACGTATATGCTAATTTTCAGCATGGTAACATTGGCGAAATCCGGAATGAGGAAATGGTTTGGTTGTGTTTGATTGACAGTTCGTGAAGATAATGAGAATATTGTTTATGGTGGTTTTTCTTTCTTTCTTTCAAGAGTATTTCAATTTGTACATATTCAGACTTATCCTTATTTCTGTCATCCTTGACCTATTACAGTTATATGCTAAATTCGCGTGAATCCTTTATTGCTCCAGAAACCGCTTCAGAAACCGCGATATAACAGTAGTTAGTGCACTGGCTTCATAGACACCGCTTTTACAACATACAGTGTTACAAAAAAGCTGATTGTTTGGCCAAATACAGAGGAAAAGTGACAATAAAAGATTACGAGAAAGATTAAAACTATCCCAGAAGGACAATGTAATGAGTGTAAGACCACACAAATTAGAGGATGAATATTACCAACTGACCAGCAGAGACTTTGCCTCAACAGGCCACAACAAAATGAGACACCTCTTGTGTAATAAATTCAAGATAGGCATCTCTTGCCGCTGTCATTGGGAATTGACAAATGTTGCGACAGAACGTGTTCTACAAAAAAAAAAAAAATGTTCCGCAGGTAGACCTTAGAAAATTAGTATGGTTCACAACTACCTTTAAAAAAAACTCTATTGTAATTTAAATGCGGATATAGACAGCAGACTATAAAAGAAAATAAGGAAAGAATCTCAACTGAGTAATGATCCAGTGTCTAATATGATTAATAATATACATTCTAATATGATTAATGATATACATTCTAATATGATTAATGATACATTTATATATTAATAGATTAAGTAACATTCTAATATGATTAATGATATACATTCTAAAATGATTAATGATCCACAGTCTAAAATGAGTATTGATACATAGTCTAAACTGATTAATGATACACAGTCTAAAATGATTATGATCCACAGTCTAAAATGAGTATTGATACATAGTCTAAACTGATTAATGATACACAGTCTAAAATGATTATGATCCACAGTCTAAAATGAGTATTGATACATAGTCTAAAATGAGTATTGATACATAGTCTAAAATGAGTATTGATATACAGTTTAAAACGAGTAATAACCCACAATAATGACCATGAAATGATGTGTCTGTAATCTACATAAAAAATATAGTAAGATCGCTGTGATCAAGTGTTTGATATAAACGGTGAAGTTATTTCAGAAGTAGGGATTATAAATTAGTCTACTGTACATGACAGCACACTCACTATAATTTGTCGACATGCTTAAACGAGCAAAAAAAACAACCTCGTAGAGGTTGACAGGTAATTTGAGGCATTTAGTGGCAGGTAAATAAATATACGTTGTACTATTTTGCTATGTTCACCTATCTATCTTGAGAATGTAAGTGCGAAAGAGAGATAAAAAGAACACCGTGCGCTGGGAACCAGAGGTGCATCTATGACACCAATGGTGGGACCTTTCGTTGATACTCCCCACCTATTTTCTTTTTGTCGTTGATTATTTTATTTATTATTTTTCCGATCCAGAAGCACTAGAGCTGAAAGCTCTTCGGCTCGGTGTCATGGACATCGTAACCCTTCGCTCGGTGCCACGAACACCGTAAAGGGAACCTGTAGCTTTTCTGCCAGTCCGCGGAGTTGAACCCGCACTTACAGAGGACTAGTCACCCGTAGTCCAACGCGCTACGAACACGCGGCTTCGCGTTGATTAAAGACCGAGAAGCAATTCATGACCATCGAGGGCGGCAACAAACTTCCTGAACATATTTGATTTGTAATAGACTAAAGGGAATAGAAAGATCAAGTATGACGCAGAATAAGAGAGTGATATATATATATATATATATATATATATATATATATATATATATATGTGTAGGTGTGTTTGTGACGGTGTTGATAATGCAGGCTTCGTAAATGCACTTAAAGATATACATCATTTACCACCGCCTATTGTGGCCAAATTTAGGTTGTGTGCCCTTTTTGATGTTCGTGCGAGAGCGACTGAGCTGTGTGGTGGGTAGGAAAATCCTGATGTAAAGAGTTACCTTGAAAGTTGCTGTAGTTGCGTTCTGCTGCTGCAGTTGCACCTGTATTTACGTTCTGTGTTTAAAACATGTGCTAGTGATGCCGTGTTTCATGTGTGGTGTTGCACACTCTCACCTTTCAGATCACA
The DNA here is from genome assembly GCA_020796225.1 of Arion vulgaris. Classification (NCBI taxonomy): domain Eukaryota; kingdom Metazoa; phylum Mollusca; class Gastropoda; order Stylommatophora; family Arionidae; genus Arion; species Arion vulgaris. The sequence continues at coordinate 24,741,961 of CM036756.1, forward strand.
GCTTTATCAGCAGAATTATAATAAACGCAGTTTACCAGAACATTTAGAATTTGGTGTGTACATTATGTTAGATAAACAGTAGAATACCAAAATATCTCCTTCTCTATGGAGAATCTGCTGCATGACGGTAGGAAATCTCGCACATTAGCATTATTAATATTTGTACATCAATTTAAGATAGAAAGAAATGAACATATTGAATCTTAGTCTTCTTCTTCGAACGCTCCATATCGACCACTTATCAACCACTCTGTGTGATCTGAGCCTAAGAGCGATTGTTCGTTGTGCCAGTTATGCGCCTAACAGTAGGCCAGCACATCCGATTTCTGCGCTGCTTTTTATTTACTAGGTAGCATCCCTAGGGCCTACATCAGTGGCCTCTTACGACACGCATTGTAGGTCGCATTGGTACTATTCTTTGCTTACCTTACGGGCCCCACACCCCACAGGCGATTGAATCCTAATAATCTAGTTCTTAACTTCTATTGCTTATCGTTTAGCACATCTATCATTCTGCAGACATCAGACCACGGCGGCCGTGGTTGTTCTTTCATTCTTGTCTAAATGGACTAGACCTCGAAGTCATTGACTGATTTCGAATAGTGTCTCTTGTTGCTCAGCCAATCTTTCGTAAATATTTAATTACTAATGTTTCAAGTTGACCTTTGTGGATTTTTATCATTGCTGGACTCAATTTCATAGGTCAGTACTATTACATGCTTGACTTCAGGTTCATCACGAGGATAGTCAAACCGCATTCAGCAATATGCCAGATACCAATATCTAAATAAAAATACAAGTGTAGTCACTGGATGCTGTTTATATTATCTATTTCTCTATGAAATATGGGTATGGAGTAAACAACTAAAGGAAAAATGACAACCGTTGAGATGTTAATTTACAAAAGATTTGTCGTATTTCATAGACACAGAACCAATAACCAATTGATGAAGTCTGGAAAAGTTAGGGACACAGAGGAAATTGTTAAAGAGAGACATTGCACTTGGCAGAAAATCAACATTTAGGGAAACTTTGTGGACAAAAGGAAGACGGGGATATATAATTGGGTGAGAAATATTAAGAGATGGACACAAAACAGTTTGACTGAATACACCATCCCGACAAGAGACAGGAAATATTGGAGATCATTGCAGCATACCTTCGTTTTTGATACGACACATATTCAGTTAATTAATCAATTAATAAAATGTGTACTTGATAATTATACATATAAGACACATTATGCTCGTAATAACGGATACACGACACTCTGACAATAGCTATCAACATAAGCAGTTCATTGTAAATTTCACTCAGCAATAATATTCTGTATTTTGGTATTTTGCAGGTGTTCAGTGTTTCATTGCAGCTCAAGTATGTTAGTCATTGCTGGAATGCGGTAAATCGGATGTATGAATTCCCAGTTAAATTTCTTTAGCAACAGAAGTGGATATTGTACTTCTAAACTGCAACTTCAGCGACATTTAAAACATGTAAGTAATTAATGTTATCAGTATATATCTGGGGTGGTAATATGACGGACTGGTCTTTCGTGTGCATTATAATGTGTTTTATTTTTACTAATAGTCCAAAAATCACAGCATTGTTCTAACTCTACACCGACTGTTTATGCAGATGCTCTTGCATAGATTAAGTAAGTGGTCATTAACTCATATGTTGACACTACTTTCCACAACTTATTCCTATCTACTTGGTGGATCTTTTTCCGGATTCACGAGACAACGGTGAGGTGTTTATCCGATTCTACAGTCCTTTCGACTAACTGCCGGAGCCTGAAAAGTTTGTCTATGTTGCGTCTGTTCTTCCAGAATCCTATTGGTGAGTCGTTAAGTTGGTTCGATGGTAATGTGCAACCTTTTTTCAAGTATTTTACAGAATATTTTTCCGGTGTGACTCAGTAGCGCGATTCCTCTAGCGCTATTCCCCTATATTTCCTAACTCGTTTTGCTACCTTTCTTCTTCCAGATGGGAACTATTATTACATTCCTACAATCTTTTAGTGTTTCTTGTGTGAATAGTATGTGTAGCCAGCTTATTTCGACCTTCTTAGCTGCTTTGAGTAGGTCGACATGGATATTGTCTTGGTCTGGTGTTTTGTGAGACGAAGACATATTTACAGCATTTCTAATCTCGGAAAGTGTATACTTGGTTATAGATCTGTTCTTATGTTTATTGCGTTTTCTTTAGTTTTAAAAATTCCTTGTGGGCTTTAATAAAAACAATTTATGTCCCATGTGGTTGAAAAAGAGGAGGAGAAAGGGAAGAACCCTTCACAAATACTATACCATCATTCATTGTTCAAAGTATGCAATATAACCACATTGGTCAGTGTAATACCGCGGGTAGTGCGCTTAATTCAAAACACCAGATGTATAGGGTTTCAAATCCCAGTACTGTCGACATATAGCTAGCTGAAAATGCGTACCCGACATTCACATTTTTCCTTCTGATACTACACTTTTAAATGCTCTGATGCTGGTACTGTAGGCAGACTTGAAGGATCTGAGCACCTTATGGAAGCAATCTGAAGACAGAGACATAGATTTTAATAAGTTTACCGTCCCCGATCAAGAAGCACTTTGCTTTTCAGCTCTTGCTCGATGCCATGGACATCGTAACCCTTCGGTTCGGTGCCATGAACACCGTAAATCTGGAAAACCTGTGACTTTTTGTCAACCGCGGAATTGAACCGCACTCACAGTGGGCTTTTCACCCGTCGTCTAACGCACTACGAACACGCTGGGCAGACGGACAAGTTCACCGTTTAAAAAAAAAATCTTACCATCTGTGGATAGGTCAGCTCTCTTGACTTGAACTGTTGAGTGATGCTATTATTTCAAAATGATTGTCAAGTTTAGTTGCTTTTTCTAGAATATTGTTAACTTTGTGGATATTATACGGATCTACATCCCCAGAGTCGCCATCCACACTTGGGAACTGAATAGAACAGAATAACTGAATAAAGTCGAATAACTGAATAGTTATTATCATCAGACCTTCTTGTTGCCAGTGGTTTACAGGACAGCAAATGTCTCTCTACGCCGAATTCTATTCTGGGCTGTATTCTTCAGCTTTTTCCATGAGACTTCAGCATCTCTGATCCCCATTACTGTTTTACCGTTCTTTGTCATGAATCCTTTGGCCTCTGCACACTTCTCTTCTCCTGCACACTTCTCTTCTCCATGGGTTCTAGTCAGGTGTTTATTTGGTTATGTTATGGACATAAATTGAAGATGTACTTTGTAGTACGATGCCAGTTAGATCCCGAAACCGTTGTTTCTGATTTATGTAATACATACTGTGACAATCATACTTAGAAGTCACAAACGTTCAGATAACAAGGTTAATTTCAGGTGTCAGAGTTGTACCAGAGACATATTCAGAAATCAGATATTCAGCAAGAGTTTGTGAATACAAAAGACTGGATCAGTTTGTAGAATCTAAGATGACAACAGTAAATAGAGAAGTCATATTTAAACACAGTAATGTAGGTGAAGATATTTATAGAGCTATAAACCGCACAAGACCTTAACGATTGTTGCTGAATACCAATTTCAGACCACAAAAATTTCGATAGACAACGTACAGTTCACTTCAAAACACAACGTAGCCATAACACGTACAACATGTAGAATGATGGACAGAACATAGGAGAAAATTGATACAAGGACCCAGTGTCTAAACAAAATTAGTTTTAGAAACGTATTATTGTGTAAAAGTGTTACATTTTGTCTATCTGACACCAACGTTGGGAAGGTCTGACGTTCGTCACTAAACATGAACTGCTATTGTCGTTTTTATTTGACATGTCTCTGTCTAGGACATAAAACATTTTTATATTGAATAACTCATTTGGTGTGTTGTTCTATATGTTTAAAACACTATTTTGTATTGTAGTTAACAATCGTAAACTGTGCTAGAAAAAAATACAACAGAACTACTGTACATCATTATTCATTTCTCTATATATAACAATTATTCGAAGTCACTGGAGTATTTTATGCACATTTTATGTGACATGCACGTATATGCTAATTTTCAGCATGGTAACATTGGCGAAATCCGGAATGAGGAAATGGTTTGGTTGTGTTTGATTGACAGTTCGTGAAGATAATGAGAATATTGTTTATGGTGGTTTTTCTTTCTTTCTTTCAAGAGTATTTCAATTTGTACATATTCAGACTTATCCTTATTTCTGTCATCCTTGACCTATTACAGTTATATGCTAAATTCGCGTGAATCCTTTATTGCTCCAGAAACCGCTTCAGAAACCGCGATATAACAGTAGTTAGTGCACTGGCTTCATAGACACCGCTTTTACAACATACAGTGTTACAAAAAAGCTGATTGTTTGGCCAAATACAGAGGAAAAGTGACAATAAAAGATTACGAGAAAGATTAAAACTATCCCAGAAGGACAATGTAATGAGTGTAAGACCACACAAATTAGAGGATGAATATTACCAACTGACCAGCAGAGACTTTGCCTCAACAGGCCACAACAAAATGAGACACCTCTTGTGTAATAAATTCAAGATAGGCATCTCTTGCCGCTGTCATTGGGAATTGACAAATGTTGCGACAGAACGTGTTCTACAAAAAAAAAAAATGTTAGCCTGCAGGTAGACCTTAGAAAATTAGTATGGTTCACAACTACCTTTAAAAAAAACTCTATTGTAATTTAAATGCGGATATAGACAGCAGACTATAAAAGAAAATAAGGAAAGAATCTCAACTGAGTAATGATCCAGTGTCTAATATGATTAATAATATACATTCTAATATGATTAATGATATACATTCTAATATGATTAATGATATACATTCTAATATGATTAATGATATACATTCTAATATGATTAATGATATACATTCTAAAATGATTAATGATCCACAGTCTAAAATGAGTATTGATACATAGTCTAAACTGATTAATGATACACAGTCTAAAATGATTATGATCCACAGTCTAAAATGAGTATTGATACATAGTCTAAACTGATTAATGATACACAGTCTAAAATGATTATGATCCACAGTCTAAAATGAGTATTGATACATAGTCTAAAATGAGTATTGATACATAGTCTAAAATGAGTATTGATATACAGTTTAAAACGAGTAATAACCCACAATAATGACCATGAAATGATGTGTCTGTAATCTACATAAAAAATATAGTAAGATCGCTGTGATCAAGTGTTTGATATAAACGGTGAAGTTATTTCAGAAGTAGGGATTATAAATTAGTCTACTGTACATGACAGCACACTCACTATAATTTGTCGACATGCTAAGCAGAGCAAAAAAACAACCTCGTAGAGGTTGACAGGTAATTTGAGGCATTTAGTGGCAGGTAAATAAATATACGTTGTACTATTTTGCTATGTTCACCTATCTATCTTGAGAATGTAAGTGCGAAAGAGATAAAAGAACACCGTGCGCTGGGAACCAGAGGTGCATCTATGACACCAATGGTGGGACCTTTCGTTGATACTCCCCACCTATTTTCTTTTTGTCGTTGATTATTTTATTTATTATTTTTCCGATCCAGAAGCACTAGAGCTGAAAGCTCTTCGGCTCGGTGTCATGGACATCGTAACCCTTCGGCTCGGTGCCACGAACACCGTAAAGGGAACCTGTAGCTTTTCTGCCAGTCCGCGGAGTTGAACCCGCACTTACAGAGGACTAGTCACCCGTAGTCAACGCGCTACGAACACGCGGGCTTCGTCGTTGATTAAAGACCGAGAAGCAATTCATGACCATCGAGGGCGGCAACAAACTTCCTGAACATATTTGATTTGTAATAGACTAAAGGGAATAGAAAGATCAAGTATGACGCAGAATAAGAGAGTGATATATATATATATATATATATATATATATATATATATATAATATGTGTGAGGTGTGTTTGTGACGGTGTTGATAATGCAGGCTTCAGTAAATGCACTTAAAGATATACATCATTTACCACCGCCTATTGTGGCCAAATTTAGGTTGTGTGCCCTTTTGATGTTCGTGCGCAGACGACTGAGCTGTGTGGTGGGTAGGAAAATCCTGATGTAAAGAGTTACCTTGAAAGTTGCTGTAGTTGCGTTCTGCTGCTGCAGTTGCACCTGTATTTACGTTCTGTGTTTAAAACATGTGCTAGTGATGCCGTGTTTCATGTGTGGTGTTGCACACTCTCACCTTTCAGATCACAGCTTTATCAGCAGAATTATAATAAACGCAGTTTACCAGAACATTTAGAATTTGGTGTGTACATTATGTTAGATAAACAGTAGAATACCAAAATATCTCCTTCTCTATGGAGAATCTGCTGCACTGACGGGTAGGAAATCTCGGCACATTAGCATTATTAATATTTGTACATCAATTTAAGATAGAAAGAAATGAACATATTGAATCTTAGTCTTCTTCTTCGAACGCTCCATATCGACCACTTATCAACCACTCTGTGTGATCTGAGCCTAAGAGCGATTGTACGTTGTGCCAGTTATGCGCCTAACAGTAGGCCAGCACATCCGATTTCTGCGCTGCTTTTTATTTACTAGGTAGCATCCCTAGGGCCTACATCAGTGGCCTCTTACGACACGCATTGTAGGTCGCATTGGTACTATTCTTTGCTTACCTTACGGGCCCCACACCCCACAGGCGATTGAATCCTAATAATCTAGTTCTTAACTTCTATTGCTTATCGTTTAGCACATCTATCATTCTGCAGACATCAGACCACGGCGGCCGTGGTTGTTCTTTCATTCTTGTCTAAATGGACTAGACCTCGAAGTCATTGACTGATTTCGAATAGTGTCTCTTGTTGCTCAGCCAATCTTTCGTAAATATTTAATTACTAATGTTTCAAGTTGACCTTTGTGGATTTTTATCATTGCGCGGGACTCAATTTCATGAGTCAGTACTATTACATGCTTGACTTCAGGTTCATCACGAGGGATAGTCAAAACCGCATTCAGCAATATGCCAGATACCAATATCTAAATAAAAATACAAGTGTAGTCACTGGATGCTGTTTATATTATCTATTTCTCTATGAAATATGGGTATGGAGTAAACAACTAAAGGAAAAATGACAACCGTTGAGATGTTAATTTACAAAAGATTTGTCGTATTTCATAGACACAGAACCAATAACCAATTGATGAAGTCTGGAAAAGTTAGGGACACAGAGGAAATTGTTAAAGAGAGACATTGCACTTGGCAGAAAATCAACATTTAGGGAAACTTTGTGGACAAAAGGAAGACGGGGATATATAATTGGGTGAGAAATATTAAGAGATGGACACAAAACAGTTTGACTGAATACACCATCCCGACAAGAGACAGGAAATATTGGAGATCATTGCAGCATACCTTCGTTTTTGATACGACACATATTCAGTTAATTAATCAATTAATAAAATGTGTACTTGATAATTATACATATAAGACACATTATGCTCGTAATAACGGATACACGACACTCTGACAATAGCTATCAACATAAGCAGTTCATTGTAAATTTCACTCAGCAATAATATTCTGTATTTTGGTATTTTGCAGGTGTTCAGTGTTTCATTGCAGCTCAAGTATGTTAGTCATTGCTGGAATGCGGTAAATCGGATGTATGAATTCCCAGTTAAATTTCTTTAGCAACAGAAGTGGATATTGTACTTCTAAACTGCAACTTCAGCGACATTTAAAACATGTAAGTAATTAATGTTATCAGTATATATCTGGGGTGGTAATATGACGGACTGGTCTTTCGTGTGCATTATAATGTGTTTTATTTTTACTAATAGTCCAAAAATCACAGCATTGTTCTAACTCTACACCGACTGTTTATGCAGATGCTCTTGCATAGATTAAGTAAGTGGTCATTAACTCATATGTTGACACTACTTTCCACAACTTATTCCTATCTACTTGGTGGATCTTTTTCCGGATTCCAGCATACGTGAGGTGTTTATCCGATTCTACAGTCCTTTCGACTAACTGCCGGAGCCTGAAAAGTTTGTCTATGTTGCGTCTGTTCTTCCAGAATCCTATTGGTGAGTCGTTAAGTTGGTTCGATGGTAATGTGCAACCTTTTTTCAAGTATTTTACAGAATATTTTTCCGGTGTGACTCAGTAGCGCGATTCCTCTAGCGCTATTCCCCTATATTTCCTAACTCGTTTTGCTACCTTTCTTCTTCCAGATGGGAACTATTATTACATTCCTACAATCTTTTAGTGTTTCTTGTGTGAATAGTATGTGTAGCCAGCTTATTTCGACCTTCTTAGCTGCTTTGAGTAGGTCGCATGGATGTGTCTTGGTCTGGTGTTTTGTGAGACGAAGACATATTTACAGCATTTCTAATCTCGGAAAGTGTATACTTGGTTATAGATCTGTTCTTATGTTTATTGCGTTTTCTTTAGTTTTAAAAATTCCTTGTGGGCTTTAATAAAAACAATTTATGTCCCATGTGGTTGAAAAAGAGGAGGAGAAAGGAAGAACCCTTCACAAATACTATACCATCATTCATTGTTCAAAGTATGCAATATAACCACATTGGTCAGTGTAATACCGGGTATGCGCTTAATTCAAAACACCAGATGTATAGGGTTTCAAATCCCAGTACTGTCGACATATAGCTAGCTGAAAATGCGTACTGACATTCACATTTTTCCTTCTGATACTACACTTTTAAATGCTCTGATGCTGGTACTGTAGGCAGACTTGAAGGATCTGAGCACCTTATGGAAGCAATCTGAAGACAGAGACATAGATTTTAATAAGTTTACCGTCCCCGATCAAGAAGCACTTTAGCTTTTTCAGCTCTTGCTCGATGCCATGGACATCGTAACCCTTCGTTCGGTGCCATGAACACCGTAAATCTGGAAAACCTGTGACTTTTTGTCAACCGCGGAATTGAACGCACTCACAGTGGGCTTTTCACCCGTCGTCCTAACACTCACGAACACGCTGGGCAGACGGACAAGTTCACCGTTTAAAAAAAAAATCTTACCATCTGTGGATAGGTCAGCTCTCTTGACTTGAACTGTTGAGTGATGCTATTATTTCAAAATGATTGTCAAGTTTAGTTGCTTTTTCTAGAATATTGTTAACTTTGTGGATATTATACGGATCTACATCCCCAGAGTCGCCATCCACACTTGGGAACTGAATAGAACAGAATAACTGAATAAAGTCGAATAACTGAATAGTTATTATCATCAGACCTTCTTGTTGCCAGTGGTTTACAGGACAGCAAATGTCTCTCTACGCCGAATTCTATTCTGGGCTGTATTCTTCAGCTTTTTCCATGAGACTTCAGCATCTCTGATCCCCATTACTGTTTTACCGTTCTTTGTCATGAATCCTTTGGCCTCTGCACACTTCTCTTCTCCTGCACACTTCTCTTCTCCATGGGTTCTAGTCAGGTGTTTATTTGGTTATGTTATGGACATAAATTGAAGATGTACTTTGTAGTACGATGCCAGTTAGATCCCGAAACCGTTGTTTCTGATTTATGTAATACATACTGTGACAATCATACTTAGAAGTCACAAACGTTCAGATAACAAGGTTAATTTCAGGTGTCAGAGTTGTACCAGAGACATATTCAGAAATCAGATATTCAGCAAGAGTTTGTGAATACAAAAGACTGGATCAGTTTGTAGAATCTAAGATGACAACAGTAAATAGAGAAGTCATATTTAAACACAGTAATGTAGGTGAAGATATTTATAGAGCTATAAACCGCACAAGACCTTAACGATTGTTGCTGAATACCAATTTCAGACCACAAAAATTTCGATAGACAACGTACAGTTCACTTCAAAACACAACGTAGCACATAACCGTACAACATGTAGAATGATGGACAGAACATAGGAGAAAATTGATACAAGGACCCAGTGTCTAAACAAAATTAGTTTTAGAAACGTATTATTGTGTAAAAGTGTTACATTTTGTCTATCTGACACCAACGTTGGGAAGGTCGTACGTTCGTCACTAAACATGAACTGCTATTGTCGTTTTTATTTGACATGTCTCTGTCTAGGACATAAAACATTTTTATATTGAATAACTCATTTGGTGTGTTGTTCTATATGTTTAAAACACTATTTTGTATTGTAGTTAACAATCGTAAACTGTGCTAGAAAAAAATACAACAGAACTACTGTACATCATTATTCATTTCTCTATATATAACAATTATTCGAAGTCACTGGAGTATTTTATGCAAGATCAAAATGAGTCAATATTTAAGAGTCTACTTGTTTAAAAATTGGTCGATCAATCTATCGAATAATCATGATACAATAAAACAAACCTACATCCTCCCAATGAAAAAACCCCGACTCTAGCACCATGTTATCCATTATTATATCTTTCATAACCAAAACACGACACTGTGTATCGAACTAAGAGGTGCCGATGTGAACAATGTAATCAAGCAATAAAATCTCCGACAGGACCGGTAAATCAATAAACGCGGCACAATAAATTGCTGTTGAGATAACAAAAAATATGTGATTCAACAACTATAGACATCAGCATAGAGATTTTTGCTCTCCCATTCTCTCTCTCTCCCTGCCCCCCTTTCTCTCTCTCTCTCCCATTCTCGCTGTGCTGTATTAACTCTGGTTAGAATATAGACCCTCAACCAACTCATGACAAGTCTTGCTATCTCTTGAAGCTCTTTCTAGCTTTTCCGTAAATCGTTAATATCTGCCTTCAAATATCTTCTCCGTGTATTTTTAGGTTTTCCTCTCTTTCGCTTTTCATGCGGGTTCCAGGCTAGGACCCTATTTATTATATTTCACTCGAGCTTTCTCAGTGTGTGTCCTACTCAATGTCAGCATAGTTTCTTCACCGTTTGTTTTAACGAGATATGTCTCGTTCTCTCCATAAGCTACTCATTTGTGACCCTATTATACAATCTCAGTCTCTCTGTTCAGTTCAGACACAAGTTAATGAGTGTTTGCAATTTATTAGTTAATGTTTTAGTCGTTCTTCATGTTTCTGATCCATGCAGCAGAACTGCTATAACATCGGAGAAATTTGTATAGAAATATTATAATTTTGATTCTAGACTGAATTTCTTTAGGCTTCCAGCAATTTCCTAGTGCGATGAAAGCCACTCTTGCCCTGTGTATTTTTATTATGTCATCTATTTCTTACTTTTTGTTCACATTTCTGCCCATGATTTGTTGGATTTTGCAGCTACAATTCTATGCCAGATGGGTAGCCAGCACGAAGTCGAACCGTACCGTAGCCGCCTCTTACGATATTCCTTGTAATTCACATTGTTACTATTCTTGCTTCCCTTGTGGTCTCCGGCAGCACACTGTTGGATTTAGCCATTATTATTTGCTAATTTCAGTACTCATAGCTTTGAACAATTAGTCATGGCTCACTTGAGGTTTGTTCCAAACGGCGCTCAATATGTATGCTTTGAAAAGATGCCATTCAATTGCTGATAGTTGGACTTTTTTTTACAACCCATATACTTGTTGGGCACCGTTTACGATTTTGAGGTTTAAAGGGGAGATGGACTAGCAGGATAAAATCGATAGCATTTCTTCCACCACCTTTCGTCCCCACTTCTTCAGAACAAAAGATTAGCTCAAGAGAGCATTGTTTGTGAACTGTGTGCAAACACCAGGCCAACGACCGTGTACTATTTTAAGTATTTCCACATATACTTAAGCTTCCCACCTCAGATCTGTTAGGTTTCCGTACATCATCGAAGCCATTTGTGTGTCCCAATTTAAATTCAGTCATATCACAAAGTAGCTGTCGTTGCGCAGTAGTTAGTGCACTGGCTTACTAGATGGGTGGTCATGGTTTAATACGCCAGTCGAGGTGGAATTTTTCAGATGAGGTGGAATTCTATTTTCAACCGCAAACGACTATCAGGACAACCCAGCCTAGTGAATTGAATACCAGAACATGGATATTCAAAGGCCCTCTCAATATCGTATTACAAATATATCACAAGGTATAAAAAAGGGATTCCCTAATTATAACTTCCTGCTTGTTTCCGGCATTTTGAATTAATATTTTTGTTTCAAGGGAGAAATGCTTATATTTACATGAACACCAATATCCTTTTGATTTCTTCCCAAACCATTTGCAGTTATCTTCGTCTTGATCGTGTTCTCTTTATCTGTGTTAAAAAGTAGCCAAATAGTGTTCATACATTATGAAGTATGAAGAAATAATGTGCTCTTTCAATAGCGTTCCAATTACGGATTGATGTGTTCCCATACAGCTGGGAAAATGTGCTTCTAAAAGTAAAATTATATGACCGATTGTTGTTATATATCTATTCTGAGTCATAATGATAATGCAAAAGAAGTATCTTTATGTCAAAATAATTATGTTTATTTCGACATATGAATGATGTTACATTTACATTTGATTCAATCATGGCTCAATTATTTCTACATAATCACAAACCAATAAAACAAATAAAATATACTTAATGTTTCTGTATGTACAGTATGTTTTTTAAACACCGGTAAATACACCAATTTTATATAACGGTCGTTTCTACCAAACACGTTAAAAAAAATGCGTTTTGGGAATTATTTTCATAACATGCATGTCTGTTTTGCTTGTGATGTTTCTGGATCCTATTACACTCCCAGCCAATAATACAAGGCTGGATAATTTGCTTGACGAATTTTTTCTGAATCTGTTAAGTAGCTTTTTGTTTTTTTTACAGTAAGGGCCGTCTGCTCCAACCCCGACCCCTGCCAGTCGCCTTTTGTGACATTGAGATATTAGTTCTATTCTAAATGTATAGCTTAATAAGTAGACTGTTACCGTCAGCTTGTAAAAGAAATGATAATATTCATTGATGTATTTATATAATAATTAAAGAATTACTATAGTAAGTCGTTTGACACTGCTCATCTCTGCATCCACTGTTCTCCACCAGGTTGTAGTTGGTTTGCCTTTATTTGGCCTGCCTTCATTTGGCCTGCCTTCTGGAGTGCTTGTGATGATTTTTAGATCACTTCAAATTGCATGATCTATCCATTTCTAACGCCTGTCTTTTATCATTGTGTGTATTTCTTCCTTGTTGTACACGTTGAACAATTCTTGGTTACTGATTTTGTTTGAACAAAAGACTAATAATTTAGTTCAGACAGATCGTGTGAAATGATGGCATTTGAATTGTTTCCTTTTCTATTGTTCACCAGCATTAAGATTCACACAAATGTACTAACATTACGCAGATCGTCTGTATCTTTAGTTGTTTTTTTTTTTACTTAGGCATCATTAAAAGCATTTAGCATACACTGTTGTCACTTGTGAAGCTGTGGCACAAGTTCCAATTGTTTGATGTACAACTCTTCTTAAAGGTGCGAGACTTTGAAATATAACAGCGGATACAGGCTAGAAAGGTCTGTGAAATAAAACTACAGGTAAAAATAAGTAATTTCCCACACTGTCCAAGATCTTCCAAGGCCAGCAGCGTGCTCATCATTCACTTTCGAACCTAAGACAAACTTAACATTAATCCTAATAATTGAATAAACAGAGTAAAGTAGTCTTCATCATCCGTGATGGACTAACAGTTAGAGCATTGATATAAAGCTTTACAGAAGCAAAGACTCTCCTGAAACAATCCAAGAAAAAGATATGGAGAAAAAGAAATGTAGGATACAACACAGAGCAAGACAGTATAAATACACTAAACAGAAAAGCAGTCCTCAGACTTAGAACGGGACACTGCAGTCTCAGATTACACCTCCACAGAATGTGTCTCAGGGACTCTGCAGCCTGCACCTGTGGAGCACCTAAGCAGTCCCCAGAGCACATCCTGCAAGACTGCCCCAGTCTGAGTAGTGTGAGAATGGAGATCTGGTCAACAGAAACAACCCTACAAGACAAACTATGGGGGACCGGTGAAGACCTCAAGCGCACCACCTTGTTTGTGGCACATACCGGAGTAGTCACATAGCAGAAGTTGATCGCAGAAAAAGAAGAAGAAGAGCATTGATACACTGATGTGCATTTAATGATACTTCGCTTAAAATCATTACTTGTGAGAAATAAAATGTAACTGTCTGATGAACATGAAAATCAAACATGTCTGCAACGTGATCTAATAATGCAAACTAATAGCATCGATATGAAAACATGTGACTTGATCTGATGTCGACAGCTTGAATACGTGTGACATGTTTTATCACATCGTGAGGTTTTTCAAGATATTGAAAACAACGAAACATGATATAAATCTACATATTAAGAGTATAGTCTCTGTTACTTCTGTGTAGTTTCCAGATAATAGCATTGATCTCATTATCACATTACAATTGTAAAACTTGTTTGTTTTAGTAAGAAACACTGCATTCCCCACGGCTAAATATTATCACAATGTTTCTTTTGAGTGTTTGCTTTGCCCAACACTTGTCATTCGCAATCAAAGAATCACGTTATATTTGAACAGAGTTTGCATATTTTACATAATTCTCGTCCATATTAAAAAGAAAGTGACATCTTAAGCTAGAGTGCTGCATGACATCCTAGAAAGTCCAAACCTTGTCACATGGTCCACTTTTTCGCAATGTCGCTTTAATAAAGAGAGAGAAATGGAGAGAAGTACTCAGTTATGCACATGGGTGGAAGTCTGAATGAAGTAAAAGGTTCTATGAGTCATCATCGAACTAACTCTTGTTAAAAAACATGATCACAAGAATAGTGATATTTTAAAAGTACTCAATCCCTTCTTTCTGGACATAGTCTGACATTTACAGTATGACTTTAAGAGTGGTATCATTTGATAAATTTGTGTAAACAATGATTTCGATTTGATAATAACAGCAGAACAAAATACGTTTTTATTTAAGCGCTATCATACTAGCTAAATGAAAGTCCACACCTTGTACCGATCATATCTTCACGCTGAGATCCATTATAGAAGAATCAATTGAATTCCAGTCACCACTAGTAATACATTTTATAGACTTTCAGAAAGCGTTTGACAGTCTTCATCGTTCTACTCTCTGGGAGATTCTTAAGACCTACGGCTTCCAGGAAAAATACATCATTATAAAAGCCTTCTATTCTGAAGCATCCTGCTGTGTAAGAACAGATGCAGGAAACTCAGAATGGTTCACAGTCAATTCGGGTGTGAAGCAGGGCTGCGTTATGTCACCTATGCTTTTGGGATAGCTATAGACTGGATCATGCGCAAATGCACCCAAGATGATCAACTAGGCATCAAATGGCTTAATAACAGCAGACTATTTGATCTTGACTTTGCCGATGACGTGGTCATATTGAATTCAACCACACAAGCAACCCACAAACTAACGAGCAATCTTTGCACACTTGCAGAACAGGTTGGTCTCCAGATTAATTCTGCCAAGATCAAAATTATGGACCTCACAAACTCGACCGACAACATCGTAATAAATGGCCAAACACTTGAGAAAGTTGAACATTTTACATATTTGGGTAGTAAAGTGTCAAACAACGGAGACACGATAAAAGAAATAAACTCTCGTATTGCTATAGCAGCTAGTGCCTTCATTAAATTAACGAATATCTGGCAATCTCAAGACCTTAGTATATGCACAAAAGTTAAATTATTTAGGTCATGTGTGATTCCTGTACTGACCTACGGTTGTGAAAGTTGGAAATCAACAAAGAAAATTGATAAGAAACTGGACAGCTTTGAGAATAAATGTCTCCGAAAATTATTAAAAGTAAAATGGAGTGATTTCGTTTCTAACAACACAGTGAGAGATAGAACACACCAACAACCCATATCAAATATTATAAGGAAACGAAGGTGGAAATATTTAGGTCATGTTCTTAGATCAGACGAAAAGAGACTAAATCGACAAGTCCTTATGTGGTCACCAGTTGGAAAAGAAAACGTGGAAGACCAAAGACCACTCTTTGAAGAACCATCCAACAAGAAAGTAAACTATTGGGATGTAAAACCATACAAGATCTGCAACTGCTAGCAAAGAACCGCATCACATGGAGATCTAAAACCTCTGCCCTATGTGCCGCCTTTGGCACGAAAGGAACAAACTAACTAACTAACTATACTAGCTAAGGTATAAGGTCATAGTTGATGACTCTTTATGTCAGGTTTGTACTATCTATGTATTATCTATGAGTATTGTGTGTGTATATGGCTGATAGTATAATATCAAAGTCAGGTTTGTACTATGTATTATCTATGAGTATTGTGTGTGTATATGGCTGATAGTATAATATCAAAGTCAGGTTTGTACTATGTATTATCTATGAGTATTGTGTGTGTATATGGCTGATAGTATAATATGAAAGTCAGGTTTGTACTATGTATTATCTATGAGTATTGTGTGTGTATATGGCTGATAGTATAATATCAAAGTCAGGTTTGTACTATGTATTATCTATGAGTATTGTGTGTGTATATGGCTGATAGTATAATATCAAAGTCAGGTTTGTACTATGTATTATCTATGAGTATTGTGTGTGTATATGGCTGATAGTATAATATGAAAGTCAGGTTTGTACTATGTATTATCTATGAGTATTGTGTGTGTATATGGCTGATAGTATAATATCAAAGTCAGGTTTGTACTATGTATTATCTATGAGTATTGTGTGTGTATATGGCTGATAGTATAATATCAAAGTCAGGTTTGTACTATGTATTATCTATGAGTATTGTGTGTGTATATGGCTGATAGTATAATATCAAAGTCAGGTTTGTACTATGTATTATCTATGAGTATTGTGTGTGTATATGGCTGATAGTATAATATCAAAGTCAGGTTTGTACTATGTATTATCTATGAGTATTGTGTGTGTATATGGCTGATAGTATAATATCAAAGTCAGGTTTGTACTATGTATTATCTATGAGTATTGTGTGTGTATATGGCTGATAGTATAATATCAAAGTCAGGTTTGTACTATGTATTATCTATGAGTATTGTGTGTGTATATGGCTGATAGTATAATATCAAAGTCAGGTTTGTACTATGTATTATCTATGAGTATTGTGTGTGTATATGGCTGATAGTATAATATCAAAGTCAGGTTTGTACTATGTATTATCTATGAGTATTGTGTGTGTATATGGCTGATAGTATAATATCAAAGTCAGGTTTGTACTATGTATTATCTATGAGTATTGTATGTGTATATGGCTGATAGTATAATATCAAAGTCAGGTTTGTACTATGTATTATCTATGAGTATTGTGTGTGTATATGGCTGATAGTATAATATCAAAGTCAGGTTTGTACTATGTATTATCTATGAGTATTGTGTGTGTATATGGCTGATAGTATAATATCAAAGTCAGGTTTGTACTATGTATTATCTATGAGTATTGTGTGTGTATATGGCTGATAGTATAATATCAAAGTCAGGTTTGTACTATGTATTATCTATGAGTATTGTGTGTGTATATGGCTGATAGTATAATATCAAAGTCAGGTTTGTACTATGTATTATCTATGAGTATTGTGTGTGTATATGGCTGATAGTATAATATCAAAGTCAGGTTTGTACTATGTATTATCTATGAGTATTGTATGTGTATATGGCTGATAGTATAATATCAAAGTCAGGTTTGTACTATGTATTATCTATGAGTATTGTGTGTGTATATGGCTGATAGTATAATATCAAAGTCAGGTTTGTACTATGTATTATCTATGAGTATTGTGTGTGTATATGGCTGATAGTATAATATCAAAGTCAGGTTTGTACTATGTATTATCTATGAGTATTGTGTGTGTATATGGCTGATAGTATAATATCAAAGTCAGGTTTGTACTATGTATTATCTATGAGTATTGTGTGTGTATATGGCTGATAGTATAATATCAAAGTGCACGACAAACCTTGCGTACCGAAGGTTGTGGGTTCGAATCCAGACCGTGCCGTTCTGTTCACCAGCCTATTTTTTCCAGAGACCCTTAGAACTGTTACGGAGTTTGTGCTTTGTGCAGTACTCTCGGTAGATGGCGTGCCGTTTCAGCTCGGAGGGACCCAGCCATATATACAAATAATTAAGCATAATTCATATGAAGAAATGAAGACAATTAATTGTACGTTAATAAAATAAGATATTATAAGTAACGTCAGTATTTTCCTAACAGCAGGATATATCCTTTCTGATATTAACATGAGGAAGCATGTATCTCGTGGTGTTCATGTAATTAACTTAGATCTGTGACATTTGGAGACGAACTTAATGTAGAAATCCTAGGCACAGTGAATATACAAATATTTAAAAAGTTTTTGCTGATTCCGAAAATGCAGCGGGGCGTAAAAGATAGCGTATTTCGTTTTGAGAAACACGAGTACCTCTGGCGTGAGCGACGTATCAAATGAAGCGCAATTTTATATTCCGTGTAAATATATTGAGAAATATTATTTACGCTTACTTCTTTTATTTCACTGCAGAAACCTTATCCTTCTAGGATTTGTAGCATTCCTCAATGATTAACACCTTATGGCTAGCATTTTTATATGTACTTTGTGTTACCAGAGCCAAACATGGACAATGAGCAAAGCGCAGTCACAAAAATAACTACATGTGAAATGCGTTGCCTCCGAAAAGTTACCAACAACACCATAAAAGACAGTCACCAACATTTGGCTGAAATCGGATGCATGTGTCCTAAACGTGTAGAAGTCTTATGCGTTTAGGGGCCTACCAAACAAATGTGCAACGTATACACGTTCTTGGCAAAGATCAAACATATCACAAAGAGTGATTAAAATTGGTCGTAAAGAACGAACGCGAAGAAGAAGAAGTCACCAACATCAGCATAAGAAAGAAAGTTGGCACATAACCTTGCTTGAATTACATTGAGAACAAAGAATGAAGTGGTTTGGCCACTTAATAAGAATGCATCGGTTTGGCCACCTAAATAAGAATGCATCTAAACTCCACAATATACAGAATTTTCTACAATATAACATCGGGAAAGAAGGCAAGAGGAAGACCACGAAAAATATGGTTAGATGGTATAGCAGAATCCTGTGAAAGAGCAAAAATAGCAATCACTCAAGCCACCAGAACAGCGCAAGACAAAAACAGAAAACCACGACACTCGGCAACAACCTGCTAGCAGTGTAACGACAAAAGAAGATGATGACTCGCATCTCTGCAAGCTGATATTAAATATAGAAAACACCGTTGTATTATTATGAAATGTAAATGCAAAGCCTGGAATTTACATCCAAAATTTGGTTACTAAAGTCATGAAAGCAAACTTGATGTTTGTTCGAAGTCTTGATAGAAACTGCAGAAAAGCATATACTATATTACACAGAACTTACTCGACAGGTCAATTCATATTTGTCTTGTCCTTTCCGAAAAAGGCAATTTCACATCAAAGTACCAGTTGCGATAATGGGGTTTTCTGTGGCTAAGTGGTTACGCCTTTGCCGTGCGTTCCGAAGGTCGTGGGTTCGAATCCGGACAGCGCCGTTCTGTTCACACGTGCATTTTTCCCTATAGACGCCAAAGATTGTTACCGGAGCTACGGGGTTGGTGCTTTGTGCACTGCTCTCGGCAGACAGCGTGCCACAATGTGGAGAGGGTGCGAGTCATATGGGGTACAGCAAGGTGCAGTCTTCTTCTTCGTGTTCGCTGACGCAAGGTGCAGTGAAGTCAATCCTTCCTCTTTTGACCCTTAGACTTTTTTAGTTGCGGTAATCATGAATAAAACACAATGATAAACTTTGAAAAAAGGATGATTATACATACAGTAGTAAATCATCAACTACGGCCTAATAATTATACTAGGGATGGTAGAAAAGTGAGGGTCGGTTCAAAAAGAAAAGAAGAAAAACATCACATGTTGAGGCAAAAGAGAGCACAGAGAGAACATCCTGCAGCAACTGTGGCAAGGATTACCACTCCAGAATAGGCCATTACAGCCACAAGAAACGTGATTCAGCGCAGAACATACTACGTGACGCAAGACCTATTGTCTCCTGAGACAAAGAGGCCAGTGATGGATGATGAATGGTCGAAAAGTAATGAATTATTTTTCACCCACAAACCACTAGTTCAAAATGAATGCAATTTACATACATTATACATAAACATTTCCTCTAAACATGTACGGTCAAAGTTTTACTTCTACGCGAAACAAGTACTTGCATGTACCATGATTTATCCTGCTCACATATCCATTTATTCACTGCTTTAATCCTATCATCATCACACTTTGCTTCACATAGTGCATTTTTAAGTTGATCAAAAAGGTGAAAGTCAGATCAGGGCTGTAGGAGGGCTGACGGAAAACGGTCCTGCCCAAATGGATAATAGCGTCAACGCTATACAACATATCTAGGCTGGTATCCATGACAGAACGTCCAGAGCACGTAAGATCATGCAGCTCCGTCATGCGTTCACTTTCTTAAACTTCAACTTTCTTATCCCAGCTACTGACGGTACTCATTACGACTGCACAGCCAACATACACAGCACACAAACGTTTGTGAATGTTAACCAGTTAAAAAAAAAAATCCTTCAACCAGATATTATATAACCATTCGCTGTTTGTTCACGCACGTCATTTTAACAGCTTACCATAGCTGACATTCAATGTTAGTTAACATGCAATGAATATAATATGAGAATAAACATCGACGAAACCGAAGTAATGACATTCGCTAGAGAGGAAAACACTACCAATATCTCTATCGCCCATTAAAACAAGTCAAAGTCTTTACATACATAGGGAGCATTTTTTCAGCGAACGGAAGAATAACTAATGAAATCCAACACAAATGCAATAAACAGATCAAATGATATACGATAGGACACGTGGCGCAAATTTTTAAATGCAAACATGTCACCATGAACACAAACAGCAATGTTCAACACTATCTTTCTCCCCACATTTTCTATTGGTGCCAAACATGGGCGCTGGCATCAAATGATAGAAGAAAACTAGTCACGACAAAGATGAAGTGTCTACGCAGAATGCTTGGGGTAACAAGAAGAGACTGGTTGAGAAATGAAGACATCAGGAAAAAAGTGGGTACAACATCAGTACTGAATTTCATCAAGAAACAACAAATTAAATGATTCGGCCATATACGAAGATTACCAACGGACAGAGCAATGTTGATCCGATACAATGGATACAATGCAAAAGACTAGTCACGCAAAAGGTGAACTTCAGAGATAACAGAGGCGATGAAAGACATTATTTGTGAAGCACACACAAGGGCTCGTTCTAGAAATCTCTTATCCTGACGCTGGGAGGCAAAACAGGGTTGGAGAAAAGAAAGACCATAACTGTTCAAGTTCATGCAATTTCATGCACAGAATAGAGATATTTCAAATTTGTAGTGTGCAGAAATTCTTGCTTATATATTATGTTCATTATTCACTAAGCAAGAGAGTAAAAGTGCATTGTTTTCTGACCTACCCTGCTGTGTGTAATTAATCAAGGTTGCGACGTTCTTACGATACAAAATTAACTATTTGAAATAGTCCATATTGCAGTATTTCCTAGGGGAATGTGCAAATAAATATTCTCAGTGTGAACACTTGCATAATATAAACATATGTTTGTGTCAGAATTCCAGTCACTGCCGTGTTGGTTATAATGTGGATTGCACTCATTGCAAGATGTTTGCCCTTAGTGATATTCGGCTCAGACGGTACTTCAAAATCTTGAAACTAGGAAATAAACAAAAGGTCAATATCGTTGTTTTCTTTAATAAAGATGCAAAGCCATCACCACGGGCATAAATACTAGTTGAAGAGTCATTATAGATCTAATCTTCTTTTTCTTGAAATGCTTGAATAATATACTTGGACAACCATTCAGTTGTTTACAGTACATGCTTGTTTGAAACGAGCTAAATAAGCACAAGTTTAAGTATGCACTTTGACTATTTGTGGAAAAGAAATATTTTTTTCATTGTTTTAAAATCTAATGCAGGGCATATATGAAAACATTTTAAATTGCTTATTTACTTAATTCCTCTCTGCTGCTCTTTGTGCATAGGGTCTCAACAGTTGTTAGTCACTTTCCCGGTCTCACAATGTTTCCTTTATGGCTTCTCAGGATATTACAGCGTCCTTCTGCCCGAGTGGTTACCGGACCCAAATTTGGGGTGTAAAGAATAGAACCACTGTTACCTGCCACGCATGTCTTAAGAGGCGGCTAAGGAGGTTTGGCTGAAATCGGATGCACATGTCCTAAACGTGTAGAAGTCTATGCGTTTAGAGACCTTGCAAACGTATAGACGTTCTTGGTAAAAGATCAAGCGTATCACAAAGAGTGATTAAGATTGGTGGTAAAGAACGAACGCAAAGAAATCATCCTTCAGTTCCTCAAGAAAGTAACTGAAATATTATGATTATCTTG
Source organism: Arion vulgaris (assembly GCA_020796225.1). NCBI lineage: Eukaryota > Metazoa > Mollusca > Gastropoda > Stylommatophora > Arionidae > Arion > Arion vulgaris. The sequence continues at coordinate 24,764,347 of CM036756.1, forward strand.
ATTCAAAATATTCTCATATTTACCGATTTAAAAGTGTACAAAACACATATGCATTATTGAATGAGGCACCTGTAATATTGATAATATACTTACTACTTTGTCAATACATAATTTATTCTAGTTCGCAGAACTTGCCATTTGAGGACAATTATACTATGTGTACTCACTGCTGGTGACAAACTCAGTTACAGAGAATATTCGAATTTTAGAACAGTTAACAACTATTATGAACTGTATGTAAATATGTGTGCTTCCGATTTGAATAACTTGTGCTATGAGAACGACAAACCAAAAATATTACGCCGCTAATCAACTTCATCAACAATTTTTTTACTTGTGTGTATTTGGCTAATTTGATAACTGGCACGTGACATTTGACTGTTTGTGCAGTATTTAAACAACATGCACCGACCGACCATCACTGCGTTGAGTACGCAATTGTCAATGCTCGGTCTTTACAGAACAGATTTGGCTGAAATTGTCAATGATGGTTAAAGACGTCTTCAGCCTCGCTGGTGGTTTTGAAACCCTCTTCCCCATTGAGTCAAGGATCTAATTACGGCTGGTCTGGTGTGCCGATCGTACCTGACCAACTTTACTGTACGTTTGGATTGAGAAGTGAACATTGGGCATGCTGACATGTAAATAATACATTTTTAAAATTGAAGGTTATATAAATTCAATGAATGGACTCATTCTTCCTCGTCAAAATTGATATTGCAATGCAAATTCTCAAGAGAAAAGTGTAAACGGTAATATAAAAAAAACCAAAATTCCTTACTGACTGTAGTACCACTTTTTAGGGCGTTGTAGGACAGGGGGGAACAAGAGACTGAGGAATTCGGTGACCGCATAGCTAGTGCAGTTGTCGCGAAACTGTTCAGTTTAGCAGTTTTCTTTTATGCCTCCGACAGAAAGAAATCATTGACCTTACCTTAGATTGAACGCGGGTCTCCCGCAGGTGCAGTCGCGCTCTAATCCATTTTGTCAGACGCTCCTTTCTAAACAGTAATAACGCTACAATAATGTTGCATGTTAAGTACATCGATTTTTCTGATACTAGTTTTATATACAGTTTATGAATATGCAGACGTATGTTTATCAAGTCTTCTTACTGTTGAACTGTATAGCACTGTAAGTGGTTGTCAAGTCATTACACCTTCATTAAATACAGTAAAACTAGCCTAGCTGCAGTGTATACTATATATCATTTGAAATTGACATTAATGTACATTGAACATAAACCTATCCGTATTCCCATAAGCGCCATCTTACATTAAATGAAACAAGACTTGTATTGAAGAACGTGAATGCTATTAAGTCAGTAGCGAAAATCGATGATCAGGACACAGGGACGCATGTTTGTGTCGCACTCGACGCCTCAACCTTGTAATATTTAGATTCTGTCGCACTCGGATACTTTCTTATTGGTTATTTGTTACTAAACCGACCCCACATAGCACCCCTGGCAGACTCATAGGTACTCAGTCACCCCCGACAGATGTCGAAGGGCATGTATACTGATGGTTCCTGTGGCTCGCTGGTTAAACACACTCCTTGGCCAACCCCACCACATTCACCCCGCGTGACGCGTCGTTTCGCCCGTTTCGTGAAAAATATTGTGTTTTAAATAATGCAGTTTTGTGGAAGAAAATATTTGAAGCTGCAAGTTCACGCATCAGGGATAATTCAGACAAAGACTTGGAAGGTTGCTTGGGTTTCGACACTGTAATGACTAGTTATTTCTATTGTTGACCACGGAACATTTTCCTTCAAAAAATTTTGCTTGAAAGGGAGAGTTCATCATCAAGGTGCGTATCCTTTATAAGACGTTGCTCTCTTTGCAGCGCATCTGAAATTCACTCTTGTCTCTAGCCAGTTCACCCACTTCGTCGATGGTCATATTCATGGTTTCTTTAATATCGTGTAGCCATATTCTTCTTGGTCTGCCTCTGCGTCCTTGGACCCTGCCCTCTAATATTGTTCTTCCCAGGCCATAAAGGAGAGTTAACCCAAACAAAATGCATGCCGAACTGGGATGTGCTTGGCAGAAAGACGCAAACAGCTAACAGCACAATGTTTCTTAATGACTCGAATCACAAAATTACAAGAGTTGTCTATAAGTGGCTATTCTAGAGCATACACATAAATAATGAAGCCCGGTTGCCTCCCTTGTTGCACGTACATTTGTTGTACAACATGTGCATTAATGCACGTGTACTGCTATACAAGTGTTCTATTAGTTTGCCCCTCACCTATCGTTTTGTGCATCTTTCACGTGACCCATACTCCTCTTTTTTGTCCCTCATAGCTATTCAAACACATCGATGTTCTGTGCAGGTTCATCGTTATATTGCTAGTTTTTTTCTTCTTACTGCCACTGCGCGTGCTCATTGCGTGCGTGTTAAAGACATTTCGCCATTTATTTTTTTTGTTCGCTCGTAATACGCTGCCATCGATTTCAAGTTGCCTCTATATGCACGGGTTAGTCTGACCTAGGAGCATACCAGTACTTTATTTGACAATGTCTACACTTTTGTCTTATGAAATAAATGATCTTGTTTTCAAATGTTGGCCTACATTAATTTTTTTAAAACTTGTACTTTATATGCAATTATTGTTGTTGATGCCCGTGTTGATTACTATTTTTATAAAGTTGATATCAGTGTATTGTTAGCTTTTTCTGCTCTTATGTTTGTTGTTCATCATCGCCACTAACTTGTCCATGTCGGATTTTGGCTCCCATAACAGCAGCTATAAATGTCTGATTGTCTTGTGTGAGGTGTCCAGCGTCTGCTACAGTCACTCATCTCTTCTATGACATATTGCACCCATCTGGTCCGTGGTTTTTAATTTTCTTTATCTGCCCCATATGATATCTTCTAGAATTATCTTCCCCAGAGAATCATGTCGTTTTATATGTCCATAATATTTCATTGTTCTAATTTTAAACTTGTTTATGAGGTCACAGGTGCAATAAAATCATATGACAAGACAACGGCAGGACAACTGAGCTGGCACTGACCAAGACCCTACTCCACTTCCAAGTGGTAGCCCTAGAAATAGTTTGTTGCGCAAGTCTGACAAAACGGGTAGGGATCAAAGAAAATGTACCATACGATTAGTTAGTAGTGTAATCACAACCGCCAGGGATATGAGATCTGTTTGCACTACATACGAGCATAATCTCAGAGTAGATGCATCTACATGAGTCTCTCGGCCGACGTCTAGATATGGATAACCGGCACAGAAACCGTGCATGCGACCGAGAAATTGATTACGGAAATCGTCTGTAGGTATAAAATCATGTCATTCAGAGTCAAGTTACTTGGTCATACCAGAATTGCCCGGTGCGGGAAAAGACTGTTGTAAATGGCTGACGTAATATATATGTCCTGTGTTGGCAAGGAAAGACTTCAGTAATACGCTCTACCAGAGGCGAAACACGTGGGAGTAGAGTGGGCAGGATTTGCAGAGTGCAAGCTCAGAAGTCTTGTTATTGTACCAAGTAAAACTGCATTGCTTTGTTTTACATATTCTGTCTTGCGTCCAACGTTTCTGTTTTCTTGGAGGGAAAATGCAAAATGGAAAACTCCAAATTGCTTGGTTGTTACAAAACGATACACGCCCCAAAACGGTTGAAAATGTTCCTAATCTGCAACGACCTCAGCGACTAAAAAAAAAAGTGGCAAAGCATGTACATGTTCTTTGTCGTAGATCATACACATGATGCATTGAGTGGCTGAAAAGTGGTCAATAACGAGTATCGGACGTTCAGCGTGAGAAAAATGCAATGGACTGTCAGGTGAGACAAACCCAATCATTAACATAGATAGGCGACATTTTTAGGATGCGCCTGCCCCACATGCTTAGGAAGCTGTGATCCCGGCGCAACGTATTCACGTTCTCAGCGCAAAGTATTCACGTTCTCGGCGCAAACCACAGAGATGGCAATGTGTGGTTAAATTGATTGAAAAGAAAGAACGCAAAGAAGATCTTCTTCATCAATCACTTGCTCTTCTATTTTAAGCTGTTACAACATTGACACATTTGTTCTTTGTCTGTACATGATATTCTGAGTACTCATCTGTTGCAATTGCATTCAAAAGCAATCAATTTTTCAACTGTTTAATCAGTAATACATGACTCACAACCATACATTGCTATGGCAAAATACATTATCTTAAATATCTAAGTTTTATATTTATATCAGTTTCTTACATATGTTTTGTATGTCTTTTAATTTGTGCAGTCATATTCAGTCTTCTTTTTTATTTCATCTATAACATTTCTGTAGTTTGTTAACCATTAATTAAATATTCAAAACTATCAACTCTTTCCAATTTATATCCATGGATGAATATACCATCTGTTATATCTGTTTCATCAGTTTGTTTTTATTGTGATCAAATTTACCATTACAGTTGTCCTGTTTGCTACCAGCTGTTTGTTTTATATGCAGTTGTCGTCTTGATGGCTAGTGTTATCGTCTCTGCTCATGCCACGTAGTTGCTAATGTTTATTTTGTCTAGATTTCATGGAGGAGACTTATAGTTGATGTGAAAAACAGTAAGAACTATTCGTGTATTTAGTCTAAGTAATGTGTACATGTGTGCAGCTATTTTGAAGCTTTGTGTGTACCGTAAAATGACAGTAGTCTATGACTAGAATAATCGACCACATAAATGGTCTCGGTTGACAATCATCATCATCAAGGTGCGTATCCTTTATAGGACGTTGCTCTCTTTGTAGCGCATCTGAAATTCACACTGTCTCTAGCCAGATCACTTCGTCGATGGTCATATTCATGGCTTCTTTAATATCTTGTAGCCATCTTCTTCTTGTCTGCCTCTGCATCCTGGGACCCTGCCCTCTAATATTGTTCTTTCCAGGCCATCGTGACGCTTAATGGGACCCAAGTATACAATTTTTCTGTACAGTATGTTGATTATCAGCCAAGTCTCTTTAACATTCAGTTCTTTCAGGACATCAGTGTTCTTTCTTTTTCTGTCCATGGTATTCGTAGGATCTTTCTGTAGCATTTAGTTTCGAAGGACTGGATTTTCGTTCTTGTTTTTCGAGTAATGGTTCATGATTCACAACCATAAGTAAAGTAAAAAGTAAAGGAACCCTTTCATACCTCATGGTATATAGGGCAATACAGTGTTAGGCTTGTATTTTTCATTGACCGTCGGCACACGATGGATGATGTGGTCAGCATCACGCCGGCCGCCTTTACTTTCCCAGAGCATGTCTGGTACCCAGTTGAGGCTGGGTCGACCTGAGAGCCGTCGCGGTCGGGAAAATTCCACGCGCACTGCGGGAGTTGAACCCAGACCACCAGCCTTGAGAATCGAGTTCACTAACAACTACGCTACCGCGGCTCTCACAACCATAAGTAGCCACTGGAAAAATGGATATTCTCAATATTTTTAATTTAAATATTTTGCTGGTGCTTTGCCACATGTTCTTCATTGTGTTTAACTTCTTGATTGCTATTGCCAATCTTCTTGATCTTTTTGGAGCAGTCACCGTTTTTATTAATTATTGAACCCAGGTATTCGTAGCTCTCTACACATTAGAGTTCTTCATTGTTAATTTGGATGTTAGGTGAGCCTTTTGATTTATCAGTTGACATTATTTTTTTTTTTTTTTGTGTATTAAAATATTCGGTTGACAACATCGGAAGTATATATGAGCTGATTTCGTGGTGAATTTATTATTGCCGACTTTGTTGTTAACTTGTCTTTTCATTGTAGATGTGTTTGTGAGTACTCTTTTAATAGCGTTGTTATGTCCTTAATTACCAAGAGAGGAAACATTCAAGTATATGACTTCCTTCCTATATATTACAATAATTGAACTGTCAAAATATGTTTGTTCGCTTTATAAGAATGTTACAGTTGGTACATCACTTATCAAACTCCCATACACCTTTAACAGTATCTACATGCTTGGAATTGTTGCTATTTCTGCACAGCGATATACGATACATTTATCTCGTGTGTCGTCAGTCTATACTTTGAGCTTTCAGCAATTTCGCCTGACAGAATATTGACGGGAACACCAACCGCTTGGCTGTAGTTGTCGTTCTCAAAATTATGTATTTGTCCGCAACATATTTCTCTCTCGCCACATTGACAGAACCGTACATCTCTTCCTCCATTCATCCAAGATAGCTCTTTTCTCTTTCATGCAATCAACTCCTGTGTTCAGCTGTGACCAACCCGTTAACTTGTGTCGTGTTATGACCACTTGTAATTCCCTTCCTACTTTGTTATGGAAAAGCTCTGTACAACAAACCATATCGTCGGCTTTTGTTAACGTTCTCCACATACTCAGCAATATATGCTATGTGCACTGTGATTGTGTTTTGAAACAATTAATGGTATTCATTCACTCCAGTATCAATTTATGTTACAAAATTCAGAATATATTCCTTCATGGTATTCCATAGTAACGCTGCGACCTACAAGGCATTTCGTAAGAGGCGACTGAGGTAGGGCCTAGAGAAGCTACCCTAGTAAATAAAAAGCTGATGTGCTGGCCTACTTTTATGCGCATAATTGCACAACGCACAATCGCTCTTAGACTCGAATCACATACAAATCACAAATAGTGGTTAACAAAGTGGTCGATATGGAGCTTTCGAAGAAGAAGAAGAACCTGCAAAGAATCTTCCAATACCGTCTGTCCACTAATCTGTTAATTCTAAAGAATTGCTTTTGATATTGCCCTCACATTTGTAGCTGTCTCTCTCTTTCCCGCCTACTTTTAGTCCTTCAATCTAGTATGGTCTTAAGCAGTGTCCTGTCCTTTTTATGCGACTAAAATATTAGAACTGTCTCAGACATTTATAATGTTAACAGCAAACTTCCACTGTTACTAGCGCACATGTTGTGAGCATATGAAATGTACACGTTCTACGATACAACAACAGGAACACACTTGAATTGTTAGAAATGTTGATCATGAACAGAAACTGCTTTAGTATATAACAGGTAATGCATATTTTGAAGTTTGATATAACAAAACAGAATACATAAATATTTGTTTTATTTGAAACGTAGGTATATGGGATAGTACCACACGCACACGAAGGCAGAGAAGAAATTGCTATAACAAAAGGTTGAGCTCAACTAAGAAAAACGCAACCAAATAATTCACATTATTATATACACACAGTAGCGAAAGAAATATAGCAATTATATTTTAGTCGTTCTCTGAAGATAAGAATGTGGATTTATGTCCAAAGAGCTTCTGCGAACGATCTAGTACAATCAATTGTTGACCACTCCCTGTGACCTATGTGGGATTTATGACAGAGGGTGCTTTGGGCAGCCGCATTTTGGGACAGATGGAGGAGAGGTGCGTTTACTCGAGCGATCAATTTTTTACATCTCATTGTGGCCTTTACCTGTTCTGAGCCAGGGAGCGATTGCATACTGTCGACGTTTCGGACATCGACTATGCTCGGTAGCGGACTCGTCTCATTTGCGTCTCAAAGATTACGAAGTTTTCACTCTTGTTCTCCTGCGAAATGCGTGAAAACTTTGGTCACTGAGCACATCATCAGCACAACTTATAGGTCCAATCCGGTGCACGACATACCTCTGTTTATAGGGGTTGTTAAGCAATCTGACACGACCAGTCAGTACCCCACTTCGCTGTTTAACAAACGTCAGCTGATATGGGCATTGCAATTAGACTGGACCTTATCTCTAGACATGGTCAGAGAAATACGTGTAGATGCAGTCACTTTGAGATATTTGTCTAGTCTGCGAACTAATCTCATATAATGCGCAACTGTTTGTACACTTCTACATACTCTCATACATAGTTTCCACCTCGATCCCTACCAGCGTAGTCAGACTAGAGCGTGTAATATGTTTCAGGCCACCACGTAGTGGTTGGATGAGTCTTCGTCAGTGCCAGAACACTGAACTTGGTGCTGCCTCAGAAAATGTATGCGTCTGTTCGATTCAATGTGGGTTCACTGAAGTCACTCAACGACAACCTGTTAGTTGAGGGAAAAGTAATCCATGTTGCTGCCAGTCTGAGACTGTATGAATTTGGCAGTACGAGTAAGAAAGAGTACATTAGACTCATGATGAAAATGGAGTATTTATAACTAACGATACAGAAACCATCGGCTGAAATGTATTGAGTACATACGGATTTGCAGTGGGTGCGTTCAAGTCTGTTCTACTAACCAACAATAATAACACTCTCTCCTTATTCCGACTGTATTGTTCAATATATATATATATATATATATATATATATATATATATATATATATATATATATATATATATATATATATATATATATATCACATGTGTGTGTGTGTGTGTGTAAAAGTTACATGTATATGTCGTCTTTTATTGTATTTCTTGTATTTGTTACTTTACGAGCTTACATTAACCCATTGTATTAGCTGTTTCGAATTAAAATGTGAATGTATTCGTGTACCTAGTACCTATTTAAAAACAGCTTTTAATGTCAGTTCATGTTTCTGCCCGCAGTGATAAAATCTAATACATCGCTGTAAGGAATATCTTTACCAGATTAAACGAAGATCATAGAAGATCTTGACTATTGTGAGCGCCGAATATGTATCATCATCATCATGTGCTAGGTCGGATGACGTAGGCGATCATAGGTCTTCACAAACGTCTGTTCTGAGTACTGCCAGTTGTTGTAATTTCTCTGTGCCATGAAGTTAGGCTGTTCAGAATTCTCTCTCTCTCTCTCTCTCTCTCTCTCTCTCTCTCTCGTCCCAAATTGATTTGTCCTTTTTTCACTGTGTTTTCTAATCATTTTCTCGTGACATGCCCGACAAATCATGATTTAAAAAGTGATAATGTGCTTTCTCTGTGCGTTGACCTCTTTCAACATATCCACACGAGTCATTTCGAGACACACACGCACACACCAAAAAAAAAAAAATCATATAAAGTACTAATTCTTGTATCTTTTGTTGCTAATGCTAGTTCTTATCTTGTTTTCAAAGATGTTGAATCCCGAGTGCATAGAAGTCGTTCATTTAGTTCAGTTGATATTCAAGTGTTGCCGCTGCTACATACTTGATATGTAGTTATCAGATAACGTGCAAACTTATATTTTCAATCTGCTGCCATCTGATGTTGTCAGATATCGTATATTGATCTATTATTATTTTTCGGTCCATTGCACATATTGCTGTACGTTTGATACCTACTTGATCTATCCCATCTGTGGCCCAACGTAGGCGAATGTGTTTTAGTTACTGGACAATTGTTATATTGATTTTTAAACCTACAAGAAGATAATTAACTCATTCCATATCATTATCCACTTCAGTGGCATACATATGTGAGCCAGTCACACCACCAGCCACTATAGTGACTTTTCACATATAACACTTTTTTCACACTAAACCTTCCAAGTTTTTATCATAGCTATAGATAGATATAGATTTCTGCCGGCCTCTAACCGAAGTCGATTTTCAGTTTTCTTTGGATGGAATTTGTGTATTCTAGCCTGAATGTGATAGTCTAGCGCACCGTGTGACCCACCTAGGAATTCTGAAGCCACTGGGACAGGCCTAGCAAGCCGACAGTGGTATAATCCAATTTGTGCTCGTAGAATTATGAAGAGATTTCGACAAACGGTAAGCAGGGACACAGGGGGGAAACCAAGAAATAACATCAAGATATGCACTATTAATATCTGTGGAGCACGAGGAAAATTTCAAGACATCGTAGAACAAATGAAAAAAACGTAAAATAGCAATATTAGGACTAGCAGACACACGCACCAAAGGACAAGGCTGCAAGAAGTTACATCTAGATTACACATACGCATACTCAGGTGTAGAAATTAACGCAAGAGCTAAACATGGCGTCGGATTCATCATTGACCCAGATCTAGCTAAGTCAATACTACACATAGGTTACATCTCAGAAAGAATAATGACAATCACAATACGGGAGAACGACATGGACACGACCTACATTCAAATTTACGCGCCGTGTAATAGTGCTGACAATATAGAAGAATGCGATGAATTTTATGACGTCATTAGCGATACTATAAATAGAATCAAATCAGGGGAGACTACTTTCTATTGGGTGATTTTAATGCACATTTAGGTTCTGATAGGACAGGAGTTGAGACATATCCAGGTCACTTCGGAGACAACACTAGTCAGAGAAATGGAAACGGCATAAGACTTCTGGAATTGTGTAACCAGCATGACCTAATTATTACCAACACACAATTTCAACACTGGCAATCACACATTTATACTTGGTACAAATGGAACAACTTAGACTGCAAGAGCCAAATAGATTTCATTCTAGTCAAAAGATCAAAAAGAAGGTCAGTGATAGACGCTAGGGCTATACCAAATTTATGCATAGACACGAACCACAAAGCGGTAGTTATGACTATCAGAACACACAAGAAGAGTACCAGAGGGCAACACGCGACTACAAAAGAAATAATCAAAATCAATAAATTAACAGATGTCAACACACAAGAGTCATATCTTCAAAGAGTCACAGATAATTTTGTTAAACTAACTGAAGAAAGCAAGTCAGTAGAAGAAGAATGGACAGTATTTAAGAGAACTTTATTAGAAACAGCCAAAGAAACATGCGGAACAGCAAAATACAGATGTACCCGACCAAAAAGCACAACTTGGTGGAATGACGAAGTAAAACTAGCGGTAAAGGAGAAAAACACAGATACAACTTATGGGCAAAAACAAACATCAAAACGACCTCACTGAGTATAGAACAGCTAGAAAACAAGCCAAGGAGATAATAAAGAAGTCTAAAATACAAGCATGGCAAGATTATGGCGAAACATTAAATTCAGACTACAAAATTCAACAAGACATTTTTACAAGAAAATTAAAGCTATGCGGGAAAGACAAGAACAATATGACCAAACTGAAATTATTAACGATGAAAACGGCCAAGCTCTTAATGATCCAAAAATGATAATGAACAGATGGCGACAATACTTTAGTGAACTTCTCAACCTACAACAAGAGGACCAACTGAACACTCAAGAACACACAGTAAATGTAACTTCAGAAGTAGAACCAAGCATAACACTATCAGAGATCAGAAATGCTGTAAATATGGCCCCACCTAATAAAACACCAGGCCCAGACAATATCCCGGCCGACCTAATCAAAGCAACTAAAGAGGTAGGAATCAGCTGGCTCCATGGACTATTCAACCAAGTCTGGATCACACAAGAAACACCAGAAGATTGGAGGAATGCTACAATTGTTCCCATCTGGAAGAAGAAAGGTAGCAAGAGGGACTGTACAAAGTATAGAGGCATAGCGCTACTGAGCCACACTGGGAAAATATTCTGCAAAATACTTGAGAAAAGGCTCCGCAACATCATCGAGCCACAGCTTAATGACTCCCAAATGGGATTCAGGAAGAACAAAAGCTGTACAGACTCAATATTCGCCCTCAGACAGTTAGTAGAAAGGACTATCGAATCCGACAAACATTTACACGTTGCATTTGTAGATCAGGAAAAGCGTTCGACCGCGTAGATAGGCACAAGTTGTGGAAAATACTAACAACCTATGGGGTTAATGAACACCTAATCAACCTTTGGAAGAACATTTATACTGACAGCCAATGTACGATTAGAACAAATACAGGATTATCAGAAAAGTTTCACGTAGGGTCAGGAGTAAGACAAGGTTGCGTACTATCCCCGCTGCTATTCATCACGTACATTGACCACATTTGTAAAATAGCTAACACCAGCGAAGGAAACAACCTCGGAGAACTCTTAAATGAATTTCTTTTGCAGACGATCAGGCAATCATATCAACAACAGAAGAACAGCTACAACACCACATCAACAGACTCCAGTTAGCATGTAACGAATACAACATGAGAATTAACATCGACAAAACAGAAGTAATGACATTCGCCAGAGAGGAAAACACTACCAACATCTCCATCGATAATCATCTACTAAATCAAGCAAAAGATTTCACATACCTGGGGAGCATTTTTTCAGCAAATGGAAGAATAACTAATGAAATTCAACACAGATGCAACAAAGCAAATCAAATGATAGGGCAAATGGCGCCAATTTTAAGATGCAAACACGTCACCATGAACACAAAAAGAGCAATGTTCAACACAATCTTTCTCCCCACATTATGTTACCAGTGCCAAACCTGGACGCTGACAACAAACGATAGAAGAAAACTAGTCACAACAGAGATGAAGTGTCTACGCAGAATGCTGGGTGTAACAAGAAGAGACCGGTTGAGAAATGAAGACATCAGGAAAAAAGTGGGTACAACATCAGTACTAGACTTTATCAAGAAACAACAAATTAAATGGTTCGGTCACGTAAGCAGATTACCATCAGACAGTGCACCCTAAAGAGCAATGCTGCTCCGATACAATGGGTACAAAGCAAAAGGCCGGCCACGCAAAAGATGGACCTCAGAGATAACAGAGGCGACGAAAGAGACTATCTACGAAGCGCATACTAGGCCCGTTTTAGAAATCTCTTCCTGACCTGACGCTGTGAGGCAAACGGGATTCGAGAAAGAAAGAAAGAAAATAGATAGTAAAACAAATGTTTATATAAACAGTAATTTGAATATGTATTAATTTGATACATAAGAAGTTAAGACTTCTGAGAGTATGCGTCTTTCCGGTGGCAACATATGGTTGCGAGACGTGTACCGTGACACAGGCATTAAGAAACAAAATCGAAGCGTTTATTTTAAGGTTCTGCCGCTGAAAATTTCTGAGAACACCCTGGACATAGAAGAGAAAAAAAAAGGACTGCAAGACTTACATATCATGGCGCATTGGCTCATAAACATGTTCCGGAAAATGAAGTTTTTCGATCACGTTAAACGACACGGAGGTTTGGAGAGAACAGTAATGGAATATGGTTCCTGGGGATAGAGGCAGGTGAAGACAAAGATGAAGGTGGCAGCAGGGCATAAAAGAATTCTTGAACATGGCGTTAGAAGACACGGGAGAACTTGCTAGATACATTTTTTTTTTCAAGCATGCTGTGTGATGAAAGCGACAATCTGCAAGGGACATGCTATTTAATGATGATGATTAATTTGATATCTACTGAATACAATGTAAAAACAAAACCTTAAGGTGATTAATATTCTTGTGTCATGAAGCAACTGTTGTCAGAACTCTGTGACATTCATGGTATGGAGTCTATAAAAAATGGGATGTTCTTCTATTCTTGCATACACAAGTCAGCGGTAGTCCTTCAGAAGGAATTACACAAATTCAGATACACCAGCAGCATAAATGATGTACACATTTAATTTCTCCCATTTCACCCTATAGTGATATATTGGTTATTGGTTACTAAACTGACGTCATTGCACTCCGGGCAGACCCATAGGTGCTCAGTCTCCCCAACAGATAGCGAAGAGTATGCATACTGATGGTTCATGTGGCTCGCTGATTAAACACACCTCTCACTCTGCCTCTCACGCATCCAGTTCGACTTGAACAACGGGTAACTCCAAACTGCCTAAATCGCTTGATCGATTCAACATCGATTTTAGTGTCCTCATCCAACAGACAGTCGCGAAGAGACCGAAGAATATCCCCTTATCCATCTTCAACTCCCCAACAATCGATTCTGTTGATGCACGCCTGTCCGCTCTCTCATTACCGTAAACACCCGCATGCCCAGGACAGTATATCCACGTAAGCCGCTGGAGGTTAGAAACTTCTATAGACGACATCCACTCATACCGAAACCTGCCCTTCTGGATCTTGTGAAGCATCGACTGAGAGTCAGATACAACAACTGTCCCAATAAATGAAGTCCCAGAGATTCAATGGAGGGCAGCAGTAACGGCCTCAACCTCCATCCTCATACTAGAAGTAGTTGTCCTGTATGCCCCACTTCACTCTGCAACAACCCTACCATGCGCATTAGTCAAGAAACCCCAGCCAAAATTCTCACCACGTTGAACCGACCCATCGGTATATACATCATCATCCCTTGCATTATCTTCTATCAGCTGCTTAACTGCGAGATCAGCCTTCATGTTGCCCCAATCCCTACATTCTCTTCCAAGAGTAATGATATATTGATATATATATATTGATATATATTGATAGAAAAGCCAACGCAGAGACAACAACACTTGCGTTTGCATTGGCTGGACATCGAGGCAAGAACCTATCGTTTGTTTTCGAACCATGTCTCATCTTGTTATTTAGATACCATTCGTTAAATATATAATTTTTGACAGAGAACAGAACTGGTTATGAAGGAGACGAATTTGCACATATTGTAGACTATGGTTTACAGAAATAAGATTGAAAGAAATATTTATGGGAAATGAGAAAAGTAAAGTTTGAAATCATGACTTTAATATCCTTCATTAAGTGCGTGCCTGCTGTTGTTGACAATTACGGATCTATTCTACTCTGTCCCCAGCGTTGGTTGTCAACTCAGTTATTAACTTTTCATGCCATACTGTCATACTTCTTATTATCTTGTCTATCTGTGGTCTTCTTTTTCTCTTGCCAGCATTTTGTCCTGTTCAATATTTTTAAACCAATGTCACCGTACTAGAAACCACAAAAAAAAACCCATTCTTTTTTCCTCCGAAGTTCGGCAAAAGCTTTTAAAAGAACATTAATGTGTCCATCGACGTTTTCAGGACATCTAGTTTTGGTCTGTTAGCAGTCCGTTGAATTCTTAACATTTCTCTGTAAAACCACATCTCTGTTGCCTGCATATTTTGTTTTGTCTGTTTATTATACACGATTCGCTTCAATATGACAGCATTGGATGCCTATACCAGTTAAATTGGTTTTTTTTTACGTCTCAATAGACAAGCATTTGTTGTATACTATGTCCTATATTTTCCTATAATGTTGCCGTAGATTGTCTATTGGTTTCTTCATCTCTGTGTTACATCTCCTATCTGATGTTATCAGGCTACATTGTTATTTATTCAAATCGATTTACTTGTTTTAACATGTGTACCCTTCACCATGATTTTGCTTTTATGGGAATGTAGATTTATATATGACCACTTCCTTCTTTTCCCCTGTTTATGCTGAGACATTTGGTTGATTTTTTTATCTACTGTAATATCAATAAGGTTATTTTCACATTTTCTATTTAGACTGTGTAATCAACATATATCAAGTTGTTTTTGTCTCTCCCCACTTCTACTCCGTGAATATCTTCTGAATCTTGAGATGTGTTCGTTGTACAGAGAGAACAGATCAGGTGATAGTACACACACATCCTTGTCTAATTTTGTGTTTGATCTGATTGAAATTTCCTATTTGACTGTCGCTACTTATTACTGCTGTTTGTTGCCATTACATGTTTTTAATTATTCTTAGAGCTTTGCCGTCTATATTTAGTCTTTTCATTATCGTGATAACTTTCTGGAGTTTTGCCTTGTCAAATGGGTTGGCGTAATCTCAAGAGCACACGTATATATATGTTTTTACATCTGTGACTTTCTTTATATATGTGATATATATATATATATATATATATATATATATATATATATATATATATATATATATATATATATATATAATATTCTAGAGCACCCACGGAAGTGGTTTCCGGACTATAAAACAATCACATGCCCACCGAGATCAATAAGTGATGTTTTTAAAGCTCTATCCGCACTAGAAAATGGGAATTTTCTGTGTTTTCAAGATAACTCGTGCGCTCCTCCCCACCGACTCCCTGCCGCCCCCCATCCCCTGCCGCCCCCTCACCACGCAAAACAGGAAAAAGGCGAAATATTCCCATCTTCCTGGGGTTAGAAAACAAACAAATATATATATATATATATATATATATATATATATATATATATATATATATATATATATATATATATATATATATATATAATGAATGAATAGTACCAAATCCTAAGGTCAGGTGCACTACTTTTTTAGTCAGTTGCACTACTTTTTTAGTCAGTTGCACTACTTTTATTTTAGTCAGTTGCAGTCTGTCCATTACTTTAGTATTACTAAGAGTAGGGATAATCCTTGTGTAAGCCTCATCTATCACAGTGCATAACGATAATTAACTATTTGAGTGAAGCACTGTTGTAAAATACTATACACAAATCAAGTGCTAATGTATACAAGGGAAGTAGCTCTACAATGCAATTTGTTCTTGTTATTTTCTGGCCATGTGTTACTCCTCTGCAATCTGAAATCTGCTTGTGGTATATACCGAACTAGTTTCTCGTCTAACATATGTATCATAGAAACGTATGCGTTTTTCTGTTCGGATATCATGGTTAAATCACATATGCAAGTGCAGAAAAGGAGGGGGGCACTTGGGTGAGTTCTAGTTCAGATTGATTACATGTGTGACACTTCAGAACTTCACTGTACGTCGTCGTGATGACTCTTATTCATTGTATTGTTATTCGTATAATTTTTGTATTAGTGCTAACCGGGAATGAAAAGGGTGGGTGTGTGGAGGTTCAGGTAAGTGGGCAATGCACCTTTGTTCTCCACGACATTTCAATTTCCCGTCAGATATCTGTTTTAAATCCAATCAATGTGAGTTTCAATCGATGGGAATATAACAAGAAAGATCACTCTCATGGAACCCACAAGGAAACCGAAAGAGAGGGAAGCCTAGAAATACACGGAGAAAAGATTTGTACGCAAAGATTAACGATATACGCAAGAGCTGAAAGAGAGCTAAAAATAGGAAATATGTGTTGATTTAAGATTTTTGTCCCAATCGGGTTAAAAGGCACGAGGGAGAGAGACAAAGGATGCCAGTTTTGCTTCTGCAACATTCTCATCACGCAGTCAATGGCCACCCCAACAATCCTGTGTGTAGTGTAGTATTTGTTTGACTATTTATCATGTTCGTTTACCTTGGTGATTGGGTTCTTCCAACTCTTTATTTACCTTATTCAGTCATTGTGGTTTATCGAGACGAGTTTTATTTTCATTCTCCACCTTACCCTCTCTGTGTAAAACGATATTTTTCTTTTCACCTGTTTGTTCTCAGTTCTTTTCACGTCTAGCATAGGACCTTATGTTCTGAAAAATACACAAGATAAACATAGATAACTGACCCAAATGCTTGCTAACACACTTGTCTGTTGTGAACATATGTGTGCCTCGTCATAAGAAGGTTTAACCATCTAATAAAACTCTTATACCTGTCTTCCGCGCCCACACTTTACACACACACACACACATACACCTTTTAAAAAAGTTTTCCTGCATAGACTCTCACAGCTCATTTATGATTTCCCGAATACTTCTGCATAGTACTTGCTGTTAATAACTTAATCATTCTTTGTCTATTTTCGTTACTCCTACAAACTGACCTGTCCCAAACTCTTTTTCTTCTCCCATTCTCTCACAAAGCGTAGTTCCTCAAACCGCATTTTTCTGTAACATGTTCTCATTGTGCTATGTGCTATATCACTATTTCTCCACCATTTAAAGGCCGTTCGCTATCCATCCAATTTTTTTTCATTTTCTGACCTGTATTTAAACAAAAAAGAAATTCTCTGCACGGAGCAGATTCTGTTTCCTTGGCGAAAAGCTATTTTTATTCTCTAGTATGGTTTCAATTCACCACACTCTCATGTCAGTTTTTCTTTTAGTTTTTCCTACGTAGACTCTCCTGACCAGATCTCAAGCTTAGAGATAAGCACTCACACCAACACCACAACTGTTGGCAGTTGAATGAACTTTAACATGTTCACACGAGCTCGTACAAACCCACTGCTCTTTCAGTCTACAATGTTTCTCTAGACATTTCTTTTTACTCGTAAGAAACTTATCATTGCCTCTCATCTCTCCTATTAGTTTACTTCTCCTCCCATTACCCAATTCTTTGCGTCCTCTCTATTTCCGTTTACTTGTCATTCTTTTTATAACGTTTTTATGTGTCTACTTATTTAATCCATCTACCATCATTATTTGTATGTTTTGTTACACATGTTCTATATATCTCTCTTCTAAGTACTAGTCATATAGCAGCAAATTTCTCTCCGCAGTTTCTCTTTCTCTGTCAGTCTAATATCGTTTCCATCCGTTGGTACGAGTGCTCACTTAAACTGTAATAACAATTCTCCTATTCTGGCTCTAGTGTACATTCTGTACCTGTCAGAGAACAACTCGAAACGTTGCAGAAGTCGTGACATTTTTATCGACCAACTTGCCTGCCTATCACATCTACGATTTAATGTTATTTATGTATATGCTTTGTGTTTATAGTTCAAGTTTTCCTACTTTTGCCAGTTCAATGTCGTTCAATATCTGCAAGTTCTGTTGTCGTCTTTTGTATGACATTCAAATACAGAATAGACACCAATTAGACGAATGTGATGGTCATCTCATAGAAAGACAATTCGAGGTGCGATAGCGTAGTCGTTATGGAAATTGCTTTGTAGACGCTTGATTCGTGCGTCAAATTGTCCACGTGGAATATTTTTTCCTACCGTACCGACTTTCATGTCGACCCACCCTTAATTTGTTACCAGAGAAACATATGATAGTATAAAGGCGGTTGATGTGATATAGACCATATCACTCATAGTGTTGCCATTGGTCAAAGACAAATAATGGTCTAGCACCGTATTCTCTAGTATCTATTTTGCATGGTATGAACATTTCTTTAATGTATTGATATAGTTAAAGGAATATACACTATAATTATAATAACAAATAGAAGATACACATTTTAACCATTGCGGGTAGTTAAATCGTGGAGTCTCCAGTAGTATAGTATCATGACTACCACCTGAGACTGATTGATTACATTCCGAAACGCAGCTGTATCGACAGTCAACTTGAAGACAACAATGCACATTGCATTATTTTATTGATTTTGCCTCTTTGCTCTCTTCGATGTTATTATACCTCTCATAGACTAAAAGTTGTTTAGTTTAATCGACTTAAGCACATTTCTATAGATATCCTTGATGCTTCAAAGCTTTTGCATCATGCATCCAACATAGGTGCAAAAGTAGGTCGTACCAACTTTATGCTTTTTTTTGTATATAGCTACTCAATCTTACTGTATTAGTTTGAAGTCTGAAGATAATGGTCTTTGCGTGACAATACGCGTTACAGTTGTATGTTGTCCGTAGTGAGTGTATCTGCATCCACTGTCCTTTAAGATAGTTGACTAGTCATCATTTGTGCTGTCATTTTTGATATGTTCAAGTGATCTGAGTTCCATTGCTAAATGGTTGGTAATTTAATTTCATAATTCCGTGCTTATCTGGAACTATTTGCAATTCTGTATCTTTGGTGATAGAGCAGACTGCAGTACAGAGGATGTGAGTTCATTGATGTGGTTTGATGTGTGCTTTTAAATGATATTTGCGTGAGTTAAGCGGATTAACCGTCATCTTGCTAATCCAGGGATATGTTTTATTCTCACGTCCACTCCTATTGTCAGTATATTTCTTCTGCTCTTAACCTTACTTGTTACTGCTTAATAAACTTCTTTTGAGTATTGGAAATATCGATATTTGCAGAGACATCCGTCATATTGTACAATTAAACCATTTTTTTTCTACAACTGTTTCATCTTTTGAAATATCCATCGATTCAAATATCTCGGAATATTCATAACACCAGATGGGAGATATATAACAGAGATTAAGAGTAGAATAGTTCAAGCGAAAATAGCTTTTATAAAAATGATAAACATACTGTGCGTGAGTTCATTACCAACGACACTGCGGAAGAGACACATACTCCAGTGATATAGTGAACCAATACTTCTGTATGACAGCAAACCACGGACAATAAACAAAATGTGTTTACAGAAGAAAGCCGAAAATCCCACGGACAGCGACAAAAGCAAAGGATGGGGTTTTAAAAGAGGCTTGCACACAAGGAAACCAGAGACAATCAATGCTATTTGGACTCGTAATGCGAAGAGGAGATTTGGAACATTTGGGGCGATTTGGAACATTTGGAGACTGCTAATAGAATACAAGGAAGGAGAGATCGAGGAAGACAGTAGGAGGAGATGTTAGGTTTTCTGACATCGGGGTTCGACAAGAAATCGGTGTTAGAACAGAGAAAAACTGCACCAGGAGAGAGTTGTGGAGAAACATGATCGCCTACGCCCGCAAGCATGACGCTTGATACTTCTTTTCCATGTTATTCTTTATTACCATGTATGTCGTGTGTCTCGTGTTGTCTCCGCAGCTAACGTATTGTTTATATTATACTATGACCATGAGGATGCCCTGTTAGATGTTTGTATTGTGACAATAGACATTTTGACTCCATCTGAATCATCTAAATTTTAAGTGTATAATTGTGCAAACAAATATTTGTCCCTATGCCATAGCTTTGTTCCAGATTTGTTTTTCTTAACGTTCACAATCTAATGTATATATATATATTTAATCAATAAGAATAAAGAAAGAAAAAAGAGACCATGTGTATTCTGACATTACCTTGGTTTCTTATTTTTTCTTAAAAGGATTTATATAATTTTGAAATCAACACGAATGTATTTAGTTTACATTGCAGATTACGTTATTTCCTTAATCATTGGATTACAATTACGATGCACAATCTAACTTTATTATAATTGCAAGCTGTTGAGTGTGTATTCTGTAACGTAATAAGACATTCAGCCTACACATATCGATGATGTATCACTTTTAATATTCTGCTAATTTAGCGGTCTCAAAATACTAAAATTTGGAATGCAGTTTTGTGAGAGAAAAAACCCGATGGAGATCTAGTCGTGTAGTTTTCAACTAATCATCTATATAGGTCTGTGAATTCGATATGTTTTGTTTTAGGAAGTCTGGTCTCTTCTCATTCTATACGAAGAGAGAACAGACAGTGACGTAATTCTATGGTAATAACAGTTTTGAATTCTTGGTCTGGAAGCAAAAATCGATTTGAGAAGCATGAACAGACCTAGCTGGCTGCTTTTATTAACATTCATTACCTCTTCGGAAATTATTTTCTCATATTGTTGCTCGTGAAGAGATAACTTTGGCATTTATGTAAACCTTGTATATATGCCACTGGATAAATATTACGTTGTGGTATTTATATTGATTTGACATTTGCACGGCTGGTTGAAAAAAATGACATTGAATTAATTTTTATCTGAAAGCACTGTAATGCTATATATCTTTTTTTGCGAAGTTAGTCCAATAGTTATCGCTGTACCCATTTTCTTCGAACCACTATTACCTTCGTATTTTTCTCAACAGCAGACATATCTTTATTTATTTATGTGTCTCATGTACTCTACATTTAGAGATTAGAGTATACGAGAATGCAATGTTTGTTACTGTTTAAATTAATATTAAAGAACTGACAAAAACTATTATCTCACAATGGTCTACGTACGTGTTTATTCAAATATTTGTTGACATAGAAAGTGGAATTACTTTTGTGTTGACCTCTACGAGGAATCAAAAGAGATCGGATCATCATGAGCAGAACTGCTGAAGACGGTCAGGAATAGATTCGATGAATAATGATAACTGTTGCACTGAGAATACTTTGAATGATAATCTAATATGATTTAAAGATTAACGCAAATCACTAATGTGTCATCTTCTGTGACTCATAAATCTGCTATTTGAATATGAATATCGCGTCTACACATCAAACTTTCACTCCTGATGTTTATGTTGTACACAAAAAATATTGTAATATAATAATAACGTGTACAGCTTACTCAAGACATTACATGAGTGGTAACAATTTTCACCGACACTGTCTTCGCAAGATTATGAACACCAGGTGTTAGTTATGACAAGATATCCACCATGAGAATGCGCAACAGTAGAAGACTAAGATGGTTGGGACATGTGCGATTCATAGATAATTGCCGCTTACCCCAGCATACACTGTTTTGTGAACTTTCGGAAATTAAGAGGCTCCAAGACAGATCAGTGCTCTGAGATAAGGATAGCTGTAAGGCCTCAGTTAAGGACTTTTATATCGGTCCTGTGGTCAAAGGCGCAAGGAAGCGGCGCGCCAGGATTAGGGAGATGGTTCTAACCCCCTGCTCTCACCTCCAAGTGGTGACCCTGGTAACAGACGGTTGTTCCGGTCTGGCTAAGAGGGCAGGTACCGTGGGAGAGCTACTCTGGGGCAAGTAAAGATGGAAAGGTAGTCATGCTTGATGGGATCCGCTCGCAACATAGATGAGCGAACTCTCAGAGTGACTATTAATGCTCGCTTCTCCCGGCCGATGGGAAAAACTAGAAGGATACATGTGGAACCTCGCGGGGTGGAACTCTGAGCCCGCGCATTCTCTCTCTTGATTCTCCTCTCTTGAGCCGATGAGTGTGCTGGATGATGAGTTTTGCCGCACGTTGGTCCACATAGGTCAAACGTCTAGCCCCCATCACAGAGATGGGGGCACGACCCAAAGCCATCGAAGAGACGTTGACCCGCGTATGGCGAAATTCGGAGCCTAAGCATGCTCTCTTTAGCCGCTACTCTAGAGCCGATGAGTATGCTGGTAGTCGAGTTGAGTTGCACGTGGGCATCATGGGGCGAAACTCGGTTTTACCCCTCGAAGTAGGACAGCCCAGTGGGAATTGACGGAAATGGTGAGATAGGCACCAGGACAAAGCGAGCACGCACGTTGGCAAAGCCATAGTGGGGCCCCATCGAGGGGCAGGCCGGCACGGCAAGCGCGGAAAGCGAGGCAGGCACTGCAACGGCGAGCATGGCAGGTAAGAGGGTGTGCGTCCCACCCACATGAGCAGAACAACTGGAAAGCCCAGCAGATGCAAAACCAGTGCAAGCACGGCAAGCGCGGCAGGCAAGAGGGTGTGCGTCCCACCCAAATGTGCAGAACAACTGGAAAGCCCAGCAGAGGTAAAGCCAGTGCACGTTTCCGCTCGCAGGAACTACTGCTTGCCTTGTAGTTTGATTGGGGACAATCAAAGACTAGCGGAGCAAACTGTAAACAAACCTGAACGGGCGGCAAACCAAGGTGTTCATTAAAACGACCGGTTTTGCTGGGCAGATGGCGCTCATAAACCCGGGAGGGCAGGCCGTCTAAGGGTTGCTGCCCTAAAAGAAAATGGCAACCCGCTGCCTTGTGGGTTTTCGGCTGGGGACAGCCAAAGGCTAGTGGAAAGCGTACCGCACACAAACTCTGGCTGAAATTGAACACCCCACCCAAGGATAAGCAACTGTGCTCCAATAGGTGCTGAAGGCTGGTGCACGTACATTACGTTCTGATGTTTGGCTGTTTATATATCACAATAGAATGATAAAATGGCAGTAGAACGATCGAAAGAAGAAGAACAACAACATCGGTCCTAACAAATAGGAAAAACTAGCTGGTGACTGAGCTATATATATATAAACAACATTACGCAAAAGTGCTAAATGTTTCGAAGAGAGGCTTAGGGATGAGCTTGAAAGGCAAGAGAAACAAGCACAGCTAAACACTCTAAACACTTGCCAAATAACCGTTTGTAAACACGAACAAACCATATATATAATAACATTTATTGATTTGTGGAGGAGATCCAGTACTGCTGATGATCGAAGAGGAAACGTGAAGATGGACATGACATTTCCTCAGAATATAACAAAAATATTCACTTATGTTAAAACACATAACATAAGCTTCACTGAAGCTAGGAGAAGAGATGATATTTGTTAAATACTTGTGGGTTGATCTATTTTAGTAAATGCTTTTATCTATAGATTTATGTTTGTACACAAAAGATGAATACTGCTAGAAAGTTGGACTAGTATTGGAAGTGTTGCCATATGCTTTACAAGACGTCGGATATACCACCCAAAATGCTCCCCAAATTCTTAGACGTTCTAAGGCGCATGCCACTTGAGATAGGGGGAGAGAGAAAAAAAAAAAGACAGAGTGAGCGAGCGAGAAACGATGCTTAATGATCTTCGGTATATTTTAACACATATTAAAGTGACATGTTTAACGTCAGATAATACAGAGTAGGAGTTAATTTAGTAAGCAGAAATAACTTCAAAATTATTTAAAAGATCTTGCATATCAATAAAATGCTTCTTGACAAACCAATTGAAATGAAGAAAGAATAATGATGGAAGCCATATATAATGGGGAAATCATCATCACATTGGAAAATAAATCTTTAGTAGGGACAAGATCTTGCATTGACACGCCAAATAATTTATGACCTGTCTGATTCCGTCAAATCAAATGAACAATGACAGCCATAAAACATTTCATATTCCTCCTGCATTTTCGAAATTTGTTTATATTGGGCACCTTTCTGAAATGGCTATTTGATGATTATACTTCAGATGCGTGCTTATGATGAAGTCGTCTCATTGTTTGAAGCTCATCTCTGGTGCCATGTAGTTTTGTATGTAGTGGTATGTTGTAAGGCCATCATCCCTTCTAGGAGAAATAGGGACTTCTTGCAGGACATCTTCTGTAGTTTGATCACATGGATACAGGGGTTAGAGACAAACGTAGCATGTGCAAGTATGTCTTCAGTCTGTTATGCTCTGTCTAGAGACGAAGATGATGCTCTGTCCTTGTCTGTCGAGTATGTGATAGTCGTCGCTGGATAGTTTAGGCTCTTTTCTAATGTTCAGGAAAGCTCTTATTTTTTAAAGTATGCAGTTTCGTTTTCTACCTGTCACATTCTCCTCCCTTCTAAGCGAGTTTGTCTGCCTTCTCGTTACCTGGGCCTCCACAGTGTGATGGTATCCACTGAGTCTACTCCTTGTTGGGGAAACCTTCTGAGCTCACTTCCAGGGATGAAAGTTTACTCTAAATGAGCTGCAAACCGATCAGTGAAAGACCACTTGTTGGCAGTCAGAGTTGGTGCTATTGCTATTGGTAACTAGTGTATGATTTCTAGTATATCACTCTCATAATAATGCGTTATCTTCTATATTTCATCAAGAAATAGCTTGCCATTTGTCTTCTTTTATTTTCGCAGTGTTTATAACTTGATTTATTTGTGACCGAAATGGTCATCAGCGTTGCATTTTACACGTATATCGAAGAAATGAAATGTCAATTATCCAGGACAATTCACAAAAATATTTAAGATCTAAACTGGTGTTCATCAAGGATGCCTATTGGCATTATTCTTCTACTTACCAGATGTCGACTGGATTATGTGAACAATAATATTTGGGAAACAAATGGAATTCAATATTCTTAGTGGATTTGAACATAAATAGGAAAAACAAAGATTATAAGAATAAATTCAACAAGTAGTAACCAGATTACACGAGACCGAAGCAGCTCAACAAAACGGGGATTCATATAAATATCTTGGCAACAATATAGATAGAGATGGAGTTACAGATCATGGTGTAAAAAATAAGAACGCACTATACAAGAAGAGCTTTTATTTCTGTGTAAAATGTATTGAAATCAAAAGAACTCCAGTCGAACTCAGCGGTGAATCGTTAAATCAAGTGTAAAGTTAGATCACTATGTGGGGGACTGCCTAGAGTAGTTGATAGTAGCGATAGTAGCTCGGCCTGCTAGCTGTGAGACGCCTCATAGCTCGGGTTCGAACCTACTGTCCGGCATTTGTTCGAGTCCCTGGTCTTACTCAGGACGATAACGTGAGTACCTCTGAAGTCGGAGAAAATCTGCCTGTATGGCGAGGGAATACTAATTACGAGTACATTGAGCACACGGCTGCCAGTGTAAAGTAATTTACAATGTGCACGCTGCTGCCATTGTAAGAAATTGGAAAAACGGATTTTCACGCGAAAATCAGTTTCAGAGATGAAACTTCGTCTGAGTTGAAAGCGGACGAAAAAAATCACTATGTCGGATATCAACAATGACTACCAAAATGATACATACTTTCATAAATGGATGCTTGCGCAGAATACGAATGCTGAAATGGTATAACAAAAACCAAACAAACACAGTGGGGAACGAAAGCTTAAAAAGACACTTGCGTTGAATATAACACATATTATGAAGACTTGTAGCAGTTTGTGGTCTTGTCCTGAAATCGACATGGAAAGGGAAGTTGAGAAAAGCCACAGAACTCAACGAATAAGAAAGCTGCGAACAGGTATCCAGTTGATTGTGAAGACATGGAAGAAAGGAACATATAAAAATAGAATAGAATGACGTATGTTTGTTGAAGACCTGTGCTCCAGATGGAGTTTAAGTTACAAACAAAAACAAATTTATCACAGTATAGATGTAGGTTTTATATAAATTAACGATATTTTAACGATACTAGTAGTATGTAAAAAGAGAAATACATTGAAATACACATTGACTAGTTGAGAACAGCACATGGATTAGATGTGATATATTCTCCACATAGATGTTAGATGTAGCTGATATTTTGAACGCCCTCATATAGTGAGGCCGCAAAGAAGATTTTCATTTAAACCAATCCACGTCAACTACTAGATTGCAGGAGCTGGGTTTGAAGATTGGAGTAAAGAAAAGAACAGCATAACAGGTACGTGAGTAGGCTCATCAATCAACATCTAACTGGTACGGTCAGTCGCTGGACGCTGTTGGAGATATTGCGAAGGAGATCGGAGCACCTATGGACATGTCCGAGTGCAATGAAGATATTCCAAACTGAAACTGAATGTTAGATATAAGGAATTATTGTTCGAGATGTGTCTGAAAGTCGTGGGAACAGAATAGAATCGGGATGGGAAGATGTTGGTATCACAAACAGAAGCTTGCAAGTCAAGATTTAGTTTAATATAAGTAATTTTGTTTTGGGACACACAAATATCTATACTAGATGTTACGCGATAATCTAGAAGTGTCGGGGAAACACGAGTATATCGTCAAGGACGACGTTCTGATGGAGTGAAGGGCGTGATATCCTGAGATCCGCTGCTATTTCATCCTGACATGCAAGTAAGTAACAACTTGCTGGCTATGTCGTTTGTGCTTAACTGCTTGTTTTATTTAAATAATTGAGATGTTTATAAGATATAATGCATTGTTTTTTTCTCTGCAAGATAACAGCGATATATGATACTAGTGTAACATAATTTCCGGCTGTGTGTATTTTGTTCTTTCTTCGTTGTAAAATTATCTCTTATATGAACTCGCATAAATCTTAATTGTTGTCGTCCGCATAGCTGCACCACTAAGCTTAGTTATTACTTCAATATTAAGTCTGCTCACTCGTGTATATTTCTCTGCCAATATTTATGTTTATTCCATATTTGTGCTCTGTCGCAATCCGTGAGGGAATCAATTATTATGTAACAGTGCTACAATATGCGAATAATCCGTTTACGTCTAGTACGCCTTCATACAGTCGTCGATCATGAACTCAGTAAGTATGTTAAAATTAGTCCCGTGGAGACTTTAAACAAAAGTTATCTTCGTCGTATAATAATATTGTAAAAAAAAAGACAGCGCTAGGAATTTTAGAGTAATAGACTGCTTATCGTCTTCTGTTTTTCTTGGAACTGCACATATGATAAAATATATAGTTGAAATCAATACATTTTATCGAAATATCAAATAGTGTTAGCTTATATGTTAAATTGCTGGTGACAAGAAATACATATTTGTTGCTGCTGCATTTCTTCTTGTTTTTCAGTTTTGTTTACCATAAACCTACACCGTAACACTATTAGTTTAGCTAAACATATATTAAACGATCTCTGGCTTTTTTCTTTTATCCTTTCTTGCAATTTCTCCCACAGATGAATTTGCATGACTATATAGTTTTCTAGTCATGTCTTACTCGTCTTCCTTGTCTCCGACATTCTCATCTCGCCTTTCACAAACTTGGTGTGCGCCAGTTCGCTCTAATTTATCTCGTTGTGCTAAGAGTTATTTTGAGAGTTCACGATCAACATAAGATGATTAAGTGTTCAGACCAGAGAACCAGACCAGTTCTGATACCTAACGTTATTCAAACATTCAGATATAGCAACTATATAACTAGTCCTTCTCACAACTAATTTCAGATATTGAGGACTACACATTTTGAAGACTGAATACGCCCAAATGGAATCAAAATGTATATGAATGAACGATACCTGTCTAGCCACAATAAGTTATAGCAACCTCTAAGTAGAAAGAAGAGTTCGTCCGATTTATTACTCCATCTCTCTTTCTCCATCTCTCTTTCTCCATCTCTCTTTCTCCATCTCTCTTTCTCCATCTCTCTTTCTCCACTATGATTTGGTGTT
The DNA here is from genome assembly GCA_020796225.1 of Arion vulgaris. Taxonomy (NCBI): domain Eukaryota; kingdom Metazoa; phylum Mollusca; class Gastropoda; order Stylommatophora; family Arionidae; genus Arion; species Arion vulgaris. The sequence goes on from CM036756.1 coordinate 24,792,537, forward strand.
TGTCACCCATTCGTCTGTCTCATTTGTTTTTAACTATACTTTGAATCGGTATATACCAAGATTGTAACGGGTAGTCATCTTGTTATAGCAATAATCTGTACCAGTCCAAATCTGCACTAAAAGTATATAGATATGAAATGTATAGTCCTTAATAATGGAAAACTGACACTTTTAGAATAGGAACAAGAGGGCGACAGTGATGCCTTCTGTCACATTTCTTGATCTTACTGACTATGTCAGACAAGGTTGTGTCCTCTCACCACTACTCTTTATTGCATATATGGATAAAATAACTCAAAAGAGTCAAATTCAGATAATGATGAAATAAATGAACTGCTTTTTGCAGATGATCAGTGCCTGATACACCAAAATGAACAAGATCTACAACAACATATTGACATATTGAACACAAATTGTATAAATCATGACATGAAAATCAACAACACTAAAACAAAAGTAATGAATATGGGAAGAAAACATAATAAACTAGACATCCATGTTAATGGCACTACAATAAACCAAGGGAAAGAATTCAAATACTTAGGAAGCATATTCGCAGAAGACGGAAAACTGGATAGAAAGATAGAGGCTAGAGTGCAAAAACAAATGCTGTAACCTATCAGCTAGCCCCATTGTTAAGGCACCCACTAATTTCACTGACAGCTAAGCAACAGATGATCAACAGCATTTTCATGCCTACTTTGTGAGTAGCATGACATGGACAATGAACAAAGCGCAGTCACAAAAAATAACTACATGTAAAATGCGGTGCCTGCGAAAAGTTATCAACAACACCAGAAAGGACAGAGTCGCCAACATCAACATAAGAAAGAAAGTTGGCACAGAACTTTGCTTGAATTACATTGAGAAACAAAGACTGAAGTGGTTTGGCCACTTATTAAGAATGTATCCAAACTCCACAGTATACATATTCTTCTACAACAGAACGTCAGGGAAGAAGGCGAGACGAAGACCATGAAAAAGTTGGTTAGATGGCATAGCAGAATCCTGCCAAAGAACAAAAATAACCACCCAAGCCACCAGAACAGCGCAAGACAAAAACAGAAAACACCGACACTGGACAACAACGCGGTAGCAGTGTGACGACAAAAGAAAAAGACTGACCTTGGACTGGATTATGAAGACAACAGTAACTACCGCCAGAAATGGAACTCTGACGTGGCAGCTGGGCCATCTGAGCCTCGCGGATGATATAACCTTTCTGTCTCATGCGCGTAACCAGATACAGTATAAGCTAAACACACGTGATCGAAGGTCACATCAAAAAGGACTAAACATGCATAAGGAAAGACAAATATAATGAACCAAGCAAACAACAATCCAATCTCCCTGAGTGAAACCCCACTTCAAGAGGTAGAATTATACACATACTTGGGAAGCAATGTAGACAGAGAGGGAGGAACAGATAGAGATGACAGAATAAGAATACAGAAGGCAATAGAAGCTTTCATCGCACTAGAAAATCTTTGAAAGGGGAGAGAGGAGAGAGAGAAGAGCGTTTCGTGCACAGACGGATGAGTAGAATATCTACAAAATAGTACAAAACAAACTTAAGCAATAAAACCCCTCAGGTTATTATTATATATATTGGTTAATTACTCTTAGTCCAGAAAAATCATGTTAACCATTTAGACATTACCAAGACGTAAAATCCCAATATTAATTTACGACGATATCACACCTCAAGTTCCCAAGCGTAGGAGTTGGGAGAGTATTCAGTAAATATCAGGGACGGAACCATATGCTGTTGTTTCACAGAGCTATGAATTCGCCCATGTGTCATGGGAAACAAAATGTCAAGGTTTCGTGTCAGTGCCATGCATTTTTGCGCTTTTTATTTTAAGAGCAACTATCTGGATAATACTGTTTTTATTGATTAACGTGTCGAACACTCCTTAGCCCTTTGCATGTTTGCTATTATTTAACGACTATAACCGTCTTTGCGCATGTTGACAATTGATCTTGTACATTTGACTATGTGGTTACACAATGTATAGACAAAATAAGTAGTTTGCAATATTTGAACAAAAATGTGCAGACAATTGCTTGCACCAATCATCAAGGGATATCAGAGAATACTACATTCGTATTCTCGCTGTATTTATGTAATACTTCGAATTTCACATGGCCAAGTCACCGGCATAGACTGAATTATGAAATTTTTTTCGGAATATTTTGTGTGATGTAATTAGTGTAAAGGAGAAAAGAAGATAGATGAGAGAACTCCGCCCATAGAGAACATACTGTTCCATTATTGTCTTTAGCATGGATATAACCCAAGAACTGCATTATGGTGCTAGTCAAGTCCAAGGCCTCTTTGTGTGTCCATACCTGTACTATGCCAATATGTCCCTTCTTCATTGGAAACTCAACGGATCAACAACTTACATGACAATACATATACTACTACATGTCATTGAGTCGAAGAGCAAAAGCTCAGGATCTACTTGATCTCCGAAGACATAGAAGTCAATAAAAAAAAATTTATAAAAATATTTTTATAGTTTTTTCCACTTAAAAGTAGACAGACCCGATTTTTAAAATGTAGGGGGAAAAGGAGAGCGCAAATAAAAAAAATTGAGAGCGCATACTATTCGTCGCTACACAAATGTTTATATTTTCCTATCAAATAGTTTTGATAAAATATACGCACATTCTAGATATTTAGGCCTACCTTATATTTAATGTGGGACATTTTGCCGGTTAATGTTAATATGGGATCCACAATCTCTTGGTCCTCCAGATTTGTTTCGATTGAGACACTGGTATTGGTTTGCCTCTACTTTTGGGGAACTCTGCGATTATGTGTTACGAGCAGCTATTAAGATTCTCACAAATACAGTTGTTATATAATAAATTTTTTACAATTCTGTACATCTGTAATATTTTCCACGAGACATGAAAACCAAACTGTTTTATTTTCTGCTAATGTTTTATGTTGACTCATAAAATTCCTGTATGTTATCGTCACTTATTTTATGTACATTATTTATTTGAGAAAGAGAGATAGAGAATTAGAAGGAGAGGTATACGAGTGATGGTAGATACTATAAAAACTTGTCAAGTTGGCAAGACATTTCTGATACCGTGTAAACACAGACTTGGAATGTTGACTGCGGTACACATTCCAGATGTTCACGTATGTGGACGTCTAGTCTAGTGGGAGTTGTATGGGTTCATGTAGGGTAGACGTCTTAAAAGACATTCATTAAAGTAGAACATATGATGAATAATGGTGAAATTTGACACTTCCACTTAAAAGCTTTTTTTAAAAAATCTACATGCATTAGACTACTATTTCAATTAGTTATTTAATATTTAGAAGAGTTTGTGTGTTGTCATTATATGCATGGTTATGTGATCACCCTTCAGACAATTTTCTATATCAGTAATTGATTATACATTGTTGTCATACCTCTATACAACACAGCTTTACTATTGTGACTAAAAGTGCCTAGTAATTATATTCTCAAACGTTAAGGAAGTAAGACCATGTTAGACTAACTTCTGAAGTCCAAACAACATCAACATTTTGCAGACAACTTAATAGTGTTCTAGTCATGTGAGACTGTTCATTCTATTGATGTAATGAACATATTTTGATGAAAAGATTAACACGTGTAATCTAAGTGACTGGAAATCTCTTCTAAATTGGAAGTAACATAGTGAATAAATGCAGTCCACTAGAACAAGTAAGCGACATTTTCATGACATTAGGCATGCTCTAATAAGGAGGAAATAAAAAAAGAATTTACTCTGTGAAGTTATGTACCTTTGCCGAAAACATTTAGCCACACCATTATTAATCAGATAAACAAAATATCAATCGTAATGTAATTATTCTTATAGGTGCATGTCTTCAGTTTACCTATATTTCTACTACTATAAGGCGTGATGATAGAGAATGCAGACACAGGGGACGTGGGGTAGAAGTTCACGTGTTGATTTCCGAGAATTCGTCTTGAGGGTGATACGATCATTTACACAGATGGGTCTGTTGTTTGGCACATGCGGAGCTAATGGGCTTTCAGTGCTGCGGTAGGAGGAGGGGGTATTGTTAAGAAAGAGTGGTGGTTTTGTTATGACTGCAAGTATTCTGACTATGGAAGTTATGCCGCCGTGCACGGCAGTAACTAAAGCAATGGTCTCGCTGAAGTTACATACTTTTTACCCATGCATGCTTTCTCATAGATTCGGGGAGTATTCAGGAAGGTCGAGAGTGAGTGAGCTGGAAGGTAGACGCTGAAGTCTCTAAAGAGAACATGGCTAACAAAAATCTAGTTTTATTTTTGTGCCAGACAGCTGGTGTAAATTGGAGCGGGAATGAATTCTGTGGAAAACGGACTAGCAGTGACCAGGCTAATATTCTGAATGACCTCAGTGAGGCAGGGCGTGTAAACTATTCAATGAATGGAAAGTCCTCAACCCTTACCAGAGTGCAAGAATCAAACGAGTGTAGCCAGACACGGGGACTATGCTGGAAGCCAAATATGAATAGTAAAGCAACATGCTTACGGATATCCAGAGGAAAAGACTGGAACACTTATGGATTAATTGGTTAGATGTTCAGATATGATAGCCTGTCGGCTAAACTAAACGAAATAGTGTACTGTGCAAAACCACTACACTTAGTCACGTGAACTGACTTACAAAACACAAAGTGGATATTTCCATAACAATAATACAAAGATGTACAGATTATAGTAAATGGGAGACAAAACTGGCAACTAGTGAAAGAGAACACACAAATAGTTAATTTGTGAATGGTGACATTTGTTAGATCATTTAGAAAGGGGTTATAGGAAATTATTGAATGTAAAGTAGTAAAGTCAATGCCACAATCAAATAAATCCTTTGATCGTGAAAGCATGACAATTGGCACCGAAACTACAATGCTTAAATCTCTTCAGAGAACGCATGCTAGATGCAACACAGGAGCCATAGAATCCAAAGAATGTGAATAGATGTACAGCAGGTGATGATCATTAGTAGCAATATGGAAAGTAAAAGTATTGAAACGTTTTTCAAGTTGTTTTTTCTGCAATATATTTTGTTGAGGTAGTCAGTTCGACACATGATGATGATTTTTATTTAATATTTCTTAGCTTTGTCATACGTATTATTAACCGTATTACGCAGACCCTGAACTAGAATAAACTCAGTAAGGATTTTTTTTCCTTTTCAGAACGGTTGACAAAGATAACTTTTGCTAATTTCAAAATACATCGAGATTTTAAATTTATTTGGTAGGATAAAAGGGCACGGGACTATCAACTTTTCAATGAAATCCAAAAATTATGTTCCACGTCATAGAATTGACTGTTGTAGAACATCTGCATAAAATGATGGCTTGCATTGAACAGGATGTTGAATTATTATCTGGTACCAGAATAACTTTTCTATTTTGAGTATAGTAGCTATATTGGAAGATAATTTGCATACATTTTAACACTTTTTCCCTGTCGGATAATGTTTTCAAAATTCTCTTATGTATAATTGTGTGCTTTAGATTAGTCTACAAGTTGCACCGGTTTAGATTGGGGGTGGAGGTGGTTCTATTTTTTTTTTAGTTCCGCTGCTGTGAATTTAGGCGTAGCCATGGCGCATAATATGGCGATCTGACGTTGATTTTTGCATGAAGACTTGCTTTCATTATCATCAGTGTCCTTCGTCATTCAGGCGAGACCTAGTTCGACTTCAGAGATACTTGTAATTTAGATCCACAAGTAAAGGATCAGGGCTTTCCGTAGTCCAACCGCGTACTGTGTGCACACCATAATTTGTTGGGCCCAAGCTGACCTTGAACCCTCAAATTTCTTCGGCACGTGGTTACTAGCTCATGATGTTATCAACTTCGATATCGGCAATCCGGTGGCTCTATATTAAGCGTTACCTTTTAAAAACAGTTATGTTAATTTCGTACAATGTTATATTTCAAAATGTTACTACTCATTGTAGTTGTAATGGTTTGCTCCTACATAATTCTACCATTATTTTAGGTTAGATGATAACGTTGCTTGTCTGGTCCGTCATTGTATAGCTCACTAAAGACAAGCTGTATACATTTGAGCATTCAGGACATTTCTATATATTTAGTTCTACTCCAATTTTGTATTATACCACACATGTCTGAGAGAATCTACTGAAACTTTTACCAAAACCTTGTCCACTGATTTGAAATATCTGCTACATTTCATATCAAAATAATGTTCGCCTAATGCCTAGTATAAGAAATTATCTCAGTTTTTCTTTCTGAGTAGTTTGAGCTTTCCTGGTTCAGTTTTTCTATTAAAGAGAAGAACCCACCATTTTCTGTTCAGTATTTACATTTGCCACCCTTAATATAAGTGATACAGTACTTATTCCAGTGATCCCCTTTACCATCGCCTAGCCTGTGATGGAAACTCGCTCACTCACAAACTCGCGCGCTTTCCTTTCTCTCCTTTCTTTTTTAAAAACCATTTTCTGCTTGGGATAGAAAAGAAAAACGAGCAGAAAAAAGAGCAAAATATATAGTGGAAATAGCACGATGCACAACTTTCTACTCACTGACAACTTTCTACTCATGTTTATTATTTTACGCTCCGTGTTGAAAATATAAATTGCGTTTGGTGCATGTCAACTAGAAGCGAAAGACAACTACCAGCAGTTATGTTATGTAGTTTACATTCTATGTGCTGGCCTCAAAACCAATGGAGATATATATTTATAACACACTTGAGAAAAGGCACGCAGGATATAACAAAAAGTATTCTTTATTTAACAATTGTGTTCGAAATGTGTAACATATCAACTTGTGCATTGAACCAGTAAGACATCATTTGTCTTCTTTTTGTTAATCGTAGACTGAGTTATATCATCATGTTTCTGTTATTACAAACGCAGTGTTTAACAAAAATTAAGATAATCAAAATGTTGCTGTACTGCTTTAAGCACACCAGAAGTGTTTTAATGAGTTGGGGCGCATCTTAGTGCTAAAGAGGAAAAACTCTGTTGTATCTCGTGTTGTGTAGTCATAAGCCTAGTTTGTTGATTAGCTTGTGGATTTACTTTGTTTAGTCTCAACTTACATTCTGCTGATATTGATAAATAAAATTATTCACGTTTTCAATTAGCTACATTCTAACAGGAATGTTTGGGGGTCTCTATGGCGAAGTGGTTAAGACGTTTGCTTGTCGTTCTGAATGTTGTGTGTTCGAATCCGGACCGAGTCATACAATTTTTTCATGAGATCCCTAGGATTGTAGTTCGTACTTTGTGCAACACTCTTGGCAGATGGTGTGTCATTTCTGTCCGACAGCAACGGAGCCATATGGAAAAAACCGTTGCAATGAAGTTAATACTTCGCCTTTAGATCCTTTAGGAATGTTTATATGTGTTTTATCCGTTGTCTTCAGACATGTTGTAGTACTTTACCATTCTGTCAATAGTGTTCTCTCTCTCTCTCTCTCTCTCTCTCGCGATCGTTCTTAAGCCTTTTTTATCATTCAAATGTGATATATAAACAGCTTTAATACCAAGAACGGGTATACCTTCAGTACCAATTGGAGCTCTGGTGCTTATCCTTCGGTGGTGTGTTCGGTTTCAACCAGCGAATAGCGTTTTGGCGACTCAGCGTATTGTTGAGAGTACTGCTAGGATCATAATATAAATATTCAGATAACATAAATAAACGTATCGATGAAATAGTTCAGCAGATGAGTAAATATACTTAGTTACTTACTTATTCCTCTCCTCGTAGAGCATAGGACCTCAACAGTTGTTCGTCAATTTTCCCCATCTCTGGCTGTTTTCCTTATGATATCACAAGATAGTCGAGCACCCTTCAGTTCCTCAAGAAGACTTCTTCAGGTCTGTTAAGAAATCCAATCCGCTTTTCGGTTTTTCTTGCAGGTTCCACTCAAGTGCTTGTCTAGTGACACTCGACTGTGTCTTCCGTAGGGTGTGTCCGACCCATCGCCATTTTCTTCTCTTAACCTGGGTTATCATGGGTCCCTGTACGGTTCTTATACACAGGTCTGTGTTTGCAGCTCTGTCATATCATCTCAGTCTGAGAATCCACCGAAGACATCTGTTGACAAAGGTAGTCCGTTGAGTAAATATAGATGAAATAAGGCAGACATCTTATGTTCCAATTTTCGGATATTATGTGAACATTTGCGTATTACTCGTTGAATTCTAAAGGAGTCCCGACGTGATGTAAACAGCATGTCTTAAACCACTGATTGCACTAATAGTCAATAGTGAAAGTTTTACTTTTCCTATGTTATGTTAATGATAGAAATTAACAATGTGTAAGTTATTTATTGAACTGTGTGAGGAAAAAGAGCAAGGCAATAATTTCTTACGGGATTGTATTTGTCAGTTATAATGAATCAGGAGTTGGATTTGTTGATGATGAATGGCCATCACATGTTATGGTGGGTCATAACTAATCGTTTCGTTATTTGTATATTTAGTCTGAATACTTTATGCTTTAGCAATTTGATTAATTTCATTGTTTTTCTTTGTCTGAATACACATGTCGCTATATATTTCCATTATTCATGAAGTTCATACACTTTTTCTTCTCGTTTATTAACATGGCTGCATACTGTGATGAAACTACTAATATAATTACTTCTGTTAGCATTGCGTTTGTGGACACCGTGTATGACTGACTGTCGCCATCACATGATTGCTGCATGTGGTGTAATGTTTATTTTTCAATCTTTAGGTAGAAGTAGATGCATGTACCTACAGTATTGCAGTTTTTTTTTCATTGCTTACTATTATCTATGAATACAATCCCAGAATACATATTTCTCAACAATACGATGTCATGTCTTTTATTATACCATTGTGTTTTAAGTCCATCATTTAAGTTCTGATACAGTGTGAACTAAAGTTTGTCTTTCCATCCAATTGCAGTTTCATAGCTGTTCAGATTATATGTGTGTGTGTGTATATATATATATATATATATATATATATATATATATATATATATATATATATATACACACACACACACACATATATATATCCACACACACACACATATATATCTCATGCGCACGCACCGAGAAAGAGAGATATTACAATTTCCGTCTTGGGTTTGCAATAACTTACATGGTCCTACTTTCACCATATGTATCGTATACATTTATTTATTTGTTCTGACTTTTATAATCGTCTTCTAGATCTAACTTCAGTAAATGTTATTTCAACCGAACAGCTTCCAGAAGCACTTATCACTTTCATATTACCGCGTGATGCTGAGGCATTATTAACAGTCATTGTTTTGTTTCTTCATAATCACATTACAGTTTATATGTTTTGTTTCTTCGTAATCACATTCAATCATATCCTTGATATCTTAAGTTTCACTTACTGTCTCGTTGTGATTAGATAAATCTATTTGCTGATATTTTAGTAATGCTTTTGTTAACTTCGGTCTACTTATATTGAACACGTTTTATTCACTATTTAAATTTAGTAAACAGTTGTTAAAAGTGATTTCTGTGGTAAATGCATATAATCCAAGTGATACATACTTAGTGATAACACGCTTGCTGTGTTCTTTCAGGATGGAATGTGAGGATCTAAGAGGGGATAGTGAGGTGGAGGCTGACAGTGATCACGAGGATGTGGACGGGGTAGGAGTTGGAGGGGAAGGTTATGGAGGATGTAACAGTGGATGGCTGGGACATCCGTTATACAACTTTCACACGGTAGGTAGTGTGTGTAGCACTTACCTAATGTAACATTTTTCTCAACCTTTTTATTTTTTATGTGTTCTTTTAATTTTGATCTTCTTCCGGGATTGAAACGGACAAAAAGAGACAGCACTGGAAAATATATATAGCGTCAAATACAACCAAGAGTTATAGTACTAAAGAGAAAACTGTTCGTTGCAACAGAAACCAGTAATACACTCTCCCAACATTTTTTATATGAATAACGACATTTAGTGGGCCTTTGATAAAAGATATAATAATAATAATAATAATTCCTCTCGTACCGTTATACGTTACATAGGGCCTGCAAGTAATTTCTCCATACCGCTCTATCACGGGCAACTCGCTCAATCTCCTCCATGGAACTGAGACCGATATTTCCTGCCTCAGCAAAGTTCGCTTCAGGGTCTCCTTAGGTCGACCTCTTTCTTGAACCCTTTGCATCCCACTTCAATGCATGCTTTGATATTCGTTGATCATTTCTCCTCAAGGTGTGCCCAACATATCTCCATCTTCTCTTTCTTATAACAGTTGTCACTAGTGGTTGACCAGACATGTCTCTGATTTCATCACTTCTCCTGAATTCGTTCCATTTTATATTCATTACTTTTCGCAGACATCTATTTTCAAATGCATTCAACTTGCTTTCTATATCTTTAGTCATTTTCCAACTCTGCTGGCATATGTTAGGATTGATACAACGTTTGAATTGAAAATTCGTAATTTAGTTTTAATACTATATAACTTGCAGTTCCATATTTTATTTAGACTTTTAAAAGCTGATGTTGCTTTGCCAATTCGTATCATAATTTCTTTTTAACATTTCCTGTGCAATCAAAATTGCTACCCAAATAAGTGAACTGCTCTGTTATTTTTATCATTTTAGATTCTAGTGTGATATCTGCATTACTTGTCATATGTGTCTTCATTATATTTGTTTTTTCATAGCTTATCTGCAGTCCAACTTTTGATGCTATTGATGACAAGTTGTCTGTTTTTCTTTGCATATCTTGGTTGTTTCTACTTAACAAGGCAATATCATCTGCAAAATCCAAATCTTCTAGTTGACTATTTTCTACCCAATCAATGCCAGTTTCGCCCTGCAACATTTTCACATCACCCAGTCAATGGCCACTCCAAACAATAGCGGAGATAGAATACAGCCTTGCTTTACTCCGGTTTCAACCATAAACCAGTCGCTGTGTCCACCATCAGTGCGAACTGCACACTGTGAACCATCATAGAGGCTCTTTATAATGTTTATTATTTTGTCTGGTATTCCATAACATCTCAGAATATTCCACAGAGAGATTCTGTGTAGACTATCAAAGGCTTTTTAAAATCGATGAAATTTAGTATGAGTGGTTGTTGCTTCTCAATATGTTCCTCCAAAATTAGTCGTAGGGTAATTATTTGGTCTAAGCAGCTTCTCCCAGGTCTAAAACCAGCTTGTTCTTCTCTCAGTGTTGTGTCCACTGCTCCTTTGATTCTATTAAGAATGATTTTGCAGAAAGTCTTGGTCATTACTGATAATAGGGTGATCCCTCTCCAGTTATTGCAATCTTTGAGATCACCTTTTTGGGGATCTTAACAATTATTCTCTTCTTCCATTGATCTGGGACAGTTTCTTCTTCCCATACTTTATTAAATAGTTCTTGCACCTGGCTAATAGTTGTATCATCAGCCGCTTTGAGCATTTCTGCAGTAATGTTGTCATCACCAGCTGCCTTATTGTTTATCAAGGAATTGATTGCCTCCTTGACCTCAGCTACACTTATCATTTCTTCGTTAATTGGTAGGGAGCTGTTTCTGCCTCTTCGTCAAACTTGAGTAGTACTGGTGGATCAGGTCTATTTAATATTTCTTGAAAATGTTCTGCCCATCTTTTCTTCTGCTCGGTATCTGATGTTAGAACTTTACCATCTTTGCTCTTGATTGGGCCACCCTTTGAAACAAATGTTCCAGTAAGTTGTTTTAGTGTGTTGTATAGCATTTTACTGTTTCCAGTCTTAGCTGCCTTTTCCCTTCTTCGGCCAGTCGATTGACATATGCTCTTTTATCTCTTCTAGCTGCTCTTTTCACTTCCTTGTCTTTTAGTCTATATTCCTCTTTAGCTTGGATTTCATCTGTTGCATCTTTAGTATTAAATATTGCTAGTTTCATCTTTCTTCTTTCTTGAATACATTTCCAGGTGTCATCGCTTATCCAGGGTTTTCTGTCTTTCGTCTTTAATCCTGCGCTACTATTTGCTGCCCCAATAGTGTGTCCTTTATCTTAGTCTATTTGTCTTCAATGTTCTGTTCATTTTCACCATTGAGTAACTCGAACCTATTCTTAAGTGCGAGTTGATATTCCTCTTTTACCTCATTATTTTGTAGTTTTTGACTGTCTATTCGCAGTTGTTCTTTTTAGTATGGTGAATTTTCAATTTCAGTTTCAATTTACCTATGCATAAATTATGATCACTTCCTACATCTGCCCGTCTGCATGCACGGACATCCAGCAATGATGTTCTAAATTGTGTATTTATGCACATATGGTCAATCTGATTCCTGGTCGCTCCATCTGGTGAGTGCCAAGTAAGTTTATGAATTTCCTTATGTGCAAAGATGGTACCTCCAATTACTAAGTTTGACAGCATACATAACTCCGCCAGTCTTTCTCCATTCTCATTCATTGTGTTTATTCCTTGTTTTTCTATAGCTCTCTCTACCCCTACATTATCACTTCCAACCTTGGCATTAAAGTCCCCATTACTACTAACAGGTCATGTTTTTGGGTCTTGTTAATTTGATCTTGTAGTTGCTCATAAAATGTGTCTTTCTTATCATCGTCAGCCTCATTTGTTGGTGCATAACACTGCAGTATTGTCATATTGACATGCCTGGTACTGAAGCGGGCTCTAATTATCCGACTCGAGATGGGTTCCCATTCTAACATGCTCTTTGCTACTCTAGGCGTCATCATTATACCCACTCTTTCAAAATGCTTACCATCTTCTCTTCCTGAATATATGAAAGTTAATCCACTAACTACTCTTCTATCGGTTCCAGGCCATCTCACCTCACTTAACCCCAGTATGTCCAGCTCGTATCTCTTCATTTCTTCTGCAATTTGGGCTGATTTTGTAGCCGTGGCCATCGTTCTCACATTCCATAATCCAATTTTAGTGTGTGTTTTTGAGCCAAGTAATGTACGAGTCGGGTTGCTGACTTCCGCAGAGCGGCTTTCATCAGCAACCGTCATTGATGCACTAGGTGCACCGCACACCACCTGGCTGGTCGGTTTACTGGTATGGCGTCCTTTCTTACAAGTTTATAAAAGATATACCAGTGATAAAAATGTTCAAACATAAATTTAAACACAAACAGAAAACAATTTAACAAGCGTATGTTGCTTGAATGAGTCAACATTTGAAAAGAAGAATAGATATGGGATAACAATATAATAATTCCATATTGGGGCGGGGAAGGAATAAAAGGTTGTTGAGAAATAATGTTTAGTTATCATTGTGTGTATGCTCTCTGCTCTGTCGTAATTAATCGTAATGTTTATTGATTGAGCAAAAATACATGTGCAGTAAATTATAATCTTTGGTAGCACAGATGAACGTACACTGCAGATAAACATTGAAAGAAAGATAGCTCTTTCCAAGTGGGAGTGCGATAAATTATGAAATATATTGCTCAAATATACATGAGGTAGAATATGATGATGTAAGTTAAATAACTAAAGACCTCACAGAGATATGCTTTAGTTATCTAAAGTATGCACACATTTTGAGGCATTTGTTAACACGGATTGAAAAAGTAACAGCAAAACCCATTGCTGCCATAACAGTACTAAAAGACCAGCTAAGTAAAGTAGTTACAACCCAACAGCCACAAACAGTATCTATATGGTGTTCAAGATAATTGCAGCCCCATTGACAAATCGAAATTTGCCAGATAATCTATCACGTTGTGTTTATTTACTATTTAAACTGGTTCTGACTAGCTCGTCCTACGTTACATTTGTTCATCGCCCCTTCCCGCACTACAATTACACACCATCACACAACCTTGACCTATACTACGTCATAACTGAACCTTCTCATTTCCATACATATATGCCAGATTAGCTCCATTCATAAGCTGCTTTTAAGTTGAACACCCTGTATAATTATTAGCTGTGTTTACAAAATCTAAGCCTTTTGCCTAAGATCAAAGTGTAGTGCCCACTCGATCGTGGCCAAAGGGTGGGAGGCTTCATAAAACGCCAAATGGCACAATCAAATACACAAACTCCTAGCAGCTCTCATTTGAAAGAATGATGATGCTCGGAGCTTACACGTTATGGCTCTTCCGGGTAGGGCCCAATAAAATGAGTTTTTAAAATAAAAAGTAAAGACGACATTGATGTTGTCCTCTCAACCCTGTCTAAAAAATAAACCAATACCAAAGTTGTTATAGAAGTAAAAATAGCAACAGTCACACGGTAAGGCAATTGGAATAACTACTGAAATGGGTAGAACTGATAGTTATACTACAGCAGAACTAGAAAAAATATATACGAAACTATCATATCGACCAACAGAGACATGCAACAGTAATGCGAACAATCATTCTACCACTAATAGTAACAGAAACGATTATAAATGCAGTCCTGGATATCATATCTGTATGGATCGCAAGAAGAGCCTAGTCGAAATGTCTTCGCAGTTAGTTGCAAGCAGAATAATCTTGTGGAGATGCGAGTATTGATCTTGGACAGGAAGAGTGAAACCACAATAACACCGTACTCCAACGGTTTCCGATCAGGATTCTGCAGAAGACGCTAGGGGGAGTCCGCATTGATGGTCGTAACTTGGTTATGCTGAACACTTGATAACTTATTAATAACATAATGAATAATGCATGTATTAATATAAATGTAGACTTGGTGTAATCTTGTATGTTTATAATCACTAATGTCATAGAGTTTCTATTACTTTTGTGTTAACAAATGTGCTGTATATTTATGACTCAATTCAAGGGACTGGGTGGAGTGCCTGATATTTATAGCATGACCTTCAAAATGGCCGCGGTCTGTAAAATATTGAAAAACAATGCAGCGCTGGAACTTTGTACGTAGTTCAGAAATCTCTATAGGTTATACTCATCATATACCGATATACAAATATAGTATCAAGGATACGCTAGTGTTACCAGCATGAAAGGAGAACACATGTGTAAATCACATCAATATAGAAAATAGAGCAGTGTAATAGATTGGAAGACGAAATGTTTTAAGATTGTAGAAGACAGATGTGTTGGTAGCAATGTCTATGGGTTCACCTATCTGTACGCCTGTTTTTCAAAACCAGCTTAACACCGGTTAGGTGGGCTCAACGATTGATATTCTGGATTGAGAAATGAAGAATTTTGTTTTGATTGTTATCACGAAATGAGCTGATAATAATTTTTACCCCCCACCATATTCCACCTTCAAAACAAAATGGAAAAAATGGTTTGATGCTGCATCCGCATGACTAAGAGACTAGAGTCTTAACCACTCGGCCATCCGTTTCTCCCAATTACTTCTTCTTTTCTCTAATCATGTTTTGTCTCACTGCGTCAGGATAAGAAGGTATTTATAGAACGGGCTTTTGTGTGTGCTTCATACACAGTTAATTGATTGATTGGATCATCATCATTGCACTTCGGTGAGTAACCATGAATGCTCCGATCTCTTTCTTACACAGGGAGATCTCAGCTGAAGTGTACGAACTAGCACCGGCGAGGGTCCCGATGTAATTTTGAAGATGGTGAAGATATTTTTGTAGAAATTTTATTTTTAATCGTTTCTAATGAATTTTGTCCGGGCAGTGGCTTTCCAGTCTGCTCTTCTCGATTTTGAACAGCCAAGGGTTCTTTTACGTGCTCAAATTGAACACGGGACCTACGTATTATTGTCCGTGTCCGGTAGGACTAGAAACTCGATCTCACCTACACTGAGATCAGGGATATCTGGAAAAATATCAAAACGGCTCCACGAGAGAGCGAACCTGGTACATTTGACACCGGAGACGAGCGTCTAACCTCTACGCCACAAAAGGTCTGAATCTTATTTGCATTTAACTTGGCGACTCACCACTTTTCCGAGCCATACAGAAACACAGATTTCACATTTGAGCTGAATATCCTGAGCTTTGTTTTCATGGAGATGTCAGTAGATTTCCACACTATTTCCAGGATAGCAAAGACTTGTCGGGCTTTCTTAATCCTGTCATTAATGTTCTCATCTGTGCCTCCTGATTGATTACTTATCATAGGTGTCTCCATTATATTTATCTTTTCATAGCTTATATGCATTTCAACTTTTGACGCTATGTATGACAAGTTGTTTGTTTTTCTTTGCATATCTTGGTTGTTTTTAAACATAACAAGGCAACATCATCTGCAAAATCAAAATATTGCAGTTGCCTGTTTTCTACCCAATCTGTCTGTTTCGTCCCTGCACTATTTTTCTCATCATCCAGTCAAAGGCCACTCCAAACAATAGAGAAGATAAAATACAACATTGCTTTACTCCGGTTTCAACCATAAACTAGTCGCTCTGACCATCGTCAGTGCCGGCTGCACACTGTGAATCATCATATGGAATAGGTACAGAGGAGAAAATTATGCGAATCATTAGTTTTATAATATATGTATGTTTTGAGGCAGTACTTGTGTGAATTGTGGGCGTGATTTGCGCTTGCAAGTCATATCTCTCTATATGGTACGTTGGCACCTTGGACTTAAATCACACTACAGTCTTAACGCGTCTTGATACATTTAATATTCCCACTCCTTTCTATTACTAACACATATATTTTTTTGGGGTCTGTGTTTAAATTGTCGTTCACTTCTGTTTCCAATATAGACTTCTTATGTTTTGAGGTGTGTCGTGTTCCGTATAGTGCTTAGTTAACTCATAATGTTCCTTGCATCATTTGCTTGATACAGGAAGTTTAGTTGAAACATATTTAATCTCTTGTACTTTGTACAACTATATCATACTTTCGTATTTTGTTTTATCTTAACTGAATGGATGGTCGTGTCGGTACAACCAATGGAAACGTATCTATTTCGGGTTTACCTATTGCGCTATCCACACAGGAAAATAATATATAGAGACAATTCTTAATTCTTATAGGCGACGCAAACGTGTATGTCCCGAAACAGATGATCAAGCGTATTCTTAATCTGGAACGGTATTGCCGCGGCACAAACTTGCACATGCTATTAGACTTAGATCATATACAACTTACAAAGAGTAGTTGAAACATGGTCAATAAAAAAGTAAACGCAAGTCGGTGCTTATACAAACAAGAAGTTGCCCAGTAGGCAGTGCTGAATATGTCATGGGCGAGAGTGACGAGACCGATTACCACCACAGGTCGAACCACAGATGAGCTGGGCAGATAGAGGCAACCATCGTAGCCGTTAGGCTAAAGCTGTAAACTAGCAGCATAACGTACCTCTATACTTCGATTCAAACCACATGCAGTTCACACAAAGGGGCCAATAAGTGGTGTTAAAAATAGATCAGATGAAAACAAGTAAAAGAGTGACAAAGTTTCGACCTGAACTCTAGATTCCACTGATTTAACCTACACTGAACACATATACCTCCAATGTCCATGTCACATACACTTCCACAACTGACATGCCACCATTCACTTGTGATTATTTCATCGACATAGAATGACAATGAAATATTTACTGTAGAAAAATGTACATCTAACTGAGATATAATTGGAAGACTTAAAGACATGTAGAATTGTAACAGTTAGAAGTACTAATCGTGAAAATTACACAGGAAGTCGTAGTTTAAAGGAAAAACAAACACGTAATCACAAAGTACTGTAGTTTTACAAATTACAAAAACAATGACAAAATACAGCAACGTTTCGACCAAGGCCTTTATCAAGCAAACGAACAACAGGAGTGACAAATTAAAAAAACAAATGGACGACCAAATGCAAACGTTTCTAATGAAAATCTGAGAATAAAAACGAATAACGAAATAAATATAACACAAAAACACACATAAAAACAAGAAATGGAACGGAAGAGAAACAATGAAAAATCTAGTAAATATATAACTTGAATACATGCAACATATACCCATATGGATTACGTGTTTTGCCAATCAAATAGTTTTACTGCAGTCTCATCTATTTTGTGAATAGTTTAAAGGACAAATAAGACCAACTTTGAGTTTACAGTATGAGTCTGAAGAAAGCATATATAATAAAAGCACATGTAGGAACACGTTTTCGCGTCAACAATCTGGAGGATTTAAGAACAGTTATGCTTAAGTGCCTCTTTGTGTGATAAAAGACCCGAGAGAAAATGCACATAAACAGTGAACGTTAAGCGTTTTATATAACTCATTAAAAATACTTTGCAAGCAACCGACGCACATAACCGTCGCCAGTAAATTTCTAATATTGAAGACACCGGAGACATATCCCGACGTTTTATTTGGATAATAGGATGTCCGTCACGAGCATTTTGACAATGTTCAGGCATATAAGATCTACCGTATCAGTATACGAAGTACTGTACATATTAACTCCTGATGTATCATACTGCTGCTCGAATTCTTCTTTTCTTTGCCTACAATGAGAGGCGGACATCGGTAGCTTGATCTGCAACCTTGACGGGGAGTGCGAAAATTAGTTTAGCCTGGCACTGGTATTGATCAGAACTCCATCCACTGCTCCGTCACAAATTGTCCAAAGCGATCCCGCAGGTTACGTCTCCAGGGCCACTCTAACCGAGGTTAGGATTATTTTTAATAGGAGATAATGGATAAACGTACGGCTTCTGATGTTTTTACTACAAAAGCTGGTCGGGAGAACGAGAAACGACTACAGTGGAGTAATGTTGCATGCCACTGTTTCCTACACAGGTCGAGCTAAATATTTACACAATCTAGGATATTACGAGATATCTCGTACAATTGACTAAGCACAAATAATATTTGAATAATAGTTTATAGTGGTTCCTAAGTTCATGGTGTGACGACGCCAAATACTGTTCATCTATCTATATATAAGACAGAGATGAATTACATTGTATGTCTGTCCCAATTGTTTGAAGATATTTTTTTTTCCCGATCCAGAAGCACTTGAGCTTTTCAGCTTTTCAGCTCGGTGCCATGAACATCGTAACCCTTCGGTTCGGTGCCACGAACACCGTAAATCTGGGGAATCTGTTGTTTTTTCTGCCATCCCGCGGAATTGAACCCGCACACACAGAGGGATAGTCACCCGTAGTCCAACGCGCTACGAACACGCTGGGCAGACGGGCGTTTGAAGATATCTGGACATCCTACGAAGCTTTCATTTATGGGAAGATGTAAACATTATAAAACTGGACTATTTGTGCGTTTCTATAACCATATTCAAACTTAACGCAAATGGTCATCATGTATAGAAGTCGCCGAATAAGTCTATCCATGTTTTCACGATCCGCTGACGTGACTTTCCTATGAAGTTAATACTATTATAACGTATTTTAAACACATTTGCGTATAGGAGCATGTAGCGTAGTTGATTACATTCCCGTCAACCATGCAGTAAACCGTACTCTCGATTCACGCTCGGGCACAATTTTATTTTTACTTTGTGGTTTTTGGTTGCTTTTGTTTTTAAACACATCGATAAGTTAATAATCTGAATCAATTAAATTTGGCAGTTGTTATTTGTCCGCTTTCACTGGAATTATATTGTATCAGGTTTTACTGACGATCGGAATGAGCGACAGTTTAATCTTATGTAGTCAACTGACACAGTTTTCTCACTTAGCATGGAGAAAAAAAGTATCGTTTTAAATGGGCAAGAAGCCGATTTTGAGGCAACGGCGCATGTTTCTTTAAGGGACTTTACAACTAGATTTAAACTAAATTCCTCGTGCGAAGAACGGGTAAAACTGCTAGTTTCAAATATTTATCGAAGATTCCTAAGTTGAGACGACGTCAAATATTGTTCATTTCAAATATTTATCGAAGATAAATTCTCCTGAATCAGTTTTACAAGTACTCGACAATCCGTACCATCGTATGTTCATTAATTAAACCCATTACTGAATGAGTTGTGAGACCTTTTCATTGATACATCTTTCATTCTGAGACAAAGTCTTACCATAGTGTAAAATTTTTGCAAATGAAAATAAACTGTTAACTGTCTTTAATTAGAGGGTGGGTGTTACATTTCACTTTCATTCCTTAGTAAATCACGTTTGATAGCTGAAACTTGTCTTCTGAGTTTTGTCTCTACGTTCTTAAAACGGTCTTTATACTTATTTTTAAGATAAACCAGAGCAAAGAATGATTTTTAACCCAAGTATGTTGTGACAAAAGACATCAATCTTTTCAAAGTCTTCTTCAATAGTTCCGGAAAATATGTTTGTAAGTGAGTCCAGATATTTGCAATGAATTGTTAATTGAGCTCACCGTATGTGAATATTTATTTATATACAATATATAAATATATTTGCATATGCTCTCACCAATATATATATATATATATATATATATATATATATATATATATATATATATATATATATATATATATGCAAATATATATTTATCTCTTATTTTACGAACACCATCTATGTTAGTTTGATTACTGTTGGGTTTGTGTAATTTAGTTGTGAGAAAGATGATGAACGGAATAAAGTAATGCAGTATTGTATTCTATACTCATATTGAGACAAATCATGTTGACGACCGACGACCTTTTCTATGAAACGCCGATCTCATTAAGCACAATGGTCAATAATAACGTTGATGATGAAAGAAAGTTAAAGTTAATTGTATTAAATCAAATAACAGTGCTTTCCTGTATTTGAAGGATTATGCGACTTTATTGCAAAAGACAATTTGGGAAGAGCTAGTCCGTGCTCATGTGTAAAGTTTGAACTATAAGTACATTTAGTAATGTTTGCTTCCAGACTTTTATCAAAATATTTCTAAAACTGTTACACGCATATACATTTATTTTGGCATATGACCTTGCATATTCTATGAACTTATAATGTAAAGTAATGCAAGCGAGGCAGTTTTCTAAGTGCAGCGAGTTTCTTTGATGTGTTTATGCACCATAGCTACCGAGACCCTGAAAATATAATATACTGTAATCGATCACATGATACCGTTTTGTTGGTATAGAATGATCCTATCTTTAATTTTAGAATAAGTGAGGTATGTACAGTTATCATCAGGTAAATTAAATTGAAATTTCAAATGAAATTAATACAGAAGAACACCGATTTAGTTGAAAGCAGCATATATATAATTAATTTCACATATTATTCATAGTTAGAGAGGAGTCTAGTAGATCGATAGATAGGAGTCTAGTACACGATTGAACGAAATTAAAAAAATCACTCTAAAATAATCTTCATTCTATTTTAGTAATGTACTTCACATTTAGCCAAGTAAGTATTGCCAGTTTCTGATATCGTTGTGTTGATATCTAGATATCAGAAAGTTTATCTCAAGTTTGTAGAATATCTCTTCTTCTCTTCCACCATTTACTTCTTTATATAAGTGTTGAGAGGAAATTTTTCTGTATAGTATGTTGTTTATCAGCCAAAATGTTAAAGAGAATTGGCTGATAAACAACATACTATACAGAAAAATTACATACTTTGGCCACATTAAGCGTCACGATGGCCTGGAAAGAACTATACTAGAGGGCAGGGTCCCAGGGCACAGAGGCAGACCAAGAAGAAGATGGCTACAAGATATTAAAGAAATCATGAACATGACCATCGACGAAGTGGTTGAACTGGCAAGAGAGAGTGAATTTCAGATGTGCTGCAAAGAGAGCAACGTCCTATAAAGGATACGCACCTTGATGATGATGGGAGGAAATGGGGGAAGAATATCTCTACGTCTGCGAGGCCTCAATAAATAACTTTTCTATCGGTCCCAGCAAATGGGGAAAAAAACTAGCTGATCGAGTTATATGGAAAACAACATTACGCAAAGGTGCCGAATCTTTTGAAAAGAGACTTAGTGATGGGCTGAAAGACAAGAGTGACAAGCGAAAACTCAGAAGTTGTCACAGAAAAACACTTGCCAATTGACCGTCTATAAAGACTAAAAGGCCATATAATATTCATAACCACCAACTGTGAACCACGTAGAAGAGTTCATCAAATTCGCAGTGCTAAAGACCAAGGACTAAGTTATCAAACCACATCCAACGATTTCATCATTTCTTTTCAACCTCACCACAGCTAACCTGAAAGAAGAATGACGCTGTTTTGAGAAGCAACAGGGACATAACACATTTGTTCAGAAGTTTCTTTTCTAAACCAAAGTTATTTCCCTTGACAGGAATTTGAATTGTCTATTACTAGTAACAGTGATTCTCGTGTTTTGAGGACCGGCACATTGTGCCAAACCAACCTGCTGAGTTTGCGACACATTTATTAGGATTGTATTACAGAAATTATATCTTTTTAGCACTCAGATCTTCCTGTAAATTGATAATTCGCAACACACGTTATGATGTGTATCGAAACCAGTTTATAACAATCGATAGTTTAACTGGTCTCTCCAGCGTGTATACGATTATGAAGTTTGCCCACTATTGTTCATGTTCTTGTATTTGTTTACGTTCACTCTGAGGTAACCAGTCATTGTGATTTATGACTTGACTCAAAAAGCATAAGTTAGTTGTGCTGTAATTAAAGCTTAAAGCTGCAATATTTTGCTTCTTATTAGACCGGCCGTTTTGTTCGGGTTCGCTCTCTCAAGTCCGTAACTTAAATTTCACACTGACTACAGAGCACGACATTCGGTTCTTTTCGGTAGAGAAAGATCTGTAGATAGTACGATCTACACATCGTATTTCCATGGTCACCATGTGAAAGTATCGGTTTGTTCAATGCACTGAATTATTTCTGCTAAGTTTTCTTAAGATAGGATCACCGCCATAGTCATTTAGGACAGAGGTCGCTTCAGTCTGGTGTGTTCTTTGTGGACTAATGTGTCCCCTAGTCGCGGCGAAGATTCAAGACACTGACCAGTTTCTTTTGGATATTTATTTCAGACAAGGAGAATACTCCTCAGTTATTTAAGGATACATCTTTTGCACCTGAAGAAAACAGTTTTGTTTTCCTCTCGTAATACGGAAAAAGATGACCGCTGACAGAAATCGCTTTGACCAAGCATTCTAGCAGGATTAACCAGGCAATCTGTCAGGGCCACATTTCTTCGATATGCGAAACAGGTTTCTTGTAAGAGACAACGGACATACGTGTATATACGGTGACCACTGGCAGAAATTGCTAGGACAAAAACACTATTTCACCATGTAACTGTCAGTATCGCGTTACTTCGGTAAACCGGTGGTGGTTCTGGCAGCGAGAGCTGTTGACACCCCATGTTGGGACTCGTTCTATATAAGCATTGTAAGAGGGGGTCGTTTGGAAGCTGACACTCTGAAACGTTTTTGGTCTTATATACGATCACATTTCATACTATGCACTATATACACCATTACAAAAGCTCATAGGTAGCTTTCGACTTCAATCTCTTTTCACTTTTCCAGACTGCAGCGACATATCGTATTTCCATGGTCACCATGTGAAAGTATCGGTTTGTTCAGCAACGGATCACTGACACTGATCTTATTCAGTACATCTTCAACTCCTGTCACTTACCATAGTTACTCATGTCTTTATGTTAGTTTTATTGTGTACTTGTCTTTTCTGTTTTGTTTCATTGGCATCATATTGCTTTATTTTATTCTGACATGTCTAATAAAGTCTCTATCTTATTTCGTTCTTTACCGTTGTGGCTCTTTCTGTACCACCAGTGCACTTTTTTCATTTTATGCTGTATTTTATGATCATGTGTCGTTCCTAATGACGTTAACAATCATTTACGAATTCGCATCTCTCCCTAAAGCACTGCATATACTTGTTGGTTTCCAAATTAGCTTGACATTCAGTACCATATCGTCTTCCTCTAACTCCCCCAGCGTCGTTTGTCATTGATTTTTTTTCCTGCTGCAAGGTTTTCAAGACCTTCCTATTTTACTCTTTTGCTTTTTTAAAAACGTTAGTTTGCATTGATCCGCTAATGTTGCTTTCTTGTAACATTTCAGCTTTTTACCCCCGGTCTGTTCATATTATGCTAGTACTATTGAAACATGTAATGATCTGATGTAGTTATTTCTATATGTGTTCTATCAGGCTGTGTTCTATTAGATTATGCAAACTTCTTTGCATGTACGTCAACATACATTTGTTTTCTCATACACCTCCGATTACTGTTAGTCTGCTACGAACACTTTCGACATAACCCTCATTTCTCCAACCATACCCACCAGATGACCGAGTGAGAATGGCAACGCGTTGCGACCAAAATATATTATATATAGCAGTTGGACATCGTTCTTCATTCTAACACGCGAATTTGACCAGATTCTAGCTTAGTTTGCTAGCATCACAGAATCATCCCAGTAAACAATATGTGCGAAATTCATTTGAAACAATACAATTTGCAATATGCTCTTCTAATACATCACATCTACTTAGATATAGGTCGCGCCGCCACCAGGCGTCGATATCATGTCATTGACTCCAGTAGCTTGGCAATGTTTTCTTAGCCTAGGACACTGTATGTTTTCTATGCCAGTAGCAGTGTCTAGGATTGATATGAATTTGAAAGTTTTCAGCCTTCATGACAAGCGCCACAAGTTTTATACAATTTAACTGACGTTTACTGTCAATTTCCAGTTGTTAATTGCATTTATGAAAGCCAGCAAGTCTTAAAGATATCAAGATCTCCATATTTATATTCGATAGCTGGACATGACAGCATTATTCTGACCGTTCCGTTCTGCTTCTTTCTCTATTGATCTTCATACGAGTGAGGACAATTGATATACACAGTGAACTTACATTCAGCGAAATACATTCAATGTATCTTCCTTTAGAAACAGTTCTCTCCAGCTTAACTATCATTGTAAGGAACAATTGTCAGTGCTAGGCGCTTGCACATACGCATCTAGATGCACACGTATATTATATATACATATATAAAGAGAGAGAGAGAGAGGACACAAAAGATACGGGTATAGTCGAAACTTTATGTATTTGATTTTTGTGAAATATGTAATGATCAAATGCAATCAGTATCCCCTCTATATCTTTGGCGTACACCCCTCATGCTCCCATCCCACCACCATATACTCTATCGCTTTCTTCCGACAGCTTCCAAGGTGCCAGTGTCGTGGCTAGATGTTTGAGAACTTTGACTCATATATGACAGTAGTCTTGTGCTCCTGGCAGGTTTAACCAAGTCAGACATGTCTTAAGGAGAGAAGATATACTAAACTAGCACACATGTCCTCCAGGTTTGAGGTTGAAGCTAGCAAACGCTGTATACGGAAAAAAAAACCACAAAACCATTTTGTAAGCAACAACAAAATATCACACTTTACCGCAGGGTGACATTGGAGCATAAAGATTTTCTAACTATACTTGCCTATGGTGATATTAACCACAGCCCCTTGTAGTTATAGGTTGACGATCTCAAGGGAAAATTCCGAAATCATCCTCCACGGGACTCTTGCATTCCAGTATCTTATAATATGCATTTTACTGTCCTTGTGTGTGTGTCTGTGCGTCACAGAAAAAACTTACCAACGCCAGTCATGAAATATGTATGTCAGTCAACACGGCTTTTTAAAACTCTTAACGTGCTTTCTATGTGGAGTTATGAGTTAATTTATTGGCTGCATAATGTATAGATTTCATAGCGTGTTCAATCAGCTGTTATACTATGTAAATGAGCGTACACAGCGTTTACATGAAAAACATAGTTGCACAGTTTGTAAATGAAGAAAATCAATTAAAAAATAGGTTCAAATTTGATTGCTTATGAAAACACACACGAGAGATCTTAATTTGTATCATCAGCGCGTTAAATTAATGCCATTGAATAATTTTATGAAAGGTGCTCATCCAAAATATTAAAAACATTTATTAAAAGATGCGATTTGCGAGCGATGATAATACAGAAAATCATGGCAAGTTAGTGATTCATGTCATCCACAATAATGAAGCAATTTGTGATTACTGAATTTTGTGTACGCTTTATTTATAAAACCATGCAGACATTAATTTTCTTTCGATTTTTTTTCTGTAAAATAAATTGGAATATGCAATATATAAATAATAAGGCAATAACTGCATTTGTTTTCATACCATGGGGTATATTTGTGGATACGGTGTTGGGTCCGTATTTTTCTTTGACCTAAGCACGGTGGGTGATGTGGTCAACATCATCCAGCTACCTTACTTCTAAGTGTTCCTTTACCAATTGAAATTGGGTCGACCTGAAGCCATTATGATCGGAAACAATCACAGTGAAATCCATTTGATACTGGACAGTAAAGCTAGTTTTTAGAAAAAAGACGAATTCATTTTAAAAACAATACAACACGCGAAAACAATATTATATTATGTCGCAAATTAAATTTAATTCTAAGGAATATCCACCATTATTAATCCCTTTTATCCTTTTATTATTAAATAACCATGAACTCATAAGAGAGTGTGAAATTGCAATAAATGCTTCAGTGATCTGTCAAACATATATAATACATGTACATTGTTTATTGTTGATCATATTCTTCGCTTCCGTTGCTTCCTCTGGGGTTCTTGCAAAAAAAAACTCCTTGTTCTCATCAAACATATATACCAATATTACAACGGGAATTTTCGACTGAACTCATCGGACTTTAAGAGACTATTTTAGCACTTGCTAGTTGCCCGCCTGCCCATCGTGTTCGTAGCGTGCTGGACGACAGGTGACAAGCCCCATGTGAGTGCGGTTCAATTCCACGGGCTGGCAGAAAAGCCACATGTTCTCCAGATTTACGGTGTTCGTGGCACCGAACCGAAGGGTTACGATGTTCATGGCACCGAGCCGAAAAGCTGAAAGCTCAAGTGCTTCTGGATCGGGAAAAAAACACTTGTAGTTTGTTTGCTGCCTTCGTTCTTATCAAATAAGTTCACCACGCTTTGGGATCTGTGTGGTTTACTTAAACATGAGTACGTTGCGCGCCTGCTAGACCATAGACATGTAGAACAGGCATATCCGAATTTCGGTCAAAGTGGGTGCATATTATTCAACAGACCACACATTTATACAAAAGGGTAAATGTAAGATTTTACAAACAGGAAAACCACTCGCTAAAGTACCATGAAAAATGAAAATCGTGGCATATCCCAAAGGACGTAGCCATCAACCACAGTACCATATCTGGAGTTATACTGTAGCATTGTACCAGATCTGATTAGTCATGATAGACCATCAGAGTTGACTCGTGCGAAACCATTCTTAGGTAAAACCGTTATTTCAGTGATTGATCTTCTTGTATATAGTTATTTATTTTCCATGGTTCACTTCGATTTATCTTAACATACTCTTATATAACACCGGTGAAATCTTGCTCATATTGCCATTATTAATCAAGGACGAGCTGCATATGATGTTCTAATTTAGCTAAGTCATGTTTTTGTTACCTGTTCTTCTCCTTCTTCTTCTTCTTTGCCATCGCTATTTTGATGATTGTACCGTTAGACGCGTTCTTATGATGAAGTCGACTGTTGTCTGGAGCTCTTTCCTGGTGCCATGTAGTTTTGAATGTAGTATTGTGTTGTAGGGCCAGCACTCCTTTCTATGGAAGACATACAGGGGACAGTCTTGCAGGACATGTTCTGTGGTTTGATCAGCGCTTTCACAGGGACACAGAGGGGATGGGGACAATCGTTGTTTTATTCTCTTACAATGCACTTCTAACCTTTTATGTCCTCCCAGAACATCGTAAAACAAGTCAGCAAATATACATCCAACCTTTATCTGAACATTTCCTAGTTGATCTGTATAAAGCCATATACTTTGTAGTCTACTATAAACAACAAACATTTTCTGTGTCAAAAGTTTGATTTCAGAACGTCCATTTTTGTCATTCTTAAGATAACGTAATTATGGTTTGGTCTTCTCTTTTCATTCTGTATTGCGATGTAGTGTTGTTCTCTCTCGCTCTTTGGTACTGTGACTTAGTTTGGGTTTAAAAGGTTTTAAAGCCGAAGGATTGACTTCATTGCACCGGGTTTTACCCATATGGCTCGGTCCTCTCCGCAGAAATGGCACGCCACCTGCCGAGAGTATTCCATAAAGCACGAACTCCGTAGCTCCAGCAACAATCCTAGGGGTCTCTGGAAAAAGTGCACCCGTGAACAGAACGGCGCGGTCCGGATTCGAACCCACGACCTTCGACTCACAAGGCAAGGCGTAACCACTTCGCCACAGAGACCCCATGTTCTCTTAGTTTGGTTTGTTCCTGTGGCGAAGTGGTAAGTAACCTGCTTTGCTTTCTGAAGGCTGAGCATCGCGTGTTGGAATCCGGAGAGTGTCGTTCGGTTGGTAAGTGCGTTTTTCCCCCTCGGATATCATTAGGATTATTGTCGGAGCTACGAAATTCGTGCTTTGTGTAGTACTCTCAAAGAGAGGCATGTTTTCTTTTCTCATTGAGAGTGACCGAGCTATGTGGGAAAACTTAGATCAATGAAATGAATCCTTTGCCTTTCGTTAACCTTTTATTTAACTGTTCGTTACTACCTCCCAGATGTATTCAGGCGTAGCTTTCACGATACTACGTTGTTAATCACAATCTGTCTATTACTATAATTTATTCATAGAATATCCCCGAGATTCGCATTGCCACTTGTGATCCGAAGTGAAGCAGAATTACGTGACAGCGTCTTATCTGAACGAAACACGTCAAATAAGTAGTGCTAAAATCTGAATATGCATATGGGGATCTCCAAATAATCAATCATATAAATGTTCGCTCTTGAAACATATGGCACCTGAATCCAGATTCTCAACATTATAGATTTTTTCCCCTGCATCCTTGACATTGCCGTTGACTTTGTGATCGCCCAGTGACAAGGCCTAAGAATATATTCGTTTCGTAAAGCCACTGCACGCGAAGCAATGACACAATGACGCCTGGTTTGTTGGTTTGTTTTATGTGGGATTAAATCCTCTGTGAGAGGAAACACTGATTTCAACATCAGATCGAGTTTGTTTTCCTAATGCCACCACTATCAACACGGCATTATATACAACCATTATTTAAATAAAAAATGAACTCTTTACGGAGAATTCATGTATAAAGTATTAACGACTTGACTTGTGACTTTTATATAGGGTCAGACATATTTTGATAATGCGTGCGTAGTTGTAGACAGTTTATACATGGAACATTTCTACACACCCACCCTCCTAATGACATACTGGTTTTTCTGGTAGTATGTTGAATACTAGGCATATGACCTGTTTATAATATTATTTTCCAATGAGCGTATGAGAACTGTTTACCATGAAACGGTTCAACATTGTTAACGGCGTACAATAAATTAATTGCACAAAGTGCAAGTATGTGACTAGTACTAACGATGATGCAGTCGTTTAGTATTACTTTTCCACTGTTCAAGAGCTGCGACAGCACAGTAGTTAGTGCACTTTCCGTGTAAAACATGTGGTGCCAGGTTCGACTTAATAAGACTTCCTCACGTGTGTTGCCAGGGCTCGCAAGGGGAACAAAGAATAGTAACACTGTAACCTATACTGCGACCTGTCATAAGAGGCGACTGAGGTAGGGGCCTAGGGAAGTTACCCTGCTAAATAAAACGTGTTGCAAAAATCGGATGTGCTGGCCTACTTGTAGGCACATAACTGGCACAAAGTTCAATCGCTCAGGCTCAGATCACATACAAATCACAAAGAGTGGTTTAACAAGTGGTCGATATGAAGCGTTCGAAGAAGTAGAAGAAGAAGCAAATTAGACTTCAATCGCCTACATAACAAACCATTTTTGATTGCTCAGGATATCAAGAAGAATATCCGACATTTGCAACTATACGAAAGGAGAAAGATGAATTCCGATTAATTGGAAAATGTCAAACTCCCACAATGTTATTATTGCTCTCGTAAGAAAATTTAGATATTAAAGAAATGGCAATGCACACCTGGAAATAAATCAGCTGATAGCAGATAACACATCAGACGATTATGTTTTGTGCACACATTGGTCACGTAGCGTGATGATACATATATCTGGGGGTTTCTAGTCATCGCCACGCTGAACGTGGAATATACATTGCAATGCTGGCTTGTATTACCCGTTGATCTCAGACTTCATTGTATGTGACAATTTTCGTGTCTATGTCAACATTTCGAATTATTCAAAACATCCGGTTTCGATATAAATCATAGATTCCCAAACTTTTTCGGCCCACCGCCCACTTTGCACGACATAAACTTTGTAACGCCCCTCCCGATTATAACGGTTTGCTAACGCCGCCCCATATATATACATGCTCTATTTTCACTTTGACAGAAAATTGATATATATTTCTGTCATAAATGGCCGATTTTCAAATGATTGTATACATGAAATAGAAAATTGATGAAATAATGGATCGTGTAAGATGTGCATAACATGAAGTAAAATGCAGAATTCAATTTAAAAAAAATGATTATTCAATCGCAAAATCACGAAAAAAACTCCCCCCAAATGCTTCTGAACCTCCCCTTATCGCCCCCTACCCCCGCCCTGGAAGGCTTCAGCGCCCACATTGGGAACCCATGATATAAATGGATGAAATCCGCTGCTAAAATAAGCATTATTTTTTGATGATGTGAATCGAATCTAAAACAGTACATCAGATATATGTCACATAGATAAGAAACTACAGTACCATTTCAACTTGTCAATCTTGGTTCAAATTCATAGCACAGTTTATGCAACAATTCCTTATCGTATATGAGTATATGATATCTATACTATATGATGGACTTGCTATATGTTCAAACACTGAAAATGCCTGAATGCATATTAGTCATTCTCTGAGATATACCGTGTATGCATTGTCATATCAGAATTTGAATCTTGTTAATGAGCACATGCGAACAATACTGTTTAGGTTCTTTGTGTGTCTGTGTAACATATCGTGTAATTAGCGCTTTGTTCTGTTTTGAAAATGAACCGTAGGCTTCTATCCCTATGAGGAGTGTGTTTCATTCTTTGATCAGCAGGAAATTAAAAGGGAGAGCAGAAGTGGTTGAGATTGGAGAGAATGTTTGGGCATGGGCGGAATGAAGGCACAGTGATGCTTGGTATGGCATCGTTTCATCAAGTGTTGATTGAATGTTAGCGTAGGCCTTGGTTGAGTCGGGGGGAAGCATGGTGTTGAGACAACTCTTTGACCGCCATATTTAGCAGTCAGGTTTTGAACAAAGAACACACCACACGTATAAGAATATCATCACCAGATGGCAATGGTTATATGAGAATCTAGCCCACCTAGTCTTTTGGATTTATGTGAGCACAGGCTTTTACACATTTTATTCACATCAAGATTTATGTTTAAAGTCTAATTGTAGACATCAAATTTGCTCTAGTGATGATAATAATATACGTGCTGCGATTACAGCCAAACAGAATTAGTTCAGTGTGCGCTATTGTTCCGAAGGAGCTGTAAGCCAACCATGTTGAGTAATAAATATTTGAACATGTTCTCACTGTTTACTGTTGTGTGTAACCGATAATGCTAAAGTTCATGTTCATTTAATGTCAGCAACTGGATGTAGTATGCTGTTTAACGTAAACACTATCTCGTTATTGTCATGTAGATATGTTCGTGAGTACAAGTGTGTTAATGTGCAATGCAATAATATCTTGTTAACACAGCGTACTGATTAGTGCGTGCAACACTTTGTGTTGTCAACTTTCTTTTCTTCTAACTCATGCAACCAGTCTGATATTCAAAACTCGGTGTTCTATTTTTTGTTTGGTAAATTTATGTGGTGATTTATTTTAATTTTTCGTCGTTCCTGGACAGTGGTACTTGTTTACCATTTTCCCTTTGGGCATGTTATTGCTTGACACTGGTAATATATGACAGATATACTGTTTGATAGTGCTACTGATTGTGATAATGTTTGACGGTGCTACTGATTGTGATAATGTTTGACGGTGCTACTGATTGTGATAATGTTTGACGGTGCTACTGATTGTGATAATGTTTGACGGTGCTACTGATTGTAATGTTTGACGGTGCTACTGATTGTGATAATGTTTGACGGTGCTACTGATTGTGATAATGTTTGACAGTGCTACTGATTGTGATAATGTTTGACAGTGCTACTGATTGTGATAATGTTTGACGGTGCTACTGATTGTGATAATGTTTGACTGTGCTACTGATTGTAATGTTTGACAGTGCTACTGATTATGTCAAACGTGCTATTTGATTTGTAATGTTTGTGGTGATATTGTGTAATTTTGCGTCTACATGGTATGTTACATTTTCCTTTGAACATGTATTGCTACTGATATGTGATAATGTTTGATAGTGCTACTGATTGTGATAATGTTTGACGGTGCTACTGATTGTAATGTTTGACAGTGCTACTGATTGTGATAATGTTTAACAGTGCTACTGATTGTGATAATGTTTGACAGTGCTACTGATTGTGATAATGTTTGACAGTGCTACTGATTGTGATAATGTTTGTGCACGATTGAATGCCTACTGATTGATAATGTTGACAGTGCTACTGATTGTGATAATGTTTGACAGTGCTACTGATTGTGATAATGTTTGACAGTGCTACTGATTGTGATAATGTTTGACAGTGCTACTGATTGTGTAATGTTTGAGTGCTACTGATTGTGATAATGTTTGACAGTGCTACTGATTGTGATAATGTTTGACAGTGCTACTGATTGTGATAATGTTTGACGGTGCTACTGATTGTGATAATGTTGACAGTGCTAGGATAGTTGACGTGCTAGATGGATTTACAGTGCCATTGATAGATTATGTTTACAGTGAGAATGTTTAACAGTGAGAATGTTTAACAGTGGTATTTGTTGGGCTGTGATGGTTGCAATTTTAACCGTTTTTTTGTGTGACTTTTGTTGAAAAAACGTGATCTCTTTGTGCTCCAAAAGTATTTCGCTCGCTCGAGAATGAACACGAACACAAGACGCATAACGAAATCGAATGTGCTTTGGCTGGAAGGCGCAGATATGCATCTTTGCTGCAAACATAGAAACATTCTATGTGCGCTTAAATGACCCAAATAAAAAGAATCACCAACAACATTGGTATAAATGGTTCTGCTAGGACGAACGAAAAATAATGTTTCAAAGTGATAGTGTTTAACACTGACAATGTCTGACAACGATAGTGTTTCTGTGGCCAGAAAACACAATAGCCGAAACCTCTTTAGATCCCAGAGGGACGTTCCAGTAACATACTTGTCTGGTTAATCAAGCAAGGATCGATATGATCTCTGTCGTGATGAATCCTGCTCAAGATTTATGCCTGTCTACTGGAAGAGAGTCAACACTTTCATCTCAGCATTTCTTCGAGTTTGTTAGAGAACTGCGTCAAATATCCTCCCGAGTAGAATATTGCTCAACTTGTGGCATTGCAAGTTTCGATACATTGAGTTAGGCAATCCTCTAACAGTTTGAAAGTCTAGAAAACAACTCCAATGAGAAAATCATCAGAAGAAATAGATGCTGCATGTTTGACTACATTGCCTGGCATAGGGAAAATGGTTGCATATTTTGTTTCTTGAGAGAGTTTGCAGGAAGAATCCCTTTCAAATGTTCTCTCTCTTCTCCCCCCACCCCACACCCAACTCACTTCCCCTATCTTCTCACTTCTTTTTCTCTGGTAACAGGTATAGTCAGTGTGGAATCTACTACTCAGTTACATGAGATGCATCAGTCATTCGAAGTCAGCAGAACATTTTGAGTGATCTGCTTTTCCTCGTACTTAACAGTAATTACTCTTCATTTGTGTAGTCATTTATGATAGGAGACAATTACGTCGAACTTGCGTTCACGTTGCTGAGCCAAGAGTATTCCAGATGTTCTTGTGAGCCCGTGTACTCATAGTATTTCCTTTTATGTTGTCTACCGTTGTGTACGGAAAGTAGTAGTTTGACTGGACTTCATTCTCATAAGATGACATAACAATTTTAGTTTCGTCTATCCGCATAATTCATGACATGTTGTTACTATAGTTTGCTATACTTCTCATTCTGCCTCTTCTGGTAACGATATCTTTATTTTTCCGAGCACCACATTTTGACACTCTATTATCTTTCTCGTTTATTCATTAGATATGATTCATGATTAACATTGGTAATAGATAGTTGTAGACATTTCAGGATAATTTATTGACTTTTAATTTACATCCAGATTTTGAGTTAATATCAGTTAATATTTCACTGCGTTGACCCGTTGCCATTTAATTCGATTTATCCGTCAACGTCTATTAAAATATTTTTATATAGTTGAACTCCATAAGGCAATGCAGATACAAATATCAACCAAACTAAGCAGAACGAAATATGATATCAAAATTCAAGCTTAGAAGTTAACATTACCCAAAATTTAGCATAGTATGTCGAAGTATTAACTTGCAAGAAATTATTAACCATCATATTTTATGACACATTTCTAACGGCATGCCATTTCAGGGTATCACAATATTATCAATTAGCTATGATAGATACTGCCTTCTTTGTATCACCTTACTGTTATTTAAATAAACTATAACAATAGAAAATATCTGGCCAGCAATGGCGGAATGCGGAGGGCCATTCAGAGTCAGAACTGTTTGATTCTGAACACGACTTTGCTAGCGCATTTCCGCCATGTTTGGTCGGGTATTTTCCGGCTTCGTTTGCCGAGCTACTGAGTTGGTGCTTGAGCAACGCTGTGAGCTATGAATGTTACATGGAATGCTTTTGCTGTGTCAACCGTGCGTTTGTTGTGTGTATTCAGAAAATGGCGGACAGCGGTTATGACGAACAAGCTCAATCTGCCATATGCAGTTATATTGCGAGTGAAGAAATCTGGATTTTGTCGTGATTGATGTTCCCTTCAACAAGAATTGCAATTCAAGTGATGAACAGTTTTGTGTTGCTACATTAGCGACGGCCATATGCATTTTATGCGGTGCAGGTTGCTTTTTGTGGCGGTATGCGGCTGTTTCATTCTGGAATTAGTTCACACAGGAGACATTTCACAGTTGTTAGCATTTCGTGTGATTTTCATTGGCACAGGAACGGGGCAATTATGGGGTGACCCGTTGCAGTGAAGTTGGACCGTACTTATGAACTATGAACTATAAATAAACAATAAATATATACAAATGAAGTCAGTTTGTTCATTGATTAATGTCGAAATTGTACATTTAAAAGTTTATCTCTAAATCTGCCTCCATTCACAACCCACGAATAGAATTTCTGAAATATAACCCTCTCTTTGATTTATTTTATACCATTGACTGCTTCATACACACTCTCTCTCCTTAACTATACACTGCTCTCTAACACTCATAGAATAAATCGATCCAGTGATGCAACGCGTGTCGTTTGAATTACCGGATTCACAGTCCAGTGCACACACTAGCAGTTAGTTAATGTACATTTGCTGTATTCACACTTGCCTGTTAGGTAGCGATTTTTAACAACTGAGTGTGGGATATAGTGATAGATTATCGGCACTCGAAGGCAACACCTCTGACAGACGATATGAGATGATACATGAGAGAGCATAGTATAGATTTGGACCCAACTACTCCAATCGAAACTGCCTCACCACTAGAATAATGATGTGTTCAATTATTTGATAGCTTGTTTAATCATTGACAATAATGGGTCCTGCTTTCACACATAAACTTCTCTACCTGTGCTAATATTATATGCATTGTGTCATTCCCTTCAATTGTGTGTCTCTTACAAACGTTTAACGCTCGTGGCTGAATGTAACAGTTCCTAAACTTATTACGCAATTATAAGATTGCAGTGTTCTGTGTCATTAAAATGTCAGAGCATAATTTATAGATGCGCAGTGGTCTAATAGATTATCACGAGTGAGGTTTCATCTGCTTGGGTTAGTTCTCTAAAGTTGAAAATCATATAGCATTTGTATTCTTATCTTATCTCTTTTCCCGCATTTTAAACATTGGTGTTGGTACGCATTTATTATATATTAGGATCCTACATATGTACGGACAATAGTTAAGAAGGACAATAGTTAAGAAGGACAAAGCTATCGGATTTTAAAACAGTCGGACTATGTTAGTATGTATAGTCGTGAATTGGAAGTCTACCAATGTGTTTTGCTGTGGTGCCATTCTTTTAATCTTGAGAGTCTCTCTATAGTTTGGTGGATTCACGTCAAGCGCCTTCGAGTCTCGTTTCTATACGTCATTGTAGCGAAGGACAGATCGTCCCACAATTGTTTTACCAGAAGCCGGCTCTCCGTAGAAAATACATTAAGGATCCGGTCGTCATATATCCAACACAAGTGACCTAGTCATCCTAGGCGAGGTTGATTATAGAGAGTGGCCACGTTACTCCAATCCGACTACGACAATACGGGAATCACCAGTCCCTGACTAATACCACATTTGAGTTGTGATATTTGGTCTAGTTATTTAGTTGTTTGGACTAGTTAGAAGATGCCACCTAGTTGCATGTTCAGTTTTCTAATGCACTTTCACGAAGTCCCCAACACAACACGAAGTCGAATGCCTAATTGTGTTGTGTGTCTTTTTAGTGTGGTTAAAAACCAAGTATCTGAGCAAATATTTGTCACTGTAATTACTTTTAATATGATTACCACCTATGTAAGAAAATCTGCTTGTTAGTGGAAATGTATCTTAACGGTGGATAATAGTTTGTGATTATATTTGAAAAGTAAAGCTTATGATATTTGTTGAGAATGTCCTTTGTGCAATGTTGACAGCGGCGAACGATCTCAGTCTTTAGTTAATATGATTATTTAACTCAGGCTGTTTATAATTACATGTAGGAAAGCAAACAATATTTAAGGTTGTCTTAAAGACACATTTGTAAAAATGTCAGGCTCGCACATTATTAGGAACAAATTCAATACATATTTTTATCCACAGATCAGCAGAAAGAAAATAGTTAGCCTTATAAACAGTCATAATATAGATTAAACAATTTTCAATACACATTTATTGATAAGTTTTAGCTATAAGAATAGCAATGTGGCTGATCTTACAGAAGTTTAATTGATTATTTCAAAGTAAACATGAGCGATGTAGATTTTGTAAGTTAACATATATATATATATATATATCAACTGTTCTGAGATTTGTTTTACACACGGTCATGTTTTATGTTTGTAAGGAAGGCTGCAGTTTACACAGAAGGAATAACGTGTCTATTATGGCATTTTGTGTGTTTTGTGCTAATGTTTACTTTGTTGCTTTCGGAGATGAATACCAAGTAATAGTATTACAGTAAAAAATAAATTCAAGAACTGTATAACTATTATAACATTTATAATAAACCGTTGTAACGTATTTAAATGTCAGATATATGTTTTTTGTTTCATAGCCTCAACTGATAAACACCTGCGTACCTCTTCCACGTTGAACATGAATGCAGGTGAATTTAGTTTGGTTATAATGATTACGTGCGAGTAACATGTTCAGTTAAATTAGTTACGTTCGTTTCTCGCAGTGAAGGACTGACAAACTATAACATAGCTTCTTCATTCATTCATTTTGTGAGTAAAACGTTAACAGCTTTGTTTATCTACTAGTGTTATTCTTAATGCGAACAACTTTAGTTAGTTAATTGCATATCCTTTACAGGACTTTGCGAATCATCCCCAGCTTATTAATATCATGTCTTTTTTGCTGTCATTTATCAAATCTTGCATCCATCTTCGCCATGGCTACAACTGAAAATATGCATGATCGTAGTACTTGAATATTTGTTGCGCTGTCTTTCTTGGACAGCAAAGGCATCATGATATTGTAGAACGGACTCAATAGTCAAGCTATTAT
This sequence comes from Arion vulgaris, assembly GCA_020796225.1. Taxonomy (NCBI): domain Eukaryota; kingdom Metazoa; phylum Mollusca; class Gastropoda; order Stylommatophora; family Arionidae; genus Arion; species Arion vulgaris. The sequence continues at coordinate 24,830,248 of CM036756.1, forward strand.
AAGATAAAACTTGTTACTCTAGTCAAGCTATTGTAGGACGGACTCAATAGACAAGCTATTATAAGATAACACTTGTTACTCTAGTCAAGCTATTGTAGGACGGACTCAATAGTCAAGCTATTATAAGATAACACTTGTTACTCTAGACAAGCTATTGTAGGACGGACTCTATAGTCAAGCTATTATAAGATAACACTTGTTACTCTAGACAAGCTATCGTAGGACGGACTCTATAGTCAAGCTATTATAAGATAACACTTGTTACTCTAGTCAAGCTATCGTAGGACGGACTCTATAGTCAAGCTAATATAAGATAACACTTGTTATTCTATTCAAGCTATTGTAGGACGGACTCTATAGTCAAGCTATTATAAGATAACACTTGTTACTTTAGTCAAGAATCGTAGGACGGACTATAGTTAAGATATTACTTGCTATCTTCGTCAAAGCATCGTATGACTGACTCACTTAATACAGAAAATGTTATCCTAGTCAAAGCGTTACAGGACTTATTCTAATCAGATATTACATATTGTCCTAGTCAAAGAGTAGTAGAATTAACTCTAGGTCAAGATATCAAAATTGTGTTGTTTTGAAATTCATCACTTGTTTATGAAACTTTGACTATTATTTTATTCTAGTTTGAGTGGAGAGGAAATGGAGCTGGAGAAGAGAGTGTTCATTTGGTTTCAAACACGTGGTCGTCTAACATAATTAGAGATTTGACGAATTGATTTATCTTTTGTGGGCAGTCAATTTTTAAAAATATAGTTGAATTATCGATCAGAGCTCTACTGAATTCATTTATCTGTTGTCGACTGATAAGGAATTTAATGTATCTTACGAATGTACAATATTATCTTGTCGGACAGAACAAGCTTGCATAGCGTAAGAAAGTATTATGATATTACTATTCTTGTATAACATTATTTAGTACATATTTGACTGTAACCTCGAACAGAAAAGATGACATAATTGAACCGTGTTTGAGGACTTAAGTAATTATTCTAATAAATGACCGTAATCTCGGAGAGAACGGATTAATCAATTTAAACTTTAGATTATGACTTTCCCTATTTTTGTATAGTTTGAGGAAGTCACAAATTGTTTCAAAGCACCCCTAAATGAAATATGTCAGCTTAGAAGGCGTGTAGTGCAGCTCTAAACTAGCCCACATTCTGGGCATGTTAGGGTGATTATTAGTGACAGCAATGCAATCGTTAGGACATTGCAAAGTTAGTAAATAAGGAAAGGGCAACTGTTAAGAAAAAGTTGTTTAATTAAAAAAAAAAACATCGTAGATCAGAAAAGGGAAACAGCGACTGCTTGTGCTATGTACAAAGCAGCAGGATTAGGGAACACATTGACCAAGATCGTGTTTCACATCACCTTGATAGCCTTCGCTGCAGATTTGTCTGGCTATCTAAGCGAGGATGGACATCGTCTTCGTTGGGACAAAGACTGCTTAGAGATCTATGCATGTCTGCTGGGAGGGAATCAACCCTTTATTTTCTGTGAGCCTTCGATTTTGTAAGATAGGTACTGCAATGTTCCATTTGGAGTAGAAGACTATCTATCTCATGTCATTGCATATATCACAACATACAGTCAAGCAGCCATGAGATTTTAAAGAAAGCTATGAAAACTTTTCCATTCAAGTATGTCGCTAGGAAAGAAGCGAACGTTTCAAAAAGAAGAATATTTGAAGGGAATCTGGTTCGGAGATTGCAAGCAACAGTTAAATATTTCACAAAATAAAACACAAAGAGAATGAAAAAACAACTGCCAGTGTTTACTTTCTCTCACGTGCACGCACTGCACACACAACACACACACACACACACACACACACACACACGAGAGACGAACTTGTTGCATAGAATGGTTGAAATGATACTTTTCTAGGTCTAACACCTTATTTAAATTATTTGTCTGTGTATATTTCCAAAGCATGTTACATCGAACTTTATTAAATCGAAAGTTTACCTTATTGATATCCATATAACGATTGTTTTTCCTCCCTTGACATGGTCAAGGTCATACCACTAAAGTGAACGATTTGAAGAGCTAATCTCAGGGACAAATCTTGTTATTTGCCGCAGCGTGCTGTACATACTGAGTTAAGATGAGAAAATCCTCCACCTTAGGTTCTGTCTGTAGTTTA